>CM077164.1:52751677-53342892 GCA_039583875.1 Platanthera guangdongensis
TAGGGTATAGTGGGATTATTCCCTAGATCGGCAATGCTCCAAGGACAACCGCGGGGCTGGGTCACTGGATGCGAGCTGGTTAGCACAGGGTTCTACATGCATCTGACGATTTCAGAAACACATACTCATGCTGGAAGAGGCTCGGGCTCCTCATTCGTAACTGAGAACCGGGTAAAATCTTGGACAAAGAGAGTGCTGGAGTTCTTCGCTACCAAGACTCAAAAATGAAGATCTCTTATCAAGAGCAAGGTGGATGGGCAAAGGTCAAGATGTCTGCCAGCAAGCTGACCGCTTCCTGCAGCTCTCTTAGGTCGGAGCACGGACTATCTTGAGGAAGAAGAAAAACCAGGATCACTTATTCTGTGTCTCTGATGAATTGTAATATACGTATTTTTATGCACATTAATTTAGTCATTTCATTTATTTTCGTCGTTTTTACTTATTTTTGTTCAATAAAATGTCCTATTCTTGTAAATTTTCTCCTAACTTGCTTTATTTATTTGCAGAAAAATTCCAAAATCTGCCAAAATTGGCAGTACACGCCCGTGACACATTGGTCACGCCCGTGACCGGGCCGTGACTGTGCATTTCCCGTGAAATCGAAAATTTCTGAAGTAAAAGCCTGAACGCCTGGGACACGCCCGTGTCACCCGACACGGGGCGTGACCCAAGCCCGTGTCTCTCCTCTCGACGAATTATCTCGACGATCGTCGAGTGTCGACACCAACAGTCACGCCCAGCGTCACGCCCGTGACTGGGGCGTGACTCAATTTCCGCTCGACGATTTCGACTCGACACTTTCCACTCGACATTCGTCGAGTGTCGACCCCAACTGTCACGCCCATAGTCACGCCCGTGACCTGGGGCGTGACCTTTCCAGCTGGCCCGACAAGATGCTGCCGAAGGACTTTTGACGCAACCCGCGCCCGGTTCTACCTCCCCGACACGCCCAGAGTCACGCCCGTGACCTGGGGCGTGACTGCTGCGAACTCAGCCCGAAGTCAACTTTGCTGTCCAATCGCCGGCCGCCTTCATGAATAGTACTGTCACGCCCCCCCTACACGCCCGTGACCGGGCGTGTACTTAGAAATTTTTTCCTATAAATAGCCCAGTTCTGTAAGGTCCAAGGGTTCAGATTTTGGGCCAATTAGTGTCTTTTTGTGGGCTGCATCCGTGATTCTAGTGCTATGTAAGGAGATTTCTCCCTTTTTATTTCATGTTTGTTTTGCTTTATCTTTTAGCTTGTAATAGTTTGAAAATTTTAATAAAATGTTAGATTTTCTCTCTCTATTTAGCTGAAAAAATTCATTTGATGGCCACCTCTTTCCCTTTTTATCCTTGTTTTATCTTGTTCTTCACTTGTTCTTCATTTATGAAAGTGTGTGTGTGTGTATGAGTAATGTATTTACTTTCCATGTCTTTTCCCTTAACTTGTCTCATGCTTAGGATTTTGATTTCATTCTTATGATTTTATAAAAGAGATTTTAAAAAGTGATTTTGTTCTTTTTTACTTAGTTTCTTTTAGGATTGTAAAACCTCTTTTGTTTTTTCATCTTCTTTTTCACCTTTTTTATCACTTTCATAACATCATAAGAATGAAAATGTTGGTATTTTAATTTTCAAAAACTTTGTTTTTAATTGTTTTGAAAAACTTTTGTCTTCTAAAAATTGAAATTTTCTCTTTTTATTTGTTTTTGGCAAAACCTAAGCATGAAAAAGTTAAAGTTAATTTAGGTAACTTTGATTTTTCTTGTTATTTGTGTGTGTGAGTGTAGGTGTATAACTTTTATGCTTTGATTTAAAATTGTGTAGAGTGTGTGAGTGTAGGTGTTAAATTTTAATGCTTTCTTTTTAATGCTTTTTTTAATGCTTTATTCAAATTATGTAGAGTGTGTGAGTGTAGGTGTATAATTTTATTGCTTTCTTGAATTTCATGGAGTGTGTGTGTTGTGTGTATTTATTTCCGCCTACTCGTTAAGAGTTAAATGGCGCATCGTTTTCATTTTCAGTCCTACTCGTTCGAGTAGGACTTGTAATTTTCTTTCTTTATTTTCCGCCTACTCACTTGAGTTTAAATGGCCGGACTTTATTTCCGCCTACTCGTTTGAGTAGGATTTGTAATTTTTCTTTCTTTATTTTTTCCGCCTACTCACTTGAGTTAAATGGCCGGACTTTTAGCCCTGTAATCGCATTTATTTTCTCCTACTCATTTGAGTAGGACTCGCTTTCATTTCAGTCCTACTCGTTTGAGTAGGACTTGCAATTTTCAGCCTTTATTTACCGCCCCCACTCGTTTGAGTGGGACTCGCAAATTTGAATTATGCAAATTTCTTTTATGTGTAACTTAGTTTCTTTTAATTTATAATTTGGAGTGTGCGTGAGTTCTGTTTTAGTTAACTTTTTAGCTTTCTAAATGTTGTTTTTTCTTGTGTCCCTTTCTTATAAATCGTTTAGTGTTAATTTCGAACTCGCGCCTCACTAAATTATAAGCCGTCCCCATACCGATGTGTGGCTAATCGCTATTAGCCTCGGCATCGAAGAGCATTGGGACATTTAAAATGATTTATAATAATTAAAGCTCTTTATTTTCATTTTAATTTAAGCACTTAGGGTTTACCCGGGTTTACGACGCGTAGGACCACATATCGATGTGTGGCCCTATTTCCGTAGTCCATATGCTAGCTAGCCGAGAGGCCGTGCATATGGACCGATCACCCCTGGGTAAATAGAGTTGCGTGCATACCCTCGAGAGAGGACAAGCGTAATTCTACCGGATTGGGTTCCCCACCCAATAGCGGGGTTCTTAGCGTAAAGCGGGCGTTAAGAGGAATCCTTCGTCGGACTAACGTTCGGTCGAATAGTCTTAACGTTTAGGTGAGCGATATCCTATAGCTAGGTGAGCTCACATTTGTGGAACCTCCACGGCCAAGTTGCCTTATTATTAATTTGAAAACTAAGTCTTTTTATTATTAAAAATTGTTTTAGTCTTAATCCGATTCGATGCCGAGCGTTAACCCTTCATCGAATATTTTCTAAATCGTTTTTCGCTCCTTTGCTTTTCCGTCTTTTATTAAGTAAAAAAATCCACCTTTCTTTCAGTAAAATAATAGTCCTCCCGGAGGAGTAAGAATAGTCAACGCGACCCCGAGAACAATACGACCTCGGTATTCCCCCGAATATCGAGTACTACTTGCGATAGGTGCACTTGCCTACCCGAGCAAGCCCGCGGCGATCGACTCACCGAACCAACCACAGTAAGAGTCTGTTCGCGGGCCATCAAGTTTTTGGCGCCGTTGCCGGGGATCTCTTTTCGAGTTGCTATTTCGAATTCCGGAGTCTATTAATTTTACTTATTTTTTCTATAAAAAAAAAACTAAAAACTTTATTTTAAAAAAAACAAAAAAAAAGTTTATTTTTGTTTTATTTTTGTTTGGGTGTATGACCCGAGGACAACCCTCAGAGTCTGAAGATTTAGACTTCGACCCTGAGATCGAACGCTCTCTTGCGCGTATCCGATCTCATCGCCGAAATCCTTCTTTAGATCCCGAGGAATCTATCGGAGAACCCACTGTTGTAGTTATGGCCGCGCCTAACCTTCCCCCGGCGGCCGAGCGTACTATGTCTTATTACGCCGGCCTAACCTGGATGATTCTGGGTCGAGTATTGTTCGCCCTGCGGTGGCCAATAATAATTTTGAAATAAAGTCAAGTGTCATTCAAATGGTCCAAAACGCCGTGCAGTTCGATGGACTGCCGGATGAGGACCCGAATGTCCACTTGTCCAATTTCTTGGAGATATGCGACACCTTCAAGATCAATGGCGTCACTGATGACGCCATTCGTTTGCGCTTATTTCCTTTTTCCCTTAAGTCCAAAGCCAAGGCGTGGTTGAATGCCCTCCCGCGAGGATGTATCACCACGTGGGCTGAGTTGACGGAACGGTTCCTAACGAAGTACTTTCCGCCCGCCAAAACTGCAAAGTTGCGGGCGGACATTTCTTCGTTTGTGCAGAACGATCCTGAGTCTCTATACGAGACTTGGGAACGGTTTAAGGAATTCCTCCGCCGTTGCCCGCACCACGCGCTGCCAACGTGGTTGCAAGTTCAAATTTTTATAATGGGCTGAATTTTCAGACGCGTCAAATGATTGACGCGGCTGCCGGGGGTACGCTTAACAACAAAACCCCCGAGGCCGCCCAGGCTTTATTCGAAGAGATGGCTATGAACGCCTATCAATGGAACGTCCCGCGGGGACGGCCAAAGCCGGCGGCTGGTCTTTTTGAAGTGGATGCCACTGCTCTCTTGACCCTTCAAGTTGAAAGGTTAACAAAGCAGGTGGCGGAGATGTCTGCTGCCTCCTCCACTCCGCCTTGTTTTATTCCCCCTAACGTCTGCGTAGCTGAAGAGTTCGTGGACTTCATGGGAAATTCGGGTCGTCCTCCCTTCAACCCCAACAACAACCCTTATAGTAATAACTATAATCCGGGTTGGAGGAATCACCCCAACTTCTCGTGGAGCAACCCGAATAATGCTCAGCGTCCCCTATTTCTTTTGCGCCCGGATTTCTTCCTCCCCTCCTCTTCCGAACCCTCCCCGATGGAGGAAAATTTTTCGAAGTATATTGCGTCCAACGAGTCAAATATCCGGAACATCACCGGATCGCTAAAAACACTCGAACAACAGGTTGGACAGCTGGCGAGGATGATGTCCGAGCGCGCGCGCTCGGGGCACTGCGGGAAACACGGAGCCCAATCCGCGGGAGAACGCCAACGCTATAACCCTCCGTAGCGGAAAGGAGGTGGTCGATCCAAAACGGACCGACCCTCAGGTACATATTTCACCTCCGACCCCTCTTCCCTTTCTTCGCTTACGCCGCCTTTACCTATTATAAAAGAAAAAATTATTTTAAACAAGGCTCTTCCGTATCCGCATAAGTTAGAAAACGAGCGTAAGGACGCGCAATATGAAAAATTTATTTTATTATTAAAACAAATTCACATTAATGTTCCTTTTTGCGAGGCTATCTCGCAAATGCCCAAATATGCGAAATTTTAAAAGAACTACTTTCTAATAAACGCAAATTAGAGGATATTTCGCATGTATCTCTCAACGCTGTCTGCTCGGCGGCCCTTACTAATAAATTGCCCGCAAAACAAAACGACCCGGGACGGTTTTCCATCCCGTGCCTTTTTGGCGATATATTAGTAAAGTACGCCTTAGCTGATTTAGGGGCTAGCATTAATCTGATGCCGTTCTCGCTCTTTTCGCGTTTAGGTTTGGGTACTCCTAGTCCTACGAATATGCGCATCCAATTAGCGGATCGCTCGGTTAAGTTCCCTATCGGGGTAGTGGAGGACGTCCTTGTCCGAGTCGACAAGTTTACCTTCCCGGTAGACTTCGTCATCTTAGATATCGAGGAGGACGCCGAGGTACCAATAATACTCGGTCGCCCTTTTCTCGCCACCTCCCGCGCACTAATAGATGTTAGTAATGGTAGCCTTCTCCTCCGAGTAGGCGATGACCAAGTTACTTTCTCTATTAATCCCTCGATGGACAATTTGTCATCGAGCGACGATTTCTGCTATTCTTTAGATACCTTTTTCGGAGATCGTTCTTCTCCCATTTTCGAGTCCGTATTTTTAAACGACGATATTTATGCGCTCGAAAATTTCAACTGCGATGAGGATACGTCTATAGACTTGCCTTTCGAACCAATTGGTAAGAAAGACATAGGCATTAAAACCTCCCTAGAAGAACCGCCCATCCTAGACCTCAAACCCTTACCCGCCTCGCTCAAGTACGCTTTTTTGGGAAAAGGTGATACGCTCCCCGTTATCATTTCTTCGGACTTGAGTGATTCGGAGACTTCCGATTTATTGGAAGTTTTATTTAAACATCGCCACGCAATTGCGTGGCAAATCTCTGACCTAAAGGGGATTAGCCCCTCCTTTTGCACCCATAAGATTTTCCTAAACGATAATTGCCGCAAAACGATTCAGCCGCAGCGTCGTCTTAACCCAAACATGAAAGACGTCGTTAAAGCCGAAATCATTAAGTTATTAGATGCGGGGATTATCTACCCTATTTCGGACAGTGCATGGGTTAGTCCGTGCATGTCGTGCCCAAGAAGGGCGGTCTTACCGTAGTGGCGAATGAGCATAACGAGCTTGTCCCAACTCGTACTGTTACGGGTTGGCGAGTGTGCATCGACTATAGAAACTTAATGACGCCACCCGCAAGGACCATTTCCCTCTGCCATTTCTAGACCAGATTTTAGAGCGTTTATCCGGTCATCCGTATTATTGTTTTCTTGATGGTTTATCGGGTTTTTCCAAATCCCCATTTCCCCGATGATCAAGAGAAAACAACTTTTACTTGCCCGTTTGGCACCTTCGCATATCGAAGAATGCCATTTGGACTCTGCAACGCGCCAGCTACATTCCAAAGATGTATGCTAGCGATCTTTGGCGAGCTAGTAGAAGACATTATGGAAGTCTTTAGATGACTTTTCTGTTTTCGGACGCTCTTTTCCCGATTGCCTTAACAATTTAGATCGTGTCCTTCAACGGTGCGAGGACACAAGCCTTGTTTAAATTGGGAAAAATGCAACTTTATGGTTCGAGGAGGTTTGGTCCTCGGCCATATGATTTCGTCTAAGGGGATAGAGGTGGATAAGGCCAAGATAGAAATTATAGAAAAACTTCCGCATCCAACAAACGTAAAATCTATTAGAGTTTCTTAGGCCATGCGGGCTTTTATCGACGCTTCATTCAAGACTTTCAAAAATAACAAAGCCGCTAACTCACCTCTTGGAAAAGGAATCACGTTCATCTTTAGTAGCGAATGCGAGTCCGCCTTTAATTTGATAAAACAAAAACTTATCTCTTCACCAATTTTAGTGGCCCCTAATTGGTCCCTTCCGTTCGAAATAATGTGCGACGCTAGTGATATTGCCTTAGGTGCCGTTCTTGGCCAACGCGTAGAAAAACATTTCATCCTATTTATTACGCTAGCAAGACGCTCACTTCCGCACAAGTAAATTACACGACAACGGAAAAGGAACTCTTAGCCGTCGTTTTCGCTTTCGATAAGTTTCGCTCGTATATAACGCTATCTAAAGTTATCGTTTTACCGATCACTCCGCGCTTAAATATTTATTAGCTAAAAATGATGCGAAGCCCCGCCTTCTTCGATGGATTCTCCTCCTACAAGAGTTTGATTTGGAGATCCGAGATAAGCGGGGAGCGGAAATCTAGCGGCGGACCACCTCTCCCGTTTAGAAAATCCGGGTGCGGAAGCGCTCGTCGAATCTGAAATAAATGACAGATTCCCCGAGGAACGCCTTCTTGCCATTAATAAATCTTCGTCATCTTCGCCTTGGTTCGCAGATTTTGCAAATTTCTTAGTAGCGCGGGTCCTTCCAAAAGAGTTTTCCAGTCATCAAAAGAAGAAATTCTTTTCTGACTTGAAAAATTTCTTTTGGGAGGACCCATTTCTTTTTCGTATCTGCGCGGACCAAGCGGTTCGACGATGCGTTGCGGGTGTGGAGTGCTTACAAATTCTTAAGCACTGCCACGAGGGTCCAGCCGGTGGGCATTATCAAGCCAACCGGACCGCTCGGAAGGCGCTAGAGGCGGGCTACTTTGGCCCACTCTCTTCAAAGACGCGCATAATTTTTGTGCGCGCATGCGATAGCTGTCAGCGGTCGGGTAACATCTCTCGTCGCGACGAGATGCCCCAAAACATGTTTTAGAGTGCGAAGTCTTCGATTTGTGGGGCATAGATTTTGTTGGCCCCCTACCTCCGTCTTTCAAAAATATGTATATTTTAGTGGCGGTCGACTACGTATCGAGGTGGGCGGAAGCGCAAGCTCTCCCACCAACGATGCGCGAGTCGTCGTTACATTTCTTAAAAAATTATTTTCTCGCTTCGGCACGCCTCGCGCAATTGTTAGTGATAGGGGAACGCATTTCTGTAACGCTCTTATGGCTAAGACGTTAGCTAAATACGGAGTCACGCACAAGCTTGCCACCCCCTACCACCCGCAAACAAGTGGCCAAGTCGGGTAGTAAACCGAGAGATTAAGCGAATTTTTAGAAAAAAACGTTTCGCTAAATAGGAAAGATTGGTCCGTTAATCGACGATGCGTTGTGGAGTATCGGACGACATACAAAACCGCTATTGGATGTACGCCGTTCCGGTAGTCTACGGCAAAGCGTGTTCAATTACCCGTAGAATTAGAACATCGCGCACCTTGGGCTTTAAAACTCTTAAACCTCGACTCCAACTTAGGCGCTCAGAATAGATAACTGCAACTAAACGAGCTCGATGAATGGCGTGCGAACGCTTACGAGAGCAATAATTCTATAGGAGCGCTCTAAGTTTACATCACGATCGAAAAATCAAAGTCCCAAAATTATTTTCTCCGGGCGATCTTGTCCTTCTTTACAATTCACGTCTTAGGATTTTTCCAGGTAAATTAAAATCTAGATGGTCCGGTCCCTTCTAGTTGAAGAAGTTTTCCATATGGAACCGTACTCGTCTCCCACCCGGACAAAGGCTCTTTTAAAGTAAACGGTCATCGGTTAAAGTCTTACATCGCGGGCGACCCAGTGATCGTTTTAGCGAAACCATAACTTTCCTCCACATTATAAACCCGCCAAAATAGTCAAAGCTACACGACTATAAACAAAGCGCTCCTGGGAGGTACCCTCGCTTATCTTTTTCGCCCTTCCTCATTACCTTTGCTACTTTTTTCTAATAAACGAGGGTTTCTGATGGCCTCCCCCTCGCGTTTCAGGGAAGCTTCTACCCATTCCTTTCTTTTCTTTGTACATATTGTCTTTCCTTTCTGTTCCGCATACTTACGATACAACATTGGGGACAATGTTGGACTTAAGTATGGGGGTATTTTCGTGCTTTACTTTCTGCACTTCAATTTTTCTGCATCTCAAAAAAGAAAAATACAAAAAAAAAATACATATAACAACAAAACAAAAACAAAAAAATTTAAAAAAACATCTTAAAATGAAACAAAAAAAATTTTAAATGAAAAAACAAACAAATTTAAATGAAAAAAAAAAAAAAAAATTAATGAAAAACAAAAACAAAATTTTTTTTTTTGTTCTCTTTTCTTTTCCAAAACTCAAAAAACAAAACAAAAAATTATTTTGTTTAGTTTCACTTTGTATATATTTTTGTTTTTTCTCTCCCCCTTCCTCATTCTTGTACAAACCTTTTCTTTTCTCCCTTATTTTTGTACATATTATGAAAATCTCTTAAAAAATACAAAAAAAAAATTAATAGTTCAAAAACAAAAAATTTCAAAAAAAATTGCGGAAAAACAAAAATACAAAAAAAAAAAAGATAATAAATGAAAACAACACAAAAAATGATACAAAATAAAAAACTATAAAATCAAACAAAAAAAATGTTTTGCAACAAATAAATTAAATATTCCATACTTAACTTTTCTGCTATCCAAAAATTCTGTTCTGAGTTTATTATATGTGAATACTATTAATTCTCTGTTTGCTACCCGTTTGTTAATTATGATTGAAACATTTAAATAGCCGGGGTTAAGTTTTAAAGAATTCTTTATGCTTTGTTAAAAAAAGCGAACTCGTTTTAGGCACTACTTCTAATTTTTCATTAATAGGAGCACGTATATTATGTTAGGAAATAACGACTATAGAATCAATTATACTTACTTTTAGCTTTCTGAAAAAAATTGGGACGTACAAATTATTAAGGTTGCTCTCAAAAATTTTTAGGATTACAATCTAGTTTTCCTTTTCCCCTTACTTTTCATGACCTACTTGGCATGAAAAATTTTATCCTTAAAAGATCTTATGTCAATGGGAACAGATTTCGTTCCGTAAACATAGGCACCCAATAATTTTAAAGATTATATAGGGAGTAAGAGGATAAAATTCATTACTCCTACAAATATACATTGGGTTAATTTTTCTTATGAAGTTGAAAAACAAAAACATATTAGGAAAATAAGATTTCGTTTTCCTAATAATCCAAAAGAAAAAACATGGAGGTTCGAAAAAATTACCTCACCTCAAATATCAAAACCCTCTTCATAAACCACACCCCCTTAGCCAATTCCACGATTCTAGAATTAATTCAAAAATCTTTTTGAGAGCATAATTAGTAAATTGTATTATTTCCGGTAGCACTCGTATAAGCTAGAGTTCTTATAATTAAAAACTATTTTCGTTAATCTAACCATTTCAAATGTTGCCTTCTATTTGATTACATCAAGAAGTCTTTTGGCCAAAAACTTTTGCGCTATTTAAATCATCTACATAATTTTAGGACTTAACTCTTACACCCCGTATATTTATTTCGATCTCTCTTATAATTGATTAAGCGATAGCCAAAACTTAGAGTTTTTTTTTATTCCTTATATATTCACCTCAAACTTTTGCTCTAGAATAGCAAAAGCCTAAGTATGGGGGTATTTGATGAATTGTAATATACGTATTTTTATGCACATTAATTTAGTCATTTTCATTTATTTTCGTCGTTTTTACTTATTTTTGTTCAATAAAATGCTCCTATTCTTGTAAATTTTCTCCTAACTTGTTTTATTTTATTTTGCAGAAAAATTCCAAAATCTGCCAAAATTTGGGAAGTACACGCCCGTGACACATTGGTCACGCCGTGACCGGGCCGTGATTGCGCATTTCCCGTAAAATCGAAAAATTTCTGAAGTAAAAGCCTGACACGCCTGGGTCACGCCCGTGTCACCCGACACGGGGCGTGACCCATGACCGTGTCCTCTCCTCTCGACGAATTCCTCTCGACGATCGTCGAGTGTCGACACCAACAGTCACGCCCAGCGTCACGCCCGTGACCTGGGGCGTGACTCAATTTCGCTCGACGATTTCGACTCGACACTTTCCACTCGACATTCGTCGAGTGTCGACCCCAACTGTCACGCCCATAGTCACGCCCGTGACCGGGGCGTGACCTTTCCAGCTGGCCCGACAAGATGCTGCCGAGGACTTTTGACGCAACCCGCGCCCGGTTCTACCTCCCCGACACGCCCAGAGTCACGCCCGTGACCTGGGGCGTGACTGCTGCGAACTCAGCCCGAAGTCAACTTTGCTGTCCAATCGCCGGCCGCCTTCATGAATAGTACTGTCACGCCCCCCCTACACGCCCGTGACCGAGGGCGTGTACTTAGAAATTTTTCCTATAAATAGCCCAGTTCTGTAAGGTCCAAGGGTTCAGATTTTTGGGCCAAGTTAGTGTCTTTTTGTGGGCTTAATCTGTGGATACTAGTGCTATGTAAGGAGATTTCTCCCTTCTTATTTCATGTTTTGTTTTGCTTTATCTTTTAGCTTTGTAATAGTTTGAAAATTTTAATAAAAATGTTAGATTTTCTCTCTCTCTCTATTTAGCATGAAAAATTCATTTGGATGGCTCACCTCTTTCCCTTTTTATCCTTGGTTTTATCTTTGTTCTTCACTTGTTCTTCATTTATGAAAGGTGTGTGTGTGTGTATGAGTGTAATGTATTTACGTTCCATGTCTTTTTTCCCTTAACTTGTCTTCATGCTTAGGATTTTGATTTCATTCTTATGATTTTATAAAAGAGATTTAAAAAGTGATTTTGTTCTTTTTTACTTAGTTTTCTTTTAGGATTGTAAAACCTCTTTTGTTCTTTTCATCTTCTTTTTCACCTTTTTTATCACTTTCATAACATCATAAGAATGAAAATATTGGTATTTTAATTTTCCAAAAACTTTGGTTTTTAATTTGTTTTGAAAAACTTTTGTCTTCTAAAAATTAAAATTTTCTCTTTTTATTTATTTTTGGCAAAACCTAAGCATGAAAAAGTTAAAGTTTTAATTTTTAGGTAACTTTGATTTTTCTTTATTATTTGTGTGTGTGAGTGTAGGTGTATAACTTTTATGCTTTGATTTAAATTGTGTAGAGTGTGTGAGTGTAGGTGTTAAATTTTAATGCTTTCTTTTTAATTGCTTTCTTTTAATGCTTTATTCAAATTATGTAGAGTGTGTGAGTGTAGGTGTATAATTTTATTGCTTTCTTGAATTTCTTATGGAGTGTGTGTGTTTCTGTGTGTATTTATTTCCGCCTACTCGTTATGAGTTAAATGGCGCATCGTTTTCATTTTCAGTCCTACTCGTTCGAGTAGGACTTGTAATTTTTCTTTCTTTATTTTTCCGCCTACTCACTTGAGTTTAAATGGCCGGACTTTATTTCCCGCCTACTCGTTTGAGTAGATTTGATTTGTAATTTTTCTTTCTTTATTTTTTCCGCCTACTCACTTGAGTTAAATGGCCGGACTTTTTAGCCCTGTAATCGCATTTATTTTCTCCTACTCATTTGAGTAGGACTCGCTTTCATTTCAGTCCTACTCGTTTGAGTAGGACTTGCAATTTTCAGCCTTTATTTACCGCCCCCACTCGTTTGAGTGGGACTCGCAAATTTGAATTATGCAAATTTCTTTTTATGTGTAACTTAGTTCCTTTCTAATTTATACTTTGGAGTGTGCGTGAGTTCTTGTTTTAGCTAATTTTTCAGTTTTCTAAATGTTGTTATTTTTCTTGTGTCCCTTTCTTATAAATGTTTAGTGTTTAATTTCGAGCTCGCGCCTCACTAAATTATAAGCCGTCCCCATACCGATGTGTGGCTAATCTCTATTAGCCTCGACATCGAAGAGCTTTGGGACATTTAAAATGATTTATAATAATTGAAGCTCTTTATTTTCATTTTAATTTAAGCACTTAGGGTTTACCCCGGGTTTACGACGCGTAGGACCACATATCGATGTGTGGGCCCTATTTCCGTAGTCCATATGCTAGCTAGCCGAGAGGCCGTGCATATGGACCGATCACCCCTGGGTAAATAGAGTTGCGTGCATACCCTCGAGAGAGGACAAGCGTATTCTATTCTACCGGATTGGGTTCCCCACCCAATAGCGGGGTTCTTAGCGTAAAGCGGGCGTTAAGAGGAATCCTTCGTCGGACTAACGTTCGGTCGAATAGTCTTAACGTTTAGGTGAGCGATATCCCTATAGCTAGGTGAGCTCACATTTGTGGAACCTCCACGGCCAATTTGCCTTATTATTAATTTGAAAACTAAGTCTTTTATTATTAAAAATTGTTTTAGTCTTAATCCGATTCGATGCCGAGCGTTAACCCTTCATCGAATATTGTCTAAATCGTTTTTTCGCTCCTTTGCTTTTTCGTCTTTTATTAAGTAAAAAAATCCTTCTTTCTTTCAGTAAAATAATAGTCCTCCCGGAGGAGTAAGAATAGTCAACGCGACCCCGAGAACAATACGACCTCGGTATTCCCCCGAATATCGAGGACTACTTGCGATAGGTGCACTTGCCTACCCGAGCAAGCCCGCGGCGATCGACTCACCGAACCAACCACAGTAAGAGTCTGTTCGCGGGCCCATCAGTCTCCCACGAGGAACTCGATCGGTAAAGAGAAAGGATATGAATGAAGAAGAGAAGCTTCTGTCAGACATAATCGGAAAAGTACTCATCTGCAAGCCAGGCTCTCATGACCATATCTCTGCAGACATGTTCAAGATCCTGGTGGCAATTGTCTGCTGTAAAAGGTTCAACTGGGGGGCATTGCTGTTCGAGAAGATAAAAGACACCCTAAGCTCTCCGAGCTTTGGCCGAATCATAAGTCTGTATCTCAATCAGCTGAATGGAGACAAGTATGACATGGGTAAAGGTGTTCCTCTACACTACTTGAAGAAGATGGATTCAAGTGTTTTTGACAGATGGGAGAGGCGAATTGGGCAGGCTGCCGTGGAAGAACAACAGGAAGTATCTCCAGCAGTAACCCCCAGTGAAATTCCTGATACTTTGACTGCAGGAATTGTGGGGGAGCCTCTACCCACTCATGCTGATATCGTATCTGACATCTCCCAAATGGCCAGAGATGCTGTGGCAGATATACAAGAAGACAGTGAAGCTGTGCCGGAGAATGAGGAGGCCCTGAACCGAAACGATCAAGGAGCCGAAGCTATTGCATAGGAGACTGCTGACAGAGTGTTGGAAGAGGATGCTGATGAAGATGATTTCATGGATGATGAAGGAGAGGAAGACGGCAATGAGGGACATGAAGCATTGGAGACTCAGGATCTCATTGAACCTCCATCTGACAAGCACGCACCTGAAATCGTTCCTGAAAACATTGGTGCACGAGTGGAGGGGGAGTCCGAGAAATCTACAGATGCTGCCAGTATTCCACCCTTAGAGGCTGTGCTCCTGTCCAGCTCTACAGGTGCATCTGATGAAGTGCAAGGCCAAGAAGTGCCTCCGGATCTTCCATTATGAGATGAGCTAGCCACTCACACCGTGAGTGTCATTCAAGGTATAGTGGATGAGTTTAAAGGCTCTTTTGAAAAAGCTCAAAATAAAATGCTGAAAAGGATTAGGAAATCTGAAAATCTCATGCTCAAGAATATGGTGGAGATCAATCATAAACTTGACGTGATGGAAAAGAAATTTGAAGATAAATATACCACGGCCGGCCAAACTGTCACACTTCTTATGGCCGGATTGAAAAAGAACACCGATACTCTTGCCGTAGTGAATCAGAATGCTCATGTTGTAGCAAACAACATTCAAAAGTTTGACGGTAATATGGTAACTCTCAACGCCAATCAGCAGGCCTTGGTCACTGAATTCTCCAGGACTACCAAGCATATTGATGACTCACTGCACTCCTATGCAAACTCCATCGCAGTCAAAGCCAAAAAGGGGGAGAAGGAATACATAGCTAAGATGGCTGAGCTTCGGGAAGTCATGATCAACAACTTCGAACAGTCCAACAAATATGTCTATGACAGTTGCTGGTGGATGCTCCACCAGGCATTAGGCGTCGCTTTGCCTGAAAATCCTGCGGGTATTCATGCTCCTGAGACTTCTACGGCTGCTGAGGGAGTAAGTGCTGCAGACGTTCCCATGAGTGAAGCTAATGCTAGGGCTATTTCCAAAGCAAAAATGAGGATCATGTTTGACCAAGAGGCCCTAGCAAAAGCCAGGGGCAAGAGAAAAGCTCAAGAAGGTACCTCCAAGGAGACACTAGCTGAGAAGAGAATCAGACTGAGTGAGGAGGAAGTATGAAACGAAAAGTGGAGTCCAGTTTCAAAGAATATCATCTTGGACACCTTCTGGCTACAAGAAAAAGGAGAAATCAATCGAAACGAAGTATACAGCCAGTATGAGTGGGAAATGCACAAGACGTATGAAGCGAAACGAAACATCTTCTTCAGGACCAACACGGCAGCAGATAAAGCTCCTCCTCCCAGATATTATCCGAAGCCCAAAGAGTATATGGAGAGGCAAAGAAAGAAGTATTTAGCGCAAAAACTTAAGGATGACTTAGCCAAAGAAAAATAGTCAAAACTTTATAGCTTGTCATTCTCTCTTAAGAACGATTAATGGTTATTGTTATTATTTGAACAATCTTAAGATTATGTATATATACATATATATATATATATGCATTTGAAATTATGAATGACTCAAGTCTTGATTTGTTTGTCTATATTATCTTGTGCTGCATGTTTAAATTCTGAATGCTGTTTATATTATTTGATTGGTGTTATTCATCTTAGCTAGTAGGGTTTTGGCTTCGTCAAATAGGGGAGAGTTGTTGGGTATTGTATCCACAATTACCTGGATTTGAGGAAGCCACATGTCAAGCTAAGATGAATTCACAATGTATTTGATGAAACCTCTCAAGTTGTGCTTGCAGTTATTCCACGCTAAGTGCACACCAATGTCAGGGTGCAGTAGGTCAATATACACGAGTCTGCACGACGTAATCCCTCGTTGAGCAGATCAGTGTGTTGGCCTACGTGTACTCTCTTTATTGGAGTGCACTTACTTTCAAGAACAGGGCCGTATTTATACAAGAGCAGACAAGGAGCAAGGATGGGTCAAGGAGCAGCTCTTGGGTGGAAAGACGAAAATTCGTCTAAGTGTAATTCGACGAGAATCACCAAGTGATTCTCGCCGATTCGGCGAGAATCACTAGTGATTCTCGCCGAATCGTCGAGAATCATTAGTGATTCTCGCCGACTCTATCCGGGTACCTCAAAACGGTGCCAAGTAAGATTCGGCGAGAATCACTAGTGATTCTCGCCAAACCCATCGTTGAGCAGATCATGAATACCAAGTTATATTCGTTGAGAATCAACAAGTGATTCGGCGAGAATCACCTGCGATTCTCGCCGATTTTTACTTGGCGTTTTCTCTGGAAGCTGCTGGACCGGATTCTGCCGCTGGACTATTTTGAACCGGATTTCGGGTTTCTACGTGTAGGACCCACAACGGTCATATTGTAAGTGTATACAGTGTATAAATACACGGGTATTTTTGAACAGTAAAGTAGCGAAGAAGATAAGAAATATGCGAGCCGCAACGTGACCTAGATCGCCGTTTCCGCTCTGCCGCCGCCGCCGCTCGCGCCAAGTTTTTCGCCGGTTGATCGTGGTTTCGCCCTGATCCTCCTGCGACAGAAGCCTAGCTAAGCTCAGCGTCTCACGTGTCTAACCGGAGATCTCTTATCTCTCGATTTGTAGATCGGGAAAATCTTCCCCATCCGAATCGATCGAGACGATTGATCCTAGTGTGACCGTTGGTAGACCTAGCTAGCTTCGCTACGAAGTTTGGATCTCTAAAGAAGTGCAGCCGCACATCGTTGTTGCCGCCGATCCCGTGAACCTTGCCGCCGCCCATCTTGCCGCCGCCGGTTCCGGGGAGATCCTCTCCAAGAGAGGTCTAGGGTTGTGGACTCTTTGTGGACTACAAGAACACGTCGTCAACAAAGAGGGACACCTTAGTCTCCAAACGTAGTTTGTATCTCTTGTACATTCTAGTTTTACTTTTGTTGTAAAGGAACGTTTGTTCCGTGTTGTAAGGGTTGGGTGCAACCCGTGTGGTGGGAGTGTTGACTCCTACGTGTGGAAGGGTTCCTTCCGATAGTGCAGGGATTGGATTTCAATCCTATTGGAGAAGAGACCGAGTCGTCCCTTGGTGGGAGATAGGTCGAAGGAGGAAAGTGGATGTACCCAAGTCGGGGAACCACTATAAATTGCTTGTGTATTATGTGTGCTGTGCTGTTTTTTTTATTGTGCAGGTACATTCTTAAATTCCACAAAAATGCTGCACGTCACCTATTCCCCCCCCACCCCATAGGTGAAGATAGTTGACACTAGGTGGACTTTCATATACTACCGACAGTTGAATAAACTGACGGTCAAGAATAAGTATCTGATTCCTTGGATAGATGACTTGTTTGACCAGTTGGTGGGGTCAGTGGTGTATTCTAAGTTGCACTTGAAGTCAAGATACTATCAGTTGTGGATTCGAGATGAGGACATAGCCAATACAACTTTTGTAATAAGGTACGGTCATTTCGAGTTCTCGGTGATGCGGTTTGGGCTAACAAATGCACCATCAGTATTCATGGATCTGATGAATCGAGTATTTTGTGAGTACTTGGACTCTTTGGTTGTCTTATTTATTGACGATATCTTGGTATACTCCAAATCGTAGGCGGAGCATGAGACTCATTTGCGATTGGTGTTGCAAGTGTTGAGAGAGAACCAGCTTTATGCAAGTTCCCAAAGTGCGAGTTCTGGTTGGAGAAGGTGGCTTTTCTGGGCTATGTGATTAGTGGTGATAGGATGTCAGTGGATCCTGCAAAAGTGGAGGCCATCAGAGATTTTCCAGATTTGAGTACCGTGGCGGAAGTCCAAAGTTTCCTTGGACTAGACGGGTACTATAGAAGGTTTGTGGAAAACTTTTCACGGATAGCTGAACCCCTCACTTCTCTAACTCAAAAGTATCCGAAGTTTATGTGGACTCAAGAGTGCAATTAGGCATTTGACACCGTAAAGGAATGACTGATGACAGCTCCAATCCTAAGTCTGCCTAAAGGGACTGAAGGATTTTAGATTTTCATTGACACATCAGAATATGGGCTGGGTTGCGTGTTGGTGCAACATGGAAATGTCATAGCTTTTGGGTCTAGGAAGTTGAAGCCTCACGAGAGGAATTACCCCGTCCATGACTCGGAATTGGTGTAACACCGCAAATCCCAAATTTGGGTTCAGGCTGGGCAACATGGCCTAGGACAACGGCGTGTCCCAAGATGTGTCCTGCTCTGTGCACTCGAGTGGGTCTCGAGTGTGTCTTGAGTGGGTCTGAGTGTGTCTCGAGTGAGGCATAAGGCCTAGGACACGGGCGTGTCCGAGGCCGTGTCCTCCCCGGGTTGACAAACTCCACTCGACGAAATGCACTCGACGATTCTCGAGAGGGGGAACATGGCTTATGATACGGGCGTGTCAGAGGTCGTGTCCTTCTTTGTTTGTTGCCAGGGATGGGAAAATGGCCTGCAACACAGGTGTGTCTGGCACACAGCCTGTGATACGGGCGTGTCGTAAGCCATGTCTGGCACACGGCATGCGACACGGGCGTCTCATAAGCCGTGTCTAGCACACTGCCTATGACAAGGGCATGTCACATAGCCGTGTCCTGTTGGATTAAGTCAGTTCCTTTTCCTCTTAAGGAACACAGCCTGTGACACGGGCGTGTCACAGGCCGTGTCAGCCCAAGAAAAGGTTTTTTGGGGAAATCGTGGCCGTTCATTTCCTTCAACCTAGATCTAAGGGTCCAGGACCTTCCCTGCTGTTATAAAGCCGAGAATGGAATGTTGAACTGTCATTCATCCTTGGATTTTCTCTTTAGAAAGAGATAGAGGGGGAGGAGAGGAAGGAAGGAAGGAGGAGAAGGATCCGGCTACCAGTGGAGCTTCAGAGTTTCGAATCGAGAGCCGAGTTCAGATTCGTGGAGGCAAGGCCATGGCGGTGATTTCCATCTGGCTAGATTTTAATGGATACAAAGCGATCATCAGGGTAATGATCTCCTTCTTGGACAAGTGAAGTCCTTCTTTATGCATGAGCATGGAACCCTCCACCAAGCGGTGTAAAGCGTAAGTGATTCCAGTGGGTTGATAGTTGATATCTCTGGTTGAGTCTGCATCTAGAGCTGAAAATGTGTAGTACGGCATAAGCATGCTGTGTGAAGCCCATCCGGACAGTTTGTCTGGATTTTTGATGTTTATATTGTGAATATGATAAGACTCTGTGTATTGCGTGGATGACTATATATGTGAATACCTAAGAAGCTCTAGATGAGCCCTTGTATTGTGTGTGCTGAACTGGAAAGCAGCTCTGCGAGAGCTGTATACTGAGCAGGGAAGGGAAAGCCAACCTGCGTCAAGATCTGCGCTATTGACGAATTGAGCAATGGGAAATGGCTGACCTGCACCTGTGTTTTGAGAGATCGATTGATGGTAATTCAAATGGGAGGTTGCGGGCCAGACTCGGCTTGTCATACCACAGGGGGTGGGTCGATCTAAATGCTCAAGTTTGTTGTGAGGTTAGCACCTCTGAGTGGGATGGGCGAGGATATCCCCAGCATGCGTGTTACTAGACTAGGGCCTATAGCCAACAAGTTAAAAACCTCTAATCGGTGGTGGTGCCACGGAGTCCGATACACCGTAAATGTGCCCTGAGTGCACATAGCGTCTGGCGGAGGTGGGCGCTTGTGATGTTGTTGTGCTTGAGAGCACTTATTGTGATATATATATATGTTGTGATTGCGATGCATATAGAAAATGAACCACTGCCCCGGGTAAGAGGTAGGGTCGTTATAATTAGTCAGCTAATGCTGACCATTACTTTGTTTACCACCCTTGGGGTGGATGTCCAATTACAGGTGCTGACGGGATGAATTGGTTTGAGCGGATTGGAGCCCTTGCTGCCTAAATGTTGTTGAAGGTCGTGCAAAGTCTTAAATTTCATGTGTGGCCGGCCTTTGTGCCGATGTATGAAGCCATATTTATAAAGAGAAACATGTAAGGACTTAAGGCCATGAGCATTTGTGTATTTGTATACATTCCTGGAGATATATATAAATGTGTGATTTATATATTTAGCAGTCATTCCTTGTGATGAGTTCTTGAAACTTCAAACACTTTCGCTAAATTGCTCTGAGCTAGGATGCCAGTAGAACGTGATTTTGATATTCATATGTAACTCTGCTGTTTGTTTGTGAAATATGGCGTAGGGCCCCAGCCGGACCCACCATTATATTCCATATGACAAATGGAGGCGTTACAATTGGCGGGGGTAATTTTTGCACTAAAGTTGTGGTGACACTATGTGTATGGTGCGAAGGTGGAGATCTTTATGGACCACGAAAGCCTGAAGTATCTTCTAGACCAAAAGGACTTGAATATGTGATAGCGCAGATGGATCGAATTCCTTGGTGACTATGAAGTGGTGATTCAGTATATGCCAGGCAAAGACAACGCGGTGGCGGATGCCTTGAGTAGGAAATACACTAGTCAAGGGAGTTGGATTGAAGCTCATGATGAGCAGTTGATGCTGGACTGTGAGTCCCTTGGCATTGAGTGCGTAGAAAGAGGCGAGTCATGAATGGCTCGATTGAACTAGATCAAGTTAAAAACGACTTATCTGTTCGTATACGGGAAGCAACTAGTTTGGATGAAGAGCTGCAACTATTCGTGGTGGAAGAGGAAACGGGCGAGGGTAGCGCCTGGGATATGATTAATGGGATCTTGAGGAAGGACAGAAGGATTTGTGTACCGCAGTTTGGCAAGCTCTGCGAGAAGATGATGTTTGAGGCTCACTTTACGAAGTACTCCATTCACCCAGACAGTACGAAGATGTACTTGGATATAAAGAAATCATTTTGGTGGCCTGGTTTGAAGCATTATATAGCTTTGTACGTGAGCCAGTGTCAAACCTGAGCCTTAGTGAAGGCCGAGTGTTAGAAGCCAGGCGGGTTCCTGAAGCCTCTTCCGATTCTCGAATGGAAGTTTGATGACATCTCTATGAATTTTGTGCATGGCTTACCTCGATCGCAGCAGGGAAACGATGCAATTTGGATGATTGTGTACCACTTGACCAAAGTGGACCATTTCATCCCGAACCGGAAAGAGGAAAGCGTGGAGAAGCTAGTAGAGTTGTATGTTCGCAATATTGTGCGACTACATGAGATTCCTAAGAGTATAATTAGTGATCGTGATGGACGATTCACGTCCAAAGACTAGAGTTTGTTCAAAAAAGTGTGGGCACGAAGCTTAAGTTCAGTATGACGTTCCATCCTCAAACTGATGGACAAACAGAAAGAATGAACCGTATAATGGAGGATATGCTGAGGATGTGTACTCTTGACTTTGGGAAGAAGTTGGAAGATCACCTCTTCATGGTAGAGTTCGCCTATAACAACAGTTACCAAGTAAGTACAAAGATGACACCATATGAAGCTTTGTATGGAAGGCGGTGTCGAACGCCAATGTCCTGTATAGAGGCGAGAGACATGATAATACGGTTTGCAGTCGATTTTATTAGGATATTTTCGGGGTTTTAAAGCAAATCATGTCTTGTAAAGTACTTATTTTGATTCCCCTTTGTATATATTTTTGTCGCTAATGCATCTTTTCTGCTTTTTGCAGGTTTTCACGGCTTTCAGCCAAATTTTGCTATGACACGCCCCATGGTCACGCCCTACCCGGGTGTGTACCTAGGGCATGTAACCCAGAGGAATGAAGCAATTGGTCCGAAACTGCATTCCGTGGAAACTTAGTGTACACGCCCTCGGTCACGCCCGTGTCACACCCGACACGGGCGTGTACTAGAGGCGTGTCCCCAGGTTCCGAGGAATCGCCGAAACGCGCTCGTTTTTCCCGCTCCACCGTTGCACCGAAAGTGTCACGCCTCAGGGTCACGCCTGACCCGGGCGTGACATATGGCCATGTACTTCAGTAATTCCGCCCGTCACCTACAACATTCAATTTCTGCTCAACAAAGTCACGCCGCAAAGAACACGCCCCAGGGTCACGCCCTACCCGGGCATGACAGGGGGGCGTGACCCGACCCGAAATATTCTATAAATAGAGCCCAACTCCAGGGGTTCAGGGACACTTTTCGGATTGAGAGAGGAGGTTCTGTCCTTTGTATTTTTGAACTTTTAAGCATGTCTTTTCATTTTTAGTTCGTAGCTTTAGTTTTATGCTTTCCTTGTATTAGTTCCTAGCTTCTTTCTGTAGTATAATGTTAATGATAGTATAGTTTACCTTTCCATGCACTTGTAATCTCTAGTTTTCAAGTTGTAAGATCCCCGTTTCCATTAATAAAAAGTGTTGTTTTCTTATTCGTTCCTGCTCTGTTTTCATTATTTCTCTTCTACTCATCCCCCTTCTTCCACCTCACCATGATTAATTAATCCTCCATGTACTCGATCTTGATGATCCGAGGTTTGAGTGATTAGGTTATGATGCTTTGAATCTTACCTTTTCTTTTTAGGGTTTAGCTTTGAATTACTCTTGATTTATCACGGGCTGGAGGTATATCATCGATATATACTCTCCACCTTTGCTTTCATTATGGGCTAGCCGAGAGGCCGAAAGTTTGAAATGAGCACTCAAGAGTAAAGGGAGTTGTTCGCACCCCTCGAGAGAGGCAGACGTTCAAATCTCCCGGATTGGAGTAAAATCCAATAGAGGGGTTCACAGCGTAAAGCGAGTTTTAGGCCTCCGATTTAGGCGAGAGTCGGTCGGACCTTCCTAAACTCAGTTAGGCACGGCCTTCGAGAGAAGCGTGTCAATATTCATGGAACCTCCACGGTCAAGGGTCTTTACCCTAATTAGCTTAGGTTTATTTATCGTATTTTTCTAATCACTCTTGCCGAGGTGATTTCTGATCGATTGCATTGTCCCCTCATCGTTACTAAGTTTTAGTATAATCGCTCTTTTAGCTCTCTTTATCTTTTCATGCAAGTAGCTCTCTTTCATTGCAAGTAGTTCTCTTCCTTTAGTACGTTTACTTTCTTCTAAAAAACCTTATTTTCCCGTCGATAAAATAATAGATTTTGTGTGAGTAAGCTTACTCAA
This sequence comes from Platanthera guangdongensis, assembly GCA_039583875.1. Taxonomy (NCBI): domain Eukaryota; kingdom Viridiplantae; phylum Streptophyta; class Magnoliopsida; order Asparagales; family Orchidaceae; genus Platanthera; species Platanthera guangdongensis. The sequence continues at coordinate 52,774,675 of CM077164.1, forward strand.
CTGTTCCCGGATTTTAATACGACACTTGTGTCCCCTATCTGCATTTCGATAGGTATACTTGCCTTGTTGAATTGTTAGTTTGGTTATTTTCTCTTTGCAGATATCTAAGAGACAATCAAGTTTTTGGCGCCGTTGCCGGGGAAGCAATGCTCGTTGATAAATTGAAAACGCGAATATATTAATTTTATCACTTCTCTTTCTCACCCTCCTTCTTAAATTTTTTCCGCCTACTCACTTGAGTTAAATGGCTGGATTCTGTTAAGTGTGCGTATTTTTAATTTTTCCGCCTACTCACTTGAGTTAATTGGCTGGATTATTTCAAGCAAGTGTGCGTTTTTTTTTATTTTTCCGCCTACTCACTTGAGTTAATTGACAGGCTTTATTTCAGTAGAGTGTGTTTACTTTCTGTAGAGTGGGTGTGTTTTAATTTTCTGTCGAGTGCGTTAGTGTAGCTTTTATTTTCCGCCTACTCGTTCAGAGTTAAATGGCTGGATTTTAATTACCGCCTACTTAATAGAAACCCGCATCACAAATTTTTCTACACCACCTAACTCTCTCGAAAAGGGCAAAGTGGCTCTAAATGCCACTATCTTGTCTAGTACCTTGCGAACCCTTCACCGGGTAGCCCTTGGGAAGTTCGGGAGTTAAAACATAAAAAACTCTATTTCAAAAAAAAACTTCATTAGCTCTTTTATTTTCTAGTCTTTCTTCTCCTCTCTTCTTCTAGTGTATGACTCGCGGAAGTCCGTCAGTTACTTTGGACCTGGACCACGAAATTGAGCGTACTCTTCGGAGAAGATAGCGATTTCAAGTTCCTATTACCCAAGTGCCGGTTGAGGATTCCGAGTCATTTTCTACCTTAAGAATGGCAGAACCCAACGTGGAGGAAGTCGTGCAAAGGCCTATGTGCTATTATGCACGACCGAATCTCGAGGGTATAGAATCTAGTATAGTTCCCCTGCAATAGCAAATAATAATTTCGAACTGAAGCCTAGCATAATTCAAATGGTGCAGCAGTATGTGCAATTTGACGGGCTTCAAGATGAAGATCCGAACGCACACCTAGCCAGCTTTCTTGAGATTTGTGACACCTTCAAGATAAATGGTGTCACAAATGATGCTATTAGGCTAAGATTATTTCCTTTCTCTCTTAGAATTAAGGCTAAGCAGTGGCTGAACACCCATCCTAAAAATAGCATAACTACTTGGACGCAATTAACTGAAAAATTTTTAGCCAAGTATTTTCCGCCTGCTAAAACTGCAAAACTTAGGAATGACATTTCTGCCTTTGGACAAATAGACTCTGAGACCCTTTATGAAACCGGGGAAAGATTTAAAGAATTATTAAGACGATTCCCACATCACGCTCTGCATGTATGGTTGCAGGTGCAAACGTTCTATAATGGGCTAAATCAAAGCACAAAGCAAATGATAGACGCAGCTTCTGGCGGTACTTTAAACCATAAGACCCCGGAAGCAGCTCTTGAGCTGTTTGAGGACATGGCCATGAACACTTACCAGTGGAATGTGCCTAGGACCCGCCCAAACAAACCTGCAGGTCTCTTTGAAGTGGACAACGTCTCCCAACTCGCACTACAAGTCGAAATATTAAGCAAAAAAATTACGGAGATGACTGCTGCCTCCACCCCTCAGGTATGGGAATCTGCAACTCCTCCCGCCGAACATTTGGATTATGTAAATAATATGCCTAGAACAGCTTTTAATAATTTTTCTGCTGCGAATTATCATCCTCCTGGTTTTAATTTTTCGAATAGTTATAATCCTGCGTTAAGAAATCATCTGAATTTTTCGTGGAGCAATCCATCGAATGCTGTGCGCCCGCCACCGCAAAGTGATTTTTCTTCACCACCACCTCCTCAAAGTTTTCCAAAACCTGCAAATGTGGAGGAAATGTTTTCAAAATACATGAATGCTAATGACGCTGCGATTAGAACCTTAACTGGAAGTGTTAAAAATTTAGAAAACCAGGTAGGACAGCTCGCTAAAATGATTTCTGAGCGACCCGTAGGGTCTCTTCCTTCCAATACCGAGCCCAACCCGAGAGAGCAAGCGAAAGCTATAACTCTTCGGAGTGGGAAGAAAGTTCCTGGTATGGTAAGTGAAGAACCCGAGGCAAGCTCCGCTCCCGCTTTAAAAAATCAAAGCTCCGTTCCCGTTTTAAAAATTCCACCCTCTGCCGAAGAAATTATCACCCCTATTTTAGAAAAAGAACTCACTTCACCACCCACCTTTAAAAATAATCCATCCCCGCAATACCCATCCGAACTTAATAAACAACGACAGGACGATCAATACATCTATTTTTTAGAAATGTTTAAACAAATCCACATAAATCTGCCTTTCCACGAAGCCATATCCCAGATGCCGAAGTACGCAAAATACCTTAAGGACCTCCTGACCAACAAGAAGAAGTTAGAGAACCTTTCGCATGTCACGTTAAATGTCGAATGCTCGGTGGTTTTGACAAACGGATTACCGAAGAAAATCAGTGACCCGGGTAGTTTCTCTATCTCGTGTGTCTTTGGTGATCTCTTTATCAAACACGCTTTAGCCGACCTAGGTGCGAGTATTAATCTTATGCCCTTCTCGTTGTTTAAAAAGTTAGGAATTGGTAGTCTCAACCCCACACGCATGAGTATCCAGCTCGCCGACAGATCAGTCAAATACCCGTTAGGAATATTGGAGGACGTCCTAGTTAAAGTTGACAAGTTCATCTTCCCGGTGGACTTTGTCATTTTAGACATCGAAGAAGACGTCGAGGTTCCCCTGATCCTTGGCCGACCCTTCGTTGCCACCTCCCGAGCTATCATTGACGTAAGCAATGGTAAGCTCTTCCTTCGAGTGGGCGACGATGAGGTAACTTTCTCTATCACCCCCTCGATGAAGAACACACTAGCTAATGATGACTCCTGTTTTTTCATGGATACCGTAAGTGAAGAATCCTTCTCTCACACCTCTGCTTTTGAAGAAGAATTTTCCAATTTTTGTTCCTCTCCTACTCCTCCACCTGAATCTCTACACCTAAGTGAAGAATCCTCCACCCGCCTTTCTGATTTTGAAAAAGAATTTTTTGATTTTTGTTCCTCTTCTACTTTTCCAACTGAATCGCTGCACGAAGCCGCCATGGCCGCTAGCAACACCCCTTTTAATTTTACATATAAAAAAGTGTACGAGGACATAGTTTTTGAAAAAGAACAAATTTCCAAAACCTCGTATGATGACCCCCCCTTCCTTGGAACTGAAAGAACTACCAGAGCACCTTCAATACGCTTTCTTAGAAAAGGACTCCAAGCTGCCTGTCATAGTTTCGGCCTACCTCACGGATGCACAAAAGGATAAAATTCTTTCAATTTTACAAAAGCATCGCCAAGATATTGCTTGGCAGATATCTGATATTAAGGGCATAAGCCCATCTTTCTACACTCATAAAATCTTAATGGAAGATAATTCACGTAACTCTATACAACCTCAGCGCCGTATAAACCCAAACATGAAAGACGTAGTTAAGGGCGAGGTTATGAAATTGTTAGATGCAGGAATTATCTATCCTATATCCGACAGTAAGTGGGTTAGCCCTGTACAGGTAGTACCAAAGAAGGGAGGGATAACGGTAGTAAGTAATGAAAATAATGAATTAATCCCGACTCCGACGGTGACCGGATGGCGAATGTGTATAGATTACCGTAAGTTGAATGACGCCACCCGCAAGGATCACTTCCCCTTGTCGTTCATTGATCAAATTTTAGAATGACTTTCCGGACATAGCTTTTATTGTTTTCTCGATGGCCTCTCGGGGTATCTTCAAATCCCCATCTCCCCTGAGGACCAGAAGAAAACTACGTTTACTTGTCCCTTCGGCACCTTCGCCTACCGAAGAATGCCGTTTTGATTGTGCAATGCGCCAGCTACATTCCAATGATGTATGCTCGCCATCTTTGACAAGTACGTAGAAAGCATTATGGAAGTTTTCATGGATGATTTCTCCGTGTTCGGGAATTCCTTCGATAGTTGCTTAGAGAACCTTGAAAAAGTCTTAGAGCGATGCGAAGAAACTAACCTCACCCTAAATTGGGAAAAATGTCATTTTATGGTGAGGGAAGGGTTAGTTTTGGGACATAAAATTTCTGAAAGGGGTATTGAAGTAGACGTTGCGAAAATAGAAGTTATCGAGAAGCTGCCGCCACCTACGAACATAAAAGCTATAAGAAGTTTCCTGGGTCATGCGGGTTTCTACCGCCGCTTCATAAAGGACTTTTCCAAAATCACCAAGCCCCTTACCCATCTCTTAGAAAAAGACGCCCCATTCATCTTTGATGACCTCTGTCTAGCTGCCTTCAATTTTAAAAAAGAAAAATTAGTTAATGCCCCTATCATGATAGCTCCGGTGTGGGATCTTCCATTTGAGATAATGTGTGATGCGAGTAGTTATGCGGTGGGAGCCGTACTAGGTCAATGTATTTCCAAAAACTTCCACCCCATTTATTACGCTAGTAAAACACTCACATCTGCACAGGAAAATTACACCACAACCGAGAAGGAGCTCTTAGCTGTAGTATTCTCTTTTGACAAATTTCGCCCTTATATTACTCTTTCGAAAATTATTGTTTTTACGGACCACTCGGCCCTCAAATATCTTCTCTCTAAAACGGATGCCAATCCTCTCTTGATTCGCTGGGTCTTACTCCTCCAGGAGTTTGACTTAGAGATCCGTGATAATGAGGTGCCGAGAACTTGGCCGCCGACCACCTTTCGCGCCTAGACAACCCGTTTATAGAACAATTAGACGAAAATTCTTTTCATTAATATTTCCCTGATGAGAAGCTGTTCATAATTAACACATCTACTTCTCCTTGGTTTGCCCACATCGCCAACTATCTAGTGGCCCATGTTCTCCCAAAAGAGTTTTCATCTCAGCAAAAGAAGAAATTATTTTCTGAGTTGAAGAACTACTTTTGGGAGGACCCGCATCTTTTTAAAGTCTGTGCAGACCAAGTGATCAGGAGGTGTGTTTTCTTTGATGAAGGATTAAATATTATTAAACATTTGCATGAAGGACCGACAGGTGGGCACTATCAAGCTGCTCGCACCGCTCACAAAGTGTTAAGCGCAGGTTTTTACTGGCCTACCCGGTTTAAAGACGCGCATGCCTTTGTGAGTAGGTGTGATAGTTGCCAACGGTCGGGGAATATTTCGAATAAAAATGAAATGCCACAAAATTATTTCCTAGAGTGCGAAGTTTTCGACCTCTGGGGGATTGATTTTGTCGGTCCTTTTCCTTCTAGCTTCGGGAATAAGTACATTTTAGTTGGCGTTGATTATGTTTCTCGTTGGGCCGAAGCCCAAGCTCTTCCTACAAATGACGCCCGAGTCGTAGTTAATTTCGTAAAAAAATTATTTTCTCGCTTCGGTACGCCGCACGCTATCGTTAGTGATAGGGGTTCCCATTTCTGTAACGCGCATTTTTCAAAAATCCTAACTAAATATGGCGTTACTCATAAGCTTTCCAGTGCCTACCACCCCCAAACTAACAGATAAGTCGAAGTAGTAAATAGAGAAATAAAAAGAATTTTAGAAAAGACTGTTTCCACATCTAGAAAAGACTGGTCAGCCAAATTAGACGATGCTCTATGGGCCTACCGAACAGCGTACAAAACCGCCCTCGGATGTACGCCATATCGGTTGGTTTATGGAAAACCGTGTCATTTACCCGTAGAGTTAGAACACCGCGCCTTTTGGGCCTTACGATTTTTAAACTTCGATCCCCACTCTGTCGGCGATTTTAGAAAATTTCAACTTAACGAACTCGACGAGTGGCGCTCTTATGCATATGAAAATAACAGACTTTATAAAGAGCGGACGAAGCGTTTACACGATCGACATCATAGGCACCCAAAAATCTTTAAGCCAGGCGATCAAGTTCTTTTTTATAATTCTCGTTTACGTTTATTCCTGGGTAAATTAAAATCACGTTGGTCGGGGCCTTTTACTGTTTTAGAAGTCTTTTCTTATGGTACTGTTTTAATTTCCCACCCTGATAAGGGTACTTTCAAAGTGAATGGTCAGCGTCTTAAACTGTATTTCTGTGATGATGTCAGTCTCAACCCTTTTAACTCTATCTTTCCGGTCCTGACATTTGATTAATCTGAACTTTACTTTTCTTCAAAACTTTGACTTTATTCGAACTTTATTTTTAAACAATATTTGAGACAATCTTATTTTGATGCGTCGAGCTCAAACGACGCTTTAAACAAAGGGCGCTCTTGGGAGGCAACCCAAGTTATCTTTTTCTGTTATCTTTCTTTTACACTTTTTGCCCCGAATGGCTCCGGCAAGCTGAAACTTCTGCGATCGCCTGCACCAATGGTTCTGCTTCCATGACAAAGTCCACCGGACGACGTTTCATGAAGATCCACAGCACAGGCATGGAGGAGCGGCATCACTCAACTTGCCCTGCAAAATAAAACCGGGGAAGTACCTGTATTTTTCCATTCTGTCTTTCATTTCTGTCCTTTACTTTTCTCTCGTTCTCCAACCTCCTTCTCCATTGAGGACAATGTAGATTTTAAGCTTGGGGGAGGACTTCCTCCTTCTTTTTGTTTTTTTTTTGTAAATATCCAAAAAATCCAAAAAAAAAATATTTATATAGCTGCATTTTGGTATTTCAATAGTATCCCATTTTTATGTTTTGTTTTTCGCAAACTTCTTTATAAACAACACAGTTAATTATAATTTTTCTAATCATTTTTTTAATCATATTTCACAAGTAAAATGTTGGCCATGTTGTGTTTCTAATTCACGGTAGCATGTTAAGGTAAAATATTTCTCTAAAACGTGCATTTCTATTATGGTTTTCCGTTCTTTATTTTCTTTACTTTCTCTAAAAATTTATCATCCACTATTTTCCTTTTCGTCTTTAGATAATTTTTATAAGAACAAATTTTGAATAACGTAGTAGATATGAACGATCCAAGTCACATATTATTTTTATTTTCAAGATAATTTCATCAATCTTCTTTTATTTTCTCGAACTTGCTTTTTGAAATTTATCAACTCTATGTTTTAAATAAATTTAAAAAAAAGTGTGAAAATGATTTAGGCCATTTTTGTTTACGTTTAAGCTTTCCTGCCAACCTAAAATCTTTTACCACTAGTTAGCCGCTTTTGAGCCTTTTTTCCAAATTCATTTGATAACTCTACACAGCATTTCATTTTCACCAAAGCCCAAATTTCTACCTATCTAATCACACTAATTTTTTTGATAGGAAATTCTGTGTTATCTTTGGAGAAATTGTTGAAAAAAGTGTACTCAAAAGCAATGTATTGAAAAAAAAAGAGAAAAAATGAATGAAAATAATAATACAAAAAAAAGAGATAAATAATTATAAAGAAAAAAAAATTATTTATACATATTCTGTTTAAAATAATTTTTTTTTTGAAACTCGTTGTTTTGGTTTAGTGTGATTTTTAAGCCTCCATGTTTATATTTGAATTCCACTCCTATTCATATTCCTAAACCAAACGTTTCGGTCCTATTAAGTCCTTTTGATTCACGCCCTTTTTAATTTTATTTAACAACTAAGAAACGAAGAAAAGTAAATCAGTTTTAGTTTTGGATTTAAACTTAGATTTTTGTTATTTAATTGATATAATTATAATGCTTTGCTTGGATCTAGTAATAACTCAATACGGTCTTTTCATTTTCATTGCCTTGCTTAAATCTATTTAAAGAATTTCGTCAAAATTCTCGATGATTTATTTTTATTAAGTAAAGTTTATAACATTTAAACCATACCAAAATAATTGTTTTAGATTTACGTTTTACATTCTCCCTACCTAGAATTTCGCATAGTACTTGTGTAAGTATGATTAAAACTTTTTGAATTAGTCACTTTTTATGATTAGCTAGTCTTTATATCTTTGCTTGGGGACAAGCAAAACTTAAGCTTGGGGGAATTTGATAATACGGTTTGCAGTCAATTTTATTAGGATATTTTCGGGGTTTTAAAGCAAATCATGTTTTGTAAAGTACTTGTTTTGATTCTCCTTTGTATATATTTTTATCGCTAATGCATCTTTTCTGCTTTTTGCAAGTTTTCACGGCTTTCAGCCGAATTGTGCTGTGACACGCCCCATGGTCACGCCCTACCCGGGCGTGTACCTAGGGCGTGTAACCCAGAGGAATGAAGCAATTGGTCCGAAACTGCATTCCGTGGAAACTTAGTGTACACGCCCTCGGTCACGCCCGTGTCACACCCGACACGGGCGTGTACTAGAGGCGTGTCCGCAGGTTCCGAGGAATCGCCGCAACGCACTCCTTTTTCCCTCTCCACCGTCGCACCGAAAGTGTCACGCCCCAGGGTCACGCCTGACCCGGGTGTGACATATGGGCGTGTACTTCAGCAATTCCGCCCGTCACCTCCAGCATTCAATTTCCGCTCAACAAAGTCACGCCGCAAAGAACACGCCCCAGGGTCACATCTTACCAGGGCGTGACTAGTGGGCGTGTACTCCAGCTACTTCGTCAGAATTCAATTCCAGCTCGAAAAAGTCGCACCGAATGTGTCACGCCCCAGGGTCACGCCCTACCCGTGCGTGACATGGGGGCGTGACCCGACCCAAAAAATTCTATAAATAGAGCCCAACTCCAGGAGTTCAGGGACACTTTTCGGAATGAGAGGGGAGGTTCTGTCCTTTGTATTTTTGAACTTTTTAAGCATGTCTTTTCATTTTTAGTTCGTAGCTTTAGTTTTATGCTTTCCCAGTATTAGCTCCTAGCTTATTTCTGTAGTATAATGTTAATGATAGTGTAGTTTACCTTTCCATGCACTTGTAATCTCTAGTTTTCAAGTTGTAAGATCCCCGTTTCCATTAATAAAAAGTGTTGTTTTTTTTTTGGTTCCTGCTCTGTTTTCATTATTTCTCTTCTACTCATCCCCCCTCTTCCACCTCACCATGATTAACAAATCCTCCATGTACTCGATCTTGATGATCCGAGGTTCGAGTGATTAGGTTATGATGCTTTGAATCTTACCTTTTCTTTTTAGGGTTTAGCTTTGAATTACTCTTGATTTATCACGGGTTGGAGGTATATCATCGATATATACTCTCCACCTTTGCTTTCATTCTGGGCTAGCCGAGAGGCCGAAAGTTTGAAATGAGCACTCAAGAGTAAAGGGAGTTGTTCGCACCCCTCGAGAGAGTCAGACATTCAAATCTCCCGGATTGGAGTAAAATCCAATAGAGGGGTTCACCACGTAAAGCGAGTTTTAGGCATCCGATTTAGGCGAGAGTCGGTCGGACCTTCCTAAACTCAGTTAGGCACGGCCTTCGAGAGAAGCGTGTCAATATTCATGGAACCTCCATGGTCAAGGGTCTTTACCCTAATTAGCTTAGGTTTATTTATCGTATTTTTCTAATCACTCTTGCCGAGGTGATTTCTGATCGAGTGCATTGCCCCCTCATCGTTACTAAGCTTTAGTATAATTGCTCTTTTAGCTCTCTTTATCTTTTTATGCAAGTAGCTCTCTTTCATTGCAAGTAGTTCTCTTCCTTTAGTAAGTTTAGCTTTCTTCTAAAAAACCTTATTTTCCCGTCGATAAAATAATAGATTTCGTGTGAGTAAGCTTACTCAATTGTTCCCGGATTTTAATACGACACTTGTGTCCCCTAGCTGCATTTCGATAGGTATACTTGCCTTGTTGAATTGTTAGTTTGGTTATTTTCTCCTTGCAGATATCTAAGAGACAATCAAGACACCAAACTTTTGGGAAAAGAAGTGGTGGTCGATTCATGCGAGATGGTGCGAACCATTCAAGAGCGCATGAAGGTTGCCCAAGACCGGCAAGCAAAGTATTTTAATGCTCGCCACATGAATGTGGAGTTTATGGTAGGAGACTGGGTCTATCTCAAGATCAAGCCATTCAAAGGCATTTTGCGGATTCGCCGACTCAAAAAGTTGTGTCCAAGGATTTTGGGACAGTTTGAGGTTATAAAATGCATCGGAGAAGCAGCTTACCGGTTGGCGTTGTCCACATAATTGAGTGGATTACACGATGTCTTCGATGTCTCTGTATTGCGGAAAGCCTTGGTGGAGGCTAGTGTGGTGATCGAACCGGCGACGGTGCCGATAGAAGAGGACTTGAGGACGAAAGTCCGTCCGGTGGGCTTAGAGGATTCAGAAGTTTGGCAATTATGAAACAAAGAGGTGAAGCTCATAAAGGTGCATTGGGACAACTGCAGGCAGGACGAGTTCTCTTGGGAGCAAGAACAAACCTTGCACAAAGAGTATCCCGAGTTTTTTGTATAATGTTGAATGGAACAGTGTCAGGTATGTTGCAACTGTATTTTGAGGCATTGCAATATTTTTCTTACTATTTGGTTGTTGTTATAATGTTTAAATTTGTTGCAACAGTTTTCTTGCTGTCTTCCGGTCTGAAGAATAATTTTGAGGACGAAATTCTTTTAAGGGGGAGGAGTTGTAACACCCCCATTTTCAGAATGAGTCTCTGGAAGCTATCGCTTGACGTTAGTAGTTATCACCCGACGGTAGTAGTTATCGCCCGACGGTATATTAGCATTGAGTGGCCAGGCGCTGAGAGCGTTGGGAGCATTGAATGCTAGTGTGTGGCGTTAGATAGGTACCGCTCTGCGTTAGCCCCATTTCATCGACCATCGAACGAAAGTCCTATTTGTCGAGCGTTGGAGGTTTATCGCCCGTTGATAGTAGGTATCACGCAACGATAGCCTTGATTCGTCGAACGTCAAACCTAGGGCCCCATTTGAAGAGAAAGGAGGGAGGAGGAAGAAGAGAGCTTTCTTCCGCCATTGATGGAGCTTTAAACCTCCGATCGTCGTTCTGAGGCCAGATCCGTGAAGAGGACACAAAGACGCTCGTTTTCATCCGTGCAAGACAAGGGTTTCATGGATAAGAAGAGGAGTCGTAAGGTAACAACACTTCTCCTGTTGATTTTAGGAAGCGTGCGTAGCATCTTCTCTATTCTTATTTTCCTTTAAGCATTCTAGGCACCGAATCTCTCAAAAGAGAGGGATTCGGGTTTCCATGGTTCAAGAAGAGCCATCGGTTCGATTATGTCTGTCCCCAGCATGTTATTGCACTAGAAATCCGCTCAGTTAGTGGATTAGGCATTGTGGGTGAAGCTGTAGTCGCGACTGTTAGTCCGACTCGGTGATGATGCACAGCGACAAGACGCTGTTTATGATGTTGTATGTCCCACCCCCATTTCGCATGAGTACGCATATGAGGAACCGAACAAGGTTAGTTTCGTTGTGACGTTAGATGGTCTCCTTGGGGCATGGTAATGTTAATTGGAACCAGACAAGGTTAGCTCCATTGTGACGGTAGATGGTTTCCTTGCGGCAGGAGAACGTTATGGTACGAACGATGGATTTGGGCGGGAAAGGCGTGGGATTGTGATGTTCTAAGGTATGATTTGTCTCTGCGGTCGGCTAGCTAGCCCGTGACATTGCAAGGTCATGTGTGGAGAGTGTCCCAGCGAGACAAGTCCCCCTTCTGTGGAACTGACATGATTGCCGAGCTTTGGGCAAGCCCGGACGATTCTAGCTGGGTCCCGCTTGGTCTCCTTCGATGGACTTGATCGCGAACGGTTGGGTTCCAGTAAGGTTTCTTATCGGTTTGTTTGTGTTTGCAGTTTGTATGCCGTTTGGGGGAATTTAGAGTACCCTTCTGTTTGCAGCTTGAATGCCGATGAGGAAATTAGAAGTACCTGATGTGATGATGTGTTAGAAGCATATACTTTAGGGTGCCATGGGTGAAACCCGGGATTGCATTCATGCTGTATTGTAGGCCCCTTTTATTATATACTCAACATAGAAACGTGTTTGATGTATGAGACATCCAAACCTACTTTATAGCTTTACATGTTATTGTATTTAGAATGCGAAGTGCTAACCTGCAGGTTGATGGAGTGCCCCGGGGTCCGCTAGAGAGGACCGGGAGGAGATGTGTTGGTTACACAGTTGAGGTCAGCCTTTGCTGACCCACGTTACAACCAAATTTTTACAGGGAAAGGATCGCAAGCGGGAGCATGCTTGCCAGCCAAAAAGGCCAAAGCCTCGTAAAGTGTTATAGAACTGTTTTGTGGAATGTAATGCTTTATGTACTATATTTTCCGTCTTGCACGCCGATGTAGCCTAGGAGTGCTTATGCACATTGACATTTATTGTTATGGTTGAATTTTAGACTCTAAAATGTTGTAAGGCCATAAGGGCGTGTTGATACTCATGTGTTAGTGGATAACCTTTGGTTTTGCTCATTTGTTTCTATAGTTTTTAGTCTGAGTTTTGAGTTTGGTAGTTTATATCATCTTATAATGCTTAAGAAGTGGCGTCTGTATGTTATGGGGCCCCGGCCGGACCCATATTATACGGTCATTATAGGGGAGGTGTTACACTCTGGTCCTATGTTTAACCTGTATACATTATATTCTCTGATTTATGTTTGGTCACCGCTATTGTGTTTGCTTCAAGATTCACTTTATAACGTACAATGTTTGATATTTATCACGCTTATTTAGGCTGTATTTTCCCTTATATGTGTATAATATTTTTTTTCAATCTAGCCCACCCATTTCGATAATATAAAAAGGGGAGAATAAAATGTTAATTAGTCATGAGTTAAGGAAGATCACATGTAGGGGGAAATTGTTGAATTGTGCGCACCTAGATATGAGGAGCGAGTAGAGCACGTATATAAGGGGAGAATGTTTGTAGGGGGAGTCATAAGTAAGTCGAAACCTGATTATTTAAAGATTATTTCTTACTTGAACTGTATCATGCATCTCAATTATTATCTCTCATGAACCGTATTTGATATTATCAAAAGGGGGAGTTTGTTGGAGCCGACGGATCACACATCCTCAGCTTGACAATATTTATTCCCATATTGTATTTGATCATATTTGTGTTTGGTATAGTGTGCAGGTTTACAGGTTCAAGAGAAGCAAAGAACTCCAATTTGTGATCTACTGTCGCATGCTAGCTTGCATTTAATCTAAATAGGCACTTTGGAAACTACCGTGTGGCGCTAGTGCTACCTGAAAGTGTTTGTTTTCAAGGATAGTTAAATCACTTAGGGGGGTGAATAGTTTTCTTAGTCTCTTGTGAGTATCTTTGATTTTCCTTCTTTATGTGCTTTGTTAGTGAGTAATTTACATCTTTCAAGACACATACGTACCAACAACAATGAAACAACACAAAGAAGCACACACAGAATATATACTGGTTCCCCGAATTATGGGTACGTCCACTTTCCCTTCCACCTTTCTAAATTATAATTAGACAAGACACTTCTCCATTCTCGGCTCTTAAGAGCTTTCAACACGATCCTGCAGGACCACTCGGTCTCCTCCAAGACCTACAGCTCAGGCACAAGGCCCTACAACTCAGTGATCCAAAGATCACCCGCCTCAAGCCCAAAGTCCCTACAACTCAGGCTGGGAAGATCGCCCTACCTAAGATCCACAAGGGATCCTACCTTAAAGAGAATGAATCTCTTACAGCTCAGGCGCAAAGGCCCTACAACTCAGTGATCCAAAGATCACCTTCCTAAGACACAAGTGTCATACAACTCAGAGAGAATGACTCTCCTACCTCAAGCTCAAAAGCCCTACAGCTTAGTGATCAAATGATCACCTACCTTAGATCAAAGCGGTACCTTACACTCACAGAGTATAACTCTCCTACAGCTCAGGCAAATTTGCCCTACCTCAGGCTCAGGAGCCCTACAACTTAGATCCAAACTTGGATCCTACCTCAGAGCAAATATGCTCCAAGCACTCAAATCCAAAATGGATCCTACAAGGTGGAACTGGGTTGTGGAGTTGATCTTAACACAAGAGATATTTTTCTGTGCTAATATTTCTGGACTGAGATAAACTCAGCCCAACTTTGACTCTAGAGAAATAATACTAGAGCTTACTTCTACCTGAACTGAGATATACACATCCCTATCTAATTCTTCTCAGCACCAGAAAGTGTACCCGCTGGAACTAAGAATTAGCTGCAGCTAGTTGTTGCTACCTGTGCTGAGAGAATCACAGCCCTAACTTCTTCTCAGCACCAAGGATTTAGATCTTTAGGATACCTTGTCTTGTTCTGGAAGCAACTTGCAGAACATCTGTGCTTCTTATTTCTTTCTTGGGCTAAGGAGATTTAGCCCTAACTTCTTCTTCCCAGCCTCCAGAAAACATTCCTCAGAACTGTACAGCTTGAACTGTGAAGATTTGCAATAATGGTTACTTCCTTTGCTTCAACCTGAGCTGAGTTAAGCTCAGCTCTAACTTCTTCTCAGAAATCTCATACCTTCCTAGTGTAGATGAAAATGGAACCATCTATCTTGGATCGGCTTCAGATCACTTGGAACTAGGTAGGACCTGTTGCTCCTTCCTCTTCCTCAAAAAGAAAACTTTCTGAACTTGCTAGTGTAGGTGAGAATGGCACCAGCTATCTCGTGATGGCTTTCAGATCAGCTGCATCTTGCCTCAGGCCTTAGCTGCTACTATTTCCTCAGAGAATATCTCTGATTTTGCTGGTGTAGAAGAGAATGACACCAGCTATCTCTTAGAACTCTTGGATCTGAAGTTTGAACTTCTTCTCCAAAGCTCAGCAACAATGACCGAGGACGAAGATGAAGTCCAGATCTTTTTCCCAAAAGTTGCTTGCTTCGATCTCTTCTTCCATTTCTCTTCCGTCGATCAACGACTATTTTGACTCGTGGGCCCCACTAAGAATGACATCTGTAGTTTTACTTTAACAGCTAAGAGTTGTACTGAAGGCCTGCAGCGCCGTTTGTTGCATACTGTAGTCTTCCCGCAACTAATTTGAATTTTGGTTGACTTGTTGACTTTTCTGACGTCACCATCTGTGGACTTGGCCAAAATCAAGAGTTAGTATTATAGGCATTGAGTGAGTAAGCATCAATCAACGCCAAAAGACTTAGACAGATTTTTGTCTATCTCTGACATTAAGTGAACAAGCTCCACTCAATGCTTTTGGTCTTAGCCAAACATTCTGTTACTAGGAATTGAGTGAACAACCTTCACTCAATGCCAAAACACTTCGAAAGTTTTTCTGTCATTAGGCATTGAGTGAGTAAGCTTCACTCAACTCCAAAACACTTACATAATCTTTCTGTCTCTAGGCATTGAGTTCACTCAATGTTTTTTGTCTCTAGGCATTGAGAGCATTCAGTTCACTCAATGCTTTTTGCCTTTGAAAATATTCCTACTTATCTGGCGTTGAGAGAATTGAGTGTGTCTTTGTAACATCCCGAAACTCAAAAGAGCGACAGGAGGCGTTCCGGGCCAAATTTGGAATTTGGCAGGAGGTACACGGCCTGGGTCACGGGCGTGTCCCAGGGCGTGTCGAGCTGGTTCGACGATTTGGTCATGTGTTCGACGATTTTGGCTTCGGCGATCGTCGAGCAGAGAACACGGCCTGGGACACGGGCGTGTCCCAGGGCATGTCGGGGTAGTTCAAGATCTGGCAAAATGATCAAGCAGAAATCTGGGTTCGACGATCGTCGAGCAGCGGTCGATGATCTGGTCATAATGCTGCGGTCGATGATCGGGACAGCTTTCTGTGTTCGACGATCGGGCCAGCTACCTCCGTTCGATGATCGGGCCGTGGGTTCGACGATCGGGCCGCGTGTTCGTCGAACAGGTAGTTTTCTGGGTTTGACGATCAGGCCGTGGGTTCGACGATCGGGCCGTGCGTTCGACAATTTGGCCAGTGATTTGCGTCCGATGATCGGGCTATAGATCTTCGTTCGACGATTGGGTAGCTGTCGATGATTTTGGTTTGACGATCGTCGAGCGTGGGGCTGTTTGTGGCGTGTTTAACGCGAAGTGCCGACACACGGGTTTGGAGGGAGTTGGCTAATTGTTCCGACATTGACGCGTACGTGTCCTGCTCCTGTTGGTGTACCATGCGGTGTTTAGCCCCATTCGTCAAGGTAAGACCTGGATCGTGTCCCTGCATCCCTTTTTGTGGGATCCGATGGCTGTGGTTAATCCCGAAGAGATTATACCCAAGAGAAGGGTTTCAAAACCCTTATTATTTTCTGCTGGTTCTATGTCTAAATCCTAGAGAGAGGGGAGAGCAAAGGAGGAAGAAGAAGCCTAGATCCAGTCTTTGGAGGAGTTTTAGAGCTCCAAATCGGGAGCCGACTTCGGATATACAAAGGCAAGGAGATTGAGGTGCTTTACATCCGCGTACATTTCCATGGCGCCAAGGAAGAACACTAAGGTAACGATTCTCTACTTGAGCATGTGAAGATCTACTTCCTTTGTATAGGAAGCCTGCTCTCGTGCGTTTGCGGTGAGTTGGAGGCATTCCTTCGGGTAGATATCTAAAGTCCCCGTTGTATAGAGTCCGTATTCGAGAACGAACATAGGCATGATGTGTGAAGCCTACCTGGACATTTTGGTCTGGATCGGTGATGTTGCATTGCATAAATGGTCGGAGAAGACTCCGTGCGAATGTTTGTTTTTCGGGTTTTCTACGTGGTAGATTGCAATAGGGAGCCTTGGGGATTAACCCTAAGGTGCACCCGAAAAACTAGGAAGATGTGTGATCTTGCCAACTTGGTGGCCTGGGAGCCAACTTGAACATAACTGGGTTATGTGAAGTGTGTGACGGAAACGGGACTCGGGAGATGTTTGACCCGCGCATATGTTTTTAATTAACGTTGCTGCATGAGCAACGGGTTAGGCGGAACCGTACCAGTACTATGTCATTCGGTTAAAACCGTTGGCATAGATGAGGGTCTTCGGTGGTCTATGGTTTTAATTACCCTGACCCATACCGGGAAGACAAAATGTTCATTATTTGGCCGTCCTGGGTACGGTGGTGAGTCGGCGGGCTTAGACCGTGATCACCGAGAACGTGCACAGAGTGCACGGAGTGTGTGGCTGTGTGAGCCTACACCTGTGATGTAATGTATAATTATATATTGCTTGATTATGCTAATAAAGTGCAGGGAAGGAGCATCGCCGCCCCCGAGTTGGGGGCAGGATCATTATAATTTGGTCAGCATTGCTGACTGTTGCCTTTGTTTGCCACCGTGCGGTGGTTTGTTGCTTGCAGGTGTTGCTGGACCAAGCGGTCAATAGCGGGCTAAAGCCCAAATTGCGAAGCCGGCCCTCGAAGGCCTAATTGGAGTGTTTACTTGCTTTTGTTCATGTATGACCGGCCTGCGAGCCGTGGTATGGAAAACATGTAATTTGAGTAAACCATTTGTAAGGCCTTAAGGCCAGTACTTGTGTATGTACTTCATTACTTCTTGGCTTATTAGTGGACATTCATGCTTGTTGCTGGGTTCTTTTAATTGCAACTATTTAAACTTCTTCCGCTAGAATGCTCTGTGTAGGACGTTGTGATTGGTTGGATGGTTTCCATTGAGTAACCACCCGGTCTGTCTGTGGTATATAGTGTCGGGCCCCGGCCAGACCTACTGCTATATGCTATGCGACGGATAGGGGGTGTTACAATTTGGTATCAGACTACTGGTTTTGGTCGCGCTTAATATGAATTCGTGGGCGAATTCTTTTTAAGGGGTTGTGAGCACATGTGTGTGCGTCATCGTTATAACAGCAAAAGAACCCATGAATGTCCACTTAGGAATGAAAATACACGTGTTTGAGGAACCTGCGTGTTCCTATAATTGCTTTTTGCAATTTTGTATGGTTGCTTACCAGTATTTTGTACGACTATAGGTGACCAGAAACGGTGCTGGGCCATTGGAACATCCGGTTTCTGAGGATTATAGTGCACCTGGTGACGTGCCTGCAACCCTTCCCTCTGCTGAAACCATAAGAATGGTGGTGGAAGCAGTGTTCGCTGCTATTGGAGCACAAAATGAAAGATGTGTGCAGTCCCCTATTATTCCAACGCCGGGTGGTGTGATGGTGCAAACGACATTTATAGGACCTTTGAGGCAGCAGTTGAACATGCTCTTAATGCAGGGTACGCACTCAGTTGAGGAATATTTGCAAGCGTTTCTATTGATAAGACGCTACCAGGGCGATGAAGTGGAGAGCGAGTAGTCGATGGTCGATAGGTTTTATAATGGCCTGCTCGGCAAATTGCGAGTTATGCTGCTAGGACCAAAATTATTGGGATTCCGAGCCTTGGTGGAATCGGCTAGATCTTTGGAAACAGATTTGGCAAAAGTCAATCGGACGTCAGAGATCAGTGTACTAGACTATCCAGATTCTGCAAAGTCTGCATACCGAAGGAGGAGGAACAAGAAGTCTAAAATGTCTATTGGTCAGGCTCCATATGGTTGTTTTAACTGTGACAAGGAAGGGCACTTTGCCCGAGACTGTCGGAATGGTGCTCAAAAGCTAAAGAAAGTTATGTCAGGAGAAGTTAAGGACTTTAGTGCAAAGGAAACGACGTTCAAAGTGTCGAACACCTCAAAGTCTGGATATCGAAGGTGGTATAAGAAGGCTAGGACTTTGGGTCTAGTCCCTCCTTTCGGTGCTCCGTGGGCAGCTACAGGCCAAACCACGGGGGCATATTACAACTGTGGGGAGCCTGGGCATTATGCCCGTGGGTGCCTAAAGCCCGGGAGGAAGCACGCCGTTGTGAGGACAGGTATGGGTTAAAGATAGGTTTGCCTTAAATACTTGTCGCCCTTGTGCATGTTAGCTTAGAACCACTTGTGTTAAGCTTTGTTCTGATTTTAGTTTATCTGGCGAGAGCACCGTTCATTTATGGACCTTTGCATTCCTTTATTTAGGAATTATATTGCGCGTCGGAGTACCTCCTTCGATGGTAAGAGACAAATTGGATGTGTTATGATCCAATGGTGCTCAATATGCGCGGTTAGAATTTGTTGCGCTTAGGTTTGGATTGGGAGTCAAGAGTTCCATTTGCTAACGTCACTACTGCTGCTGGAGGAGTTCGACGTGATATTTGTCATGGACTGGCTCTCGGAGCAGCAAGCCTATATTGATTGCGGTCGCAAGAAAGTCAAGCAAGTCGTGAGATGACTTTTAAGCAGACATCAACGCCTTTGTCCACCAATTCCTTAGTCAAGTAAGACGTTGATGTCTGCTCTTCAGGTGGTGAAAGCGGTTCGTGCAGGTGCAAAACGTGTCACGCTCTCTGTGTCGGCTAGTGCCTAAGGAATTGGTGGAGCTGAAGGTGCAACTTCAAGAGTTTTTGGAGCAAGGGTATGTGCGTCAAAGTTCTTTGCCTTGGAGCGCACCGGTCCTCTTTGTTAAGAAGAAGAATGGGAGCTCGAGACTCTATATTGATTATTGGGAGTTAAACAAGCTAACGGAAAAGAACAAGTACCCAATCCCAAGGATCGATGATCTTTTTGATCAGTTGGTCGGGTCGACGGTGTACGTTCAATTGGATCTCAAGTCTGGCTACTATCAGTTGAGGATAAGGGAGAGTGATATCCCTAAGACAGCGTTCAGTACAAGATACAGGCATTACGAGTTTACGGTCATGCTGTTTGGGCTGACGAATGCGCCGTCGGTGTTCATGGATTTGAAGAACATGACGTTTAGGGAGTACTTGGACCATTTTGTGATCGTCTTCATCGACGATATTTTGGTATACTCGCAGAGTGAGGAAGATCACTTCAGGCATCTTCATTTGGTTTTGGAGACGCTAAGGAGGAATCAATTGTATGCCAAGTTCTCGAAGTTTGAGTTTTGGTTCTCCTCAGTGGCGTTCCTCGGTCATATAGTGAGTGGGGAAGGTATTGCAGTGGATCCGACGAAGATTATTGCGATACAGGAGTGGCCTGAGCTTTCTACGATAGCGGAAGTCTGGAGCTTTTTGGGTCTTGTCGGCTATTATAGGTGCTTCGTAGAGAAATTCTCGCGGATAGCGTTACATCTCACTACTTTGACGAGTAAGGAGCAGAATTTCGTTGGGACGCCGGAGTGCGCGCGAGCTTTTGAGGAGTTGAAATGTTGGTTGACCACGACGCCTGTGCTGAGTTCGCCGAGTGGGACCGAAGGTTATGAGATTTATAGCGATGCTTCGGGTAGTGGTGTGGGTTGTGTGCTGTTACAACATGGAAGCGTTATAGCATATGACTCGAGACAGCTGATGGTGCACGAGAGGAACTATCCGGTCCATGACTTGGAGTTAGCGGCCATGATTTTTGCCTTAAAGCTGTGGTGGCATTATTTTTACGGTGTGAAGATTGATATCTACACTGAACATAAGATCCTGAAGTATTTGATTGATCAGAAAGATCTGATTTTGCGGCAGCGTAGATGGATGGAGTCCCTGGGGGACTATACATTCAAGATCCACTACGTGCCTGGTAAAGGTAATGCGGTTGCGGAAGTGTTGAGTCGTCAGGCCCCAGCTCAAGCCAATTGGCTGTTGATCCATGGCGAGCGGTTGGTTCGGGAGTTGGAGGCGTTGGAGATTTCTTTCGTGGATAAGCTGTCAAGTGTTGAAGCACTCTTGAATTGGACTGAAGTTCAATATGACTTGGCTGATCGGATTCGGCAGGCTTTAGATATGGATGTCCATATGAAACAGTTCATGGTAGAGGCTCTGGATGGATCAAATTCCCAATTCGTTGTGGAGGACGGATTACTTTGGAAAGACGGTCGTCTTTGCGGCCCAAGAGTGGGCAGTTTGCGGGTGGATTTGTTGTATGAGGCGCACCATAACAAGTACTCGATTCACCCGGGGAGCACAAAGATGTAACACGACATTAAGAAACTGTTTTGGGGGCCGGGTTTGAAGAAGGATGTGGCGCTCTACGTGGCGAAGTGCCAAACTTGCGCCTTAGTGAAGGCGGAGTGCCAAAAGTAGGGAGGATTTCTGAAGTCCTTACCTATTCCGGAGTGGAAATTCGACGCCATCTGGGTGGTCGTAGATCGGCTAACGAAGGTGTCGCATTTCATTCCGCATAGGAAGGATGCTCCGGTGGAGAAGTTGGTAAAGTTATATATGGATAACATAGTGCGGCTCCACGGTGTGCCCCGCAGCATCATAAGTGACCGAGATGGGCGGTTCACGTCCAATGATTGGAGGCTTGTGCAGCAAATGTTGCGAACAAAGCTGAGTTTTAGCACAACCTTCCATTCGTAGACGAATGGGCAGACCGAGAGGGTCAATAGAACTATGGAAGACATGCTCCACATGTGTGTCTTGGACGTTGGAAAGCAATGAGGAGACCATCTTTATTTGGTGGAATTTACGTACAACAATTGATACCAGGCGAGTATTCAAATGGCGCCCTTCGAGGTCCTGTATGGTAGAATATGTCGCACGCCGTTGTCCTTGTTGGAAACGGGTGAGTCAAAGTTGTACAAACGTCAAGAGGTGTAGGATGCTACTTCATTGGTGCGAACCATTTGGGAGAGATTGCTTGTCGCTCAGGACCGGCGAGCGAAGTACTATAATACCAAGCACAGGAACGTGGAGTTCGCTGTGGGCGACTGGGTATACTTAAAGATCAAGCTGTTCAAGGGTGTCTCGCGGGTGCGGTGTTTGAAAAAGCTAAGCCCGAGGTACCTTGGGCCGTTTGAGGTTCTGGAGCGGATTGGCGAAGCGGCTTATCGGTTGAAGCTATCGGTGGAGCTTAGTGGTTTACATGATGTATTCCACATATTGGTGCTTCGGAAGGCGGTGCAAGAGCCTACGCAAGTGATCGCGATCGATCACGTGCCGGTTGATAGTTGGTTGACGACAAAGGTCAAGCTCGTGCGTATTGAAGACTCAGAAGTCAAGCGGCTACGCAATAAAGAGATCAGGATGTTCATGGTCTGATGGGACAATTGCGGTCGAGAGGAGCTCTCGTGGGAATGAGACCATACTATGCTTGACGAGTATCCAGAGTTGTTCCGCTCAGGTACAATTTAATTTTGTACTTATCTTTCCTTTATGTAATTTTGTGGACGAAATTCTTTTAAGAGGGGGAGAGCTGTAATGCCCCAAACTCAAAAGAGCGACGGGAGGCGCTCCGGGACAAATTTGGAATTTGGCAGGAGGTACACAACCTGAGTCACGGGCGTGTTCCAGGGCGTGTCGAGCTGGTTTGACGATTTGGTCATATGTTCGACGATTTTGGGTTCGGTGATCGTCGAGCAGAGAACACGGCCTGAGATACGGGCGTGTCCCAGGGCGTGTCGGGGTAGTTCAAGATCTGGAAAAATGATCAAGCAGAAATCTGGGTTCGACGATCGTCGAGCAGCGGTCGACGATCTGGTCACAATACTGCGGTCGACGATCGGGCCATCTTTCTGTGTTCGATGATCGGGCCAAAAATCTCCGTTCGACTATCGGGCCGTGGGTTCAATGATCGGGCCGCGTGTTCGTCGAACAGGTAGTTTTCTGGGTTCGACGATCGAGCCGTGGGTTCGACGATCAGGTCGTGTGTTCGACGATTTGGCCAGAGATTTGCGTCCGACGATCAGGCTATAGATCTCCATTCGATGATTTGGTAGCGGTCAATGGTTTTGATTCGACGATCGTCGAGCGCGGGGCTGTTTGTGGCGTGTTTGACGCCAAGTGCCGACACACGTGTTTTGTGGGAGTTGACTAATTATTCCGACATTGACGCAAACGTGTCCTGCTCCTGTTGGTGTACCATATGGTGTTTAGCCCCATTTGTCCAGGTCGGACATGGATCGTGTCCGTGCATCCCTTTTTGTGGGATCCGACGGCTGTGGTTAATCCCGAAGATATTATATCCGAGAGAAGGGTTTCAAAACCCTTATTAATTTCTGCCAGTTCTCTGTCTAAATCCTAGAGAGAGGGGAGAGAAAAGGAGGAAGAAGAAGCCTAGATGTAGTCTTTGGAGGAGTTTTAGAGCTCCAAATCGCGAGCCGACTTCAGATCTACGAAGGTAAGGAGATTGCGGTGCTTTACATCTGCGTACATTTCCATGGCGCCAAGGAAGAACGCTAGGGTAACGATTCTCTACTTGAGCATGTGAAGCTCTACTACCTTTGTATAGGAAGCCTGCTCTCGCGAGTTTGCGTGAGTTGGAGGCATTCCTTCGGGTAGATATCTAAAGTCCCCGTTGTATACAGTCCGTATTCGAGAACAGACATAGGCATGATGTGTGAAGCCTACCCGAACATGTTGGTCTAGATCGATGATGTTGCATTGCATAAATGGCCGGAGAAGACTCCGTGCGAATGTTTGTTTTTCGGGTTTTCTACATGGTAGATTGCAACAGGGAGCCTTAGGGATAAACCCTAAGGTGCACCCGGAAAATTGGGCGGATGTGTGATCTTGCCAACTTGGTGGCCTGGGAGCCAACTTGAACATAACCGGGTTATGTGAAGTGTGTAATGGAAACGGGACTCGGGAGATGTTTGACCGGCGCATATGTTTTTAATTAACGTTGCAGCATGAGCAATAGGTTAGGAGGAACCATACCTGTTCTATGTCGTTCGGTTAGAACCGTTGGCATAGATGAGGGTCTTTGACGGTCTATGGTTTTAATTACCGTGACCCATGCAGGGAAGACAAAATGCTTATTGTTTGGCCATCCTTGGGACGGTGGTGAGTCGGCAGGCTTAGACCATGATCACCGAGAATGTGCCCTGAGTGTACGGGGTGTGTGGCCGTGTGAGCCTATGCATGTGATGTAATGTATAATTATATACTGCTTGATTATGCTAATAAAGTGCAGGGTGAAAGTCCACCTAGTGTCTACTATCTTCACCTATGGGGGGGGGGGGGGGAATATGTGACGTGCAGCGTTTTTGCGGAATTTAAATTGTACCTGCACACGAAAATAAAACAACACAACATAAGATAGTACACAAGATATTTATAGTGGTTCCCCGATTTGGGTACATCCACTTTCCCCCTTCGACCTATCTCCCAACCAGGGACGACTCGGTCACTTGTCCAACAGGATTGAAATCCAATCCCTGCACTATCGAAAGGAACCCTTCCACACGTAGGAGTCAACACTCCCACAATCCGGGTTGCACCCAACCCTTACACTTAGGAACCAATGTTCCTTTACAACAAAAATGAAATTAGAATGTACAAGAAATACAAACTATGTTTGGAGACTACGGTGTCCCTCTTCGTTGACGACGTGTTCTTGAAGTCCACAAAGAGTCCACAACCCTAGCTCTCTCTTGGAGCGAATCTCCCCGGAACCGGCGGCGGCAAGATGAGCGACGGCTTGGTTCGGGATCGGCGGCGATGACGGTGCGTGGCTGCTGTACTTTGGATATCCAAACTTCGTAGCGAAGCTATCTAGGTCTACCAACGGTCACACTGGGATCAATCGTCTCGATCGATTCGGATGGGGAAGATTTTCCCGATCTACAAATCAAGAGACAAGAGATCTCCGGTTAGACACGTGAGACTCTAAGCTTGGCTAAGCTTCTGTCGCCGGAAGATTAGGAAGAATCTCGATCAAAAGCGGCGACCAACAAGCGCGAGTGGCGACGGCGGCGGCGGAGCAGTTTCACGATTTTAGGTTAAGATCGGCTCAGCTTCTTTCTGTGTATCTTTACTGTTCGAAAATACGCATGTATTTATACTGTAGACAACTTCAAGATGACCGTTGTGTGTCCCACACGAAGAAACCCTAAAAACGGTTCAAAATAGTGCCAGCGGTAGAATCCGGTTCAGGGGGTTCCATAAAATCGTCTAAGGCAAAATCGGCGAGAATCGAATATGATTCCCGCCGAATCGGCGAGAATCAGCCAGTGATTCTCGACAATTCGGCGAGAATCACTAGTGATTCTCGCCGAATCACTTGATGATTCTCGACGAATATTACTTGGTCCTGATCTGCTCAACGATGGGTTCGGCGAGAATCACTAGTGATTCTCGCCGAATCTTACTTGGCACCGCTTTGAGGTAGCCGGATAGAGTCGGCGAGAATCACTAATGATTCTCGACGATTCGGCGAGAATCACTAATGATTCTTGTCGATTTATACTTAGACGAATTTTTGTCTTTCCACCCAAGAGCTGCTCCTTGACCCATCCTTGCTCCTTGTCTGCTCTTGTATAAACACGGCCCTGTACTTGAAAGTAAGTGCACTCCAATAAAGAGAGTACACGTAGGCCAACACACTGATCTGCTCAACGAGGGATTACGTCGTGCAGACCCGTGTATATTGACCTACTGCACCCTGACATTGGTGTGCACTTAGCGTGGAATAACTGCAAGCACAACTTGAAATATTTTGTCAAATACATTGTCTATTTACCTTAGCTTGTCCAGGGGCTTCTTCAAATCAGGTACGTTGTGAATACAATACCCAAAACAGGGAAGGAGCATCGCCGCCCCAAGTTGGGGGTGGGATCGTAATAATTTGATCAGCATTGCCGACCGTTGCCTTTGTTTGCCACCGTGCGGTGGTTTGTTGCTTGCAGGTGTTGCTGGACCAAGCAGTCAATAGCGGGCTAAAACCCAAATTGCGAAGCCGGCCCTAGAAGGCATAATTGGAGTGTTTACTTGCTTTTGTTCATGTATGAGCGGCCTGCGTGCCGTGTTATGGAAAACATGTAATTTGAGTAAACCATTTGTAAGGCCTTAAGGCTAGTACTTGTGTATGTACTTCATTCCTTCTTGGCTTATTAGTGGACATTCATGCTTGTTGCTGTGTTCTTTTAATTGAAACTATTTAAACTGCTTCCGCTAGAATGCTCTGTGTAGGACGTTGTGATTGGTTGGATGGTTTCCATTGAGTAACCACCCGGTCTGTCTGTTGTATATGGCGTCGGGCCCCGGCCGGACCTACTGCTATATGCTCTGCGACGGATAGGGGGTGTTACAATCTTCATCACTCAATGCTTTTTTCCTCATCAAGACTTTCTGTTACTAGGCGTTGAGTGAGCCTTATTCACTCAACATCATATTACGTAGATAGATTTTGTCACTTGGCATTGAGTGAGTAAGATTCACTCAACACCAAACTACTTAACTGATACTCTTTTATTATCTGGAGTTGAGTTAGCAGTCTTCACTCAATGCATTTAGACATAGACAAATCTCTGTGAAAACACAGTATCTCACTGATTAAGGTTCAGTCAACACTTCATCACATATCGTTGAGTGAGTTAGCTACACTCAACGCCTGTGGACTTAGTCAAATATCAACACAGATTTTCTATGGCGTTGACTGTCTGAGCTATACACAATGATTTTTGTTGTATGGCATTGAGTGAGTAGACTTCACTAAACTCTTATGGACAACCACATCTCTGCCTGTTTCTTCTTAGGCTTTCACTGTTGTATCCTATCTCACGGCTTTTTAGTTGTATGGCGTGTAAGTAGAGTACACTCAATTCCTGTGGACTTGGCCACTTTCTGCATGTTTCTTCTTAGGCCCAGACAGGTTTAGCATTACTCACAGCTTTAGTTGTATGGTGTTGAGTGAGTAGGCTGCACTCAACTCCTGTGGACTTGGACACTTTCCTGTCTAGCTAATAGTTAGGCTTAGACTAACCAAACTATACTCAACGCTTTTACTTACATGGCATTGAGTGAATAGACTTCACTCAACGATTGTGTACTTAGGCAATTTCTACATTATCCAGCATCTTCCCTTTCATCTGGCATTGAATGATCTTGCTTCACTCAACACCTATGGACTTAACCAAATTCCTGCACCGGGCGTTGAGTGAGCTTGCTTCACTCAACGCCTGTGGACTTAAGCAAATTCCTGCATGTCCAACATCTATATTTGTGTCTACTAGTCCAATCACTTATAATACTGTTCCTATCAATGTTTCAAGGACAACCTACATTAATAACCTTAAACACACATCAAATATAACTTTATGTATATCATTGACATGATTTGACTTCTTCAATTCTGGGACATTGTGGGCACTGGACCCAACAATCTCCCCATTTTTGAAGAAGTCAAAACCTTCAATCAATTGGGTCAATGACATATATTAACATATGCAACAGTAGAATGTCAACTAAGAGCAAGAGAAGAGGTTTTAGTAATGACACTTCCTTGCCTGCAGGGTGATCATCATCACACCTGCACCCCTGAATTGCTGCAACCTCGTCTTAATCAATTTGATCATAACCTTCTCAGACATCGGATACCACTTGTATCCTTCTACTCCTGTTATGATCTGATACCAGATTCATATCCTTTCTCCTCTCCCATTTTGACTTCTATAAATAGTCAGGGAGGTACTGATTATCTGCTCCTCCTTTTTGAGTACAAATAAGCCACTCTAGCAGCAGTTGAACCACTTCAATCTGCCTTTACAATTGTTGGGCTTGCTCCCCCTCAACTGAAGCATCCTCTTACATACTTCCTGGTAGACATTCTAGTCTAAACCTTGAGATTGTAGTCGTCTTGCTGATGTTGTATCCACAGAATTTGTGAACTTCAACATACTCTTATGGTGATACCTCTGATACACCACATCAGTGCAGCCCCTTGACACTTGAGTGGTCCAATGATCCACTTGAGCTGGATCCTATCATTCATTTCATTGACCTAATGCCACTCCTCTTCTCATACAACACAAATAAAATTAGGAGCAACTGAAGCTATCCCAAGTTCCACATACCCAACTCAACCTAGAGGGTGTTGTGTAACACCGCAGTTTTGAGAGAGGGTCGATTTGCATTTTTGGAAATTTTTGGTTGCTGGCAGGGGGCACACGGCCTGCGACACGGGCGTGTCGTAGGGCGTGTCGAACCGTGTCGACACTCGGTCCGGGGTGTCGACACTTTCGCTCGACAATGTGTTGAGACTAGGGCACACGGCCTGGGACACGGGCGTGTCGCAGGGCGTGTCGAGCCCATGTTGACACTCCGCCTGGGGTGTCGACACTTTCACTCGACAGAGTACCGAGACAAGGCACACGGCCTAGGACACGGGCGTGTCCAAGGCCGTGTGGGTCTGTCGACCAACTTCAGTCGACGATGTTCACTCGACGAGTGTCGAGTGTCGAGACTGGGACACACGGCCTGTGACACGGGCGTGTCACAGGGCGTGTCCCACTTGGTCGACGATCTTCGCTCGACGCTTTTTCGCGGTGTCGACACAAAGGCTGTCGACGAGTGTCGAGACTTGGCACACGGCTTGGGACACGGGCGTGTCCCAGGCCGTGTCACCTCTCGGGATGTTTTCGGGGCCGTGTCAATGGAGGCACACGACTGGCCACACGGCCGTGTCAGTGGGGAGACGGGCGTGTCGGGTCGAACACGGGCATGTCAGATGCCAGTGTGCTGTTCCACGCGCGTCGATTTGAGATAGAGAATGAGGCACACGGCCATGTACACGGGCATGTGCCAGACCGTGTTCAGCCCAGGTCTTTTATTTTTTTCAGGCGGATCGTGGCCATTCTTTTCCTGATTTTAGGATCTGATGGTTCAGATCTTTTCTTTAGGAGTTAAGTCCGAGAATAGTGTTGAAAACCCTTATTCCTCACCAAGCTTTCTATTACTAAAGATCTAGAGAGAAGTGAGAACAAGGAAGAAGGAGAAGGAGAGTTTGGGCTGTAGGAGAGGTTTTGGTGCTCCAAATTGCGAGCCGAGTCCAGATCCGTGGAGGTTAGATCGTTGCGAAGGTTTTCATCTGGCTATTTTGTCATGGCAAGGAAGAGGAGTCGGAAGGTAACGACACTTCTCCTCTCGGTCTTAGGATGCATGTCTTAGCATCATTTCTTTCCTAGTTTTGGACACCAAACACTCAAATAAGAGGGGTTTTGGGTCGCCAAGGTTTAAGAGGAACCTCGGAGTCGATTGAGTCCGTCCCTGACATGATTTGCATTAGAGATCCGCTCCGTTAGTGGATTAGGCATGGTGGGTGAAGCCGTAGTCGCGACTGTTAGTCCGACTCGGTGATGTTGCATACGAACGTTAAGGATTCGTAGAGATTCCGTTGCGGCAAGACGCCGTTTGTGATGTGGTGATGTTTTCCCCTTTTTTCGAGTGAGTACGTGTAGTCCGAACCAGACAAGGTTAGCTCCTCGTGGTGGTAGATGTTTTCCTTGTTGGACAAGGTTAGCTCCGCATGAGTTGGAGATGGTTTCCTTGGTGCGCGGGAACACTGCAGTACAAATGAGGGACTAGGGTGGAATTGTCTTGGTTTGTGATGTGCCAAGGTGTGGCTATGTCTCCGTGGTCGGATGGCTATCCCGTGACGTTCACGTCATGTGCGGAGAGTGTCCCGGCGAGACTAGTCCCCTTCTGTGAGACTGACGAGAATGCTAAGCATGGGGACAAGCCCGGGCAATGAGGCCATGAGCAGGTGGGGTCCGGCAAGGCTTCTTAGAATCGGTCAGTTTTGTGTTTGTTGGATTCCTGACATGTGACGTCAGAGCTTGTAGGCAAGCCCGGGGCTAAGACCTTGAGCGCGTGGGGCCTTGACAAGAGTTCCATGAGGCGGCCTGTGAGCCGTTAGGGGAAATGGTGACCCCCTTTGTTTGCGGCTTTATGCCAATGGGGAATCGATGAGTACCCATATGATGTGATGATGTGCTAGATGCATACGAGTTAGGGTTCCTTGGGTGAAACCCGGGTTATTGCATACATGATTACATAAGTAGGTCCTTTTAATATATGCTCAACCAGTAGAGAACATGTATGATGCATGTGACATCCAAGCCTGTTTTTGTAGTTGCTTTTCTTGCTTATGATTATTGCATACGAAGTGCTAACTTGCAGGTTGGAGGGGTACCCCGGGGTCCGATAGGGGCGGACGGGAGGAGATGTGTTGTTACATAGTTTGTGGTCATCCTTTGCTGACCCACGTTACTAATAAATTTTACATGGCAAGGATCGCATGCAGGAGCTAGCTCGCCGGCCAGAAAGGCCTAAGCCTCATGAAGTGCTTTTCTTTTTATAGCTATACTTATGTGATGTTGTATGTTTCAGACTCATGTTGTCCGGCTTGCATGCCGAGGTAGACTAGGAGTGCTAAGCACATTCATGACTGTTGTATTATTTGCTTTTGGACACTTGTTATAAGGCCATAAGGCCATTTGTTGTACTCTTCTAGTGGTGGATAACTTCTTGTCTTGCTTGTGTTTCCGCTGTGTTGTGCAAAGTGTTTTGAGTGTGGGTAGCTATATCAACTTTTAATACTAAAGCTATAGCGTCCGTATGTTGTGGGGCCCCGGCTGGACCCATATTATACGTTCATTATAGAGGAGGTGTTACAATTTGGTTTCAGAGGCATGTTAGATTCAAGGTCAATGCGTAGAGAAGTTATCCACATAAGAGTAACGTGGGACCATGAGTGTCCTTATGTTTAAGTCTGGAGATTTAAGACTGATTCCTTGTTTCTTGTTTTCTGAAGAGTGCAAGCAACGAGGCGAGTACGTCAAGAGCTAGAGAAGAGCTTTCGGCGAGCAGTGCTACTGCTCTAGGTCTTTTGGGCACGGGTGTTAACCCGACCGACTTCTGCCGCATGCTTGCAGTAGCGATGGTGGCAGCCCAAGCTCCAGCGGTAGCTCGGGTAGCAACCCCTGCTACACCGGACACGGCGACGGCCGTGCCAAACGGAGAGGCCAGGCGAGTGGAGCCTTTGGCGGAAAGGGTAGTTGTTGGACATGGGGACTGACACATGAAATATTTCCTGAGTTTCCATCCCCCGTCATTCAAGGGAGTTGGTACTCCAACAGATGCGGAGGACTTGTGGGTTCGCATTCAAGAGCTTTTAAGGGCGGCAGAGACGCCAGAGGAAAAGAAATATGAATATGCGGCGCTCATGTTGGAAGGAGACGCTAAGTTGTTGTGGGTGAGCCATAGCGGCCGCCAGTTCCTGGGACGCAGCCCGTCAGTGGAGGAGTTTGGGGATGCGTTTCTAAAGAGGTATATTCCAGTTTCTACACGATTGGCCCTTCAGAGGCAGTTTCTGCATTTAATGCAGCGAGACAAGACAGTGGATGAGTATGTGCAGGAGTTCACCCGTTTGGGTCGTTACGCGGGAACGACGATGGCAGATGATGTAGAAAGGGATAACCTCTTCTACCAGGGGCTGAGGGAGAACCTGAGACAACCCCTCATCTCCATGAAGAGAGCGGGATTCAATGAACTAGTTGAGGGTGCCAGGATTTTGGAAAGTGATTTGGAGCGAACCCAACGCCGTAAGGGTTTTACTCCCAAGCAAGGGGAAGGGAAGCCTTCCCAATCTCATGGAAAGTCTGAAGGGAGTAGGTGGAGGAAGAAGCCTCACACTTCCAGATCCGGTGAGAAGAGCAATTGGATGCCTGGAGGTTCTCACTCTAGGGGACCGCCAACGTGTTACAACTGTGATAAGGTGGGGCACATAGCTCGTGTTTGTCCCCAAGGAGGAGCGGGGCAAGAGGCTAGGCAGGAGCAGACTGTGCGCTCCGGCGCCAATGCTGCAGAGAAAGGGAAGATGGCAGAGTCGAGCGCTTCTCGGTTCCAACCGGTGCAACCAAGGGCTTACAACCTTGGATAGCAATAAGCGATCCGCCAAACCGATATGGTGACAGGTATGAAGAAAATTTAAGTTTAAATTTTGTGCTTCATCCTTTTAGACTTTTGTGTGATGTCTATGTTGTAGGCTTCGTGTTAGTTTCCGGATACCCCGCTAGGGTACTGTTTGATACACGAGCATCACACTCTTTTCTTGCGGAGAGCTTCATCTGGAGAATAGGAGTTGTGTCTTTCTCGTCGGGCGCAGAGCTGAGAGTATGCATGCCCAATGGGTCATTCATGACCACCGGGGCCAAAGGGCGCATCTGTTGGGAGGTAGACGGAGTTGACTTCGTTTTGGTAGCAGCGATTTTACCATTGGTTGAGTTTGATGTCATTTTGGGCATGGACTGGCTTGCAGAGCAGCGTGCCAGTATTGATTGCCTATCTAAGGTAGTGACCCTAAAGAGCAAAGGACAGGCGGAGGTCAAATTTGAGGGCCTTTGTGGAGTGGCCTGTTCCCTGATTTCGGCCTTGCAGTTGATGCAGGCGTTTAACCAGGGTGGTGTAGCGCTTGTAGCGTTATTGGAGGTTCGTCTCTCCCAGCTGTCTATTGATGAAGTGCCCGTATTGGCAGAGTTCAAGAATGTGTTTCCGGATGAACTTCCTGGAGAGCCTCCTCGGAGGGAGATCGATTTCTCGATCGAGTTAGTGTCGGAGGCTAGGCCGGTGTCACGTCCTCTGTTTAGGATGGCACCAAAGGAGTTGGCTGAACTTAAGGTACAGCTACAGGAACTATTGGATCAAGGGTATATTAGACACAGTTCTTCACCGTGGAGTGCGCCGGTGTTGTTTGTAAAGAAGAAAGACGGTAGCATGCGACTGTGCATAGACTACCGAGAGCTGAATAAATTGACCGTCAAGAATAATTATCCAATTCCTCGGATAGACGACTTGTTCGACCAGTTGCTTGGGTCGGTGGTGTACTCAAAATTGGACTTGAAGTCAGGCTATTATCAGTTGGAAATTCAGGACGAGAACATCCCCAAGACTGCCTTTGGTACAAGGTATGGACACTTTGAGTTTATTGTGATGCCGTTCGGGCTGACGAACGCACCATCTGTGTTCATGGATCTTATGAATCGAGTATTTCGGGAATACTTGGATTCTTTTGTGGTTGTCTTCATTGATGACATCTTGGTGTATTCCAAATCGGAAGTGGAGCATGAGACCCACTTGAGAGTGGTCTTGCAAGTGTTGAGGGAGAATCAGTTGTATGCAAAATTCTCCAAGTGCGAGTTCTGGTTAGAGAAGGTGGCATTTTTGGGCCACGTGATTAGTGGGGATGGGGTGGCAGTGGATCCAGCAAAAGTGGAGGCCATCAGAGATTGGCCAGTCTTGAGGACCGTGGCAGAAGTCCGAAGTTTTCTTGTACTAGCCGGGTATTACAGGAGGTTCGTGGAAAAATTTTCGTGGATAACTCTACCCCTCACCTCACTCACTCGTAAAGATCATAAGTTTGTTTCGACTCAAGAGTGCAGCCAAGCATTTGAGGCACTGAAGGAGAGACTGATGATGGCTCCAATCCTAAGTCTACCACAAGGGACCGAGGGATTTCAGATCTTCAGTGACGCATCTGGATGCGGTTTGTGTTGCGTTTTGGTGCAACATGGCAAGATGATAGCTTTTGGGTCTAGACAGCTGAAGCCTCATGAGAGGAATTACCCCTCCATGACTTGGAGTTGGAGGCGGTAATTTTCGCGTTGAAAATATGGAGGCACTATGTATATGGTGCAAAGGTGGAGATCTTCACAGATCATAAAAGCATGAAGTATCTCTTTGATCAAAAGAACTTGAACATGCGGCAACGCAGGTGGGTTGAGTTTCTTGGAGACTACGAGGTGGCGATTCAGTATACGCCAGGTAAAGCCAATGTGGTGGCGGATGCCTTGAGTAGAAAGTACTCGGGGTAAGGAAATTGGATCGAAGCTCATGATGAGCGGTTGGTGCGGGAATGGGAGTCCCTTGGAATGGAATGTGTTGCGAGAGGCGAGTCCAGCGTGGCTCGGTTGAACTGGATTGAAGTGCAGAATGACTTGACCGATCGCATTCGGGAAGCGACTCAGTTGGATGTGGAGTTTCAACCATTTGTGTTGGAGGCTCAAACGGGCGAGAGCAGCACATGTGAGATGATTGAGGGGATTCTGAGGAAGAACGAAAGGGTTTGTATATCGCAGTTCGGCAAACTCCGTGAGGAGTTGATGTTTGAGGCTCACTTCACAAAGTACTCCATTCACCCGAACAGTACAAAGACGTACTTGGATATGAATAAATCCTTTTGGTGGCTGGGGCTGAAGCGGGACGTATCTTTGTACGTGAATCGTTGCCAAACTTGTGCCTTGGTGAAGACCGAATGTCAGAAGCCGGGCGGGTTCCTGAAGCCCCTTCCAATCCCTGAATGGAAATTTGATGACATCTCCATGGACTTTGTACATTGTTTGCCTAGATCGCAGCAGGGTAATGATGCTATTTGGGTGATTGTGGACCGCTTAACCAAGGTGGCCCACTTCATCCCAAATCGGAAAGAGGACAGCGTGGAGAAGCTGGTGGAGTTGTATGTTCGCAACATTGTGCGATTGCATGGGATTCCAAAGAGTATTGTCAGCGATCGAGATGGACGGTTTACGTCCAAGGACTGGAGACCAGTTCAAAAGAGTTTGGGCACGAAGCTAAAGTTCAGTACGACGTTCCATCCTCAAACTGATGGGCAAACTGAAAGAACAAACCGTACTATGGAGGATATACTGAGAATGTGCGTTCTTGACTTCGGCAAGAAGTGGGAGGATCACCTCTTCATGGTGGAATTCGCGTACAATAACAGTTACCAAGCGAGTATAAAAATGGCGCCATACGAAGCCTTGTATGGGAGACAGTGTCGAACACCGATGTCTTGGGCAGAGGCGGGAGACACCAAAATTTTCGGAAAAGAGGTGGTAGTAGACGCTTGTGAGTTGGTACAGACCATTCAAGAGCGTATGAAGGTGGCGCAAGACCGACAAACAAAATACTTTAATGCTCATCACCGGAAGTTGGAGTTTGCGGTAGGTGATTGGGTCTATTTGAAGATCAAACAGTTCAAAGGCATCTCACGAAGTCGACGACTCAAGAAGTTGAGTCCAAGGTTTTTGGGGCCTTTTGAAATTGTTGAACGAGTGGGAGAAGCAGCCTATCGGTTGGCATTGTACGCCGAGCTGAGTGGATTGCATGACGTCTTCCACATCTCCGTTTTGAGGAAAGCCTTGGTGGAGGCAAGTATGGTGATTGAGCCGGCATCGGTGCCGATTGAGGAAGACTTGAGGACGCGAGTCCTTCCAATTGCTATAGAGGATTCAGAGACTCGGCAGTTGCGGAATAAAGAAGTTAAACTCGTGAAAGTCCGATGGGACAACTGCGGTCGAGAGCAGTTCTCTTGGGAGTGAGAACAGGCCATGCTAGATGAGTATCCAGAACTCTTCATTTCAGGTACAAGTTAAGTTTTTGTACCCTTTTGTTTTGTAATTTCGGGACGAAATTCTGTTAAGTGGGGGAGAGTTGTAACACCCCGGTTTTGAGAGAGGGTCGATTTGCGTTTCTGGAAATTTTTGGTTTCTGGCAGGGGGCACACGGCCTGCGACACGGGCGTGTCGCAGGGCGTGTCGAGCCGTGTCGACACTCTGTCCATGGTGTCGACACTTTCGCTCGACAATGTGTCAAGACTAGGGCACACGGCCTGCAATACGGGCGTGTTGTAGGGCGTGTCGAGCCCGTGTCGACACTCGGCCTGGGGTGTCGACACTTTCGCTCGACAGAGTGCCGAGACAGGGCACACGGACTAGGACATGGGCGTATCCAAGGCCGTGTGGGTCTGTCGACGAACTTCAGTCGACGATGTTCACTCGACGAGTGTCGAGTGTCGAGTGTCGAGACTGGGACACACGGCCTGTGACACGGGCATGTCACAGGGCGTGTCCCACTTGGTCGACGATCTTCGCTCGATGTTTTTCCGCAGTGTTGACACAAAGGTTGTCGAAGAGTGTCGAGACTTGGCACACGGCTTAGGACACGGGCGTGTCCCAGGCCGTGTCACCTCTCGGGATGTTTTCGGGGCCGTGTCAATGGAGGCACACGGCCGGCCACACGGCCGTGTCAGTGGGGACACGGGCATGTCCGGTCGAACACGGGCGTGTCAGATGCCCGTGTACTGTTCCAGGCACGTCGATTTGAGACGGAGAATGAGGCACACGGCCATGGACACGGGCGTGTGCCAGGCCATGTTCGGCCCAGGTCTTTTATTTTTTTTCCAGGCGGATCGTGGCCATTCTTTTCTTGATTTTAGGATCTGATGGTTCAGATTTTTTCTTTAGGAGTTAAGTCTGAGAATAGGGTTGAAAACCCTCATTCCTCTCCAAGATTTCTCTTACTAAAGATCTAGAGAGAAGTGAGAACAAGGAAGAACGAGAAGGAGAGTTTGTGATGTAGGAGAGGTTTCAGTGCTCCAAATCACGAGCCGAGTCTAGATCCATGGAGGTTAGATCGTTGCGAAGGTTTTCATCCGGCTATTTGGTCATGGAAAGGAAGAGGAGTCAGAATGTAACGACACTTCTCCTCTCGGTCTTAGGATGCATGTCTTAGCATCATTTCTTTTCTAATTTTGGGCACCAAACACTCAAATGAGAGGGGTTTTGGGTCGCCAAGGTTCAAGAGGAACCTCCGGGTCGATTGAGTCCGTCCCCGGCATGATTTGCATTAGAGATCCACTCCGTTAGTGGATTAGGCATGGTGGGTGAAGCCGTAGTCGCGACCGTTATTCCGACTCGGTGATGTTGCATACGAACGTTAAGGATTCGTAGAGATTCCGTTGCGGCAGGACGCCGTTTGTGATGTGGTGATGTTTTCCCCTTTTTTTCGAGTGAGTACGTGTAGTTGGAATCGGACAAGGTTAGCTCCTCATGGCGGTAGATGTTTTCCTTGGTGGACAAGGTTAGCTCCGCATGAGTTGGAGATGGTTTCCTTGGTGCGCGGGAACACTGCAGTACAAATGAGGGACTAGGGTGGAATTGTCTTGGTTTGTGATGTGTCAAGGCGTGGCTATGTCTCCGTGGTCGGCTGGCTATCCCGTGAAGTTCACGTCATGTGCGAAGAGTGTCCCTGCGAGATTAGTCCCCTTCTGTGAGACTGACGAGAATGCCAAGCATGGGGACAAGCCCGGACAATGAGGCCATGAGCGGGTGGGGTCCGGCAAGGCTTCTTAGAATCGGTCAGTTTTGTGTTTTTTGGAATGCTGACATGAGACGTCATAGATTGTAGGCAAGCCCGGGGCTAAGACCTTGAGCGGGTGGGGCCTTGACAAGAGTTCCTTGAGGAGGCCTGTGAGCCGTTGGGGGAAATGGTGACCCCCTTTGTTTGCGGCTTTATGCCAATGGGGAATCGATGAGTACCCATATGATGTGATGATGTGCTATATGCATACGAGTTAGGGTGCCTTGGGTGAAACCCGAGTTATTGCATACATGATTGCATAAGTAGGCCATTTTAATATATGCTCAACCAGTAGAGAACATGTATGATGCGTGTGACATCCAAGCCTGTTTTTGTAGTTGCTTTTCTTGCTTATGATTATTGCATATGAAGTGCTAACTTGCAGGTTGGAGGGGTACCCCGGGGTCCGATAGGTGCGGCCGGGAGGAGAAGTGTTGTTACACAGTTTGAGGTCAGCCTTTGCTGACCAATGTTACTAATAAATTTTACAGGGCAAGGATCGCATGCAGGAGCTAGCTCGCCGTCCAGAAAGGCCTAAGCCTCATGAATTGCTTTTCTTTTTGTAGCTCTA
Source organism: Platanthera guangdongensis (assembly GCA_039583875.1). Taxonomy (NCBI): domain Eukaryota; kingdom Viridiplantae; phylum Streptophyta; class Magnoliopsida; order Asparagales; family Orchidaceae; genus Platanthera; species Platanthera guangdongensis. Next base: position 52,811,936 of record CM077164.1, read on the forward strand.
CTTATGTGATGTTGTATGTTTGAGACTCATGTTGTCCGGCTTGCATGCCGAGTTTAACTAGGAGTGCTAAGCACATTCATGACTGTTGTATTATTTGCTTTTGGACACTTGTTGTAAGGCCATAAGCCCATTTGTTTTACTCTTCTAGTGGTGGATAACTTCTTGTCTTCCTTGTGTTTCCGCTGTGTTGTGCAAAGAGTTTTGAGTGTGGGTAGCTATATCAACTTTTAATACTAAAGCTGTGGTGTCCGTATGTTGTGGGGCCCCGGCCGGACCCATATTATACGTTCATTGCAGGGGAGGTGTTACATGTTGAACTTGACTTCATCTAGTGGCATGATAATTATTTCAGCCACCTACTTATTTGTGAGGACAAACTCAAGACTGAGTTCTTACTTTCTCACATGCTCACTAATTTACTGATACTTAATCTCAATATGCATAGTCCTACCATTAGGGACTGGATACCTAGCAATTGAGATTGCACTAGTAGAATCATAATATGAGGAGTTTTACTTATCTGGAGGTTATGGTCCTGGAGCTGATGTTGGATCCGCAACAGCTGACCACAGTAGCTCCCATACACCATGCTTGGTCTCTTTTTTGCTGAGCCAGGTATTTTCCTTTCGTTTAGTAACTGACTTGCCTCTGGATTCAACATTCTGATCAGCATCACAAGAGTATTCAGCCCACTGAGCACCATCTTGATCATCACACTGGATACCATACAGTCCTTCTTGAATAGGAGGAATGTTGTTTGCATATTGTTCAAGAGCCAATGAACCTCTTGTATTGGCAACCCACACATCATTCTCCCCCTTAATCATTGCCTTCATCCATAATCATGGCTAGTTACCACTCCTGTTATGTTCATACCACTTCAGTTGATACCACTGACCCAACTCTCCTATGCCACTTGATACCACTTGATCAATCCCTTATTGGCTTCTGAATAGTTAGGGAGGAACTGGTCTGCCTTGATTTTCTTCTCCCCCTAGTCGATTGCAGATGCCACTAGTGCAGCTTAAAGCTTCTTCTCAATACGATGCTGAATTTTCTCATGTAGCTGCTCGACTTTGAGACCACTTGAACCTCGAGTGATCTTTCCTTGAACCATCCTTCCATTTTGATCACAAGTCTTTCTTCACATTGCTATTCCCATAGGAATATGCTGAATTGTATCAACATTAGTTGGAGCAAACCAGTTTTTTTGTGAACTTGCTCACTCATAGCAGTTGATATCATCTGGATAGTCACCATCTCATTCTCAGCATTGTCCATAGGGACATTCTGAACTTCAGAAGTATTCTAATTTTTTTGGAGCTAGAGATTCTCAGACACTAATTCTTTAGACACGACTTTAAGCTTTCCAAACTGAACTTGGACAGTATTGCCTCCTCCTCAATAATTGCACAGATTCTGTCCAAACTTCCCACTGACATGGACATCCTTTTCTATAGGTTCAGATGATATTGAAACTTGACCATAATTCTTTTCTAGTTTCTATATAAGTACCAGACACTGAGGATCAACTACCTCTTCAACACTGCTCTCAGAAGAGCAACCTTATCTTTCCTCAGTAATGAGTACAATCCGTTTTTCTCTTCAATGATTTGTTGGTGTGGCAGCAAAACTTTGTCCAACCAGACATTCCTGCTGGCTTGATCAAGCTGGGCTTTGTACAAGACTTGTGTAACACTTTGTTTGCTGAGGAGGCAGCTACACTTTGTACCATCACTCATGCATCTTAACCTTTAATGGATGGATTCAGTTGGTCCTCATCCATGACTGTGCACTTGTCCTTCTTCAGGATTTCACTCAACATTCTCTTCCTCTTGGGTAGTAAGAGTAGTATCCTAAATGGTCAATATCCATCACCAACTTCCCAACTGTAGATCTTAGGTCTTTCCCTCACTGGAGTATGACCCATAAGATGACTTTCTTGTTCCTGTCCAAGTTCTGGAGCATCCTCTATCCAAGTACCATATGGGTGGGGTGGATGGGCACTTGGACTAACCTGCAAAACAGAGTTCATCCTATCTTAGGACCTCAATAGGTAATGGGTCCTAGGTTCTGATTAGTCTGAAATCTAACTTGCCTACCAACAACATTTTTGATAGGTAGGATAACTCTTGGTCTGGGCACAAAAGGATTGTGCCAACAATTTAGAGAAAAATGCCCCACCTTGCCACAACACCAACACTCATGAATATTATATTTCCTTTTTTTCGCAGGTCCTGTAGTATGGTTAATTACTGATTGAGCAGAAGGAAGAGGAGCAATATCTTTCTTCAAGTTCCTTTCAGCATGGATCTGCCTGAAGGTTAGTCTTCCAGCATGCTTCCTTTGCTTACTCTAAATTGATAATACATTTTGTAGCCTAATCTATTATCGTATTTTCTTTTTAATAATGTACAAATCTTGCCTTATTTGCTTATTTTTGATCTTTATTATGTATATATTATTGCCACTAACCTTTTCTTATGTTTTTGTACGTTTCCAGAAAATTGGCCAAAAATGAACTATCACGCCCCCCCTGTCACGCCCTCCCTGGGCGTATCACAGGGCATGTCTGCTAATCCCGAGGAAGCTTGCTCCCAGAGACAAAATTCCAGCAAAAATGCATATCATACCCCCATGACACGTCCTCCTAGGGCATGTCGTCGGGCATGACACGGGGCGTGTCGCCCACTGCCCAAAACCAGCCGCTGCATTAAATGGACTTCCCATCGCCACACGTCAACAGTACTGTCACACCCACCTACACGGCCGTGACCGTGGGTGTGACCCGTGATTTCTGGTGTTTGACGGCTTTACGACCATCGATTGATGATTGAAGTGCCTGTCACGCCCCAAGTAACGGGCGTGACCATGGGCGTGACCACCGACGTACACATCAATTTAGCAATTCAGTCAGTTCTCTGCTCCCGAAGTATTTGTTGTGCCTATCACGCCCCTAATCACGGACGTGACATGGGGCGTGACCAACTCGAGATTTTTCCTATAAATTCAGCCCCCCCTCTCCATTTTAGCAAGTTTGGGTTGAGAGGGGGAGGTGTTTCCCCTTTATATCTTGTTCTTTTTTTATGCTTTTCTCTCTCCCTCTCTCTCTCTTTCTCATTCTAGTTTAGTTTAATTCAAGTTTAGTTAAGCTTTTGTATTAGCCTTTGTAATGCTTTAGTTGCTAATTGTAGTGCCAGAATAGGATTTCAATTTCATGCACTTGTAATATTTTTATTTCCATGTTGTAAGCTCTCTTTAATATTAATATAAAAGTCTTGTTTTCTCTTCCTTTAGCACTTTGTGTTCTTTATGCTTTACTACTCATCCACCCTCTTCCACCTCACCACGATTAACTAATCCTCCTTGTACTCGATCTTGATGATCCGAGGTTCGAGTGATTAAGTTATGATGCTTTGAATCTTACCTTTTCTTTTTAGGGTTTAGCCTTGAATTACTCTTGATTTATCTCGGGTTGGAGGTATGTCATCGATATATACTCTCCACCTTTGCTTTCATTCATGGATAGCCGAGAGGCCGATGGTTTGAAGTGAGCACTCAAGAGTAAAGGGAGTTGTACGCACCCCTCGAGAGAGGCAGACGTCCAAATCTCCCGGATTGGAGTAAAATCCAATATTGGGGTTCACTGCGTAAAGCAAGTTTTAGGCCTTCGACTTAGAGGAGAGTTGGTCGGACCTTCCTAAACTCAGTTGGGCACAACCTTTGAGAGAAGCGTGTTCATGTTTATGGAACCTCCACGGTCAAGGACTTTTACCCTATTAAGATTAGGTTTATTTATCGTGTTTTTAATCGACTCTTGCCGAGGAGATTCTCGATCGAGTGCATTTCCATCTCATCGTTCCAACCCTTTCAGTGTATTCATTTCTTTTTTGCTCTCTCTTATTACAAGTAGCTCTCTTTCTTTGCAAGTAGTTTTCTTTTAAACCCGAAGTCTTCCATCGATAAAATAATAGTGTTCGTGTGAGTAAGCTTAGTCAAACAGTTCCAAGATTTAAATACGACACTTGTGTCCCCTTACTACAGTTCGATAGGTATACTTGCCTAGTTGGATTGCTAGTTTGGCTGCTCGCTTTTCGTAAGCGTTGGCTGGGCCATCAAGGTTTTGGCGCCGTTCCCGACGAGTATTGGGTATTATATCCACACTAACCCAGATTTGATGAAGTCACCCTTGAACTAAGATGAGTTAAGTTCTATTTGATGCTTGGTTTGAGTTATGTGTTTGCAAGAATTCTAATGGGAAGTGTAGACCAATGTCAGTCTACAATGGGTCACCAAACACAGGATCGTACAATGTAATCCCTTATTATGTGTTCCAAAGTGTGGACTCATATGTAGTCTCTCTATTGGGATACACTTCATATTCAAGCTCTAGGACTAAGTGAAAAGACTTGATGCTAGCTTCACCTTAGAAGAAGGGAAACTTCTGTCAAGAAAATTTCCTAAGTACTCGAGTAGTTCTATACTTACTCGAGTAAGTTACTGAGTTCATACTCCAGTAATTATACTCTTACTCGAGTAGTTAAGATATATCTCGAGTAGTCCTATTATGTCTCTCGAGTAGTTACGTAAATTACTCGAATTGTTTCCTTTTACCTCTCGAGTTTACAGAAATTTACTTCTCAAATTTTTCTAAGTTAAATACTCGAGTAGTACTATATAGTACTCGAGTAGTTTTATATTCTGTCTCGAGTAGTTGAATTCTGACTCTCGTGTAGTTCTCACTTAATCGAGTAGTCTAAGTCATGTACTCGAGTAGTTCATCTGCTACTCGAGTAGTCCAATGTTTATACTCGTGTAATCCAGAAATCCATTCCAGAAAATTTCTCTAAGTGAATTACTCGATTAGTCATCTCCATATACTCGAGTAGTTCTATTTATCTCGAGTAGTTCAACTACTATACTTGAGTAGTCATGTTTTCCAGTTCCAGAAATTTTGTAAGTCTTTGTCTCGAGTTGTTTCTTATATACTCGAGTTGTTCATTCTTATATACTCGAGTAGTATTTCTTATACTCGAGTAATCTACTCCACCTCTCGTGTAAGTACTCAAGTACTCGAATATGTTATTCTTGTTACTCGAGTAGCTGATTTCCTTTTTCCTCTTACTTACTCGAGTAGTTGACTCCATGTACTCGAGTAATTATCTCATTCCCTCTCGAGTAGTGTTTCTCATGAACTCGAGTAGTCATCTTCTACCTACTCGAGTAGTGTTGCAAGTACTCGAGTAATCTTGTATATCTCGAGTATTTTACTTTGACTTTTTTGAAAATTCAATAAGTCCAGAATAACGGTCTTATTCATAAACTTTGTCGTGATTAGTCCACGTGTCTATCATAATGACTCAATTATGGTTAATATTCTCTTCTCCTATAAAAGGTCTTGTCTAAACCGACAAACCCTAAGAATTATAATTTCTAAGAGGATTATTCTAAGAAGTTTTGCAGCCGTACTCTCAAAAGTTTTCTGTCTCATCTTTATCACTCCAAGAAATGAAATCCGCCGCCACCGCCGTCACTGATTCCCGGCCGGCTAGGGTTTCATCTTTTGAGGATTCAGTTCAAGAAGGCTCTCCAGATCGAGATTCGCTCAACTCCTCATCCTCTGACTAGATCGATCGTGAGAAGCCAAGAATTTTCAGATCCAATCTTGCCAAGATTTCTCTTCATCATCCTGATAAAGCCTCAAAGCCTAAAAGAAGAAGATCCTGGCTGACAGTTTGCAGATCTGAAGAAGATTACTATTTGTATTTCTATACATTTTATTTCATTCTTGTAGGAGAAATTTCTACGAGTGTAGGAAATTTTTGTCTCCGAGTTTGTAGGAACTCTTATCTTCCGAGTGTAGATCCGTTTTGTGGATCGAGATTATAGGAACATTGTTCCGAGGGTAGTATTGATTTTTCAATCCGAGATAGTGGAGTAGCCGAGTCTAGTGTATTTCTAGATCGGTGAGGGAAAGTGGATTTACCCAAGGTTGGGGAACCACTATAAATCTTGCCTCGTCTGTGTTTGATTGGTAGATAGATCTGTGCATTGGTTTGTAATTTTTATTCTGCAAAAAGATGCGCTATTCACCTATTCACCCCCCTCTAGGTAATTTAGGTAGGAAACTATAAACTTTCAATTTGTATTAGAGCGAGGTTGATCGTTAAAAGGTTAACACCTTGATCAGATCCTTCAATAGTTGTCGTTTGAGATCTACTAACAATGGACAAGGCTAAGGATTGTGTCAAGCTTCCTTTGTGCACCAAAAATAATTTTTCTATGTGGAAAGAGAGAATCAAGTTCTTTGTGAAAGCTATGGATCCAAGGGTCTTCATGATAGTTGAAGAAGGTCCTTATATTCCCATGACCATCTCCACTATAGATCCAACTAAGAAAGTCCCAAAGAAACTTATGGATCTAGATAAGGATGAGATTGCACTTGTTTCATTGGACAAAAAGGCAAAAAATATCATAGCATGTGCAGTCGATGATTCAATGCTGCAAAATCTGATTCACTGCCAGTCTGCAACAGAGATGTGGCAGTCATTAGTTACCTTGATGGAATGTACATAAGAAGTGAGGAATGATAGAAGATCCCATCTTAATCAGAAGTATGAAGCTTTCTGACAAGGAAACAAATATACCATTGTTGACACCTTTGAGAATTTCTTCAAGATAGTGAATCGTCTAAGGGTCTATGGCAGAGTCTTCACTAATGGAGAATTAAATGATAAATTCTTGAGATTCCTGACTAAGGAATGGGATAACAAGGTCTGTGCCATAAGGGAGTTTGGAAAACTGGCCGAGACAGATCTTCAGAATCTCTTCGGGAAGCTTATGTCATATGAGCTTCAACTCAACACCAGAAAGGCTGAAGAAGAGAAGAGCAGGTCTGCATTCAAAGAGAAGTTTGTTGCTTTAAAGGCAAACACCTCTAAGAAGACAAAGGTTGTTTCTCCTACTCCCGTACAAGAAGTTAGTGAAGAAGAAACCTCAGAGCCAAGCACCTCAGGGTCTGAACAATCAAAACGAGAGTTCTCACTACTCTCAAGACAGTTCAAGAAATTCTTGAACAAGAAGAAGCAATGGAAATGCAAGGATGCCTCCTATAGAAGATCACGACGTGATGGTGATCGGCAAAGAAAAGGCGCAAGTATCCATGACAGGTATAACTCTAAACAGAACAAACATGTTTCTACTAACAATATTTGTTATTGTTGTAATAAGCTAGGACACGTCATTGCTGACTGCTCTCACAAGAAGAAGGAAGGTGGTAGAAGAGAGGAAAAGAAGTCCTCGTACAACAAGAAGAGGACAAAGAAGAGCTTGAGGGCCAAAAAGGGCAAGATTCTTAGTGACTATGACTCATCTGAGTCGAGTGAAGAAGAAGAAGCCTATTTTGGACTCATGGCTCAAACTGATGATGAATAAGTGCCCCAGTTCACTGGGAAGGTAAACTCTCACACTCCTCTTTCTTATTCTGAAGTTTCTGAGCATGATTGTGATGATAGCTCTTCTGACGATGAGTCAAAACTCATGGCCCAATATAAGGAGTTAATCATGGCTTACGACAAATGTCGCCGAGTCGTGAAAACTTAGGCTAAAGAGATAAAGTCTCTCAAAGCTAAAGAGAGCATCTTGAGAGAGAAAGTGGCAAAAACTGACTCGCTCAAGGAGAACTTCAATAATACTATTGAAGAATATAACAAAGCTCTTGAGCATCTTGATCTTAAAGAGAAAATCATCAAAGAGTTAGAAGAACAACTCGCCGCTGAAAAGAAACTTGTTGAAAGTTTCTCGAAGCCTAGGACTGTTCTTCCATTCGTTGCTAAATTCTCAGCTAAGGCCAAGGGTGCTGGACTAGGCCATGAAGAACCTCCTAGTAAGTCTTCTAGGAGAAATAAGGCTCAACGAAAGAATAAGGCCGCCAAAAGGCCTTAGCCAAAGAGAAGCGGAAAGCCCCTCAAGGTCTAACCACGTTCAAAAAGGTTATATTTCCTTCAAACGAGTTTGATCTCGACTCATCTTATGAACACTTTTCTAGGCCTACCTATGTAGAGCCAAAGTCTCGTTATCAAGGATAGACTCGACCCAAAAACTTTGGTGAAAGTGTCTTTAAGGCACCTTATGAAAAAGTCATTCTTCAGAGCTATGACCCTTTAAAAAATATGGCCATAATTTCAAGAAGGCAGCAAAGGCAAAACCTATTGTATAAATGCCAATGAAGGAGAAGAGATCATGTGATTGCTATCATCATGAAGCTTCTTCCTCCAAGAATGCTGCCCCTGCTAGACCACAATTCCAAAAGGTCAAGCAGGAGAACATAAGGTAAAGATACAATAGATTTGACTGTTGGTGTTATGGCAGAATTGGTCACTTTGCCGTCGATTGCTGGTTTAATCCCAGAAATGCTGCAACCCCACATGTTGGCAATATGAGGAAGACCGCTCCTAATGCTAATATTCGTAGGGGGAGTGTTCTAATCCGAGGCCAAGGACCCAAACGTATTTGGGTTCCTAAGGCAAACTGATTGTGATTGCAGGAATGTCCAAAGGCCACCAAAACGCCAATCTGGTAATTTGACAGTGGATGCTCTCGGCATATGACCGAGACAAGAAGCCTAATTCAGAACTTTACTCCAGTCGTGAACGGACCGAAGGTTACCTTTAGAGGTTCAGACCGTGGAGTCACTAAGGGCTATGGTATGATTACAAACGGTAATGTATCCTTCTCAGATGTGGCTTATGTTGAAGGTTTGAAACATAACCTTATAAGCATAAGCCAACTCTGCGATAAAAGATACATAGTTGAGTTTCACGCTGATAAGTACTTGATAAAATCTGTTAACAATATGGAAATGATTCTATCCGGCACTCGAAGCAGAAACATATTTTGCTTGCATTTCATTTGTATAGATTCTTCAACACCAGTGTGCTTTTTAGCAAAAGATAGTGCATCTCTTGGTGACCAATGACACAAGAGACTAACATATATTAATTTCAAAACTATTAATAAATTATTTTCAATGAACTTAGTATGTGATGCAAGCAAACAAGGGCTACCTTTAAAAGCGTTATTGGCAAGGATTCTAATAGATGTCTTCATCTACTACATATGGACTTGTTTGGTCCACTGCAAATTAGAGGTTTGGGAGGTAAGTATTATACGTTAGTAATTGTTGATGATTACTCGTGCTTTGCATGAGTGTTCTTTCTGAAACACAAGTTAGATACCTTTGACATCTTTGCTAATTTTGTCAGGCAAGTTCAGAATGATTACAACTGCTCCATAGTAAAAATCATAAGTGACAATGGAACAAAGTTCAAGTCTGGGGCCATGACAGAATTTTATGAAAGCTTAGGTATCTTTCATGAGTTCTCCTCTCCTCGTACTCCAAAACAGAATGGAGTGGCCGAGAGAAGGAATAGAACACTCATAGAGGCCTATAGGACCATGTTGAGTGATGCTTCACTTTCAGAATACTTTTGGGCTGACGCCATCAACACTGCATGTCACGTGTAAAATCGAGCTCTCATAAACAAAAATAACGATAAGACACCTTACGAACTTCTGAAGGGCAGGAAACAACAGTCTCATATTTTAGAATTTTTGGCTGTAAATGCTTCGTGCTCAACAATGGCAAGTATCATACTACAAAGTTTAACGAAGAGTTTTGAAGGTATTTTTGTAGGTTATAGTAGCCATAGTAAGGCATACAGGATTTTTAATAGAAAAACACTAGTTTTAGAAGAATCGATACATGTTGTATTTGATAAGACCAGCTTGCTGCAAAGCAACTCTTCTAGTGTGCTCATTGAAGATGCAGGTGCAAAGCTGAAAGAAATTAGCTTGGATGGACCGTCCGAAGATAAAGGTGAAAAGTTCATCAAGATCATCACTCCAACCCCTATTGGAGAGGCTGATTATCAAGATGAAGAAGTCATCCAAGATGAAGAAGTCACTCCTATGATAGAAGATAATCCAGATGCAAGGATTCTTGAGCTCGAACATCTAAAGGATCACCCCATGGACCAGATCATGGGAGATCCCCGGGATGGTGTCAGAGCTCGTAGAGGTACAATTAATGAGAACCTATATTTAAGTTTTCTCTCGTAGGTTGAACCAAAGAAGTTTGAGGAAGCAAACTCAGACGCATCATGGATAATGGCGATGGAAGAAGAACTAAACCAGTTCAAGCACTGCAAAGTATGGAAGCTTGTTCTAAGACCCAAAGGTAAGAACGTTATTGGGACAAAATGGGTCTATAGGAACAAGATGAACGAGTATGGAACGATTGTAAAGAACAAGGCCAGACTTGTCACAAAAGGGTATCGCAAGAAGAAGGAATCGACTTCGACCAGACATACGCTCCAGTGGCAAGGCTGGAGGCCATAAGGTTATTCCTAGCATATGCTGCACTCAAAGGCTTCACTGTCTATTAGATGGACGTGAAGTCTACCATCCTTAATGATGACATAAAGGAAGAAGTGTATGTGGAACAACCTCTAGGTTTCGTTGATTCTAACCTTCCTGATTATGTTTAATTACTGCATAAACATTATATGGTCTGAAATAAGCTCCTCGAGCTTGGTATGAGACATTGTCTAGCTTTCTACTTGAGAACAAGTTCACAAAGAGAAAGATATACATGACATTATTTCTTAGGGAAATTAAAGGCAAGATTTTGCTAGTGCAAATCTATGTCGACGACATTATTTTTGGCTCTACTGATCACAACCTCTGCAGGAAGTTTTCAAAACTTATGAAAGGGAAGTTTGAAATGAGCAGTATGGGCGAGCTGAAGTATTTCTTAAGTCTTCAAGTGAAATAGTCTGAAGATGGAATTTTCATCTCGCAGACCAAGTTTACCAAAGAGCTTATTAAGAAATTCGGAATGGAGAACGCAACCTTGATGAGGACTCCAATGGGTTCAACAATGTCTCTAGATAAGGATGAAAAAGGGAAACCTTTTGATGAAACCAAGTACATAACCATTATTGGATCCTTGCTTTACCTTACTGCAAGTATACCTGACATAATGTTCTCAACATATGTCTGTGCTAGATTTCAGGTGAACTCAAAGGAATCTCACTACGCAGCTGTGAAACTGATTTTTAGGTACCTTAAAGGTACACCAAATCTTGGCTTATGGTACCCAAGAAGTAATGACAACAAACTAATAGGTTTTTCAGATGCAGATTTTGCAGGGAGCAAAGACGACAGGAAAAGCACTTCAGGGACATGTCAATTCTTTGGAAGAAGACTTATCTCATGGAGTAGCAAGAAGCAGAACTGTGTAGCAATTTCAACGGCTGAGTCAGAGTACATCTCTGCAGGCAGTTGCTGTGCACAGTTACTTTGAATAAAGAATAAGTTTGAGAACTACAACATGAAGTTTGAAAAGATTCCATTGTTTTGCAACTCTTCCAGCATAATTTCAATAGCCAAAAACCCAGTCTCGCACAGCCGGACAAAGCATATAGAGCTAAGGTATCACTTCAACTGGGAGTATGTGGAGCATGGGGACATAGACCTTCAATATGTCTCTACAAGTAGGCAAATTGCAGACATTTTTACGATGCCCCTGGACGAGACCAAGTTCTCGTTCTTCAAAATAGAACTTGGGATGCTCAACAAAGAAGACTAGAAGAAGCTGGATTTTCAAGAAGGCTCAAGGTTCAAAGGTTATTCAAATTTTGGATTTTTCAAAATTCTAACTCTTTGACTCGAGTAAGCATATGACCTACTCGAGTAGTAAAATAACCTACTCGACTAGTCGACTTGACATACTCGAGTATCAGACTGACATACTCGAGTAGTCTACTTCACATACTCGGGTACCTCACTCACCTACTCGAGTACTTCTCTACCTCTACTCGAGTACTTCTGTATCTCTACTCGAGTCCCTCGATTTATCTACTCGAGAAATTTCCTCACACATGTATATGTCGAGTCGTTTGTTTTTCAAATTTTCTTATGCGCAAGCCAAGGCTTATGCCCCCTCTTCTTTGTTTTATTCCATTCATTCTTCATTGTCGTATAATTAGACCTAAAATTAGGGTTATATAAATAAGAAAATCCGGAAAAGTCTTACACGAAATCATTTCTGCTCTCTCGAGTACCCGACTGCCTCTTCGCCTTCCTCAGTCAGTTGCAGAGCCGTGCAATTTCCTTCACCCCATCGAAGCTTTCTAGGGTTTCTGCATCTCCAAGATTTCTGACTCATGGCCGCCTCTTCTAAAATCGGTTTGCGTTCGGAATTAGTCCCCGCTGAGATTGCAGAACTCTCCGACGACTTCCATAATCTCATGATTTTGCTCGACACTGCCGGATTAACATTCATACTCTAAGAACCGTGTCGAATTATATTCCCCGACGTTGCAGAATTTTTCAGAAACATCAAGGTCAAGCGCAATGGCACCGTTCTCAAATCCAAAGTCAAAGGTATCAAAATCAAACTCACCAAAATGTCTGTGGCTCAGCTTCTTCGCATGCTGATTGTTGATGAAGAAGATCATCTAGGGCCTGCAGAATTTGACAGAACATGTCTATTCTATGGGGTGTACCCTTAGAAATAGTACATCAATAGGTCTGATATGAATGCTAAAGGAAAATTCTTGGTTGATGTCATTGGCAAAATTCTTCTATGCAAAACAAACTCCATCAGAGCCATACCCCTTTACATCTTTGACATTATGCAAGAAATAGTCTGCAGAAAGAGATTTCAGTTTGGTATGATGATCTTGGACAAGAATAAAGACAGCAATAAATCTCCCAACTATGCCAGAATCATTTCCCTGCTTATCCATGAGATAAATCCAGAGGTATTCAGTTTCTCCAAGGTGAGTATTATTCACCACTTGAAGAAACTCTCCATTTCCTCCATACAGAGATGAGAGTTAAAGTTGCAGAATCCTTCTCAAGCTGCTAAGGTTACTGAAGTTCTAGACACAGGGGACAGGACTCCATCTCCCTCTCCATCTCAGGTCCCCAGCTCATCTAGTGCACCTAATGAGGGGGAGCCTGCTCCTTCTGTTTTAGCCAGGATGCCTACTCCTCCAGCACCTACTCCTCCACCTGTTACCCCAGAAGACATTCCCTCAAATCAACAACTTCAAGAAATTCTCCTATCCACTGATACTGCCATCAATGAGATGATAGAAGAATTAACTACAGATGAACTGTAACGCCCCGAAACTCAAAGGAGCAAAGGGGGACGTTTTGGGCCAGTTTTGGTTTCTGGCTGAAGGCACACGGCCTGGGACACGGGCGTGTCCCAGGGCGTGTCAAGCGTGTGTCGACACTTAGCCGCGAAGTCGTCGAGTTATTCTCGACGATTCGTCGAGAATGGGCACACGGCCTGCGACACGGGCGTGTCGCAGGGCGTGTCGACCCGTGTCGACACTTAGCCGTGAAATCGTCGAGTTATTCTCGACGATTCGTCGAGAATGGGCACAGGGCCCGCGACACGGGCGTGTCGTCGGGCGTGTTGACCCGTGTCGACGAGCGTCAAGGTGAAACCGTCGAGATTCACTCGACGGTCGTCGAGACAAGGCACACGGCCTCGGACACGGGCGTGTCCAAGGCCGTGTCAGCGAGTCGTCGTTCTCCCCTCGACGAAATGTCCCGTGTACACGGCCTGGGGGCCCAGGCGTGTCAATGTGACACGGGCAAGGACACGGGCGTGTCCTAGAACCCATGCAGTGCTCGGGTTGGAAACGGGGGAAAATCATGGGGTACACGGCCGGCTACACGGCCGTGTCAGCTGGAACACGGGCGTGTCAGCTCGAACACGGGCGTGTTCGATACCCGTGTGCGTGTTCAGAAGATTCGATTTTGACGGCGAATGCGGCACACGGCCCTGGACACGGGCGTGTGCCAAGCCGTGTGCGGCCCAGATTGGGCATTTCAGCCCCGAATCAAAGCCGCTCGTTTTCTTAGGTTGAGATCCGACGGCTGGGGATGGTTCCTGGGAGGATATACACGGGTTTGACTTAGAAAAATCCACACTTTTCATTACTTATCCTCTCTCCAAACCCTTGGAGAAAGAGGAAAGCTATTGGAGGAAGAAGAGCTAGATCCGCCATTAGAGGAGCTTCGGAGCTCCGAATCGCAAGCCGACTCCGGATCCACGGAGGCAACGCAAGCGCGGTGATTTCTATCCGATTACATTTCGATGGCGCCAAAGAGGAACGCAAGGGTAACGATCCTCACTTGTGAGCATGATAGCTCTCTTTCTTAGCATAGGAAGCCCTCTCTCGCGAGTTTGCGAAGAGTTGGAGGCGTTCCTTCGGGTAGATATGTAAAGTCCCCGTTGTTTAGCGTCCGTATGCGAGAACGGACATAGGCATTTTGGTTGAAGCCTACCCGGACATGTAGTTCGGATCGGTGATGTTGCATTGCATAAGGCCGGAGAAGACTCCGTGCTATTGGGTGTTTTTCGGGTTTTCTACGCGGTAGATTGCAGCAGGGAGCCTTGGGGACTAACCCAAAGGTGCACCCGGAAAACTGGGCGGACACGAGGTCTTGCCAACTTGGTGGCCTGAGAGCCAACTTGAACATAACGGGGTTATGTGTCTTGCGGTAGAATGGGAATCGGTGAAAGTTTGACCCGCGCAAATGGCTTAAATTGCCGTTGCGATGTGAGCACGGGTTAGATGGAGCCGTACCCGCTTTATGTCGTTCGGGTTAGAGAGACCTAAAGGTACATGGCACTCGCCGTTGGCATAGATGGGGGTCTTCGGTGGTCAATGGCTTAAATTGACGTGACCAATACCATGAAGACAAATTGCTCATAGGAATGACCGTCTAAGTGGCGGTGGTGAGTCCGAAATGTTAATGGCTTTAATTGACGTAACATCGACCGGTTCACCGAGAATGTGCCCTGAGTGCACGGGACGTGTGGCCGTACGAGCCAACGTCTGTGATGAATTGGCTATGGTTATATGCATTGCTCGCTTGTGCTAATGAAATGCAGGGAAGGAGCATCGCCGCCCCGGGTTGGGGGCGGGATCGTTATAATTTGGTCAGCATTGCTGACCGTTGCTTTGTTTGCCACCGTGCGGCGGTTTGTTTGCTTGCAGGTGCAGCTGGACCAAGCGGTCAATAGCGGGCTAAAGCCCTTTTTGCGAAGCTGGCCCTCGAAGGCCCAAGTGGAAATGTTTTATGTTTTATTCATGTATGGCCGGCCTGCGAGCCGAGGTTTGGAAATCATGTAAAAGACAAGTGAAACTTTTGTAAGGCCTTAAGGCCGACTTTTGAGTATTTTGTAATAACATTCCTATTATCTTGTTAGTGGACATTCATGCTTATTGCTGGGTTCTTATTTTGCAACTTATATAAACTGCTTCCGCTAGAATGCTCTGTGTAGGACGTTGAGATTGGTTGGATGGTTTCCATAAGTAACCACCCGGTCTGTCTGTGGTATATGGCGTCGGGCCCCGGCCGGACCTACTGCTATATGCTATGCGACGGATAGGGGGTGTTACAATTTGGTATCAGACTACTGGTTTTGGTTGGGCTTGAATTGAATTCGTGGGCGAATTCTTTTTAAGGGGTGGTGAGCACATTGTGTGCGTCATCGTTATAACAGTAAAAAGAACCCATGAATGTCCACTTAGGAATGAAAATACTCGTGTTTGAGGAACCTGCGTGTTCCTATAATTGCTGTTTGCAATTTATTTGGTCGCTTAACGGTGTTTTGTACCACTATAGGTGACCCGAAGTGGTGCTGGGCCGTCAGAACGCCGAGTTTCTGAGGCAAGTAGTGCACCGGATGTTGCTCCTGCAACACCTCTGTCGGCTGAAAATATAAGATTGGTGGCTGAAGCGGTGTTAGCCGTGATAAATGCGCAGCCTGGGAGGCAAGCGCAGCAGCCTGCTCCTGTGATGGAGCAAGTACCTCTTCAAGAGGCTGAGTCGAGGAGGATGGAGCAAGTGGTTGTAGAACCAATAGTGCCAAGGAGGGCGACTGAGAGGTAGTTGAAGCATGTAATGAGCGTTAACCCTCCGTTATTCTCGGGGTTGGGAACCCCATCTCAGGCTGAAGACTGGCTCTCTAGGGTGAAGAGAGTCATGACAGCGACGGAGACGGAGGAGTGGCAGATGACCACCATTGCTACGTTCCTGTTGGATGGTGAAGCAAGGATGTGGTGGGAAGGTTTGGAGCTGCATCATCTGCGAGGTAGACAACTGATAGACGTTCCGATGGAAGAGTTCTCGGGATTGTTCTTGGCAAGATACCTCCCTTCTACTCAGAGGATCTCGATGGAGAATGAGTTCCTGAAGTTGGTGCAAGGTGAGAGGAACGTGGATGAATATATCCACGAGTTTACGCGGTTGAGTCGTTATGCTAGCTCCACCATCATGGATGAGGAGCGCAAGACTAATCGTTTTTATGAAGGCTTGAGGGATGAGCTGAGATTGTTACTGTCGGGGCCAATGACGCAGGGTTTCTTAACCTTGGTCAATACTTCCCGGTCCTTGGAGAAGGACATGAAGAGTGTACAAGCGAAGAAAGGCTTGGTTGAAAAGAAATCTGAGTTTAAAGTGCCGACTACTTCGAAGTCTGGCTATCGGAGAGCTTTCAAGAAGCATAGGACTTCGGGTCCAGCTCCTTCTGGTGCTTCTGGGGCGACTACGAGTCGGACCCCGGGCGCGTGCTTTACTTGTGGCAAGACGGGGCATTTCGCCCGTGATTGTTGGAGCGGACGTCCTAAGTCCGAGAGGAGGCCGAGAGCCACTTATGAAGAAAAGGGAAAGGCGGTGGAGTCGACCGCATCCCATTATGCTCCGGCCCAACCAAGAGTTTACAATCTTGGCCAACAGGAGGCCATTAAACAAGCTGACGTGGTGACAGGTACAGTTTAATTTATAGCAAGTCAATTCCTTTATATGCTTGTTATGTATATGTTACCTTACCACTGCTTGTTTAGGATTTGTAATGATTTGTGAAAACCCGGCACGAGCACTCTTTGATACGGGAGCTTCACACTCCTTCTTGTCCGAAGGATTTATATCACGCATCGGAGTCCCTTCTTCGATGGCGAAGGACAAGTTGGATGTGTTATTGCCCAATGGGTGTTCGATGCGAGCGGTTAGGATCTGCGAGGTTAAGACTCGTATTGGAGAGCAGAAGTTCGACCTGCGGGCGTCTTTACTTCCGTTAGTGGAGTTTGACGTCATATTTGGCATGGACTGGCTCTCGGAGCAGCAGGCCCATATAGATTGCAGTAGCAAGGAAGTCAAGCTGGGAGCAAGTCGTGAGACGACTTTTACGGGCTTAAAGGGGTCGAGCAAGACGTTGATGTCTGCTCTTCAGGTGGTGAAGGCGGTTCGTGCCGGAGCAGAACTGTTCTTTACACTTGTGGAGGTTGCAAAGCCGAAGCCCGCGTTGGATTGTATTTCAGTGGTATCGGAATACCCTGATGTGTTCCCCGCAGATCTTCCTGGAGCCCCGCCTCAACGGGAGATAGATTTTACGATCGAGCTAGTGCCAGGTGCAAAGCCTGTGTCACGATCTCCGTATCGGCTAGCGCCTAAGGAAATGGCGGAGCTGAAAGTTCAACTGCAAGAGTTGTTGGAACAAGGGTATGTGCGCCCGAGTTCTTCGCCTTGGAGCGCACCGGTCCTCTTTGTTAAGAAGAAGGACAGAAGCTTGAGGTTGTGTATTGATTATCGGGAGCTAAACAAGCTGACTGAGAAGAACAAGTACCCGATCCCCCGGATTGATGATCTCTTCGATCAGTTAGTCGGGTCGACGGTGTACTCGAAGTTAGATCTCAAGTCTGGGTACTATCAGCTGCGGATAAGGGAGAGTGATATCCCGAAGACAGCGTTTAGTACGAGATACGGGCATTATGAGTTTACGGTCATGCCGTTTGGGCTGACAAATGCGCCATCAGTGTTCATGGATTTGATGAACAGAACGTTCAGGGAGTACCTAGACCATTTCGTGATCGTCTTCATCGACGATATTTTGGTGTACTCGCAAAGTGAGGAAGATCACTTCAAGCATCTTCATTTGGTGCTGGAGACGCTAAGGAGAAACCAGTTGTATGCCAAGTTCTCGAAGTGCGAGTTTTGGCTATCCTCAGTAGCGTTCCTCGGGCATATAGTGAGTGGAGAGGGTATTGCGGTGGATCCGGCGAAGATTGTTGCGATACGGGAGTGGCCTGAGCTTGCTACGGTAGCAGAAGTCCGGAGCTTTTTGGGGCTTGCCGGCTATTATAGGCGCTTCGTAGAGAACTTCTCGCGGATAGCGTTACCTCTCACTACTTTGACGAGGAAGGAGCATAAGTTCGTTTGGACGCCGGAGTGCGCGCGAGCTTTTGAGGAATTGAAGTGTCGGTTGACCACGGCGCCTGTGTTGAGTTCGCCGGTTGGAACCGAAGGCTATGAGATATATAGCGATGCTTCAGGCAGCGGTTTGGGTTGTGTGCTACTGCAGCACGGAAGCGTGATAGCTTATGGCTCGAGACAGCTAAAAGTGCACGAGAGGAATTATCCGGTCCATGACTTGGAGTTAGCGGCCGTGATTTTTGCCTTGAAGCTGTGGAGACACTATTTGTACGGTGTGAAGATTGATATCTACACCGATCACAAGAGCCTAAAGTATTTGATTGATCAGAAAGATCTGAATATGCGGCAGCGTAGGTGGATGGAGTTCCTGGGGGACTATACTTTTAAGATCCACTACGTGCCTGGCAAAGGGAATGCGGTTGCGGACGCGTTGAGTCGCTGAGCCCCAGCTCAAGCGAATTGGCTATCAGTGCATGATGAGCGGTTGGTGCAGGAGCTGGAGGCGTTGGAGATTGTTTGTGTGGATAGACAATCTAGTGCTGAAGCAGTGCTGAATTGGACTGAAGTCCAATATGACCTGGCTGATCGGATTCGGCAGGCTTTGGATATGGATGCTCATATGAAGCAGTTCATGATAGAGGCTCTGGATGGGTCAAATTCCCAATTCGTCGTGGAGGACGGATTGCTGTGGAAAGACGGTCGTTTGTGCGTCCCAAGTGTGGGCAATTTACGGGTGGAGTTGTTGTACGAGGCGCACCACACCAAGTACTCGATTCACCCGGGGAGCACGAAGATGTACCGCGATATCAAGAAGCTATTTTGGTGGCCGGGTTTGAAGAAGGATGTGGCGCTATACGTAGCGAAGTGCCAAACCTGCGCCTTAGTAAAGGCGGAGTGCCAAAAGCCGGGAGGATTTCTTAAGTCCTTGCCTATTCCGGAGTGGAAATTCGACGACATCTCTATGGACTTTGTGCATGGTTTGCCAAGGTCGCAGAAGGGGAACGACGCCATTTGGGTGGTGGTCGATCGATTAACAAAGGTGTCGCATTTTATTCCGCATAGGAAGGATGATCCGGTGGAGAAGCTGGCGAAGCTTTATGTGGATAATATAGTGCGGCTTCATGGTGTGCCCCGCAGCATCGTGAGTGACCGAGATGGGCGGTTCACGTCCAATGATTGGAGGCTGGTGCAGCAAATGTTGGGAACAAAGCTGAAGTTTAGCACAGCCTTCCATCCACAAACGGATGGGCAGACCGAGAGGGTCAATAGAACCATGGAAGACATGCTTCGCATGTGTGTCTTGGACTTTGGAAAGCAATGGGAGGACCACCTTTATTTGGTGGAGTTCGCATACAACAACAGCTACCAAGCAAGTATTCAGATGGCGCCTTTCGAGGCCCTATATGGTAGAAGATGTCGCACGCCGTTGTCTTGGTTAGAAACGGGCGAGTCGAAGTTGTATAAGCGATCGGAAGTGGAGGATGCTACTTCCTTGGTAAGAACCATTCGGGAGAGGTTGCTCATGGCTCAGGACCGGCAAGCAAAGTACTATAATGCCAAGCACAGGAACGTGGAGTTCGCTGTGGGCGATTATGTATACTTGAAGATCAAGCCGTTCAAGGGTGTCTCGCGGGTGCGGCGATTGAAAAAGCTAAGCCCGAGGTACCTTGGACCGTTCGAGGTTCTGGAGCGAGTAGGAGAAGCGGCCTATCGGCTGAAGCTTTCAGTGGAGCTAAGTGGTTTACATGATGTATTCCATATTTCGGTGCTTCGGAAGGCGGTGCAAGAGCCTACGCAAGTGATCGCGGCCAATCAAGTGCCGGTGGATAGTGGGCTAACGACGAAAGTCAAGCCCGTGCGGATTGAGGACTCGGAAGTCAAGCGGCTACGCAATAAAGAGATCAGGATGGTCAAAGTCCGGTGGGACAATTGCGGTCGTGAGGAGCTCTCTTGGGAGCGAGAGCAGACGATGCTTGACGAATATCCGGAGTTGTTCCGCTCAGGTACAAATTTTGTTTTGTACATGTTTTTCCCTTTATGTAATTTCGTGGGCGAAATTCTTTTAAGAGGGGTAGAGTTGTAACGCCCCGAAACTCAAAGGAGCAAAGGGGACGTTTTGGGCCAGTTTTGGTTTCTGTCTGAAGGCACACGGCCTGGGACACGGGCGTGTCCCAGGGCGTGTCAAGCGTGTGTCGACACTTAGCCGCGAAGTCGTCGAGTTATTCTCGACGATTCGTCGAGAATGGGCACACGGCCTGCGACACGGGCGTGTCGCAATGCGTGTCGACCCGAGTCGACACTTAGCCGTGAAATCGTCGAGTTATTCTCGACGATTCGTCGAGAATGGGCACACGGCCCGCGACACAGGCGTGTCGTCGGGCGTGTTGACCCGTGTCGACGAGCGTCAAGGTGAAACCGTCGAGATTCACTCGACGGTCGTCGAGACAAGGCACACGGCCTCGGACACGGGCGTGTCCAAGGCCGTGTCAGCGAGTCGTCGTTCTCCCCTCGACGAAATGTCCCGTGTACACGGCCTGGGGGCCCAGGCGTGTCAATGTGACACGGGAAAGGACACGGGCGTGTCCTAGAACCCGTGCAGTGCTCGGGTTGGAAACGGGGGAAAATCATGGGGTACACGGCCGGCTACACGGCCGTGTCAGCTGGAACACGGGCGTGTCAGCTCGAACACGGGCGTGTTCGATACCCGTGTGCGTGTTCAGAAGATTCGATTTTGACGGCGAATGCGGCACACGGCCCTGGACACGGGCGTGTGCCAAGCCGTATGCGGCCCAGATTGGGCATTTCAGCCCCGAATCAAAGCCGCTCGTTTTCTTAGGTTGAGATCCGACGGCTGGGGATGGTTCCTGGGAGGATATACACGGGTTTGACTTAGAAAAATCCACACTTTTCATTACTTATCCTCTCTCCAAACCCTTGGAGAAAGAGGAAAGCTATTGGAGGAAGAAGAGCTAGATCCGCCATTGGAGGAGCTTCGGAGCTCCGAATCGCAAGCCGACTCCGGATCCACGGAGGCAACGCAAGCGCGGTGATTTCTATCCGATTACATTTCGATGGCGCCAAAGAGGAACGCAAGGGTAACGATCCTCACTTGTGAGCATGATAGCTCTCTTTCTTAGCATAGGAAGCCCTCTCTCGCGAGTTTGCGAAGAGTTGGAGGCGTTCCTTCGGGTAGATATGTAAAGTCCCCGTTGTTTAGCGTCCGTATGCGAGAACGGACATAGGCATTTTGGTTGAAGCCTACCCGGACATGTAGTTCGGATCGGTGATGTTGCATTGCATAAGGCCGGAGAAGACTCCGTGCTATTGGGTGTTTTTCGGGTTTTCTACGCGGTAGATTGCAGCAGGGAGCCTTGGGGACTAACCCAAAGGTGCACCCGGAAAACTGGGCGGACACGAGGTCTTGCCAACTTGGTGGCCTGAGAGCCAACTTGAACATAACGGGGTTATGTGTCTTGCGGTAGAATGGGAATCGGTGAAAGTTTGACCCGCGCAAATGGCTTAAATTGCCGTTGTGATGTGAGCACGGGTTAGATGGAGCCGTACCCGCTTTATGTCGTTCGGGTTAGAGAGACCTAAAGGTACATGGCACTCGCCGTTGGCATAGATGGGGGTCTTCGGTGGTCAATGGCTTAAATTGACGTGACCAATACCATGAAGACAAATTGCTCATAGGAATGACCGTCTAAGTGGCGGTGGTGAGTCCGGAATGTTAATGGCTTTAATTGACGTAACATCGACCGGTTCACCGAGAATGTGCCCTGAGTGCACGGGACGTGTGGCCGTACGAGCCAACGTCTGTGATGAATTGGCTATGGTTATATGCATTGCTCGCTTGTGCTAATGAAATGCAGGGAAGGAGCATCGCCGCCCCGGGTTGGGGGCGGGATCGTTATAATTTGGTCAGCATTGCTGACCGTTGCTTTGTTTGCCACCGTGCGGCGGTTTGTTTGCTTGCAGGTGCAGCTGGACCAAGCGGTCAATAGCGGGCTAAAGCCCTTTTTGCGAAGCTGGCCCTCGAAGGCCCAAGTGGAAATGTTTTATGTTTTATTCATGTATGGCCGGCCTGCGAGCCGAGGTTTGGAAATCATGTAAAAGACAAGTGAAACTTTTGTAAGGCCTTAAGGCCGACTTTTGAGTATTTTGTAATAACATTCCTATTATCTTGTTAGTGGACATTCATGCTTATTGCTGGGTTCTTATTTTGCAACTTATATAAACTGCTTCCGCTAGAATGCTCTGTGTAGGACGTTGAGATTGGTTGGATGGTTTCCATAAGTAACCACCCGGTCTGTCTGTGGTATATGGCGTCAGGCCCCGGCCGGACCTACTGCTATATGCTATGCGACGGATAGGGGGTGTTACATGAACCACCTCCTCCTCTATCTCCAAAAACTCCATCCTCTGATATACCCAAAGACCCCACTCCAGCGCAATCTCCAAAACAATCTCCAGCAAGGTCTCCATAAAATTCTCCAGTGTAATCTCCAACAAGGTCTCCAGCTAAATCTCTTGATACTCACCAAGAGTAAACAAAAACCATCTTCATTTCAGATGAGACATCACTTGAGCCAGTTGAAGCTCCTCTAAGGTACTTAAATTTCTCCATCCCCACAGTCACTGATGAAGGGGATGCCCTGGTACCCACTACAAGAGCTCAGAGCTTAATTACCCTCACAGAAATAGCTCCATGGGTAGCTCCTCCTATTCCTTCTGCTCCATCTACTTCTGCTCCTCCTGCTGCTACTGCCTCTTCCTCTACAGATTTTATGACACAGATTGTCCTTCTTCAAGCTCAGAAAACATACTTTGATATTTGTATTAAGACTGTCTCTGATAAGGTCACTACTCTAGAAACTGAGATAAGCAGAGAATTTGCTGAAATTCAACATAATACTGATCAGCTCAAACAACTGTTCCAAATTGGTGGCAAAGAATTAGACCACACCATCACTAGTGTTGGTCAAGTCATGGAGCAAGGTCTGACTCTTGCTAATAATCAGATGGAATTGGACAAAAGAGCTGAAGCCACTAAGATGAAAATCTGTGAAGAAGTTGGCACTTTCAAAGATGATGTCATCTCTCAGCTATATGTTGAAGTCAGAAAGGGGGAGAAGTTGGTGAAAGAATATTTAGAAAAATCAGATGCTGCCATGCAAGAGCTTTGGAAAGCAAAAGTGAAAGAGATCCATAATGATGTCCTAGCTCAAATTCAGAGTGTCAAATTCTACACCTATGACACTACTGTATGGATGCACAACCAGATTCTTCCTGAATTTGCTACTGATCATAATATCATTCCTCATCACTTGAACCCTCTAGCTACTGCTGATGCTCCTGCTCCTCCTCTACAACCTACCTTCTCTCCTAGGCCTGATGATTCAGTTGCCCCTCCTGATACCTACACTCAGGGTTGGGAAGATGATCCTGCAGACAATTTCCTAAAAGCTCCTCCTGAGATTCTAACCCATAAGAAGAAAAGAAAATATGGTGATGGTGCTTCTGCCAGCAAGCACATTCCAGTCTCTGATCCTGAGAAAATAAAAGCTCCAGAATTTGCTGAAATATGGTCTCCCACTTCTAAATCCCTTATCCTGGAAACACTCAAACTTGTTTTAGACTACCATGAGAGCAAGAATATTCACTACTGTTCCCAGGAATGGGAGTTGTATGAGAAATACATGACCAAGAGAAGGATATATGATAGAGAATTTGGAAGAAACAATCTTGCTTCTCCTCCAAGACCCCCCAAGTATTATCCAAAGCCTTACAGCTATCAAAGGAGACAATAGGAGAAACAAGATAGACAACATCGTCATAGCTAGCCAAAAGGACTTATGAGTTGTGGAAATGATTTTTGTTGATAATGACATTTTTGGATATTCACACTTATATAATTCTAAGTTTTTAATCTCATTATCTTTTTCATAGTCTTATGCTTGCTTGCACTGCTTTATATACTTAGCATTCTTTTTTATGTCCATAATTCACCTTAGTGTAAAGGGTTCTGACTTCTACAAACAGAGGAGATTGTTGGGTATTGTATCCACACTAACCCAGATTTGATGAAGTCACCCTTGAAATAAGAAGAATTAAGTTGTATTTGATGCTTGGTTTGAGTTATGTGTTTGCAGGAATTCTTATAGGAAGTGTAGACCAATGTCAGTCTATAATGGGTCACCAAACACAGGACCATACAATGTAATCCCTCATTATGTGTTCCAAAGTGTTGACTCATGTGTAGCCTCTCTATTGGGATACACTTCATATTCAAGGTCTAGGACTAAGTGAAAAGACTTGATGCTGGTTTCACCTTAGAAGAAGAGAAAATTCTGTCAAGAAAATTTCCTAAGTAAGGTACTCGAGTAAGTTACTGAGTTCATACTCGAGTAATAATACTATTACTCAAGTAGTTAAGATATATCCCGAGTAGTCCTATTATGGCTCTCCAGTAGTTACGTCAATTACTCGAGTTGTTTCCTTTTACCTCTCGAGTTTACAGAAATTTACTTCTCAAATTTTTCTAAGTTAAGTACTCGAGTAGTACTGTATAGTACTCGAGTAGTTTTATCTTCTGTCTCGAGTAGTTGAATTCCTGACTCTCATGTAATTCTCACTTACTCGAGTAGTCTAGGTCATGTACTCGAGTAGTTCATCTACTACTCGAGTAGTCCAATGTTTATACTCGTGTAATCCAGAATTCCATTCCAGAGAATTTCTCTAAGTGAATTACTCGAGTAGTCATCTCCATATACTCGAGTAGTTCTACTTTGTCTCGAGTAGTTCAACTTCTATACTCGAGTAGTCATGTTTTCCAGTTCCAGAAATTTTCTAAAGTCTTTGTCTCGAGTAGTTTCTTATATACTCAAGTAGTTCTTATATTCGAGTTATTTCTTATACTCGAGTAATCTACTCCACCTCTCGTGTAAGTACTCAAGTACTCGAGTATGTTATTCTTGTTACTCGAGTAGCTGATTTCCTTTTTCCTCTTACTTACTCGAGTAGTTGACTCCATGTACTCGAGTAATTATCTCATTCCCTCTCGAGTAGTTTTTCAAATAAACTCGAGTAGTCATCTTCTACCTACTCGAGTAGTGTTGCAAGTACTCGAGTAATCTTGTATATCTCGAGTATTTTACTTTGACTTTTTCGAAAATTCATTAAGTCTAGAATAACGGTCTTATTCATAAACTTTGACGTGATTAGTCCACGTGTCGCTCATAATGACTCAATTACGGCTAATCTTCTCCTCTCCTATAAAAGGTGTTGTCTAATCCGACAAACCCTAAGAATTATATTTCTAAGAGGATTATTCTAAGAAGTTTTACAAGCCGTACTCTCAAAAGTTTTTTGTCTCCTCTTTCTCTCTCCAAGAAACGAAGATCCGCCGCCGCCGCCGTCGCTGATTCCCGACCAGCTAGGGTTTCATATTTTGAGGATTCAGATCAAGAAGGCTCTTTCCAGATCGAGATTTTCGCTCAACTCCTCATCCTCTGACTAGATCGATCGTGAGAAGCCAAAAAGTTTCAGATCCAATCTTGCCGAGATTTCTCTTCATCATCCTGATAATGCCTCAAAGCCTAGAAGAAAGAAGATCCTGGCCGACAGTTTGCAGATCTGAAGAAGATTACTATTTGTATTTCTGTACAATTTATTTCATTCTTGTAGGAGAAATTTCTCCGAGTGTAGGAGCTTTTTGTCTCCGAGTTTGTAGGAACTCTTATCTTCCGAGTGTAGATCTGTTTTGTGGATCAAGATTGTAGGAACGTTGTTCTGAGGATAGGATTGATTTTCAATCCGAGATAGTGCAGTAGCCGAGTCTAGTGTATTGCTAGATCGGTGAGGGAAAGTGGATGTACCCAAGGTTGGGGAACCACTATAAATCTTGCCTCGTCTATGTTTGATTGGTAGATAGATCTGTGCATTTGGTTTGTAATTTTTATTCCGCAAAAAGACGCACAATTCACCTATTCACCCCCCTCTATGTGATTTTGGTAGACAACTATAAACTTTCAAGGGAGCAACGCTCGTTGATAAATTGCAAACACGAATCTATTAGTTTTATCATTTCTCTTTCTCACCCTCCTTCTAAAAAAATTTTTAAAATAAAAAAAAAGTTTTTTTTAATTACCGCTCTTAATAGAAACCCACTTCGCAATTTTTCTACGACACCTAAATCTCTTGAAAGGAGCCAAGCGGTTTTAAGTGCTGCTATCTTGTCTAGTACCTTGCGAACCCTTCACCGGGTAGTCCTTGGGAAAAGTTTGGGAGCTAAGCTACATAAAAAATCTATTTCAAAAAAAAATTTAGTATCTCTCTTTTTCTAGTTCTTTTTATTTCTCTTTCTCCATCTTCTCTTCTTTTAGTGCATGACTCGCGGGAGTGTGTCGGTTATTTTAGACCTGGACCACGAAATTGAGCATACTCTTCGGAGAAGATCGCGATTTCAAGGCCCTACTATCCAAGTGCCGGTTGAGGATTCCGAAGTCATTTTCCACTTTAAGAATGGAAGAACCCAACGTGGAGGAAGCCGTGCAAAGGCCTATGTCTTATTATGCACGAGCCGAATCTTGAGGGTTCTGAATCTACCATAGTTCGCCCTGCGATAGCAAATAACAACTTCAAACTGAAACCTAGCATTATTCAAATGGTGCAGCAGTATGTGCAATTTGACGGACTTCAAGATGAAGATCCGAACGCACATATTGCAAGCTTTCTTGAGATTTGTGACACCTTCAAGATAAATGGTGTTCACAAATGATGCTATTAGGCAAAGATTATTTCCCTTCTCTCTTAGAACTAAGGCTAAGCAATGGTTGAACACCCTACCTAAAAATAGTATCACAACCTGGACGCAATTAACTGAAAAATTTTCGTCATAGTATTTTCCGCCTGCTAAAACTGCAAAACTTAGGAACGACATTTCTGCCTTTGGACAAATAGACTCTGAAACCCTTTATGAAACCTGGGAAAGATTTAAAGAATTATTAAGACGATGCCCACATCACGCTCTGCCTGTATGGTTGCAGGTGCAGACATGTTTTATAACGGGCTAAATCAAAGCATGAAGCAAATGATAGACGCAGCTTCTGGCGGTACTTTAAACCATAAGACCCCGAAAGCGGCTCTTGAGCTTTTTGAGGACATGGCCATGACCACTTACCAGTGGAATATGCCTAGGTCCTGTCCGAACAAGCCTGCATGTATCTTTGAAATGGACAACGTCTCCCAGCTCGCACTGCAATTTGAAATATTAAGCAAAAAAAGTATGGAGATGACTACTGCCTCCGCCCCTCAGGTATGGAAATATGCAACTCCTCCACCAGAACATTTGGATTATGTTAGTAATATGCCTAGAACTGCTTTTAATAATTTTTCTGCTGCGAATTTTCATCCACCTGGTTTTAATTTTCTGAATAGTTATAATCCTGCTCTAAGAAATCACCCGAATTTTTCGTGGAGTAATCCATCGAATGTTGTGCGCCCGCCACCACAAATTGATTTTTCTGCACCACCACCACCTCCTCAAAGTTTTCCAAAACCTCCAAGTTTCGAGGAAATGTTTTCAAAATACAAGAATGTTAATGACGCTATGATTAGAACCTTAACTGGAAGCGTTAAAAATTTATAAAATCAAGTAGGACAGCTCACTAAAATAATTTCTGAGCGACCCGCAGGGTCTCTTCCTTCCAATACCGAGCACAACCCGAGAGAGCAAGCGAAAACTATAACTCTTCGGAGTGGGAAGGAAGTTCCTGGTATGGTAAGTGAAGAGCTCGAGGCAAGCTCCGCTCCTGCTTTAAAAAATCAAAGCTCCGCTCCCGTTTTAAAAATTCTAACCTCTGCCAAAGAAGTTATCACCCCTATTTTAGAAAAAGAACTCACTCCACCAACCACCTTTAAAAATATTCCATCCCCTCCATACCCTTCCGAACTTAATAAACAACGTCAGGACGAATCAATACACCCATTTTTTAGGAAATGTTTAAACAAATCCACATAAATCTGCCTTTCCACGAAGCCATATTCCAGATGCCGAAGTACGTTAAGTATCTTAAGGACCTCCTGACCAACAAGAAAAAGTTAGAGAATCTTTCGCATGTCACGTTAAATGTCGAGTGCTCGGCGATCTTGACAAATGGATTACCAAAGAAAATCAGTGACCCGGGTAATTTCTCCATCCTGTGTGTCTTTGGTGTTCTTTTTGTCAAGCACGCATTAGCTGACCTAGGTGAGAGTATTAACCTTATGCCCCTCCCATTGTTTAAAAAGTTAGGAATTGGTAGTCTCAACCCCATGCGCATGAGTATCCAGCTCGCCGACAAATCAGTCAAATACCTATTAGGTATAATGGAGGACATCCTAGTTAAAGTCGACAAGTTCATCTTCCCGGTGGACTTTGTCATATTGGACATCGAAGAAGATGTCGAGGTTCCCCTGATCCTTGGCCGACCCTACCTTGCCACCTCCGGAGCTATCATTGACGTAAGCAATGGTAAGCGCTTCTTTCAAGTAGGTGATGACGAAGTAATTTTCTCTATCACCCCCTCGATGAAAAACACCCTAGCCAATAATGACTCCTGCATTTTCATAGATGCCATAAGTGAAGAATCCTCCTCTCACCTTTCAGATTTTGAAAAATTTTTTCTGATTTTTGTTCCTCTCCTACTCCTCCAACTGAATCGCTACACCTAAGTGAACAATCCTCCACCCGCCTTTCTGATTTAAAAAAAAATCTGATTTTTGTTCCTCTTCTACTCTTCCAACTGAATCGCTACAAGAAGCCGCCATGGCCGCTAGCCACACCCCTTTTAATTTTACACATAAAAAAGTCTACGAGGACATTGTTTTTGAAAAAGAACGAATTTCTAAAACCTCGTATGATGACCCCCCTACCCTGGAACTGGAAGAACTACTAGAGCATCTTAGATACGCTTTCTTAGAAAAGTACTCTAAGCTTCCTGTCATAGTTTCGGCCTACCTCACGGATGCACAAAATGATAAACTTCTTTCAATTTTACGTAAACATCGCCGAGCTATTGCTTGGAAGATATCTGATATCAAGGGCCTATGCCCATCTTTCTGCACTCACAAAATATTAATGGAAGATAATTCACGTAACTCTATACAACCTCAGCGCCATATTAACCCGGACATGAAAGAAGTAGTTAAGGGTGAGGTTATGAAATTATTAGATACAGGAATTATCTACCCTATATCAGACAGTAAGTGGGTTGGCCCAGTCCAGGTTGTACCAAAGAAGGGAGTGATAACGGTAGTAATTAACGAGAATAATGAATTGATCCCGACACAGACGGTGATCGGATGACGAATGTGCATAGATTATCGTAACTTAAATGACGCCACCCGCAAGGATCATTTTCCCTTGCCGTTCATTGATCAGATTTTAGAACGACTTTCCGACCATAGCTTTTATTATTTTCTCGATGGCCTCTCGGGGTATTTTGAAATCCCCATCTCTCACGAGGACCAGGAGAAAACTAAGTTTACTTGTCCCTTCGAGCACCTTCGCCTACCGAAGAATGCCTTTTGGATTGTGCAATGCGCCAGCTACATTCCAGCGATGTATGCTCGCTATCTTTGACAAGTACGTAGAAAGCATTATGGAGGTTTTCATGGATGATTTCTCCTGTGTTCGGTGATTCCTTCGATAGTTGTTTAGAGAACCTTGAAAAAGTCTTAAAACGATGCGAAGAAACTAACCTTGCCCTAAATTAGGAAAAATACCATTTTATTGGTGAGGGAAGGGTTAGTTTTGGGGCATAAAATTTATAAAATTGAAGTTCGGCAAGAGGTCGAGAATGCCACTGCCTACAAACATAAAAGCTTAAGAAGTTTTCTAGGTCACTGTTGAGAACAAAGGTGCGGGATTGGGTGTGTGTGGGACCGCAATTTGGGCTTTCCCATCGCGTTAGTTCTGGGTGTTGACCCCAGTGGGCCCCTGTGTGGCGGAATATCCCTTATCCCGTGGATGGAAGTCCCACATGCTGCAGCGGGTGGTCCTTGGTGTTTATGTACCCCCATCCCCCCTTCCCTACCTCGGGGGTTTTGGGAAGATGTGAGGTGAACATTGTATCAAGCCATCCGCTGCGGGGTGTGTGGAGAACAAAGGTCCAGCGAATTGGGATGTGTGGGAGCATATTTGGGCTTCCCCATCGTTAGGTCTGGGTGTTGACGGTGGGGCCCCCGTGTGGCGGTTCCCCGCCATCGTAGATGGATTAGTCCCACATTGCCCAGTAGGTGGCTTGGTGTTTATGTACCCCCGTCCCCCTTCCTACTACCTCAGGGTTTTGGGAATATGTGAGGTGATGGGTGGTTTTAGTCACGCTGGTTTCTACCGCCGCTTCATAAAGGAATTTTCCAAGATCACCAAGCCCCTTACCCATCTCTTAGAAAAAGATGCCCCATTCATCTTTGATGACCTCTACATAGCTGCATTTAATTCAATAAAAGAAAAATTAATTAATGCCCCAATCATGATAGCTCCGGTGTGGCACTTTCCTTTTGAGATAATGTGCGATGCGAGTAGTTATGCGATGGGAGCCGTATTAGGTCAACCCATATCTAAAAACTTCCACCCATATATTATGCTAGTAAGACACTCACATCTGCACAGGAAAATTACACCACAAGCGAGAAGGAGCTCCTAGTTGTAGTATTTGCTTTTGATAAATTCCTCCCTTATATTACACTTTGGAAAATTATTATTTTTACGGACCACTCGACCCTCAAATATCTTCTTTCTAAAACGAATTCCAAGCCGCGCTTGATTTGCCGGGTCTTATGCCTCCAGGAGTTTGACTTGGAGATCCGTGATAAGCAAGGAGCTGAGAACTTGCTCGTCGACCACCTCTCGCGCCTAGATAATTCTTTTATAGAAAAATTAGATGAAAAATCTTTTAACGATTATTTTCCCGATGAGAAGCTGTTTTCAATTAACACATCTACTTCTCCTTGGTTTGCACACATCGCCAATTATCTAGTGGCTCGGGTGCTCCCAAAAGAGTTCTCATCTCTGCAGAAGAAGAAATTCTTTTCTTAGTTGAAAAACTATTTTTGGGAGGACACGCATCTTTTCAGAATCTGTACATACCAAGTGATAAGGAGGTGTATTTCTTTTGATGAAGGTTTATACATTATTAAGCATTTACATGAAGGACCGACAGGTGGGCCTTATCAAGCTGCTCGCACCGCTCACAAAGTGCTAAGCGCGGGTTTTTACTGGCCTAGGCTGTTTAAAGACATGCAGGCCTTTGTGAGTAGGTGTGATAGTTGCCAACGGTCGGGTAATATTTCAAATAAAAATGAAATGCCGCAAAATTATTTCCTAGAGTGCGAAGTTTTTGACCTCTGGGGAATTGATTTTGTTGGCCCATTTCCTTCTAGCTTCGGGAATAAGTATATGTTAGTTGCCGTTGATTATGTTTCACGATGGGCCGAAGCCCAAGCTCTTCCTACGAACGATGCCCGAGACGTAGTTACTTTCTTAAAAAAATTATTTTCTCGATTCGGTACGCCGCGCGCCATTGTTAGTGATAGGGGTTCCCATTTCTGTAACGTGCAGTTTTCTAAAATCCTTACTAAATATGGCGTTACTCATAAGTTCTCCACTGCCTACCACCCCCAAACTAACGGACAAGTCGAAGTAGTGAATAGGGAAATAAAAAGAATTTTAGAAAAAACTATTTCCACATCTATAAAAGACTGGTCAGCCAAATTAGACGATGCTCTATGGGCCTACCGAACAGCGTACAAAACCGCCCTTGGATGTACACCATATTGGTTGGTTTAAGGAAAATCGTGTCATTTACCCGTAGAATTAGAACACCGCGCTTTTTGGGCCTTAAGATTCTTAAACTTCGATCCCCACTCTGTCGCCGATTATAGAAAACTTCAACTAAACGAACTCGACGAGTGGCACTCTTACCCATACCAAAATAACAAACTTTATAAAGAACGGATGAAGCGGTTGCACGATAAAAACCTTAGGCACACAAAAATCTTTACGTTGGGCGACCAAGTTCTTCTTTATAATTCTCGTTTATGATTATTTCCGGGCAAGTTAAAATCACGTTGGTCTCGGCCTTTTAATGTTTTAGAAGTTTTTCCTTATGGTACTGTTTTGATTTCTCACCCTGATAAGGGTAATTTCAAAGTGAATGGTCAGCGTCTTAAACTATATTTCTGTGATGATGTCAGTCCTAACTCTATTAACTCTATCTTTCATGATTTAACTTTTAATTAATCTGAACATTATTTTTATTAAAACTTTGAACTATTTACTCGAACTTTATTTGAAATAATATTTTTGGACAATATTTTTTGTTGCGTCGAGCTCAAACGACGTTTTAAACAAAGGGCGCTCTTGGGAGGCAACCCAAATTATTTTTTTCTGTTTTCTTTATTTTATAATTTTTGCCCCAGACAGCTCCAGCAAGCTGAAACTTCTATGATCGCCTGCTCCAACGGTGCTGTTTCCATGACGAAGTCCAAAGAAGACGTTTCATGAAGATCCATAGCGCAAGCATGGGGGAGTGGCATCACTCAGCTTTCGCAGCAAATAAATTCGGGCAAGTACCTGTTTTTCAATTGTCTTTCAATTCTGTACTTTAATTTTCTCTCTTTCTCTAACCTCATTCTCCATTGAGGACAATGTCCATTTTAAGCTTGGGGGAGGATTTCCTCCTTCTTTCTGCTTTTTGTGAATATCGTTTTTTTTTACTTTTTGTGAATATTTTCAAAAATAAAAAAAAAACAATATCTTAAAATTCCAAAAAAAAAGAAAATATTTCCAAAATCCAAAAAAAGAGAATATTTCAAAATAAAAATATATATATATTTTTTTAATAATTTATGCATTTTGGTATTTCAATAGTACCCCATGTTTGTGTTTTGTTTTTCTCAAAATTCCATATAAACAACTTAGTTAATCATAATTTTTTTAATCATTTTTTTAATTATGTTTCACAAGTAAAATGGTGGCCATGCTGTGTTTCTAATTCACGGTACATGTTAAGGTGAAATATTTTTTTTTCTAAAACTCGCATTTCCATTATGGTTTTTCATTATTTATCTTCGTTACTTTCTCAAAAATTCATCATCCACTATTTTCTTTTTCATTTTTAGATAATTTTTATAATGTGAACTTTTGAATAGCGTAGTAGATGTGAATGATCCAAGTCACCTATTATTTTTATTTTCAATATAATTTCATCAATCTTCTTTTATTATCTAGTACTTACTTTTTGAAAATTTACTAATCTACGTTTTAAATAAATTTAAAAAGCGTGAAAATGATTTAGGCCGTTTTTGTTTTTGTTTGAGCTTTCCTGCCAGCCTAAAAATTTTCACCACTAGTTAGCCGCTTTTGAGCCTTTTTCCCAATTTCATTTGATAGCTCCACATATCATATCATCTTCACCGAAGCCAAATTTCCAACCTATCTAATCACGCTAACCTTTTTGAGTTTCATAAATATATTTTCTTGATTATGATAGGATATTTTGTGTTATTTTTGGAGAAAGTTTTGAAAAAAGTATGCTCAAAAGAAATGGTTATTTTTATTTGGCCAATTCAAAATGAAAAATAAAAATATTTATGGCCTTTGTTTTGAAAAAAGAAAAAAAAATGGAAAAGATAAGAAGAAAAAGAAAAAAAAAATATTTTGTTTAAAATAATTTTTTTTGAAACTCTTTGTTTTGGTTTAGTGTGATTTTAAGCCTCCATGTTTATCTTTGAATTCCACTCCTATTGATAATCCTAAACCAAACGTTTTGGTGCTATTAAGTTCTTTTGATTTAAGCCTTTTTAAATTTTATTTAATAACTAAGAAAAGAAGAAAAGTAAATCAGTATTAGTTTTGAATTTAAACTTTGATTTTTTTTATTTAATTGATATAATTATAATAAGTTGCTTGGATATAGTTATAACTCAATGTGTTTTTTCATTTTCGTTGCTTTACTTAAATCTATTTAAAGAATTTCGTCAAAATTTTGGATGATTTACTTTTGTTAATTAAAGTTTATAAAAGTTAAACTATACCTAAATTATTATTTTAGATTTACGTTTCACCATTTCCCTACTTAGAATTTTGCATAGTACTTGTGTAGGCATAATTAGAAATTTTTGATTAGTCTTATGTTATGTTTATCTAGTTTTTATATTTTTTCTTGGGGACAAGCAAAGCCTAAGCTTGGGGGAATTTGATAATACATATTGTAGCCTAATTTATTATCGTATTTTCTAGTTAATAATGTACAAATCTTGCCATATTTGCTTATTTTTGATCTTTATTATGTAAATATTATTACCACTAACCTATTCTTATGTTTTTGAAGGTTTCTAGAAAATTGGCCAAACATGACCTG
The DNA here is from genome assembly GCA_039583875.1 of Platanthera guangdongensis. Lineage (NCBI taxonomy): Eukaryota > Viridiplantae > Streptophyta > Magnoliopsida > Asparagales > Orchidaceae > Platanthera > Platanthera guangdongensis. Next base: position 52,846,645 of record CM077164.1, read on the forward strand.
TCACGCCCCCCTGTCACACCCTCCCTGGGCGTGTCACAGGGCATGTTTGCTAATCCCGAGGAAGCTTGCTGCTAGAGGCAAAAATCCAGCAAAAATGTATGTCACGCCCACATTACACGCCCTCCCAGGGTGTGTCTCCGGTCATGACATGGGGCGTGTCGCCCACTGCCCAAAACAAGCCACCGCATTAAATGGACTTCCCGTCGCCACACGTCAACAGTACTATCACGCCCCCCCCTACACGGCCGTGACCTGGGCGTGACCCACAAATTCTGGCATTTGATGGCTTTCCGACCAGCGATTGATGATTGAAGTGCCTATCACGCCGCAAGTCACGGTCGTGACCATGGGCATAACCACCGATGTATACATCAATCCAGCAATTCCGTCAGTAATCTACTCCCGAAGTATTTGTCGTTCCTGTCACACCCCCAGTCACGGGCGTGACATGGGGCGTGTCCAACCTGAGATTTTTCCTATAAATTCAGACCCCCTCTCTATTTCAGCAAGTTTAGGCTGAGAGGGGGAGGTGCTGCCCCTTTATTTCTTGTACTTTTTATGCTTTTCTCTCTCCGTCTCTCTCTTTCTCATTCTAGTTTAGTTTAAGTCAAGTTTAGTTAAGCTTTTGTATTAGCCTTTGTAATGCTTTAGTTGCTAATTGTAGGGCCAGAATAGGATTTCAATTCCATGCACTTGTAATTTTTTTATTTCCATGCTGTAAGCTCTCTTTAATATTAATATAAAAGTGTTTTCTGTTCCTTTAGCACTTTGTGTTCTTTATGCTTTACTACTCATCCCCCCTCTTCCACCTCACCATGATTAACTAATTCTCCTTATACTCGATCTTGATGATCCGAGGTACGAGTGATTAAGTTATGATGCTTTGAATCTTACATTTTTTAGGGTTTAGCCTTGAATTACTCTAAATTTATCCCGGGTTGGAAGTATATCATCGATATATACTCTCCACCTTTGCTTTCATTCTTGGCTAGCCGAGAGGCCAATGGTTTGAAGTGAGCACTCAAGAGTAAAGGGAGTTGTATGCTCCCCTCGAGAGAGGTAGACGTCCAAATCTCCCGGATTGGAGTAAAATCCAATAGTGGGGTTCACCGTGTAATGCGAGTTTTAGGCCTTCGACTTAGACGAGAATCGGTCGGACCTTTCTAAACTCAGTTGGGCACGACCTTCGAGAGAAGCGTGTTCATGTTTACGGAACCTCCATGGTCAAGGACTTTTACCCTATTAAGCTTAGGTTTATTTATCGTGTTTTTAATCTACTCTTGCAGAGGTGATTCTCGATCAAGTGCATTTCCATCTCATCGTTCCAACCCTTTCAGTGTAATCATTTCTTTTATGCTCTTTCTTATTACAAGTAGCTCTCTTTCTTTGCAAGTAGTTTTATTTTAAACCCTAAGTATTCCGTCGATAAAATAATAGCGTTTGTGTGAGTAAGCTTAGTAAAATAGTTCCCGGATTTAAATACGACACTTGTGTCCCCTTACTACAGTTTGATAGGTATACTTCCCTAGTTGGATTGCTAGTTCGGCTGCTCGCTTTTCGTAAGCGTTGGCCGAGCTATCATAAATGTTATTTACAGTTGTCTTCTTTGCAGATGACATGTTATTTATATCATCAGAAATAGCCAAGCCAGACTTTTTAATAGACTGATCATTTGTCTGATTTTTTGTTGGATGGGCTTGAGTGAAAGCCACTGCCTTATCCTTGAGAGTTGGGGCTGAGGCACCAAATACATATGGTCCAAAATGGGGAGCCTTAAAGTCACTCATTCCCCTAACCTTTCTTCTCTCATTGTAAGATACACTTGTATTCTTACAAGAAGATTTCTCATTCTTACAGTGACCATACATGCAGTCCTGGTCATGCCTGTTAGAAGGGAGGATTACCTTGTGAAAGGTTGACTGTGTCACTACAGGAGCTTTGCCTTTACCTTTGGAAAGGTCAACTCTTGTGCTTCCCTTGACTATCAACTCCTTCTTACCCTTTTGAGAGGAGAAGGAATCTAACAAGGTCAATACAGTACTTGGCTTAGAAAAACTAGCTCTATCCTTTTCTCCTTAAGGAGCTCCTCTTCAAGATTCAAAATGATCTTATTCTTCTGGCTTATGGTCTCAATTTGGATGATTGAGATGACCTTCAGTTGGCTGACTTCCTTCACTTTCTGATCCAGCAGGGATACTATCTTAGATTATTGGGCAGCAGCTAGCTGTAGCGAGATGATCTCCTCAGCTTGTAACTTGGCCAACTTCTTGCTTTTTCTCAAAGCATCCAACATTTTCACATACTTGTCAATCAAATTGTTGGGAATTATGCCCTACAATGTTCCTCAGGATTTGAAGAGGCGTCACCAATCATGCTAAAGAGCATAATGTATTTGATGTGCGCTTTAGTTAATGCATGCAGGTAGTCCATGATTGGACAAGTGAAGAAAATGAGTGTGATGGAAAACTCAAAATTTATCGAGCTCCCTTATAGTTCATCGAGCTCAGCTCACAGATCATCGAGCTCAGCTCACCATTCCTTGAGCTAAACTCAGAAGCTTGATGTTCAAAATTCGTCGAGCTCAGGTTGCAGTTCGTCGAGCTCAGCTCATAGATCGTCGAGCTCAGCTCACTACCCCTTGAGCTAAATTCAGATGCTTGGTTCAGACTAAATCCGTCGAGCTCCAGCTCACAAATCATCGAACAGAGCTAAAGGCAGAAAAACTAACTAAGGCAAAAAGCACCGAGAGAGCTGAGATTGTTGATAAGAATGAGCTGAGATAGCTGAGATGAAAGCATTGAGACCGCTGAGAAGAAAGCGCCGAGATAGAAGATTGTCTCAGTAGTTATGAATAAATCTTTGTGTGTTTGTTGTGTGCTTGTTTTTTTATTGCAAGTGCTAAGGAAAAGATCTAGATAGATCATCTTAGAAATTTGCAAAAGAACTACGAAAACCTCAAACACCTTTTCACCCCCCCCCCCGCCTCTAGATGATTAGCTAACCTTAAGTTAAATAACTTTCAAGTGGTATCAGATGGAGGTTTCTCAAAAAGGATTTAATAATCTGAGTATGCCACCAAGGTTAGCTATAAGATAAAATTATGGGGTCAGGAATGAACTATAAGGAGCAGGGGCCAAGAAGCTACCCATCTGCAGGAAGGAAGGATTTGGCCTCTAGAAGAAAAGTGTCAGACATTTCATGGAAGCATCTGACCCTAGGATCTATGTAATAGTAGTGGAAGGCCCCTTTGTCCCCATAAAGGCTTCCACCGTAAATCCAACTGTGAGAGTGCCTAAGGCTTATTCAAAAATGGACAGAGATGTGGTGATTCTATCCACCATGGACAAAAGGACGCAAAATATTATAGCCAGTGCCATTGATGACTCAACATTCCAAAATCTTGTACACTACAAGACCTCCAAGGAAATGTCAGATACCCTTGTAGTCTACATGGAAGGCTCTGAGGAAGTTAGAGATGATAGAAAGTCCATGCTCAATCAAGAGTATGAGACTTTTAGGGAAAGCAAAACTAAAAAAGTAGCTGACTGTTCTGAAAGGTTCTTCAGGATAGTAAATAAACTAAGAACCTATGGTAGAGTCTTCAGCAACTATGAGCTAAATGACAAGTTCCTTAGATCTCTCTCTAGAGATTGGGACACCAAGATTTGTGTCATTTGGGAAATGGCTAGCTGGCAGACACTCCTCCACCAACTTTATTTGGAATGTTGATATCCTATGAAATGCAGATGGCTTCTAGATAAGAAGAGGAGAAGAGCAGCTAATTCAAGTCCAAGGACAAGTCTGTATCATTCAAGGCAAAAGCCCCTAGAAGAAGCAGAAGAAAGACTCTCTCACCACCAATGAGGTAAGCTGAATCTAGCTCAGAAAATTCTGAGCCAAGCTCATCAGATAACCACATGTCTAGTAAAGATCTAACTGCCTATTCCATGTAATTTCAGAAGTTCATAAATAAGAAGGACTGGATGAGCAGGCCATCTTCATCCTTTTATCACAGGAAGTCATCCAAGGATGACAGGTATGTCCCTAAAACTAGTAAACAAATTTCTTCTAATGTCATCTGTTATTGTTGCAGCATGGATGGGCATGTCATTGCCGACTGTCCAGTCAAAAGAAAGGAAGAAGATAAGAAGAAGAAGGAAAAGCATCACCATCATTACAAGGGAAAGAAGAAGGAGAAGTAATTTATGGCTAAGAAGGAGAGAAGCTGGATTGATTCTTCCTCCTCAGAATCTAAAGATGAAGTGGAAGAAGCCTATATAGGGCTGATATCTATTGCTGCTGATCCAGAAGAAGAAGAGGAATATCCTGCTACCAGGATAAGAATTAGGGCCCCTCTATCACACTCATATAGTGACAATGAGGAGGATGAAGAAGACTATGGATGCCATGGTATGATGGCAATGACAGAAGAATAAAGAAGTCAACTAGATTCAGAATCAATTAATGTACAACCTCTTTCCAATTCTGCATCTTCCTCTGACTATGAAACCAGTCCAGATACTATTGCATCTTCATCCTATGATAAAGATTGCTCAGAATCTGAGATTGATGTCAATCAATTGATTGACAAGTATGGACTACTCCTAGGTGCTCTAAAGAAGAGCAGAATTCTTGCCAAAAGGCAAGCCAAGGAGATAGAAGTCTTAAATCCTTTTAAAACTCTTTATAATAATAAATCTATTGAGTTCTATAAAAAAAGTCATGAGTTGTCTGAACTCAAGAAATGTCTTGAGTGTCAGACTTTGCTTCTGGAAGAGAAGAAAACGCATATTAGATATCTGGAACAAAAGTTCACAAAGAGATTGGGGATTGTGATTAACACTTCTCAGTCACAGGGTCAATTGCCAAAAGCTGCAACTTGCCAAGTCCCTGAGAAGATGGGTATTAATCACATCAATCATCAATTCAAATTTGAATTCCTTGATAAGAGGACAGTGTTTCAAAAGGCAAATTCACATTCTAGAACTATCATGGTGAGATCTCCTCTCAAGGATCAATCTAATGTGTGCTCTACTAGTGGGGCAAAGACACATGATCTCAGAAGGACTGATGTTGTCCACTCTAGCCAGAATCCGCATGATAAGTTCTTTAGATTTGGATCTAAGTATCCTTTATCTAAAGAGATGAAAGAGTCCACTAAATGGCAGGTTCCAAAAATACAATTGGCCCATTCTAGACCAGCTGTATTTAAATTTTCAGCACCTTCACTCTGTAAGAAGGAAGCTGCATCATGCTATGCTCATCCAGCAAAATCTGGAGTAGCTCACTTCTCTCATGGACAACAATTCTATGCTATCCTGAAGAGAAGGTACAACATTCATATATATTGGTGCTGTGGGAAGGTGGGGCATTTTGCCATTGATTGTTGGCACAACCTGAAAATGGCTAGTGGACAGAAAGGTGCTCAGCCCAGGCAGAGAGTTGGGCAGATGTTTTAAAATGCTAACAAGAACCTAGGACCCAATTATCATTGGGTGCCTAAGGGTAAATGAATTCTATTTTGCAGGATAGTCCAAGTACCTGTCCAATTAAGACTTGGTGTTTGAACAATGGGTGTTCCAGGCGCAAATGTCTGGGACATGATAGTTGCTCTAGGAATATGCTCCAGGAAAAGCAACAAATTAAAGTTGAGTCTGTCAAGTATGTAATCCTCAAAAGCTAGAGGAAGCAAGCCTCAAGGTAAGTCTCTCTCTCTCTCTCTCTTATATAGAGATTAAGTTTGCTAATTGTTAAGTTATGTTAGATGTGCTCAGGCTAAACCTATTCAAGCACATCAAATAGAAAACAATGATTCAATTATCTGCACTGTTAATTTTTGCATGCATTACTCTAAAATTCAAATAACTTATTAGCAAGCTTTAAGGTAAACCAATGCATAAATTGGAGTGGCAATAGAACTGGCTCATTAACATGTTAGGTCCCCTTCTATTTAACATTAATAAATTTTTTACTAAGTCAAATAAATTGTACATCCAATCAGTAAGGGCAGACACAAATTAAACAAACATGGAACAAATAGAAGAAAAGATGAGAGGCAAAACAGAATTGTTAAATCTTCCACTTCATAACGGGAAGCGTAACGCAGCCCGTTAAAAACAAAATGTACAAGATAAAGCTAAAATGATTAATTGGTCATTCAGATAATAAGATAATTAAACCTTTTTGGTATAAATATAAAGGTGACAAGAAACGAAAGGCCAATCTACTCTTAAAAACCTTAACCCTAGCCATCAAGACCGAAACCCTCTCAGTGTCTTGTCGCACTGTTTCAATTGCGCCAAATGACATGAAGGAGCTCCATGAAGGATATAAAATTGTGAGGGATGGATTCAGCCATGCCTCTCCGGGTATTAAAGTAGTGATAAGGATGAATAAAATCACATGCCTGCAGTAGACCCTGTCCGAACCCTCCACAATTCTTAGAAAGGAGGTAGTAGAATTATTCTCCAACATTAAGGTGTCTTCCAATCAAGACTCTCTTAAATCTAAGATAGAGGATATCAAGATAAAGATAAATCCTAAAAGACTAGGCAAAAGCCCTTAATATACACGTTCGTTCAACACTAAGCGTAGAAGAAGAACCCGCCTGTCACGGACAGAGACAGATCTCTCAGATGGTGTGGATATAGTGAGGCCAAATCAGGATCTCTTAAGAGGCAATTCTTCAATCAAAGAGGCAAACTACTTGCAGATATTATAGGGAAAGCCCTTATCTACAAACCTTGATCACATGACACAATATCCAGATCAATGTTTGATGTCATGACCAGAATTATCCTGAATATGAAGACCTCATGGTATTCTCTGATCTATCAGAGATTAGTAGACTGTATACCGACTCCAAACATGTGCAGAATTCTTTCCTTATACCTATTTAACACCTATCCTTATACTTTCAAATAGGATCATGGGGTGAAGATTCACTACCTGAAGAGATTGTACATAAAGACATTAGATAGGTTCACCAGGATCTTACCCAAAATCCATCTTTCAACAACAAAGGAATCCTTAAGGGAAATAAGATAGCAAGTTGTTGAAGTAGACAGTTCCTCCTGCTCTGAACCTGAGCTAGGAAATTCCCCTCCTACTGATGTTGGGTTATAGACAAACTTAACCATGAGTATCTCTTCAATAAACATCCAACTCCAGGACACTACAATGCATGTTGATAAAATTCATGCCAGCTGTAGGTCAGGAGAAGTCTCAAAGAATGCTACTGAAGAAGAAAATGTTGAAAAGGATGGGACAGACATGGATGTTACTGATGATGTTGCGGCAGTTGATGTTATGCCTACTACAGAAGATAATAGGGAGCCTCTTGAGACATTAGATACTTATCTTGATAAGTCCAACCCAGAGATAGATGCTCAGTCTGAGGGGAGCATAATGATATGGATTTGACAACCTTGGACATGGTCATCAATAAATTTGTTGAGTCTACATCCATTGTATGTAATACTAATACCCTCTTAAGGTCTAATTCTAATACAACCTTAGCTGAGAAAATGGGTCCTTCTACAAGTGCGGAAATTGAGGGGGAGTCTTCGCAGGTCCCTTCTCTGACTGTAGTCCCTCCTCCAGTAAGCCAACCTCCCACTAGACAAATCCCTGATGAGCCACTTCTAAATTATATCAAAACACTCATGGATGCTCAGACAACAACTCTTAAGGAATATGTTGACCACTCAGTTGTCAAGCTGAGGGATGAATTGTTAACTGAAGTTAAGGAATGTAAAGAAGAAATCTCTCACTTAAACAAACAGGTCACCATCTGGTTTCATATGGCTGGAACTGCTGGCATAAAGCTGACCACCCTTATAAAATATGTTGAAACAAACCAGAAATTTTCTACAACTGACATAAGATATGTCAAAAATTTTGTGAGTACAACTGATGAGGTGATCAGGGGTGCAACAGACCATATCAATCACCATGTCACCAAGGTTGCTCTCCACTCTATGGAGCAGGCAATACTCTTGAGGAATGAGCTGCTTACTGACAATGAGAGAATACTCTAATCTATATCAAACAAAAATGAAGTTAACACCTCCTTACTGCAAAAGACAATATCTGAAGAAGGCAGAAAGAGGGAGAGCAGCCATGCTAAGACAACCACACTCATTGAAGATCAAGCCTTTAATATAATTCAAGGCACCCGGGTGGCACTGCACCTGCCCCTACTGGATAAAAAGGGCCAGAGGATCTAGACTTCCCAGCACATGCTAGAGTTGCACAGGATGCACAACTTGCTGTCAGAAGAAAAAGGGAAGAAACTCAGATGGCTGAAGAGTTTATGGCCAAGAGGAGATCGGAGAACGGAGATGATCCATACTATGAACAGCTAAGTGATGCCTCTGAATCCATCATCATAAATGCTTGGGTTAGCCATGGATAAGTTCTAAATAACATAGATAATGTATATCCTTCTGAGGAATGGATCAAGCATTTGGAAAGCAATTCCCTAAGAGAAAGAGTATTAAAGAAAATCTAGTAAGGAAAAGCAATCTTAAGAAAATGCCCTCAAGATATATTCCAAAGCCAATTCTTTACTTCAAGAGGCAGAAGAACAAAGCTGAAAACTTAATGAAGACCACTTCAACCAAGGATGATGGTGCAAGTTCATCAACGAATAGCTGATAGAAGGCTGCAAGACTTAAGCTTATTTAAAAATATCTAACCAATATTTTGTAATTAATATCAACAGTGTAAAAAAAATCAAATCTCTATCAAGGAAATGAATATGATTTAGCCCTGAATACATTGATGTGACAAATGTGCATGAAATTCTCATTTATATCTATATTTAATAAATATGTTATTCCTTGACTGATATCTTATGATCACAAATTATGTCTACTGTAGTTTGACTAAAGATATCTAAATTTGTTAATTATTAGGTTCATCTTAATCATAAAGTTTACCTTGTCAATGAATAATGAAGCTTTTGTTCTTAATCACAATGTTACATTGTCAATGATTGATAATTCACCTGTATTATTGATCTTTCAATCAGAATGTTAAGCCATCTCACCTAGGGGGAGTTATCCTATATTGGGATGGCTAGTTGTCATGATAATGTTTCATAAGACCTATCATGACATTTCTTGTGCTAATGCACCTTAGTATGTATGGGTGTTCTGCCTTCTTCTAATATAGGGAGACTGCTGGGAATTGTGCCCTACAATACTCCTTAGGATTTGAAGAGGCATCACCAATCATGCTAAGGAGCATAATGTATTTGATGTGTGCTTTAGTTCATTCATACAGGTAGTCTATGATTGGACAAGAGAAGAAAATGAGTTTGGTGGAAAACTCAAAATTTGTTGAGCGCAGCTTACAGTTCGTCGAGCTCATCTCATAGATCGTCAAGCTTAGCTCACCGTTCCTTGAGCTATACTCCGAAGCTTGATGTTCAGAATTCATCAAGCTCATGTTGCAGTTCGTCGAACTCAGCTCACAGATCATCGAGCTTTGCTCACCACTCCTTGAGCTAAATTCAGAAGCTTGATTAAGACTAAATTCGTCGATCTTAGCTCACAGATCTTTGAACTCATCGAAAGACAGAAAAACTGACTAAGGCAAAAAACGCTGAGACAGCTGAGAAAGCTGAGAAGAAAGCGCTGAGACCGTTTAGAAGAAAGCATTGAGACTGCTGAGAAGAAAGCGCTGAGATAGAAGGTTGTCTCAGTAGTTAAGAATAAAGCACTGAGGCCGCTGAGATGAAAGTGCTGAGACAGAAGCTTGTCTTAGCTGTTAATAAGATACCACTGCTGAGACTGCTGAGACAGAACAGATGAGACAAATCCTGAGAAAATTCACAAGTCCAGAAGCATTGAAAGCCAAGACAGATGGTGTTGAGTGACTTAACATCACTCAACGCTTTATTAATTTCTGAAATATTTTCTAAGTCCAGATGGTGATTACCATTGCTGACATCATCATAGTCAACTTACATATAGCCATTGCAGGAAAGCTGCAGTTGCGCCAAAAGATGCTTTGTCCTTTTCTGAAAGAGGTGCGGCTCACCAATCCTTGACTGGGCCCACACACATATATGTCGTTGATTCAAATTAGCGCATATAAAAAGGAAAAAGAAAAGGCAATTAGGGCAGCGTAGAACAAAGGCAGAATATTAAGGCGACTGAACTTCATCTTCTCCAACAAGCGTTCAAGCCAAGTCCATCAAAGTAAGCCAGAAGGCTAAGGAAGATAACTGAAGCTCTTCAAGCTTAGCAAGATAGTTCTATCCTTAACAAAAAAGCGGATTCATCCATTCAGCAAACTGATAGCTTCTCATCTGTGCAGCAAAGGACAAGTTAGTTGTAGAAGAAGACTCATACCTTCTACAGTAAGAGAGAGCTGGACTGATATCTGCTCAATCAAGCAGAGTAGACTCAGAGATTAATCTCCGAGTTAGTTTTTTTATTTTTTCTTAACATCCGATATTAATTTCCTGTAGGATTCAGGTTATCTGAATCTGAGTGTAGGGCACTTTGTGCTCGAGTTTTAGGTGACTAATTAGTTACTGAGGTAGGACCTAAGTGTATATCTGATGTAGGGATGTCCTCCCAGCCTGAGTGTAGGGCCTTGTGCCCGAGGTAGGTGACTAGAGAGTCACTGAGCTGTAGATGACAGGTGTGTCACTGAGTTGTAGGCCTTGGAGGAGGCTGAGTTGTAGGTACCTGGAAGGGTACTGAGTTGTAGGAGTGTTGCAACACTCTGAGAGTAGTGTTATGTGTCTGAAGTTGTAGGGCTGAAGAGCCTGAGTTGTAGGCCTTAGAAATAAGGATGAGGTAGGTGATCAGTGGATCACTGAGATGTAGGAGCTCTGCAGGGATCTGAGGTAGGAACCATTATGGTTCTGAGTTTGTGTTCTGAAGTGAACATGTGTGTAAGTCTAAGGGCTTGAGGTGTAAGCTCTGAGGAGCATAATGGTAGAGTTTTTGCCTAGTACAACAAATCAGTTGGATAGGTGGGAGGGAAAGTGGATGTACCCAATTGGGGAACCACTATAAATCTTTGTGTGTTTGTTGTGTGCTTGTTTTTTATTTTATTGTAGGTGCTAAGGACAAGCTCTAGATATATTATCTTAGAAATCAGCAAAAGAACTAAGAAAACCTCAAACACCTATTCGCCCTCATCTAGGTGATTAGCTAACCTTAAGTTAAATAACTTTCATAAATGATTGACATCTACCTCAGATTCAGTGTTATCGTCATCACTCGATGAGGATGCATCAGATTCTGGATGGTCTCATGACCTGAGCTAAAAGAATAACTAGACAGAGATTGTACCTGATCTGCATCACGCTGATCATGGTAGGATTCTTCTTATTCTTCTGTCATGGCAATTAGCCCATAACATCTACAGTCATCTTCTGCTTCATCCTCCTCCTCTGAATCACTTTCTAGATGTGATAGAGGAGCCCTGATGTTTAGACTGGCATCTGGATAAACACCATTTGATGGGCTGATGGCATCTTCTTCTTTATCATCCTCCTCTTTTCCTTCCATGTGGATAATCGAGGTGTCCCACATTTCTTTGGCTGTCTTTCAATGGACTAAGATCTGGAAGGTGGAGTCATCCACGACACTTAGCATGATGTGTTGTGCCATCTTGTCTATTGTTTCTAAGATGACTTCATCTTCAGTCATTTCAGCATAACTCTTTGGAGTCTGGACTTCTGCATCTAAGACAGAGACCTTCATGGGTATGAAAGGTCCTTCTTGAACTATTGCAAAGACTCTAGGATCAATGGCTTCCATGATCTGCCTGATCCTCTCTTTCCATGTCCTAATGTTCTCCTTTCCGCATACTTGAGGCTCCATTGAGCTCAACTCCTTATAGTTCTCTTTTGAACCCACAAGTGCAAACCTTTTAGCTATCCTTTGAGGTATACTCATACTGTTAAGTCCTTTTAAGCAACCTCCCTCTGATACCACTTGAAAGTCTTTGTTTTCAAGGTTAGATAAATCACCTAGAGGGGGTGAATAGGTCTCTTAGTCTCTTGTGACTATCTTTGATTTTCCTTCTTTAGGTGCATTGTTAGTGAGTAATTCACAACTTTCAAGACACACACCTGCAACAAAGAAACAACACAAAGAAGCACACACATAATATATAGTGGGTCCCCAGATTATTGGTACATCCACTTTCTCTTCCACCTTTCTAACTTATAGTTAGATAAGAGACTTCTATAATCTTGGCTCCTAAGAGCTTACAACATGATCCCGCAGGATCACTCTGTCTCCTCCAAGACCTACAGCTCCGGCACAAGTCCCTACAACTCAATGATCCAAAGATCACCTACCTCAGGCCCAAAGGCCCTACAACTCGGGCTGGTAGGATAGCCCTACCTTAGATCCACAAGGGATCTTACCTCAGAGAGAATGACTCTCCTACAACTCAGGCACAAAGACCCTACAACTCAGTGATCTAAAGATCACCTACCTCAGGCACAAATGTCCTACAACTTAGAGAGAATGACTCTTACCTCAGGCTCAAAGCCCTACAACTTAGTGATCAAATGATCACTTACCTCGTATCCAAGCTAGTTCCTACACTCAGAGAGTATAACTCTCTTATAGCTCAAGCAAATTTGCCCTACCTCATGTAACATCCCAACTTTTATTGGGCAACCGGAATCCTAGTGGGCCCAATAAAAGTGACCTGAACCTCTACCTGTAGCCCATACCAAGGTAGGAGGTAACCCTAGACGGGGATATCGAGCTAGAAAACTTCGATTTGAATTTTATCAGCTCCCATGGCCTCGTATAGTCAATATGAGTGTATTGCAACTCGTTCAGTTGAGTTTCAAGCTATATGGTAGATATGACCGTTCCCTGCAAAACGTCGCGAAAATGAGATTTTTATATATTGACATAGAGAATCCTGATTTGACTTCTTTCAGTTCCTATGGTTTTGTATAGCCGATATGGACGCATTGGAACTCGTTGCATTGCGATTCAATGTCTAACGACGAATATACGCATTTTGACCATTTTAGCGCACTACGGCCACAGATTTTTGATATTTAGCAAACGAACTCCGATTTGACCCCGGTCAGTGGCATTGGACTCGTATGGTCAATACAAAGTCAACCGAGTTCGTCCCGATCAAATTCTGACACGAGTAGTCAATACATGGTCAAATCAAGCATATTCTTGTATCGAAAAGCATGCACGCACAAATTATAACGTGACACCCCAACTTTGACCCGACTCCCGATGTATTGGGCCCACTTTGATCTTGACAAGCATGGGGGGCCCACCCTATGGTTGACTTTGATCAAACCCCCCTAAAAATTCAATTTTTGGATTTTGTTTCCAAAGAGGTGTTCACCCTTCTTCATTAATTGGCTAAGGCTATACCCCTCTCACCACTTTGGCCACCCAAATCAGCAAGTATGGTGTGAAGGGCTATGGGCCAAGGTAGACCCAAGTTCTCTCTTCCCCCCTTCTTCTCTCCCTAAGAACCGAGGCCCAAGCCCACTCCTCCTCCCTTTATTTGTTGCCACTTGGGTCCACCCTAAAGGTGCCACCTGGCCAGCCCAAGTGGAGGGGAGTAGAATAGCTCCTCCCCTCATGGGGATTTATCCCACATCAGCTAGGGGAGCGATGGACACCCTCCCCAAGCCTATAAAATGCCTTGTCTGGCCTCCTCGCCTCCACACACATCTACATGAGCTAAGGGAGCCCTCACATGAACCATAGCTCGGCGGAAAAGATCAACCCGAGCCAAGGTCCTCTGCCACCTTGCATGGCTGATCAAGCCGGCCCCTCCTGAGCCCCTCCTACTTAGGTGGACATTCTTCCCCTTCCCATTCCCTATCCCCTGACGTGCTGTATGCGTCTCCCGGCAGCCGAAGTACCGTCGGAACCACCTTAGCAAAGCTCCAAGTCGGGCGGTGGCCGCAGCAAGTTAGCCCCTCCCAATGCTGGTGGCATTGTATAAGGTCTAAACCACCTGGGATGACTTTCCCCGGTGGTGGAAAGTCGGGGTGCCGCAGGAAAACGCCGCTCCGGCGGAACCCGATAAACAATAAGTTTTCTCTAACTTAGCCCCGGTAGCGACTGGCGGGGGTGGTAGCCGGGCGACCACCGGAGAAGAGCCCTGCCCCCTACGCACCGGCCAGGGGCGGTTTCATGGCTAGATTCAACTCCAGAGAGGTAGGGTTGCACGATGGCATAGGGAGTAGAGCCACCGCCACCCTACTCTCAGATTGAGGATTTCAAGAGGTGGTCGGCGGCGACAGGCCGTCGGGCTACCACCCAAAGACTCGTCGACCCCAAACGAACTAGTCGGGGGTAGCTTCGGCCTCCAGTGGTGGCTGGACGATGGTGGCAGAGGGCCACCGCCTTGCTGTTAGCGGGAGTTAATCATTGTTGTCCAGTCTTAATGATGAGATGGACGGCTGTGATCTCGTTATTTCCCACCCTGCCTCATCTTCTGTGCCCCCCATAGTGGATCTATAGCTGATCTGTTGTGGGGAAGTGTTGGCATAATCCACGGTCTGGTTTGATCTAAAACGCAGGATTGGGTTAATTTCTGCTATATGCAGACTAGATTTTAATAAAAACTTTGCACATTTTTTATAAAAAAGTATAGGCTCTTAGGGAAAAAGTGTTGAACATGAAAGTTGTTCCCCTTGATAAGGGCTACCTCCACAAAACTTCTAAGAATTGTTGAAGGTGTTTTAGTATTTTTAAAAGCCTAAATAGAGATTTTTTGGCCAAATTAAAGGCACAAAAATTGTAGGAAAATTATGGAACAATTTCTAGGCACATTTTAGGCTCTTTAAGAAGTTGTATCAAAATTTGGGGTCACGGGGATAGGAAATGAAATTTTTCCAAAAGCCTAGAGCCTAGGGTCACACTCGGGATTTATTACACTCATTTCCCTTGAAAATGGAAATTAGAGCGTGTGTTCATCCTACATAAGTTGAATAGTAAATTAAAATTGCAAAACGAGTGGTTGAGGCAAGTGGCCAAGCTCCGAGCATTTCGAGATTTCATGAAACTGCTGAGCGCCTCGATCCTCGAGTATTTTGAGCAGACTCGGAAAGTATAGTAGGAGTCGCAAGTTGCTAATTATTCTCGATGGATAATAAAAGGGTAACTAAATTATCGGATCTTAATAATGGGTGTATCCCAAGAAAATCTTGAAAACCGAGAAGGAACTGATAATACCTCTTGAGAACGGAGATGGAATTGAAGCTTCCTGAATGGAGTGAACGGACTACTAACCATTTTTTTATAATTATTCCAGTCTCGTACTGGTCAAGTTAAATTCAGTACTTTCAATTCTACTCCAGTCTCATACTGGTCAAGTTCAATTCTGTACTTTCAATTCAACTTCAGTATCTTACTAGTCAAGTTCAATTCAATACTTTCAATTCAACTCTAGTCTCGTACTAGTCAAGTTCAATTCATTACGTTCAATTCAACTCCAGTCTCGTACTGGTCAAGTTCAATTCAGTACTTTCAATTTAGTACTACTTCAGTTTCGTACTAGTCACATATCATTCCAGTACTTAAATTATGCATCTTTCATTATCAGCAGCTTTAATGACCACTTTTCATTGCTGCAATTTACTGTTTTAAGCTCGCGTCCTGCTCTGATGAGTAGTTGTCTATTAAGGTCTATCCTTAGTTAGGGATAACCAGAGTTGAGGTATTCCTCCAAGTTTAGCCCTAAATAAAGTGCTCTCATGCTCCTTGTCGAACGTTGAGTTGAGCATTACTTCCCGAAGATTGAAGCATAGTATGGCAAGACGCCACATACCCGATACGTGCTAGCAATATTGATAGATTGATTGCTTGTAGATTTATTACGGTAAATCATCGCAGGTGAGTCACTTTCGTAGACCATTCATACCAGTGAGGGAAGTTCGATGACTCAAGGAGACAGTGAGATGGGCAGCACGGGTAACTGACCATTAGGCTTCCTCAGCTGGTCGGCCAAAATTTTGTATCGCTGGATTTCGCACACATCCAATAGTATACGAGTTGTACGTTGGGGCTTGGGGCTGTGTTGTACGAACACCCCCAGAAGTCACAGGACTGGCCATTGTCACTAGCGATCACATTGGTGAGGCCCGCGGGGCACGCTACTCTGCTAGAATAGAAGCAGTCCATACTATATCTATATAGGGTGTTTTGTGTGGCAATGAATGCCTACGATGTGTACGCGGCTGTGATTGCCTGTGATGTGTGCACGGCTGTGAATGTCTGCGATAGGATACAGTTTGTGAATACCTTATGTGATGATGTGCTAGTGGAGCCCTTATTATAACTAATGTTATTGCTGCTGCCATTTTAGTTATATTATACTGCCCTTCCTTTATCGTTTCTCCTAGCTTAAAAATATGAAATGTTGTGCTAACCCTCTCATGCTTCGACTATCTTATATTTCTTGGTGTGTGTGTGTGCTCGTCCCCAAGATATGGATCCAGGGAGGAGATTTGTTTCCGCTTAGCTCTGTGACTAACAGTTATCTTAATAACCACTCACAAGAGATGCAATGACGTAGTGACCCCCTACGGAAGGAGAATGCTCTAGTAGTTAGGACTACTCGAGTAGAAGGACCGTTGCAGTCTTTAGAGTTTCGAGACAAAAGTACCAATGAGTAGGATATGGTGAGAGTGTGAGAAGCTATATGTAGAACTTGTACAGCCTATGGGCTTATATATAGAACGTCGGCGATGGACCTAATATTCATGTAAATATATATGATGGTATATATATTTGATAATGTTTTTCCTGTTAATGCTTCCGCAAATCTCTAATGTGTTGTGAATGTTGTGATTCTAGCCGATCAAGGCAGCTAACTAGTGCTCAAATAAGGTGGATTGTTACACTTAAGGAGCACTGGGTGGACATCTTCGGCAAATAGTACACCCTCCAGCCCGACCCAGGAAAAGGTCGGGGGGAGGGTACCTACACCTCAGGCTTAGGAGCCCAACAAATCAGATCCAAACTTGGATCCTACCTCAGAGCAAATATGCTCCTACCACTAAGATCCAAAATGGATCCTATAAAGTGGAAGTGGGTTGTGGAGTTCGTCTTGACACAAGAGGTATTTCTCTGTGCCAATCTATCTAGACTGAGATAAACTCAGCCCAACTTTGACTCTAGGGAAATAATCCTAGAGGTTACTTCTACTTGAATTTAGATATACTCATCACTATCTAATTCTTCTCTGCACCAGAAAGTGTTCCTGCTGGAAATGGGAAGTAACTGCAGCTAGTTGCTCCTAACTCAGCTGAGAGAATCACAGCCCTAACTTCTTCTCAGCACCAAGGATGTAGATCTTCAGGATGCCTTGGCTTTTGTTGGAAGCAACTTGCAGAATAGCTCTAGTTTTTCTTTCTTTCCTGGGCTAAGGAGATTTAGCCCTAACTTCTTCTTTACAGGCTCTAGAAAATGTTCTTTAGAACTGTACAACTAGAACTATGAAGATGTGCAACAAGGGTTACTTCCTTTGTTGTAACCTGAGCTTAGTTAAGCTCAGTTCTAACTTCTTCTAAAAAATATTAGACCTTGTTGGCAGATGAAAATGGCAGTAGCTATATTGTATCGGCTTTAGATCACTTGCAGCTAGGTAGGACCTGCTGCTCCTCCTTCCTCAGAAAGAAAACTTTCTGAACTTGCTGGTGCAAGTGAGAATGGCACCAACTATCTCTTGATGGCTTTCAGATTAGTTGCAGCTTACCTCAGGCCATAACTACTTCTATTTCCTCAGAGAATATCTCTGATCTTGCTGGTGCATAAGAGAATGACACCAGCTATATCTTAGAACTCTTGGATCTGAAGTTTGAACTTCTTCTCCAAATCTCAGAAATAATGGCCGAGGAGGAAGATGAAGTCCAGATCTTTTTCCCAAAACTTGCTTTCTTCAATCTCATCTCTTACTTTTCTATTCCGCCGATCAAGACTATTTTGACCCATGGGCCCCACTGAGATTGACAGTTATAGTTTTACTTTAACAGCTAAGAGTTGTATTGAAGTCCTGTAGCACCATTTTTCGTGTACTATAGTCTTCCCGCAACTAATTTGAATTTTGTTGACTTATTAACTTTGCTGACGTCACCATCTGTTATCTTAGCCAAAATCAAGCATCAGTCGTATATGTGTTGAGTGAGTAAACATCACTCAATGCCAAAACACTTAGACAAAATTCTGTCTATCTAAAGCGTTGAGTGAACAAGCTTCACTCAATGCTTTTGTCCTTAGCCAAACATTTTGTCAGTACGCGTTGAGTGAGCAACCTTCACTCAATGCCAAAATACTTACAGAGTTTTTCTATCATTAGGCGTTGAGTGAGTAAGCTTCACTTAATGCCAAAACACCTAGACAATCTCTCTGTCTCTAAGCATTGAGAGCGTTGAGTCCACTCAACACTTTTTGTCTCTAGGAGTTCGGAACATTGACTCCACTCAATGCTTTTTGCTTTGGAAAATATTCCTGCTTCCCTGGCATTGAGAGCATTGAGAGCTTTGAGCGTATCTTCATCACTCAACACTTTTTGCTTTGGCCAGACTTTCTGTTACTAGGTGTTGAGTGAGCCTTCATCACACAATGCTATATTACTTAAATAGATTTTGTCACTTGGCGTAGAGCGAGTAAGCTTTACTCAACGCCAAACTGCTTATCAGATATTCTTCTGTTATCTAGCTTTGAGTGAATAGTCTTTACTCAATGCATTTGGACTTAGCCAAATTTCTGTGAAATCACAATCTCTGACTTACTAAGGTTCAGGCAATGCTTTTTATCATATGCCGTTGAGTGAGTAAGCTTCATTCAATGCCTGTGTTCTTAGTCAAATATCAACACAGATTTTCTGTGGCGTTGACTATCTGAGTTGTACTCAATGATTTATGTTGTATGGCATTGAGTGAGTAGACTATACTCAATGTTTGTGGACAACCACATCTCTGTATATTTCTTCTTAGTCTTTCACTGCCATAGTCTGTCTCACAGCTTTTTAGCTGTATGGCGTTGAGTGAGTAGACTACACTAAACGCTTGTGCACTTGGCCACTTTCTACATGTTTCTTCTTAGGCCCTGACAGGTTGATCATTACTCACAACTTTTACCATATGACCTTGAGTGAGTCGACTACACTCAACGCCTGTGGACTTGGTCACTTTCCTGTCGAGCCAATAGTTAGGCTTAGACTAACCAAGCTATACTGATGAGTACTTTTATTCATCGATTTTTGGGGTAGTTTAGTATGCAAAATTTATAAGTTTATTTATATTTTTATGCTTGTTATGTTTTATTTCGTATTTAATGTCTAGTTGTGTTTTGTTATGAAATATAACTATTATTATGTTATGTTATGCTTGTTATGTTTAGTTTTATTTTTAATAACTATTATCATGTTATGTTATAAAATATATCTAAGATTTTGTTTTGTTTTATTGGTAGGTTCAAGGCCTTTGATGCAGTCCAAGTGCAGCCCACCATGCAAGCCTAACCAAGCCTATGATGCAGCCCACTTCAAGTCAAACCCGAGCACAAGTAGTCCCTCCATGCAAGCAGCCTAAGCCTTGATGATGGAGCAGCCCACCATGTAGTCAGCTCGAGCCCATTATACATGGCTTCTACTCCATATATTTTGGCCCACCTTTCATCCTCTCTCTCTCCCCCTCATTAATCCACATGCATGCACCTTGCCACCTTTGCATGGCCGACCCTCCTCATTCATCCCACCTCCTTCTCTATTTTCCTCTCTTCTATTTCTTTCTCCCCTCTTTATTTCTTATTCATTCCCCTTGTATTTTCTATTTTTATTTCTTTTAACTACATGCAATGAATCTCATCTTCACCCACTTCCCTCATAAATGACATACATGCATCTCCTAAGTACATGGCCGACCACCCCCCTTATGCCTTTCATTTCCACCATTTTCTAGAACCTTCCCCCTCTCCTATAAAAGGAAGCCCATGCCTCATGTTGAAAAAAAAGAGCTTGAAGAGTTAGAAAGTTTTTTGTTAGAGAAATTTTTGTGAGTTAAATTTTGTTTAAGTTAGTTATGATTTTGTTCTAGTGCAAGTATTCATTTCTTGTTGTACTTATCTTCTTATTGTAATCTTTCTTTTTATTAGAATAATGTTTTCTCATCGTTAACATTGTGTACCTCTTTTTAACTATTAATGAAGATGAATTTCTTATCTCTTATTTTGGTTTCCCTTTCAATTATGCGTAGCTAATTTCCTTTAGCATTCGATCGTGAAGATCCATGAAATGAGATGAGGTTTTCCTTTATTTTTTTAGTTTTATTTTTGTCTAAATTATTCTCGATCCTTCTTTGATTTTTATCGAGTTGACTCTGTATTTCCGGTATACGGTAGTAGGTATATGATCTCATTTCATAGAAGTCGAGAGACTCGTTGATTTGAAAGATCACTCAAAGAAGGAAGGAGTTGAACGCAACCCTAGAGATAGGATGACGTATATCCTACGGATTGGAGTCAAATCCAATAGTACGGATCACTTCGGTAATGTGACTTTAGGCCATTTTGACTTGTAAAGAGATTTCGGTCAAAACGGCTATAAGTTAGGGGATTTAATGCTCTAATGAGATTACTTCCTAATATCAGATCCATCACGGTCGAGTTTAATTTGCAAATTTAAATCTATATTTCTCCTTCTCGTCTCATTCCATGATGAATCATTGATCGAATGCTAGCTTTTTATCATAAGTTTTCGTTTCCAAAATTATCTTTAGCTTTAATTTTAAAATTCTCAAAGACCCAACAATCTTTCGGTAGCATAATAGTTGAAGCGTGAGTAGCAGTACTTGACAGCCCCGAGTTTAAATACGACCTTGGTACTACAATTCGATAGGTACACTTGCCTTTTCGGGTTGATAGCAATCAATACACAAAGTTTTTGGTGCCGTTGACGGGGACGCTTTTTTCGTCAATATTAAAAAAATGCTTACGCTATTACTTCTGCAAAAATAAAACCAAAAAATATTTTTATAACCTTTCTCTCTATTTTCTTCTTCAAGCTTCTATTTCTATTCTTCTCTTTTTCATTCCTCCATTCTCCTTTTATTTTTATTTTTTTTAGTGCATGACCCGCACGAATCCGTCACTACTTGTAGACTTAGACCCAAAAATCAAACGCTCCTTTCAGAGAAACTTGCGATTCGGGGGTTCCACTTCTCAAACAGCGGTTGAGGATTCCTACGGTGATTGTAATTTCAATTCTGAAATGGGAGACCGTAACCCAGCATTTGCCTAGCAAAGGATGATGTCTGATTATGCTCGGCCCAACCTGGAGGGTACAGAAACAAGTATTGTTCGACGTGCAATTACGAACAATAACTTTAAGCTTAAGCCTAGCATCATACAAATGGTGCAGTAATATGTACAGTTCGACGAATTACAAGATGAAGATCCGAACTTGCATATTGCTAGTTTTCTCGAGATCTGTGACACCTTCAAAATTAATGGTGTCTCAGACGATGCTATTAGGGTAAGACTCTTCCCATTCTCCTTAAGAACCAAAGCCAAACAATGGTTGAATTCTCTTCTAAGAGGATCAATCACTACTTGGAACATTTTAGTTGATAAATTTCTTGCTAGATATTTCCATCCCGCTAAAACTGCTAAATTAAGAAATGATGTAAGTTCTTATTCTCAAATTGCTTCTGAGACCCTCTATGACACTTGGGAGAGGTTCAAAGTACTTTTGAGATGCTGCCCTCATCATGCTCTGCCTGTATGGTTACAGGTTCAGACATTTTATAATGGGCTAAATCAAGAAACCAAGCAGATGATAGATGCCTCTTCTGGTGGGTCGTTGTACCGTAAAACTCTGGAGGCCACTCTTGAGCTTATCAAGGACATACGATGAACACCTATCAGTGGAACTCATCTAGGACTCGCCCAAATTAACCTGCAGGCATCTATTAAGTGGACTCTATATCGCAACTGGTGCTGCAAGTGGAAATGCTGAACAAGAGAATTGCAGAGTTGACTGCTGCCTCTGCCCCTCAGGTATATGAAATTGCAAATGCTGCTGCTACCAAGCAGGTGGATTATTTGGGGAACATACCCAGGCCTGCTCAAAATAATTCTGCCAATTTTTCTGCTTTTTCTAATTTTTCCGCTCATCCTAGTTTTAATGCTGCTACGAATTCTTATCACCCTGGATGGCGTAACCATCCTAATTTTTCTTGGAGTAATCCTGCTAATGCCGCACGTCAATCACATGATTTCACTCCACCGCCACCACCACCACAAAATCAAAACCAAAATTTTCAAAAACCTCCATCTTTGGAGGAAATACTTTCTAGATATATAAGCTCGAACGATGCTACCATTAGAAACTTAACAGGGTCGATGGAAAATTTAGAAAATATGTTCGGCCAAATCGCCAAGGTTATCTCTGAGAGGCCACCTGTCTCTCTTCCCTCAAATACTGAACGCAAACCCAAGGGAGCACACGAAAGCAATTACCCCTCGGAGCGGTAAAGTTATTCACGAGCCCACCATAAGGGGGGAGCCAGAGGTGATTGCCTCTCCTACTGCTGAAAAATTATCGTTACAGAAACAAATGATGAAAATTCTGTTTTAGAAAAAGATAAATCTCTCTTTGACAAAGATAAATCTGCTTTTGAAAAAGACAATGATTTTTTTCAAAATGATGCCCCAACCTTTATAAAGGAATTTCTGCCACCACCTTATCCCGCTAGGCTTAGGAAGGAAAAATTAGATGATCAATATCAGCGCTTTCTTGAAATGTTTAAACAAATTCATATAAATTTGCCATTTCACGAAGTCATTAGTCAAATGCCAAAATATGCAAAATATCTCAAGGATTTGTTAACAAACAAAAATAAATTGGAAAATCTTTCTCACGTAACATTAAATTAAGAGTGCTCGGCGGTCATTAAAAACTTTAATCTTCCTAAAAAAATAAACGATCTGGGTAGCTTTTCTATTCCTTACGTTTTTGGTGATCTGTTTGTAAAGCATGTGTTAGCGGACTTAGGTGCAAACATCAACTTGATGCCTTTTTTCTTTATTCAAGAAGCTAGGATTAGGCACTTTCAGCCCTACACGAATGAGCATCTAGTTAGCTGATAGGTCTATTAAATATCCATTAGGTATCATTGAGGACCCTCTAGTGAAGGTCGACAAATTCATCTTCCCGGTGGAGTTTGTCATTCTTGATATTGAAGAGGACGTCGAGGTCCCTCTTATACTTGGTCGTCCCTTCCTAGCCACCTCTCGAGCGATCATTGATGTAAGTAACGAAAAATTTTTTCTGCATGTGGGAGATGATGAGGTCACGTTTTCTATCAATCAATCAATGAAAAACACTTTAAAAAATGATGATTCTTGTTTTTTTTCTGGATATGTTAAATGAAGATTCCTCTCTTTCTCTTAAAAAATGTTTCTTCAACTTTTTTTTTCTTCTTCTTTTTCTGAAATTTCCTCAAATATTTTTGAAAACACGGTTATGTCCTTGCAAGCAAATTTTTAAAATGAATCTGTTTTTAGTAGAAAAATTATGAAAATCTTATTTTTGAAAAAGGAAAGAAATTTGAAAAACTCTTACGATGAAGCACCCCACCTTGAATTAAAGCTACTCTCTGAACATCTAAATTATACCTTTCTTGAAAACAATTCTAAATTGACTGTTATAATCTCGGCCTACCTTTCTCAATCCGAAAACGATCAATTGATCGAAGTTCTACAAAAACATCGTCGAGCTATAGCGTGGAAAATTTTCGATATTTCTGGCATAAGCCCTTCTTTTTGTACGCATAAAATATTTTTTGAAAATAATTCTAAGGGCGTAGTCCAATCTCAACGTCGTCTTAATCTGAATATGAAGGAGGTTGTGAAGGGAGAGGTGCTCAAATTATTATATGCGGAGATAATTTATCATATGTCTGATAGTAAGTGGGTAAGTCCGGTCTAGGTTGTACCGAAGAAGGGCGGGATCACGGTAGTGACGAACGAAAACAACGATTTAATTCCAACTAGGATGGTAACATGATGGAGGATGTGCATCGATTACCGTAAGATAAACGATGCCACTCGTAAAGATCACTTCCACCTTCCCTTTATCGATCAAATTTTAGAACGATTATCCGGGTATAGTTTTTATTGCTTTCTTGACGGTCTCTCGGGATATTTCCAAATCCCTATCGCACCCGAGGACCAAGAGAAGACAACATTCACTTGCCCCTTCAGAACTTTTGCCTATCGTAGGATGCCTTTCGGGTTATGCAACGCGCCTGCTACCTTTCAATGGTGTATGATCGCTATTTTTGATAAATACGTAGAAAATATTATGGAAGTATTTATGGACGATTTTTCCATTTTTGGCGACTCTTTTAATCTATGTTTAAAAATTTTGGAAAAAGTTTTACAACGCTGCAAAGAAATAAATTTAGTTTTAAATTGGGAAAGGTGCCATTTTATGGTGAGTGAAGGCTTAGCCCTTGGCCATAAGATTTCTGCTAAGGGAATTGAAGTGGAAAAGGCAAAAATTGAAGTAATTGAAAAGCTACCTCCGCCTACGAATATCAAAGCGATTAGAAGTTTCCTAGGGCATCCGGGTTTTTACCGACGATTCATTAAGGACTTTTCAAAAATAACTAAGCCACTTACCCACCTTCTCGAAAAGAAAACTCCTTTTGTTTTTGATGATTCTTGTCTTGCTGCGTTTGAATTAATTAAATATAAACTAATAAATGATCCAATTATGATTGCCCCAGTTTGGGATTTACACTTTAAAATAATGTGTGATGCGAGTAATTTTGCGATAGGTGCGGTTCTAGGACTACAAATTGCTAAGAACTTTCATCTGATCTACTATGCAAGTAAAACTCGAACATCGGCTCACGAAAACTACACCACAACTGAAAAGGAACTTTTAGCTGTTATTTTTTCATTCGATAAATTCCAACCATATATTACTCTTTTTAAGATAATCATTTTTACGGATCATTCCTCTTTGAAGTACCTCCTCTCTAAACCGGATGCCAAGCTGCGTCTTCTTCGTTGGATCCTCTTACTTCAACAATTTGACTTGAAGATTCATGATAATAAAGCAGCGGAAAACCTAGAGGCTGATCATCTTTCTCGTCTTGAAAATCCTGAACTCGATATTTTAAATGAAAATTTTATTAATGACTCTTTTCCGGATGAACGAATTTTAAATATTTCTTCTTCTACCCCCTGGTTTGCCGATCTGGCAAATTATCGCGTGGCCCGGGTCCTTCCAAAAGAGTACTCTTCTCACCAAAAGAAGAAATTCTTTTCTGAGTTGAAGTATTATTTTTGGGAGGACCCCTTTCTATTTCGCATTTGTGCGGACCAGGTGGTTAGAAGATGTGTTTTCCGGGAAGAAGGTCAACAGATTTTAAAGCATGTTCATGAAGGTCCGACTAGCGGGCATTTTCAAGCAAACTGCACCGCCCACAAAGTTCTTAGTGTTGGCTTCTATTGGCCAAGAATATTTAAAGATGCACAAATCTTTGTGGGTGGGTGTGATCGGTGCCAGCGGACTGGAAACATTTCTAATAAAAATGAAATGGAACAAAATTATTTTCTTGAATGCGAAGTTTTCGATCTGTGGGGCATCGACTTTGTAGGTCTGTTTCCCTCAAGCTTAGGAAATAAGTATATTCTAGTCACCGTATATTATGTTTCTAGATGGGCGGAGGCCCAAGCTTTACCAAGTAATGATGCTCGTGTCGTAGTTTCTTTTCTTAAGAAATTATTTTCTCGTTTTGGTTTTCCTCGAGCGATTGTTAGTGATAGGGGGAGTCATTTTTTGCAATGCTCAAGTCGCTAAAGCTTTAACAACATATGGCGTTACACATAAAATATCTACCGCTTATCACCCCCAAACTAACGGTCAGGTCGAGGTAGTCAATTGAGAACTTAAAAGAATTTTGGAAAAAATTGTTTCTACTTCTCGTAAAGATTGGTCTTTAAAGTTAGACGATGCTCTTTGAGAATATCGGACAGCATACAAGACCACTATTGGTTGTACTCCTTTCCAATTAGTCTACGGAAAATCATGTCATCTCCCGGTACAAGTAGAACACCGTGCATATTGGGCACTAAAGTTTTTTAACTTCGATCCGCACTCGGTCGGCGAGCATAGAAAAAACCAACTAAATGAACTGGACGAATGGCGAGCATACACTTATGAAAATAATAAAATTTATAAAGAACGCATGAAACTTAATCACGATAAGAACCTGCGCCATCCTAAAGCGTTTAAACTTGGCGATCAAGTTCTTTTTTTTCAATTCTCGCTTACGTCTTTTTCCTGGAAAGCTTAAATCTAGATGGTCTAGACCATTTACGGTCAAGCAAGTCTTTTCTTACGGAACTGTGTTACTCTCGCACCCGGATAAGGGTGACTTTAAAGTAAATGGACATAGACTGAAAATTTATCTTTCTAATGATTCAGTGTCTCCTGCAAAGGAGGATCTTATTTTGGACTCTTGAATATTTATCTTCATGTGGACTTTTATTTTATTTTATTTTGGACTTCATAATTATTATGAAACTTTTATTATTATTCAGACTCTCTTTTATATTGTTAAATAAAGAACACTCTTGGGAGCCTGCCCAAGTATTTTCTGCTTTTATTTTTATTTTTCCCTTCCTCCCAATGGCCCAACCATACATGTTCATGATCGCCGCTCCAACGTTGTTAATTTAAAGATTGATCCAATCAAACCTGCTGATGATCAAGTGTGTTAAAAATCAAGCATGGGGGAGAGACATCTGCCTGTTGGGTTTCTCTATGAGGATGGCACAACAGTTGTGCACGCAGCGGAAGAATAAAACATCAAGAAAACCCAAAAGAAATGGGATCGGGCCACGACAGTTGAATCAAGAAGTTAACAAACAACTAAGCAAAAAATTACCTCGGTGGCGTTGAGTCATAAGTCAACGGAGATGCTCCAAGCTTCCGATTCTTGCTGGTGGCAAGTTCTACGTGGAATAATATCCATGTCTCTGCAGAAATCCACACGAGCGGGAGAACACCGATCTATCCGTCGCACGGATTATCGGGAAGGAGAAAGACTACACCTTGCTCTTCCACGGACTGCTAGGTCCGCGCCAGGAAGAACAACACCGGCGACGATCGCCGGAGAGAAGGAGGTCGACGGAGCGAGCACGGCGGCGGCGGAACACTTCCGTCGGCGGCGGGATTCAGGATCGGCGGAACAAGCGGAACGGTGGAACGCTTCCGTCGCATTCGATTCGATCAGCAAAAGTCTCTTACCCGAAAAGCCCTAAGTATCTATTTATACCAAAGGCATAAATAGACATAAGAACATCGCTATCCGCAGACCACCCAGAAAAATAGGGTTCCAGAATCAGCGAGAATCACCAAGCAGATTCGGTGAGAATCAATCGGCGAGAATCACAATCGGCGAGAATCACAATCGGCGAGAATCACCCGGATCGGCGAGAATCAGAGTATAACACTCGACGATTCACGCCGATCGTGGGTCGACGATTCACGTCGATCGGCGAGAATCCGAGTACCCATTCTCGACGATTCTCGTCGATCGGCGAGTGACTATTTTTACCAGTCCATCAAGGCAACATTTGCCCAACCCGATGATCCTTTAAGGCAACACTTTTCCCAAGACCCCATTCAGGTCGGTGATTGGTAACCTTTACCAACACAGTCAATCATCCAACTTCTCCACATCTCTTATGTGCGACACTGCAGGCTCATATCACGTTGGTAGTGAGATTACATGTTTGACAACTTCTAGATCACCATGGTAACTCCAACAGACTCCCACTTGATCTTGAAAGTATCAAATCAAAAACCTCACAAACAATGAGCGGCATCTAGCAGTGCATCATTGCTCCCCAAGCAATAAGAATTTATAACTCTTACGCCTTTATGACCAATATATCAGCGTTGTCTTTGTCCCTTTGTCCCTTACATCCAGAAAGAACTAGAGGCATGGACCGTATCACCCTCATAATAGCTCAATCCAAGTTTCTTGATCCAGGACGGACTTCCAGAGAATGGTGAGTCCAATATCACATATTGACTCAACCAAGCATGGCCATGCATTTCTCAGTCCAGTTCCATCAAGGGGCCCATGGATGCAACTCTTGTCATACAAGAGGACAAATCCCATATCTGCTCACACACAAACACCCAAATGATTCGTAACATGCCCAACAACCACCCTTATCATCAACCTTTCTCAAGGAAGACTTTAGATGGCATCAAAGCACGCTCTTCCTCACTTGATGAATACTGTGACTTCAGGTCAGAGGACCACAACACCATTGTCAATTGAGACCTGCTCGTGACACGATTGGATGACAATCCACAGAGCAGCCTCAGGTTGGGTCTGTCCAGTACAACTTGTTCACTAACAAGCACCCACGTGATGACTTGATATCACAATATCATGACCTGTGAGAACCGGTCATCAGTCAACGCACGTGCTAGCCTTTATGTACCATCATCACCCTTAGTTTCTATGATGATACTCGACCAGGGACCTTTTAAGAATGAAGCTTCAAATAAATCATATGCTCTCACATTCAAGTCACGTACTTGATGTCCCATGGAAGCGAACATTCTAAGGGTATCTATTATGTTAACATTTAACTATCATGTAGAAAAGCTCATAATAAAAGAACTTGCCATTAATTGTAAGAGAAAAACTAGGTACATTGTTCATCATATGAACAAATAGCCAACAAAATACATGTTTACATGCAATCCACAAGATTCTCGCTAGAGTTGATCATTTAGGTATTGTATACTCATCGATCTAGTATGACCATCATGCTATCTCTGCGCGAGAGGCTTTGTCAGTGGATCCATAATATTTTCCTCTGTCGGCACTCTGCAAATGTTCACATCTCCTCGTTCGACAATCTCACAAATAAGATGAAACCGCCGAAGTATGTGCTTGGAGCGCTGATGGGATCTAGGTTCCTTAGATTGTGCAATTGCACCATTGTTATCACAGTAGAGAACTACGGGACCAATAATGCTAGGAACTACATCAAGCTCGCCGATGAATTTCTTAATCCATACAGCCTCCTTCGCCGCATTAGCTGCGGTGTTATACTCGGCCTCTGTTGTAGAATCAGCAACTGTTTCTTGCTTGGAACTCTTCCAGCTCACAGCTCCTCCATTCAGGTAAAACACAAAACCTGACTGAGACTTGGAGTCATCTCTATCAGTTTGGAAGATAGCATCCATGTAACCACTTACAACGAGCTCTTCCTCTCCACCATACACCAAGAACACATCCTTAGTCCTTCTCAAGTACTTCAGGACATTCTTGACTGCAATCCAGTGACACTCACCGGGGTCTTACTGATACCTGCTAGTCATGCTCAAAGCAAAGGAGACGTCGGGTCGAGTACATAACATCGCGTACATGATTGATCCAATTGCCGAAGCATATGGAATCAATTTCATGCGGTCCTTATCTTCACAAGACTTTGGACACTAGTCCTTAGAGAGATTCACACCATGAGACATGGGCAAAAATCCTTTCTTGGACTCAAGCATGTTGAACCACTTCAACACCTTTTCGATGTATGTACTCTGGGTCAAACCCAGCAACTTCTTCGATCTATCTCTATAGATCTTAATACCGAGTATATAAGTCACTTCACCCAAATCCTTCATTGAAAAGCAGTTCCCTAGGTTGTTCTTAACAACTTTTGGGGTAGGAATGTCATTCCCAATCAATAGTATGTCATCTACATACAGTATCAGGAAGACAACAATGCTCCCATTGATTCGCTTGTAAACACAAGGCTCATCTTCATTCTTGATGAAACCAAACTCTTTGATTTTCTCATCAAAACGAAGATTCCAACTTCGAGAGGCCTGTTTCAGTCCATATATGGACTTATTCAGCTTGCATATTTTAGTGGCTTCATCTGGGGATACAAAACCCTCGGGTTGTGTCATATACACTTCCTCAAGGAGGTTTCCATTAAGGAAAGTCGTTTTGACATCCATCTGCCAGATCTCGTAGTCATAATACGCAACAACAGCGAGCAATATCCTTATGGACTTCACCATGGCAACAGGGGAAATGGTCTCATCATAGTCAATACCATGAATTTGCTTGAAACCCTTAGCCACCAGTCGCCCTTTGAATGTCTGTACATTCCCATCCATGTCGGTCTTCTTCTTGAAGACCCACTTGCACCCTATGGGTCGAACCCCTTTAGGTGGTTCCACCAAGTTCCAAACTTGGTTTGCATACATGGAGTCCATTTCGGATTTCATAGCCTCAAGCCATTTGTCGGAGTCCGGTCCATTCATAGCCTCTTGGTAGGTTGCTGGTTCATCATCATGAACCATAAGCAACACATTACCTATTTGAGACACGAGAAATCCATATCTCTCAGGCTCAAACCTCGGTCTACCAGATCTACCTAGGACTTGTGTTCCTTGAGCAGGTTCTCTAGCTACAACATCTTGTAGTCCTGTCTCAGAATCGAATTCCGGTTCATTCACTACATGTGGTTCTTGAACTTCTTCAAGCTCTACCTTTTCGGTCTTTCTTGATAAGAACTCTTTCTCCAAGAAGACACCAGTCCTTGCGACAAACACTTTTCCCTCAGACGGTAGGAAAAAGTAATACCCTTTCGTTTCCTTAGGATATCCCACCAGATAACATTTATCCGATTTGGCTTCCAGCTTGTCAGGCATTTGACGTATCACGTATGCCTCACAGCCCCAAATTTTAATGAACGACATACTAGGACGCTTCCCAGTCCATATCTCATATGGTGTCTTCAGAACCGTTTTCGTTGGAGCGCGATTCAATGTCATTGCAGTAGTCTCTAAAGCAAAACCCCAAAAGGAAACAGGCAAGTCTGCATGACTCATCATCGAACGTACCATGTCTAACAGAGTACGATTTCTCCTCTCAGACACACCATTATGTTGTGGTATTCGAGGTGGAGTGAGCTGTGATACAATACCACACTCTTTTAGATGATCACGGAACTCATGACTCAGGTATTCGCCACCTCGATCAGATCGGAGTGCTTTAACCCTTTTACCCAACTGGTTTTCTACTTCATTCTTGAACTCTTTGAACTTTTCAAAGGTCTCGGATTTGCACTTCATAAGATACACATATCCGTATCTACTGAAATCATCAGTAAATGTTACAAAGTAGAAATACCCACCTCTAGCCATGGAACTCATGGGTCCGCATACATCACTATGTACAACACCCAAGAGATCCTCAGCCCTCTCAGTATAACCAGTGAAAGGAGCTTTAGTCATCTTGCATAACAAACAAGATTCGCATCGCTCAAATGATTCATAATCAAATGAGTCCAAAAGTCCATCTCTATGGAGCTTGGATATGCGCTTCTCGTTGATATGGCCCAAACGACAATGCCAGAGAATAGTAGGGTTCGAGTCATTTGTTCTCAGTCTTTTATTATTTTCAACATTACAGATCAGATGGTCCAAGTTCAAAATAAAAAGACCATTAAACAATTGGGCTACAGCATAACAAACATCATTCTTAAATATAGAACAATAGTTGTTCTTAATTATAAAAGAAAACCCAATCATGTCCAAACATGAAATAGATATAATGTTTCTAGTTATGGCCGGAACAAAATAACAATTATCTAGTTCTATTACAAGACCACTGGGCAAATAAAGACAGTAAACTCCTACGGCTACAACAGCAACTCTTGCTCCATTGCCGACGTGGAGGTCCACCTCCCCTTTACTCAGCAATCTTCTCCTTCCCAGTTCCTGCACATTTGTACAAATGTGAGAACCACATCTGGTATCCAATACCCAAGATGAAGGAGCAGAAAGGTTTATCTCTATAACGTGAATATTTGAAGCGGATGTCATACCTCCCTTCATTTTTTGCAGACCTTCAATGTACGAAAGATAGTTCCTCCGCCAATGACCAGCCTTGCCACAGTAGTGGCATTTCCCTTCCTTCACCGTGCTTTTCCTTTTCATCAGTGAAGAAGATTTGGGCTCAAGATATGACCTAGGTCCCACCTTCATCTTCTTAGACCCCTTGGCCATGCCCTTTCCCTTATGCACCATTAGTATGGGGCAGGCAGGCTTGGCCTTCTTCATATTGATTTCGACAGTTCTCAACATGCCTAGGAGTTCGGGCAGTGTCTTGTCTATTTCATTCATGTTGTAGTTCAAGACAAACTGCTCATAACTGTCTGGCAACGATTGCAGGATCAGATCTGTGGCCAACTCTTGACCAAGAGGAAAACCCAGCCTTTCAAGGTTCTCTATATACCCAATCATCTTGAGTACGTGAGTCCCTACTGAGTCTCGAACTCCCATCTTGCACTAAAATAACGCTTTTGTGATGTCGAACCTCTCTTGACGAGCCTGACCTTGAAACATTTTCTTGAGATGCTCGTCAATCTCCTTGCACCCCATGTTCTCATGTTGCTTCTGAAGCTCAGAGTTCATAGTGGCAAGCATAAGGCATTCGACATCTAAAGCATCGTCAGTATACTTCTTATAAGTATCCTTCTCAGCACGGGAAGAGTTCCCGGTCGGCACCTCGGGGGCTTCTTCTTCCAAGACATAGAGCTTTCCCTCTTGCCTGAGAACAATTCTCAGGTTCCTGTACCAGTCCATGTAATTAGTCCCACTGAGCTTATCCTTCTCAAGGATGGCTCTCAGAGACAATGTGGAGTGTGAAACACTTGCCATGGAATTCTACAAGAATTTATGCAGAATAAAATCAGTACCAAAATTTCAAATACAATTTATTTTAATTTGGACTTCAATTAAAACACTCCAACTATTTTATTCGGAATGATAGCCCTCACTAACAATTCGGAGAGTTCATGCGAGCTACTCTCTTAGTGGACAAGATCCGTATTTCACCAACACAATGAGTCAGCTTTGGCTTTCCTCTCACGATGCGGTTATTTAGGTAGGCAACGCTTGCCAATTGCATCCTCATGCAATTCTTGTATGGTTGGTGAATAACTCCTTACTCGCATCCATCATATGGTGCATGCCAACCCTATGCCTCTAGGCACTCAACCTTTGAGGTCACCTAGTTAAGTTGGACCCGATGTCGACAGTGGGATATCACAATTATCCGCTTGCACCCTTACCAAGATAGATTGATGCACCTTGCTTTGGCAAGCCCACACTTCATTGATCGAGGCAGGAAGAGTGTCATCCATCAGAAGGCATCCGAACACTTAATATTTGATGAAGGGATTTCAATTATAGGTTAACAGTTAACCATGATCAACATTTGATCAATGTGCACATCCAAGGAAAAACAAATTTCTCTAAAACCACATGCATCCCTTATGTGCACAACCTGACACCATCAACGTTTGATGGAAGGAAGGGCTAAATCGGAACATCCGGAAACTTCCAAATCCTCAGATTTACATACATTGGACAAAGTCAAAGACAACTCAACTTAAAGCAGTAGACAAGCTCATCTCTCTGTGTTGGATTCAAAATCCAAAACAAAACCGAGGGATGGTTACTGCTAAGGAGACTACAATTTCTAACATTTAGAAATTACCACGAAATCCCAGACGTTCTTGGCGGGGTACCAAGATTAAATCTAGACATTTAGAACACTTCTAAATCCCTAGGTTTACACGCACTGGAATAATAAAACTTCCAATACAACAATCATGGCCGAACCTGGATCTGATACCACTGTTGGGTTTCTCTATGAGGATGGCACAACAGTTGTGCACACAGCGGAAGAATAAAACATCAAGAAAACCCAAAAGAAATGGGATCGGGCCATGGCAGTTGAATCAAGAAGTTAACAAACAACTAAGCAAAAAATTACCTCAGTGGCGCTGAGTCACAACTCAACGGAGATGCTCCAAGAATCCGATTCTTGCTGGTGGCGAGTTATACGTGGAATAATATCCACGTCTCTGCAGAAATCCACACGAGCGGGAGAACACCGATCTATCCGTCGCACGGATTATCGGGAAGGAGAAAGACTACACCTTGCTCTTCCACGGACTGCTAGATCCGCGCCAGGAAGAACAACGCCGGCGACGATCGCCGGAGAGAAGGAGGTCGACGGAGCGAGCACGGCGGCGGCGGAACAATTCCGTCGGCGGCGGGATTCGGGATCGGCGAAACGAGCGGAACGGCGGAACGCTTCCGTCGCATTCGATTCGATCAGCAAAAGTCTCTTACCCGAAAAGCCCTAAGTATCTATTTATACCAAAGGCATAAATAGACATAAGAACATCGTTATCCGCAGACCACCCAGAAAAATAGGGTTCCAGAATCGGCGAGAATCACCAAGCAGATTCGGTGAGAATCAATCGGCGAGAATCACAATCGGCGAGAATCATAATCGGCGAGAATCACCCGGATCGGTGAGAATCAGAGTACAACACTCGACGATTCACGCCGATCGTGGGTCAACGATTCACGTCGATCGGCGAGAATCAGAGTACCCATTCTCGACGATTCTCGTCGATCGGCGAGTGACTATTTTTACCAGTCCATCAAGGCAACATTTGCCCAACGCGATGATCCTTTAAGGTAACACTTTGCCCAAGACCCCATTCAGGTCGGTGATTGGTAACCTTTACCAACACAGTCAATCATCCAACTTCTCCACATCTCTTATGTGCGACCTTGCAGGCTCATATCGCGTTGGCAGTGAGATTACATGTTTGACCACTTCTATATCACCATGGTAACTCCAACACTGCCTTCATCTCACAAACCCGGGGAAGTCCTGTTCTTTTTATTTTTCCCTTACTGCATTTCCTTCTTCTTTCATGTTTTCTTTTTCATTGAGGACAATGCAAAACATAAGCATGGGGGCGGGTCTCTTTATTTATTTTCTGTCTTTCCTTTTAAAATACAAAAAAAAAATAAAAAAAATATAGCAAATATGCTCTAAAACAAAAATTAGTATAGTTTAATTAAGTTTTTTTTAGTACTACTTTTTCTTTAACTAATCAAAAATCAAAAAAATCAAAAAATCAAAAAAATCCAAAACATTGCTAAAAACTATTTAAAAATCAAAATCAAAAATTACTCTCTATCTTTATTTTTATGTTTCCTCTAGTGATGTGTAGGCCCGTGTGGTTTTGTAGTTCTATGTACATTTCCTTGAATTGGTTTTCTAAATTTATCATTCTTACATAGCTTAGTTTTACTAATTTCTTGTTCTTAAATATAAGCATCTGTTTTTTTACGTTGTAAGTTAGCAATTTATAGTTTTTTCTTTTTATTCGGTTAGTTGCGTACGAATGGTTGTTAGGTAATGTTATCTCTTTTTCATTTGTGGGGTAATACTTTCTTGGTGTCTAGAACTTGTCCCTAGCGACTCTCGAAACATTTGCATCGTTTTCACGTACTTTAGAAATGATTTAGGCCATCCTTTGACTCGTTTGAACCTTTCTTGCCCACCAAAAATTTCACCGTTGCAAAACAGTTTTTAGGCCTTTTTCCATGTTTCTTTGTTTTTAGCTCAACCTTTCATTTCATTATTTTGCCAAAGCTAAAATGCCTTTCTTATTTCACACTAACCTTTGAGCTTGAATATTATGTTTGTGAAGGGTTATTATCTTTGAAAATGAAAAGGAAAATTATTGGTTTGCATTTGGAGCTCTCTTTTATGAAAGAAAAAAAGTTATTACTAATATGTTATCAAATAAAAAAAATAGAAAACAAAAAAAAAGAGAGAGAAAGTTTATTTGTGGCCAAATTTTGAAAAGAAAAAAAAATTTCATGGCCTTGTTTTGTAGTTTGAATTGGAGAAATGATGTACTTGTCATTTTTCATTTTTATCATTTTTTGTTTTATTTTAAGCTCACCCTTGGTTTAGTGTGATTTAACCGCCGATTTTTATCTTTTATTTCAATCCCTAATCATTTACTTAAGCCAAGTCTTAACGCCTATTTAAAGTCCTTTTGATCTTTAGACGTGAATTCGCGTAGTGGAGAGTGTGTGAACGGACAAGCCTATGGCCACCATCATTGATGGATTTCTTTGGAGGTTATCTTGAGGTGTTTTATGGTTAATTGTTATTTAGCAACCTAGTAGTTCGTCAATGCGCCGTTTATTTAGAATTTCTACTCTTGTCTTTCTTATTTTCATTTATTTTAGATGCCTTGTTTTAGGGATTTAGAAATGTGTAATTCTTCCTTATATTCTAATGATATTTTTATATGTCCATTTTCAAGTTTTCTATTGCGCACTTCTCACCCCACTAGTTGTTAACATAGAAATTAGGATACTTTAATTTTTCATGTTTTGGTTTTCTTAATCTATGAAACCTAAATTTACTTGTTTACTTTTAATTCCTCTCCCCTAATTTTTAATTCCACTTGCTTGAGGGCAAACAAATACTCTAGCATTGGGGAATTTGATGAGTACTTTTAGTCATCAGTTTTTGGGGTAGTTTAGTATGCAAAATTCCTAAGTTTATTTATATTTTTATGCTTGTTATGTTTTATTTCGTATTTAATGTCTAGTTGTGTTTTATTGTGAAATATAACTATTATTATGTTACGTTATGCTTGTTATGTTTAGTTTTATTTTTAATAACTATTATCATGTTATGTTATAGAATATATATAACATTTTGTTTTGTTTTATTGGTAGGTTCAAGGCCTTTGATGCAGTCCAAGTGCAGCCCACCATGCAAGCCTACCCGAGCCTATGATGCAACCCACTTCAAGTCAAACCCGAGCACAAGTAGTCCCTCTATGCAAGCAGCCCGTGCCTTGATGATGGAGCAGCCCACCATGTAGTCAGCCCAAGCCCATTATGCATGGCTTCTACTCCATATATTCGGCCCACCTTTCATCCTCTCTCTCTCTCCCTCATTAATCCACATGCATGCACCTTGCCACCTTTGCATTGTTGTCCCTCCTCATTCATCCCACCTCCTTCTCTCTCTTTTATTTCATTCTCCCCTCTTTATTTCTTATTCATTCCCCTTATATTTTCTATTTTTATTTATTTTAACTACATGCAATGAATCTCATCTTCTCCCACTCCCCACATAAATGCCATACATGCATCTCCTAAGTACATGGTCGGCCACCCCCCTTATGCCCTTCATTTCCACCATTTTCTAGAACCTTCCCCCTCTCCTATAGACCGAAGCCCATGCCTCATGTTGAAAAAAAGAGCTTGAAGAGTTAGAAAGTTTTTTGTTAGAGAAGTTTTTGTGAGTTAAATTTTGTTTAAGTTAGTTAAGATTTTGTTCTAGTGCAAGTTTTCATTTCTTGTTGTAGTTCTCTTCTTATTGTAATCTTTCTCTTTATTAGAATAATATTGTCTCATCTTTAACATTGTGTACCTCTTTTTAACTATTAATGAAGATGAATTTCTTTTCTCTTATTTTGGTTTCCCTTTCAATTATGCGTAGCTAATTTCCCTTAGCATTCGATCGTGAGGATCCATGAAATAAGATGAGGTTTTCCTTTAATTTTTTTAGGTTTATTTTTGTCTAAATTATTCTCGATCCTTCTTTGATTTTTATTGAGTCGACTCTGTATTTCCGGTATACGATAGTAGGCATTTGATCTCATTTCATAGAAGTCGAGAGACTCGTTGATTTGAAAAATCACTCAAAGAAGGATGGAGTTGAACGCAACCCTAGAGATAGGATGACATAAATCCTCCGGATTTGAGTCAAATCCAATAGTGCGGATCACTTCGGTAATGCGACTTTAGGCCATTTTGACTTGTAAAGAGATTTCGGTCAAAACGTCTATAAGTTATGGGATTTAATGCTCTAGCGAGATTACTTCCTAATATCGGATCCATCACGGTCGAGTTTAATTTGCAAATTTAAATCTATATTTTTCCTTCTCGTCTCATTCCATGGTGAATCATTGATCGAATGCTAGTTTTTTATCTTGAGTTTTCATTTCAAAAATTATCTTTAGCTTTAATTTTATAATTCTCAAAGACCAAACAATCTTTTGGTAGGATAATAGTAGAAGCGTGAGTAGTAGTACTTGACAGCCCTAAGTTAAAATACGACCTTGGTAGTACAATTCGATAGGTACACTTGCCTTTTCTGGTTGATAGCAATCAATACACCATATACTCAACACTTTTATTTACCTGGCATTGAGTGAATAGACTTAGGCAATTTCTAGCTTATCCAACATCTTCCCATGCGTTTGGCATTGAGTGAGCATGCTTCACTCAACACCTGTGGACTTAACCGAATTCCTGCACTTGGTATTGAGTGAGTTTGCTTCACTCAATGCCTGTGGACTTAAGCAAATTCATGCCTGTCCAGCATCTATCTTTTTTTCCACCTGTCCAATAACTTGGAATGCATGTCCTATCAATGTTTCAAGGAAAACCTGCATGCATGAACTTAAGCACGCATAAAATACAACTTTATGTATATCATTGACATGATTGATTTCTTCAAATTTGGGACATTGTTGGCAATGGACCCAACACGACCGATCATGCTAGCTTCGGGATTTATTCTGGACAGGCGCTATGAAACCTATCCAGCAATGCTAGCTTCCTACCGCGTAGTGCTAGCTCTCTCAATGATCATCGAGATGGATTTGTCGAGATGCTTGAGCTACTTCCAGGCGATTGCTGGGTATAGCACCGCGCTAGCACGAAAAAGTAGAAAATAATCTTTTTGGAATATTTTTTCAAATATGCAGGACAGCTGTCACGTCGACACGTAATGAACTATCGCTGGGTGCTAGTCTTACCACCGTAGGTAGCCTGTTTTTCAAAGACGTATAAAAGGGTTTCGTTTTCTCATTCCTTGTATGAATCAAGAGATATAAAACTTCATCCTAGGGTTCGAGAGCCGGCTCTGAGCACCGTCAAGCCGTCTCCGTCAAAGGAAGAGAAAGTCTCTTCCCTCCCGTTCGCATACGAAGATCTCTGAAAAATAAAGGACTGCAATGACCATGGGGAGTATATTAGTTGTAACCAAATGAAGATTGTTAGCACCGATCATGCATCGCTCAACAAAGGAATTGTTTTGAGGGAGAAACAATCTTAAACCTTCTTTACTTTTTTTTTACTTTTCTCGTTTCTATGTGATTGTGGTGAGGAAAATCGACCAGTGGAGGTCGTCCAAATCCCGGAAGAATTCTAGGATAAATCATCCCAGGAAAGGGACGTCTAGATTGGGGGATCTAGTTAGGCTCTAAGACACTTTCTTGTGTGATGGTGAAGATTCGGCCTGAAGACCTTTCTTGGAGGGAAAGAGAGAGAGCAAACCGGTCTGGTTAGTGGGTCGGTATAGAGAATGAAAAGATTCTTGACTTTCACCACATCCGATCTCCGACATCATGGAGATCCCATGCTAGTAATTGTAAATCATTTTTATTTCTGTTTGAATAAATATTATTTATTGCTTTTCATTCTATCGGTAAGACCCCCCTTTTTTTGAAACATTGGGGTCTTAGCCCCAGAAACGCCGCTTTGCGGTGACACCTTCACGCACGGGAAGGTCATCACTACAGAAAGCTGATCGTTCCGGTCAAATCGATCACAACTGTAACAAAATAATAAAAAGGCAAGTCAACAAAAAATCACATATATAGTAAATAAACTTCTCGAAGGGAGTGTCCACAGAAATAATAAAAGTACTAAATCTTGGTCTCATGCCCAGTACATCAAATCCTCACTACATGTCTCTCATCGTGGAAGCAAAATAAATATAATGACAGGCGATCAGGACTCACAGTCCCTGCTGTCTAAACTCTGGTGCTAGACTGCCCCATCTCCAAGTGTGCCAACCTCCGGGGTTGCTCCTCCACGCTGCGCCCCGCAGTCCCCTAAAATGATGTGGTTCGAAAACTGTTAGTCTAAAAGAGTAAGTCTTTTCATCCCCCGCCCCTTCCCCCATGGCCCTAGGCACCGAGCGGGCAGAAGGAGAGGAGAGGACATGAAAGTGGAGAATGGAAAATAAGCAGATGGCGGTGGGACTAATCTTGCAGTTCTATATTATATAAGACAGGGTGCAGGAAAGAAAGACTGAACAAGAAAAGTAACCTTAACTTATATGAAAACACATAAGCCAAGAGATCTTTTGCGGGGCTCCTATCATATAACAAGTCTTATAACAATTTATACGATAGGGTGTCAGTTTTATAACAAGCAAATATATATATTTTACTGAATAAAAACCTTAACTTATAATCACGCTCGCACGACTTATAAACCAAGGGGTCGTTTTGCAGGGCATATTGTGTAAAGCGTCCCATACCACTTTATACATAGGTATCCGGGTTGAATGCAATGGTTATACTATGAAATACAATTATGCCATGCTGTGAACATGCAAGTGCAACACACCAACTCGACTCTGTGTACACAGACCTTTATTTCCCCCTTTCTGGAGTCGAACCTCCCAGGATACCTCCGTAGTGGCAAACAGAAACAGTGGGTTGGGCCTCGCCGACCTCTAAACTGGTAATTGCACTACCAGTCAGACCTATCATACGCCTCAATGTTGGTTCACTAAGCGGAGCTCCTTCATACTCATGCCGGCTGGCGCACCGGACTTTACTTAGCCAAGTGCTAAACCACACTTGCCGAGTCAACGTATTGGCATTGGTGCATCGACTCTCCAATACCGAAGACCCACCAGCTTTACTTTGTGCCCCTGCAACCTTGATGTATAACCAACGAGCCAAAGCTCCCCGGACCATCCTGTCTGACACAACAATAACCGAGCCAAAGCTCTTAGGGCCAACCTAACCATTGCAAACATCAACCGAGTCAAAGCTCACCGGGCCAACCTACCCATCAGCAAATCCACCGATCCTACTGCCCGAGTGACCTAACCTAACTCCCACAACCCTGGGGAGTGTGAGTGCAACCCTAGATTATTTCTAATTACTCTTGCATTTCAGTTTTACCTACTATTTAGGTTAGCACAGGACTTCCCAAGGTATACCCCGCGAAGGGCTCTCGAAGGAACTAGGAACTACGATGGGATTATGCCCAAAGCTCCCTTTCGCAAGGCACTTATTTTATATTAGTTGATACCCAACTCCTAGTTCCTTAGATGTTGTATTGAGTCTAAACCTAGTGTATTTGACACTTTCTCCCCTCAGGAAAGACGATCTTTCATCGATCCCGAACACCGCCTAACACTAGCCAACTCCACTCTTTACTCAACTTATCTTCCAAAGATGACCCCAATTGTTTATCCAAACAGCATAATCTCTAACCCTAACTCGTGTCCCCAAATTCTTATTCCAACCCAATTTCTGCGATTTTACTAAATGCAGACCAACTTAAGCTATATGAAGTGTATAATGAGAGGTCCACAAAATAATCACCCAGTACCCCTATAATACTTATTGGAGGGCTATAATGACATTTTTAGTCTAAATCCAGAAATTCATAATTTTCCTAATTTATATGATAATTTATTTATTTATTCTAGTAATCCAAAAATCCAAGTTTGAACATGAAGTGCCCATTTCAGACAAGCAAATGCTCTACAAAATTTATAATAAATTCAATGTTACTATTTAACATAAAATCCAGTGTCTCCTAATTTTTCAGTAGGAAATAAGTTCTGAATAAAATATACATCAGATCCCCCAAAATTTTGGGTTTGTAAAGTATATACTGCCAATAATCATCTAAAAATCATGAATTAATTTCTTCAAGTGGCTATTGGCCTAAAATTATCACAGACCTAATTTCATAATTTTTGCAACAAGTAAATAGTTCTAAATAATTTATTGACCATAATTGCACTTTTTAAAACTTGTGAAGAAAGTATTAAAGTTGTTTAACTAAAATTTATAACAAAATTCAGGAATAATCATTTTGACTTAAAACATCTTCTGCCAAAATTTCATGAGTCTATAAGGTACAGTGTGATCATAATAAAGTACCATTTAGGATCACATCATGTATAACAAAGGGGGTGCTAGTAATATTACTCATAAAATTCCAATAAATTCACTAGAGGTCCTATCTAACTTAGAGTCAATGCTACCTAAGTTTCACACCTTTTTAGTATTTTTTGGTGGCTTATTCTACACAAAAAGTGGTTATGCCCTAAACTAGGGTTAGGGATGTAACACCCCCATCCGTTGTATGACATATAACAGAAGGTCCAGCTGGAACCCGACGTCATATACCACGGACAGTCGGAAGGGTTACGTATGAATAACCAAACTATCCAATCTGACACTACTCGTCCTAACACAGAGCATTCTAGCGGAAGCTTTTAATCTGAAATAAAGAACGCATAATTGAAAGATCAACTAACATGAATGTCCACAACTACCACAAGAATAAAATAGCAAATACAATGAATGTCTTGGCATTATGGCCTTACAAGAATTTCACTTAACAAAGTAATGTCTTCCATACATCAGCTCACAGGCCGGCCACATATGACAAAATAAAGTACAACGTTTCGCTTTGGACTTCGAGGGCCAGCTCAGCAACATGGGCACCAACCCGCTATTTGGCACTCGGCTCCGCAGCACTTCCAAGCAACATTCCACCATACGGTGGCAAACAAAGCAATG
The DNA here is from genome assembly GCA_039583875.1 of Platanthera guangdongensis. Taxonomy (NCBI): domain Eukaryota; kingdom Viridiplantae; phylum Streptophyta; class Magnoliopsida; order Asparagales; family Orchidaceae; genus Platanthera; species Platanthera guangdongensis. The sequence goes on from CM077164.1 coordinate 52,889,211, forward strand.
GTTAGTCAAAGCCGACCAAATTATAACGACCTCGCCCTTTTCTTGGGATGGCGGTGCTCCTTCCCTGCATTTAGTTAGCCCAGCTAAACAAATAAGTACACTAATACTTCGCCACAGGTGTAGGCTCGCACGGCCAAACACCCCGTGCACTCAGGCCACATTAACGGTGAATCCAGTCAATTCTGTGGCTTCACCACCACCCCCAGGATGGCAATAACATGAACATTTTAACCTTTCTAGCACTATCTAAGGCTCCCGACTATGCCAATGGCCAGTCCCCTCAATGGGTCTCTGAAAGAATTAGTGCCTAACCACCTAGAGGGGGGGGGGTGAATAGGTGTAATTCCTTTTTCTTTTTAAGGCAGAAAATCTATACAGTTAATTACTCAGCAATAATTAATTTTACAGCTAACACGGTACAGATTCACAGAATCACAACAACACAGATTGCACACAGATTTTATAGTGGTTCCCCAAGGTCTGGGTACATCCACTTTCCCCCTTCGCCTATCTAGCAGTGTACTATATTCAGCCTAACTTCTTCTCTTCACCTCAGATCCTCAGATCTTAGAGTAGCTCAGAACCCCAACAGGGCTCCTACAACTCAGAGTGAGTCCACACTCCTACAGCTCAGGCAATCTACCCTACCTCAGCCTTCAACAAGGCCTACTACTCAGAGATCACAATCTCCTACAACTCAAGCCCACAGCCCTACCTCATCCTTCAATAAGGCCTACAACTCAGAGAAAATATTCTCCTACACTCAGCCTTTATAAACACAGGCTTACAACTCAGATCATATGAAGATCCTACAGAAAATTGATTTACCAAAGTATTTTACCACCACCCTGGTAGAGAGAGAATGGACGGATGGCTTTTTGATCACTTCTTGGAAGAATCTGATGGCAGAGAACAACCACTCTTAGCTTTCTTCAAAGTTTCTTGAATCTGAACTCAGTAGGGTTGAACTCCTGTGAAGTTGATCTTCAATTAGCTTCTGACTTGAGATTCAGATCTCAATCTGAATCTTTCTTGGCAGCCTGGTTCAGCAACTGCACTTCAGTAGATGGAGCTCTCTTTCCAACTTCTTCTTAGATCTTTTGACGAATATCTTCTGTATAATTACTTCTATCAGGTGTATTGTTCTTTTTCTATATATCCTTCATCTGTTGAAGTAGAAAGCCTTTATATAGTCTTCCTCTATGGTCACTGACTGATCCGGTTTCTAACAAACTTCTGACAGCTTTGATAGTTACAGTAGACCGGTTAAAAATGGCAGCTGTCAAGTCATCCAGTCACTTCTTGAAATACTGTCTCTGTCTGAAAGTGTCGAGACTGAACTTCATAATGTGTCGACACAAGTAGACTAAGTGTCGACACAAGTGGACTAAGTGTCGACAAAAGCCTTGGTGGTGTCGACACATCTCCTTTGTTGTTGATACTGCTTCTCGACACAACTTTTTTAGAATGTGTCGACACTAATTCTGTGTGTCGACACAAGCCTTCTTTTCTTTAACTTTGTTGAAACTTTGTTATGTGTCGACACTAGTCCTGTGTGTCGACACAGTTGACGTCGACAAAGTCTTCAGTGTGTCGACACTGCCTCTTGGTGTCGACACAATTGATGTCGACTAAGTATTCATGTGTGTCGACACTATCTCTTGGTGTCGACACAGTTGATGTTGACAATGCTTCACTGTGTGTCGACACTGCCTCTGCATGTCGACATAGTTTCTTCTGGTGTCGACACAGCCTTTCCAAGTGTCGACATAATTAACTCCAAGTGTCGACACAGCTTTTCCCCAATGTCAACACAAGCCTTCATAAGTGTCGACAAGCTTCTCCAGGTGTCGACACATGGACTTAGAAACTTTTTCCTGCATTCTTGCAATTTCTTAACCTGTACATATAAACTCAAAACAACATCAAATACACCTTGATGCATATCATTGAGTAGGGTGAGGCTTCTTCAAATCTGGTACGCATTTTCCAATGTACCCAACAATCTCCCCCTATTTGGAGAAGTCATAACCCTTAGTCAATGATATACACCATTCATAACAAATACACATTTTGATGTATAACAACATTATATGATAGGGTAACTACTAAACAAAACATATAGAATATATCATCACAGAAAACAATACTAACACAATGAGCATTCATTCTAGTTTTGTTTAAACTTCAAAAGTTTCTTTAATAAAAGTTTACATAGATTTTAAACACTAAGGTTTACAATGTTATAAAATCAAGTAAATATATTCTAAGGCTGTTATGGCTCCTTGATGACAATTCCTTTGCCTGATTTGATCTTGGCTTGTACAGGAGCATCGGTGTCATCAGCTGGCTTCTTGCCCTTTATATCTTTCTTCTTTTGCTCTTTAGCCCTTATTCTTTGTCTTTCAAAATAATGAAAAGGCTTAGGGAAATATTTGTTATGCTCCTGAGCATTAGGAGGTAGCTTCCCAGCTTTAGCCTTTCTTCTATACTGAACAATGGCTTCTTGCCTGGCTTCATATTTTTGTCATTCTTGTTCAGTGTACCACTTACCCCTATCATGGGACTTATACTTTATAGCCTTCCAAGCAGTCAGTATAATGTTCCTGGAGGTTGGACTCCACTGCTCAAAATCAGGCTTCAATTCTGCCTATTCTCTGAATCTCTTCTTAGAGAATAGAGCTTCTTGCTCTTTGTTCAAAACTGCCTCTGGCTTGTCTACTTTCTCAAGGATAATATTTTGAGCACCTTCTGGAGGGCTTTACATAGATTGTACTTCTTGATGAATCATCTCAAAATCTGCTGAAGGATAAATAACTTGAGCAACTTCAGCTTGCTCACCTCCAAAATAAGTAGGGTGTATAACTGACTCAGCCACATTGTCATCATCATAGAGGGGTGGATATCCAAGGGTGGATCTGATGCTATTAGATATCCATTTAGCATGATCAGAGCCAGCTTTGACTAACACTCTCTCCCCCTTTATGACTTCTCTAGCAACATGATCCCTGAGGTCATCCTTTCGAAATCTGATTTATTCATCCAGAAAATTTACACCATCTTTATAGAATGCTTTTAACTTCAGTAGCTGTCCAGAAATGGTCTTTTGAGAATCCTCAATAGCAGTTTTTACAGCAGCTATTCCTTCTTGTAATTGCTTATCAAACTCTGCCTTGGCTTTAGTCCTTGCCTCAGTTTGGGCAGTAGCAATATTCTTCATTTCTGTAACAATCACATTATGTGATGCAGTCAGATTATCATTTATTCTGATCTGATTCTCTAGGATATAACCTTGTTTCACAACCATATCATCAACTTGATTCTTGATCTTTTCTTGATGTTTTGCTAGGAAGACCACAACATTTCCACCCTTGTGGAAAAAATCAGTCATTTCCTTCATATTCAGATTAACTTCAAATCTTATAGATTTAATATCTTGGGCCAAGGAGAGTTGTAGATCTTTGTGTTTCTCATTCATATACTTCTCCATGACAATCCTTTGTTCATCTAGCTTTACTTGTAGAGAGACTAATAAGGAACTGTAAAATGTTGCTGGGGCAGGTTGAGAAGCAGCAGTTTGTAATGCCTTCTTATAGCTTTGGCTTCTCCTTTTGAAGACCATTAGCTTCCTCTTCTTAGCTCTTGTAGCTTCATCATCCTCAGATGCTGAGGAACTAGCTATATCAACTCTATCTTTAGGACTAGGAGGCAATACTTGTTCAGTCCTAGGTTGCTCCCCCTGAGTCCCTTGCTCCTCCTCAACTCTTGCTTTGTCCCCCTGAGTTCCTACTTGCTCCCCCTCAAGGTTAACTTGCTCCCCTCAAAATTTGCATTCTCCGCCTCAAGTTCAGTTTGCTCTATTTCATTGAACAACTCTTCAAGGGTGAATTCTTGTTGAGTAGGGACTGGTGATACTCTTATCACTAGAGCATCAGCTGCAACAGATGTATCCTCCAAGATAACATCTTGTGCTTGACTGCTTAGTTGAGTTGGCTGATCAACATCAATCAAAGATTCAGTTAGAGTTTCATCCTTATCATTAAGAATTGATTGATTCACCTCATGAATTACCTCAAGTATATTCTGTGTTGTCATTTTACTTTCCAAGTGAGTTGGCACTTCCTCATGGTGAGGCTCCCCCTGTAGTAGATCCAGGTGGATGGGGCTAGCAGATGGTTGCTCCCCCTGCCTCTGTGCATCTTCATTTCTTACTGGTGACTTTCCAGCATTTTCAGCCTCTTCCTCATTAGAACTGGAAGATGCTTGCTCCTCTGAACTACTGGAAGGTTCAGGAGCCATTTTGGCTTTCTTCTGCTTCCTATATAATGGAGCTTCCTTCTCTGGAGTAGGCATGTCATTAGTTAATACCCTCTACCACCTGGAGATGATCCTGATGTCCATTCTTCTCATGTGATTTATCTTAGTCCTAGCTGACTGTTCCATCACTTCAGGTATTGTTCCAGCTAAATACAAGCTCACAATTCTTCCCAGAATTGGCTTCTTTATACTTTCCTTAATCTTTTCAAAAATGACTACTAACCAATCAGTGTTTAGTCTATAGATGATTCTGGTCATAAGGGTGAACATATATGCAGAAATCCTATCATGCCCCCATGGCTTACATAGAATCACTTTTCATACAACTTCAGATAAGAACTTCCCTTGCATATTCATGCCTTTCCTGTTCAAAGCTGAGCCAATCTTCATGGTGGAATTCAGTCCACACCATTGAAGTGCTTCCCTTAGCTTAGATGCGGGTACATCTTCTTCTTCTTGTGTTCTTGGCAGGTGAAAACTTTCCTTAAACTCTTCTGGGTGATTTTCACCTTTACTCCATGGACTGTGGATCTAATTTTGAGTCCAGTTTGATCTAGGGTAGCAGCACCAAAGAATTCTAGTGTTTCTTTCTTCCAAATCTTAGTTGGTTCAGAAACTAGAAACTCCAACCCATTCTCAGTAATTAGGGACTACAGCTTTAATTTCAGGTTCCGCATGGTCAAAGGCGTTGCGTACCAGCTCATATCATTCATTGGCATTGTCTTCTAGCTTTGGCGCCATTAGGTTTTAAAGAAATCTTGAATTTATAGGAGAGAATTTGTCGACACAAAGTTTTGGTCTCGAAACTATGGAGAGTGTGTCGACAGACATTGTTGTTGACCTATTTATACCTTTCTAAAAATGAAGGTGAAAAGGCACGTCATAATTCTCTTAATGTGTCGACACTGTTGAAAAGTGTCAACACGGACTTCTAATGTCTCGACATAAGTGTTGACTTCTATGTATCGACACTTATTCCTTTGCACTCGACGATCAGTCGATTCTCTACTCGACTAAATCTGTGTTGAACCTAAGTGTCGACACCATCTCTGGATGTGTCGACACCACTCCTGGAAGTGTCGACACTACTTCTCTGAAGTGTCGACACCAATTTTCTAGATGTGTCGACATTATTTCCCTGGAATGTCGACACCACTTCTATGTGTCGACACAGACAACTTCTTGTGCCGACACAATTTTACTTAGCCAATATTGTTAAACTACGTTATGTTTAACATACCTAATTCAATTTTAAACTTATTGAATTTAGTTTCATCCAGGGGCTTAGTAAACATATCTGCAATTTGATAATATGATTTGACAAATTCTAGTGAGATGTCCTCTTTCTCTACATGTTCTCTAAGAAAATGGTATCTAATTTCTATATGCTTAGTCCTACTATGTGAAACAGGATTATTAGCAATAAAAATAGCACTTGTAGAATCACAAAACAAAGGTGTTTGACTTACCTGAATACCATAGTCTTCTAGCTGGTGCTGAATCCACAATAGCTGTGCACAGCAACTTCCTGCTGCCACATATTCAGACTCAGCTGTGGAAATTGCCACACTAGTCTGCTTCTTACAGCTCCAAGACACTAGTCTTCCTCCTAGAAATTGACAGGTGCCTATAGTACTTTTTCTATCTTCTTTGTAACCTACAAAGTCTGCATCTGAATAGCCTGTCAGTAGAAAATCTCTATTCCTAGGGTACCAAAGGCCTAGATTAGGTGTGCCCTTAAGATATCTCAAAATCCTTTTAATTGCAGTCAGATGGGATTCTTTAGGTCAGGATTGGTACCCAGCACAGACATATATAGCATACATGATATCTGGTCTACTAGCAGTCAGATATATGAGGGAGCCAACTATCCCTCTATACAAAGTTTCATCTACAGGTTTCCCTGCATCATCTTTGCTTAGAGACACACTTGTCCCCATAGGAGTTCTCATGGTAGTGGATGATTCCATACCATACTTCTTAATTAACTCCAGGGTGAACTTAGACTAAGATATAGACAAGCCATCTTCAGTCTGTCTTACTTGGAGACCCAAGAAGAACTTAAGTTCTCCCATACTACTAATTTCAAATTTCCCTTGCATAAGTTTTGCAAACTTTCTACAAAGGTTACTTTCTGTAGACCCAAATATTATGTCATCAACATATATTTAGACTAGGATTATCTTTCCTTTGGATTCCCTAAGGAATAGAGTCTTATCTATTTTCCCCCTTGAGAATTTGTTCTCAATGAGGAAAGTAGACAGGGTTTCATACCAGGCCCTTGGGGATTGCTTTAACCCATATAATGCTTTCCTAAGTCTATAAACATAATCAGGTTTGAGAGGATCAACAAAACCTGAGGGCTGCTCTACATAGACTTCTTCTTTTATATTTCCATTTTGGAATGCTGATTTTACATCCATTTGGAATACCTTAAAGCCTTGATATGCTGCATAAGCAAGGAACATCCTAATTGCTTCTAGTCTTGCTACTGGGGCAAAGGTTTGATCAAAGTCAATACCCTTTTTCCTGCCTGTATCCTTTTGCAACAAGTCTTGCTTTGTTCTTCACAATGATCCCATTCTCATCTAGTTTGTTCCTAAAGATCCACTTTGTTCCAATGATGTTGTGGTCTTTTGGTTTAGGAACTAATTTCCAGACCTTGCACCTTCTGAACTGATTCAGCTCCTCTTGCATGGAATCAATCCAATGTGGGTATAGAACAGCTTCTTCAAATTTCTTGGGTTCTACTTGTGATAAGAAGCTAGAGCAAAGAACTGTGTTTAGATTCCTGCTCCTTGTTTGTACTCCTTGTCTTGGATCACCAATTATCTGATTTGCTGGATGATGCTTTAAGTGTCTAATAGCTGGAGGTAGTCTATCTTCTGGTTGAACACCTCCAGTCTCTACATTATGCTGCATCTCTTGGTTTTCATCAGCATCTGGAGAGTCTTGTACTCCCCCTGGATAGCAGCCACCATTTTCCACTTCCTGATTTGCAGTTGAATCTTCTGTAATGGTAAGCTTGTCCATTCTCTCATTTATACCTGTAGAACTGCAAGTACTACTTGGCAACTCACAGTTAATCAGTCTTGTTTCATCAAAGACAACATGTACAGACTCTTCTACAACTTGAGAAATCAAGTTGTAGACCCTATAAGCCTTACTATTATTGGTGTACCCAACAAATATCCCATCTTGGGATTTGGCAGCAAACTTAGTTAGATAATACTTGCCATTGTTAAGGACATAACACTTGCAACCAAAGATCCTAAAATAGGATAAGTTTAGTTTTCTGCCCTTCATAATCTCATAGGGAGTCTTTTTATGGCTTTTGGTAATAGAAGACATATTGATCACATGACATGCAGTGTTTACTGCCTCAGCCCAGAAATATTCTAGGAGAGAAGTGTCACTCAATAGAGTTCTACCAGCCTCAATCAGTGTTCTATTCTCCCTTTCAGCAATACCATTTTGTTGTGGTGTCCTATGTGAGGAGAATTCTTGAAAAATCCTAAATTCTTCACACAGTCTTGTCATACTCTCAGATTGAAATTCAGTGTCATGGTCACTTCTGATTTTGACCACTGTACTGTGCAGTTCATTCTGAATTTGTTTGATAAAACTATATAAAACACTTGGGGTTTCAGATTTTTGTCTCAGAAAGAACATCCATGAATATCTAGAATAGTTATCTACCACCACAAAAGTGTAGACCTTCCTACCTAGACTATGAACTGGCATAGGACCAAATAGATTCATATACAAGAGGTATAGACACCTCACTGAATCCTTGCTTTCAAGGCTATTAAAGGAGGATTTGGTCTGCTTGTCTTTTTGACAAGCTGAGCATATCCCATCCTTTATACACTTAACTTGAGGACCATTCCTCACTAACTCTTTGCTAAAGAGATGACCAATAGTCTTGTAGTTAATATGGGTCAGCCTCTTGTGCCATTTAACACAATGAGAGGCTCTCTCATCAGCTACAAGACAAATAGGAGAAACATTGTTCTCACACTCAAAGTTAAGACAGTACACATTTCTTTTTCTATATCCTGTCAATATGACCTTTTGATCACTTGACCTTTTGATATGACATCCATTCTTAATAAATGAAATGTCATATCCTAGATTACTCAGCTGACTTATGCTTATAAGGTTGTGTTTCAAACCCTTCACATAGGCCACTTGAGAGATAGTAATCTGTTTATTAGAAATGTTAACAAATCCTTTGATGGTTCCTTTTTCAGAACCACCAAAGATTACTTTAGGCCCATTCATGATAGGTGAGTAGTCCTTCAGCAACCCCCTTATTCCAGTCATGTGCCTGGAACATCCACTGTCTAAGTACCATATAGGGGCATGGCAACTTGGACTCACCTGCAATAAAGATTACCTAACCTTAGAACCCAAATGAGTTTTGGGTCCTTGGTTCATGTTAGCCTGAAATTTAACAAATCTGCCAGCAGCTTTTCTAATATGCAGACTGCTACTCTCCTTGACACTATTATTGTGTCAACAGTGTAAGGCAAAGTGGCCTACCTTGCCACAGCACCAGCACTCAAACTTGTTATACTTTTGTTTAGGTACAACCTTAGCTGAATTTTTTACAGCAGGTCTCTTGTTTTGTGTTGGGGCTTTGCCTTTCTTATTGGACTTAGCAGCCCATACTATTCTCTTAAAGCCTAACCCTGCCTTACCCTTTTGTGACACAAAGTCATCTATTAAGGATAATACAGATTTTGGCTTAGAAAAACTAGCCACAATCTCCTTTTCTTTCTGAAGTCTAATCTCCAGATTTTTAATCTGATCCTTCTTGAATGTGATTGTGCCCATTTGAATAACAGTTTTGTTTTTCAATCTGGCAATCTCATTCAGCTTTTGATCCAGCAACTTCTCTGAATCAGATGCAGCCATCCTAAGATTTGCAATTTCCTTAGCTTGAGTTTTGGCCCGGCTTTTGCTTTTCTTTAGTGCCTGTAACAAGTCCCCATATTCATCTATCAGCTGATGAATATCACCTTCAGACTCAGACTCATCCACATCACTTGATGCAGATGTTGCTGACTCTGACTCAATACTACAATCTGAATTTCTAGAAAAAACATTGTACCTTACTAGGACCAGGCTGATCCTGGCACTTGTCTTCTTCAGACACAACCATCAGTCCCTTGCACTGATGGTCTTCTTGTTCATAGATAGAGTTCATCACTTGCAAAAACTCATCTTCTTCATCTGCTGCATATAGACCAATGTATGCCTCAGCTTCAGATTCTAACTCTGAAGATGATTGGTCTGTCAAGCTCTTCTCCTTCTTAACAACAAAGGATTTCTCCTTCTTGCTCTGGTGTTGAATCTTATTTTTATCAGCAGACTCTTTTCTTTTGTCTGGACACTCAGCCACAACATGTCCAGGCCTATTATAGCAGTAGCAAACTATCTTTGATGTTGTAGATTTGCTTGGCTTAGACCTGCTCCTGTCCTTCCTGGATGACTTTCTCTTTTGATAATAGTCATCCTTAGGCTGAGATGTGGAAGGCTTAGACTTCCACTGCTTCTTCTTCAGGAATCTCTGAAACTGCCTTGTGAAGGCATCAAAGTCTTCATCTGAGTCACTGCTGTCTGAACTTTGGTTGTTTGAATTATCTGAAGCAATTTCAGCAACTATCTTAGGAGGTGATGGAGACATCCTCCTATTCTTCCTAGTGGCTTCAACCTTGAAGACCACAGATTTTTCTTTATGCTCCCCTTTTGCACTTTTCTCTTCCTCTTTCCTTGCCATCAGCTGCATCTCATATGACAACAATTTTCCAAACAAAGTTGGTGGAGAGATATCTGCAAGTTTGGCCACTTCCCTAATGGCACCAATCTTAGTGTCCCAATCCTTTGTCAAGGATCTTAGGAATTTATTATTCAGTTCATATGTACTGAAGATTCTTCCATAGGACATCAGCTCATTTACTATTCTATAGAACTTTTTATAACACTCAGTTATACTGTCAGACTTTCCTTGTCTGAAACTCTCATATCCTTGGTTCAACATAGACTTTCTATCTTGTCTGACTTCTTCAGAACCCTCCATGTATACTATCAAAGTATCCCACATTTCCTTGGAGGTCTTGTAGTGAATCAAATTTTGAAAGGATGAATCATCTATGACACTTACTATGATATTCTGGGCTCTATTATCCGTAGTTGCCAAGATGATCTCATCCTTGGTCATCTCTGAAAAATCCTTGGGAATTATTTGGTTTACATCTAGAACTGAAATCTTCATAGGAATATAAGGACCTTCCTTTACTGTAATGTAGATCCTTGGATCTGAAGCCTCCATAAATAGCCTGACCCTTTCTTTCCATATTCCAAATATCTCCTTTCTGTATATGGGTATTTTCATAGAACCTAGTTCCTTATGATTTTCTCCTGAACCCATTTTCTTGATCTTGAATCTGCCTTATGGATCTAACTCAGACTGTTAAGTCCTTCTTTGAGGAACCTCGCTCTGATACCACTTGAAATAATTAGTGTCTAACCACCTAGAGGGGGGGGTGAATATGTGTAATTCCTTTTTCTTTTTAAGGCAGAAAATCTATACATTTAATTACTCAGCAACAATTAATTTTACAGCTAACACAACACAGATTCACAGAATCACAACAATACAGATTGCACACAGATTTTATAGTGGTTTCCCAAGGTCTGGGTACATCCACTTTCCCCCTTCTCCAATCTAACAGTGTACTAGATTCGGCCAAACTTCTTATCTTCACCTCAGATCCTCAGATCTTACAGTAGCTCAGAACCCCAACAGGGCTCCTACAACTCAGAATGAGTCCACACTCCCACAGCTCAGGCAATCTGCCCTACCTCAGCCTTCAACAAGGCCTATAACTCAGAGATCACAATCTCCTATAACTCAGGCTCACAGCCCTACCTCAGCCTTCAACAAGGCCTACAACTCAGAGAAAATATTCTCCTACACTCAGCCTTTATAAACACTGGATTACAACTCAGATCATATGAAGATCCTACAGAAAATTGATTTACCAAAGTATTTTACCACCACCCTGGTAGAGAGAGAATGGATGGATGGCTTCTTGATCAGTTCTTGGAAGAATCTGATGGCAGAGAACAACCTCTCTTAGCTTTCTTCAAACCTTCTTGAATCTGAACTCAATAGGATTGAACTACTGTGAAGTTGATCTTCAATCAGCTTCTGACTTGAGATTCAGATCTCAATCTGAATCTTTCTTGGCAGCCTGGATCAGCAACTACACTTCAGTAGATGGAGCTCTCTCTCTCCAACTTCTTCTTAGATATTCTGACGAAAATCTTCTGTATAATTACTTATATCAGTTGTATTGTTCTTCTTCTATATATCCTTCATCTGTTGAAGGAGAAAGACTTTATATAGTCTTCCTCCATGGTAACCGGCTGATCCGGTTTCAAACAAACTTCTGACAGCTTTGATAGTTGCAATAGACTGGTTAGAAATGGCAGCTGTCAAGTCATCCAGTCACTTCTTGAAATACTGTCTCTGTCTGAAAGTGTCGAGACTGAACTTCATAATGTGTCTACACAAGTAGACTAAGTGTCGACACAAGTGGACTAAGTGTCGACACAAGCCTTGGTGGTGTCGACACATCTCCTTTATTGTTGATACTGCTTCTCAACACAGCTTCTTTAGAATATGTCGACATTGATTCTGTGTGTCGACACAAGCCTTATTTTCTTTAACTTTGTTGAAACTTTGTTGTATGTCGACACTAGTCCTGTGTGTCGACGCAGTTTATGTCGACAAAGTATTCAGTGTGTTGGCACTGCCTCTTGGTGTCGACACAATTGATGTCGACTAAGTATTCCTGTGTGTCGACACTGTCTCTTGGTGTCGACACAGTTGATGTCGACAATGCTTCACTGTGTGTCAACACTGCCTCTGCATGTCGACACAGTTCTTCTGGTGTCGACACAGCCTTTCCAAGTGTCGACACAATTAATTTCAAGTGTCGACCCAGCTTTTCCCCAGTGTCAACACAAGCCTTCATAAGTGTCGACACAGCTTCTCCAGGTGTCGACAAATAGACCTAGAAACTTTTTCCTGCATTCTTGCATTTTCTTAACCTACACATATAAACTCAAAACAACATCAAATACACCTTGATGCATATCATTGAGTAGGGTGAGGCTTCTTCAAATCTGGTACACATTTTCCAATGTACCCAACAGTCTCTCGCACTGAACCACATAGCCCAGGTCCAATTCCACTTGCCCGTTGCTCATACCGCCTAGTCAATTTAAGTCCTATGGGCAGGCCAAGCTTCCCTTGAATCATAAACATTCCATACAATCACATAACCCAGTTATGTTCAAGGTCGGTTCCCTGACCGCCAAGTTAGCAGAACAACGATTCCGCTCAGTTTTTCAGGTGCGCCTTGGAGTTAGTCCCCAAGGATCCCTGCAGCAATCTACCATGTAGAAACCCGAAAACCCAAAGCATGGAGTCTTCTCCGGCAAAACATACAAAATGCAACATCACCGATCTAGACCAACATGTCCGGGTATGCTTCACACACAATGCCTATGTTCGTACTTCGATTCCGGACTCTATATGCAACACAAGTGGGACTATTCACGTCTACTCCAAGGAACACCGCACACTCGCCGCACACTCGCGGGAGCGGGTTTCCCTATGCAAAAGGAAGAGAGCTTCACATGCTCAAGTAGAGAATCGTTACCCTTGTAGTCCGCTTTTGCGCCATGGAAAAACTATACGGATAGAAGGCTTCGCAATGGAATTTCCTCCACGGATCCTCTCTCGGCTCCCAAAACAATGCTCCGATGCTCCGCCGGCGGCCGGAATCCTCCTCAAACTTCCTCCTTGCTCTCTCTTCTCTCCAACACCTTGTAAAGAGAATGCTAAAGAAGAAATGAGGATTTAATCCCTCATTCCCGGCCTTAACAGAGCAGGAACACCTCTGGGCCGTCGGATCTTAATTAAAGAAAACGAATGGCTTATATCCGCACAAAAATCCTCAAACCTGGGCCGAATACGGCCTCGTACACGGCCATGTCCCAGGCCGTGTGCCTCGATCCAGGCACGACCGTCGAACATAGAAGAGGACACGGGTCAAGACACGCTCGTGTCTCAACCTGACATGCCCGTCTTGGGTCCTCGACACGCCAGTGACCGGGGGTGTGTCACAAATAACTGCCACGCCAACCGTCACGACTCTTCGGAACACGAGTATTGACACGGGTAGGCACACGCCCGTATCACTCTGTCGTGTTTCTTGTCCTATCCTTCTCTGGTCACAGCCGGCCAACATATGGAATGACACGCCACTGGAACATGCCCGTATCCCAGGCCGTGTACCACTATACAGGCGCCAAAAATATTTCTCAGGATGCGACCAGCTCGATTATGATTTTCGGGGCGTTACAAATCTCCCCCACTTAAAGAATTTTATCCCGAAATTATATAAAGATACACTGAAATTTAATTGTTACCTGAGTGGAATAACTCGGGATATTCTTCCAACATAGTCTGCTCTCGCTCCCAAGAAAGCTCCTCACGACCGCAGTTATCCCATCAGACTTTAACCATTCGGATTTCCTTATTGGGGAGTCGTTTAACTCCAAAATACTCAATACATACTGGCTTGACCTTGGTCGTCAACCTATATTCAACCGACACTTGATCGACCGCAATGATCTACGAAGGCTCTTGTATCGCCTTCCGCAACATCGATACGTTGAACACATCGTGTAGCCCACTCAACTCCACCGACTGCTTCAAACGATACGCTGCTTCGCCAACAAGCTCCACGATTTCAAACGGTTCAAGGTATCTCGGACTCAGCTTCTTCAAGCGTCAAACCCACGACATGCCCTTGAACGGCTTGATTTTCAAATACACCCAGTCGCCAACATCGAACTCCACATTCCTATGCTTGGCGTTACAGTATTTTGCCTCCCTATCCTGAGCGATCTTCAACCTTTCCTGAATTGTACGTATCATTGAAGTGTCATCTTCCACCGCTTGACGTTTGTATAACTTCGACTCGCCTGTCTCCAACCAAGACAACGGCGTGCGACACTTTCTCCCATACAAGGCCTCGAAGGCCGCCATTCCAGTACTCGCTTGAAAGCTGTTGTTATACGCGAACTCCACCATGTACAGGTTAACTTCCCACTGCTTTCCAAAATCTAGGACGCACATGAGAAGCATGTCCTCCATCGTCCTGTTGACCCTCTCGGTCTGACCATCCGTCTGTGTATGGAATGTCGTTCTGAATTTCAGCTAAGTTCCCAACAGACTATGCACTAGCCTCCAGTCATTGGACGTGAAGCATCCATCTCGGTCACTAACAATACTGCAAGGCACACCATGCAATCGAACAATATTTTCTACATAGAGTTTGGCTAACTTCTCCACCAGATCTTCCGTCCTATTCAGGATTAAATGCGTCACTTTTGTCAACCTATCTACGACCACCTAGATGGCGTCGTTTCCCCTCTACGACTTTGGCAAGACATGCATAAAATCCATAGAAATGTCGTCGAATTTCCATTCCAGGATATGCAAGGACTTCAGGAAACCTCCGGGCTTTTGGAACTCCGCCTTCACCAAGGCATAAGTTCGGCACTTGGCCACATAAAGTGCTACATCCTTCTTAAATCCTGGCCGCCAGAACAACTTCTTCATGTCTCTATACATCTTCGTGCTCCCGGGGTGGATTGAGTAATTGGTATGATGAGCCTCGTACATCAACTCCTCCATAAGATTATCCGCACTAGGGATGCATAGACGACCGCCCTTCCTTAGCAGTCCATCCTCAACAGCAAACTGGGAATTTGACCCATTCAAAGATTCATCTAAGATCTGCTTCATGCTGCTATCCAGAACCAAAGCCCGCCGAACTCTATCAGTTAGGTCATACTGCACCTCTGTCCAAAATAATTTCACCTCAACACTAGCCTGCTTGTCGAAGCAAGATATCTCTAATGCCTCCAAATCACGGATCAATCTCTCATCATGTCCCAACAACCAGCTGGCATGCGCAGGTGTCCTACGACTCAACGCATCTGCCACTGCATTTCCTTTTCCAGGCACATAATGTATCTCGAAGGTGTAATCCCCTAGGAATTCCATCCACCTCCGTACCTCATGTTCAAGTCCTTCTGATCTAACAGGTACTTCAGGCTCTTATGATCGGTGTAGATATCGACCTTTACACCATACAGATAGTACCTCCACAGCTTTAGAGCAAATATCACGGCCGCTAACTCTAAGTCATGGACCAGATAATTCCTCTCGTAAACCTTCAACTGTCATGAACCATAGGCTACCATGCGCCCATACTGAAGAAGAACACAACCCAAACCACTGCCCGAAGCATCACTATAGATTTCAAACCCTTCGGTCCCCCTCAACGAACATAAAATAGGCGTCGTAGTTTACCGCCTCTTCAATTCTTCAAAAGCCTGCTCGCACTCCAGCGACCACACAAACTTTTGATCATTCCTTGTCAACGTCGTGAGTGGTAGCGCTATCCGCGAGAAGTTCTCTACGAAACGCCTGTAGTAGCCAGCAAGCCCCAGAAAGCTCCGGACCTCTGCCACTGAAGTCAACACAGGCCACTCCTGTATCGCCGCTATCTTCGACGGATCCACCACTATCCCTTCTCCACTAACAACATGACCAAGGAACGCTACCGAGGATAACCAGAATTCACACTTGGAGAACCTATCGTACAACTAATTTCTCCTCAACGTCTCCAACACCATATGCAGATGCTTGTAGTGATCATCCTCACACTGCGAGTACACCAAGATATCGTCGATAAATACTATCACGAAATGACCCAGGTACTCTCTGAACGTCCTGTTCATCAGATCCTTAAACACGGATGACGCATTGGTCAACACAAATGGCATGACCCTGAACTCGAAATGCCTAAACCGCGTGCTGAATGCTGTCTTTGGGATGTCTCTTTCTCTTATCCTTAGTTGGTAGTAGCCAGACTTTAGATCTAACTTCGAATATACTGTTTACCCAACCAACTGATCAAATAGATCGTCAATCCTTGGGATCGTATACTTATTCTTCTCCGTAAGCTTGTTTAGCTCCCGATAGTCAATACAGAGTCGCAAACTCCCATCCTTCTTCTTAACGAATAGGACCGATGCTCTCCAAGGTGACGAACTTGGATGCACATACCCTTGCTCCAACAACTCCTGCAGTTGCACCTTCAACTCTGCCATCTCTCTTAGCGTTATCCGATACGGAGAGTGTGACACTGGTTTGGCACCCGGCACCAGCTCAATAGTAAAATCAATCTCCCGCTGAGGAGGGACTCCTAGGAGATCATCTGGAAACACATCAGGATACTCGGACACAACTAGAATACTATCCAAACTTGGCTTAGGCATTGAAGTCTGCACTAATGTGACAAACAGCTCTACCCCAGACCGAACTGCCTTGATCCCCTGAAGGGCCGACATCAAAACCTTACCCGACCCCTTCATGCCAGCAAACGTAGTCTCTCGTTCAGTATTTAGTCCAAAACTAACCTCCTTTCGATTGCAATCAATGCATTATCGCTGCTTCAAGAGCCAGTCCATACCAAAGATTACGTCGAACTCTACTAATGGCAGTACCAACGCTCGCAAATCAAACTCCTGGTCCCCAATCAGAATCTTCACCACACAGACTCTATCCGTGTGCATTGAGCACCCATTAGGTAACAACACATCCAAATTGTCTTCTGCCATCGAGGAAGGGACCCCGATGCGCGATACAAATCTTTCGGACAGGAAGGAATGCGAAGCTCCGTATCAAATAGGGCTCTCATCGGACAATCGAAAATCATCACGAAGCCTAGCACAAACAAATGTAAGCTAACATATAAAAAGGTAACAACCACATAAAGTTAAACTGCTATAATTTAACTCATACTTGCCACCACGTCATCTTGTTTAATGGCCTCTTGAAGACCAAGGTTGTAAACTCTAGGCTGGGCTGGAGCATGATGGGACGCGGTTGACTCCACTGCCTTCCATTTCTCTTCATAAGTCTCTCCAGGCTTCTTCTCGGACTTTGCACGTCTGTTCCAAAACTCACGAGCTAAATGCCCCATCCTTCCATAGTTATAGCAAGCTCCTAGGACTTGACTCGTGGTTGCCCCTGACGCACCAGATGAAGGGGCTGAGTTCGAAGTGCTCTGTTTCTTGTTCCATCTGCAGAATCCTGACTTTGAGTTTGGCACTTTGAACTCTGACCTCTTTTCCCTTGGGTCCTTCTTCTCTTTCACTTTCTTCACAACCTTCTCCAATGACCGGGCCAAATTGACCAAGGCTAGAAAGCCATGCGCCTTAGGCCCAATAAGGAGTAACTGTAGGTTGTCACATAAACCCTCATAGAATCGGTTGGCCTTACCCTCCTCTTCAATAAACATAGCACCAGCATAACGACCCAACCGTGTAAACTGGTGGAGATACTCATCCACGCTTCTGGCTCACTGACTCAACCCAAGATATTGATTCTCCATCTCAAGCTTCTGAGCAGAGGGTAGATATCTGGCCAAGAACAACCTTGAGAATTCCTCCATCGGCATATCAACAAGTTGCCTTCCCACTAAAAGGTGAACCTCCAACTCGTCCCACCACAACTTCGCCTCACCAGCTAAAAGGAAGGTCAATACAGTAGTCTTCTGCCACTCCTCAGTTAACGTGGCTGTCAAGACCCTCTTTATCGTAGAGAGCCAATCCTCAGCTTGAGTTGGCGTTCTAGCCCCATCGAACCTCGGAGGATTAAAGCTCATTACATGCTTGAGCTGCCTCTCCATAGCTCTCCTTGGTGCTACTAGATCAACTACCGCACGCTCCACCACTCTCGGCTTTGCCGCCCTAACCGGTTCTTGCTCAACAATAGGTGGTGCGTGGTGCATTTGCCCTATAGGTTGGGCATTTACCATCACAAAGACTGCTTCAGCCGCCAACCTGATGGTTTCTGCTGAAGGAGGTGTTGTAGGCACGTCACTAGGTGCACTACTTTCTGCTAATTACGGACGTTCCGACTGACCATCACCGCTCCTAGCTGCATATAATAGAAAAGACCCACTATTAGACGACAAGCAAATTGCTAAAAGCAATCATTGGAACTCTCAGGTTCCTCAAAACAAGTGTATTTTTCATTCCTAAGTGGACATTCATGGGTTCTTTTTGATGTTATAACGATAACGCACACATGTGCTCACCACCCCTTAAAATAATTTGCCCACGAATTCATTTAAGCCTGACCGTAACCAGAAGTATGATACCAAATTGTAACACCCCCATCTGTCGTATGACATATAACAGAAGGTCCAGCTGGAACCCGATGCCATATACCACGGACAGTCGGAAGGGTTAGGTATGAATAACCAAACTATCCAATCTGAGACTACTCGTCCTAACACAGAGCATTCCAGCGGAAGCTTTTAATTTGAAATAAAGAACCCATAATTTAAAGTTCAACTAACATGAATGTCCACAACTACCACAGGAATAAAATAGCAAATACACTGAATGTCTTGGCCTTATGGCCTTACAAGAGTTTCACTTAACAAAGTAATGTCTTCCATACATCGGCTCGCAGGCCGGCCACATATGACAAAATAAAGTACAACTATTCACTTTGGCCTTCGAGGGCCAGCTCAGCAACATGGGCTCCAGCCCGCTATTTGGCACTCACCTCCGCAGCACCTACAAGCAACATTCCACGGCACGGTGGCAAACAAAGCAACGGTCAGACAAAGATGACCAAATTATAACGACCTGGCCCCTTTATAGGGACGGCGGTGCTCCTTCCCTGCATTTAGTTAGCCCAGCTAAACAAATAAGTGAACTAATACTTCGCCACAAGTGTAGGCTCGCACGGCCAAACACCCCGTGCACTCAGGGCACATTAACGGTGAATCCGGTCAATTCCGCGGCTTCACCACCACCCCCAGGATGGCAACAACATGAGCATTTTAGCCTTTCTGGCCACTATCTAAGACTCCCGACTATGCCAACGGCCAGTCCCCTCAATGGGTATCTCGCACCGAACCACATAGACCAGGTCCAATTCCACTTGCATGTTGCTCATACCGCCTAGTCAATTTAAGTCCTACGTGCGGGCCAAGCTTCTCTTGGATCCTAAACATTCCATACAATCACATAACTCAGTTATGTTCAAGGCCAGTTCCCTGACCGCCAAGTTAGCAGAACAACGATTCCGCTCAGTTTTTCGGGTGCGCCTTAGAGTTAGTCCCCAAGGATCCCTGCTGTAATCTACCTGGTAGAAACCCCAAAACCCAAAACACTGAGTCTTCTCTGTTAAAACATACAAAATGCAACATCACTGATCCAGATCAACATGTCCAGGTAGGCTTCATACATAATGCCTATGTCCGTACTTCGATTCCGGACTCTATATGCAACACAAAGGGGACTATTCACAACTACACCAAGGAACACCGCACACTCGCCGCACACTCACGTGAGCGGGTTTCCCTATGCAAAAGGAAGAGAGCTTCGCATGCTCAAGTAGAGAATCGTTACCCTTGTAGTCCGCTTTTACGCCATGGAAAACCTATACGGATAAAAGGCTTCGCAATGGATTTTCCTCTACGGATCCACTCTCGGCTCCCAAAACGGTGCTCCGATGCTCCGCCGGCGGCCAGAATCCTCATCAAACTTCCTCCTTGCTGTTTATTCTCTCCAACACCTTGGAAAGAGAATGCTAAAGAGGAAATTAGGAGTTAATCCATCATACCTGGCCTTAACAGTGCAGGAGCACCTATGGTCCGTCAGATCTTAATTAAAGAAAACGAACGGCTCAGATCCGCACAAAAATCCTCAAACCTGGGCCGAACACGGCCTCGCACACGACTGTGTCCCAGGTCGTGTGCCTCAATCCAGGAACGATCGTCGAACACAGAAGAGGACACGGGTCAAGAAATGCCCGTGTATCAACCTGACACGCCCGCGTCGGGTCCTCGACACGCCCGTGATCGAGGGTATGTCACTGTTGGGTACATTGGTTCTAATGTACCTGATTTGAAGAAGCCTCACCCTACTCAATGATATACATCAAAATGTATTTGATTTATTTTGAGTTTACTTGTGCAGGTTAAGTATTTGCAGGAAAGATGAAAAAGTTTCTAAGTCCATGTGTCGACACACAGAGGGAAAGTGTCGACACTTAAGAAGACTTGTGTCGACACCCAGGCAAGCAGTGTCGACACTTGGATTACTTGTGTCGACACCAGGGATGCAGAGTCGACACCAGACAGAAAGTGTCGACACAAGGAGCTGTGTCGACACTCAATGAAGAAAAGTCCAGTGAAGCAGTGTCGACACTTAGCAGTTGTGTCGACACCCAGTGAAACTGTGTCTACATCAGAAAGTGTCGACACTTGAAGTTGTGTCGACACTCAGCAAAAGTCAGCAGAGCCTAAGTATAAGTGTCGACACCCAGAGCAATGTGTCGACACACAGCAGTAGAGTCAACACTTGAAGAAAGTGTCGACATGAGAAAGAATGTGTCGACACTCAGCAGAAGACTCAACACTTGAAGAAAGTGTCAACACAAGGAGCTGTGTCGACACTTAACTAAGTTCAACAAAAATTCTAAGTACAAGTGTCGACACTAAGGGGTGTCGACACTCAGCCAGAGTCTCAACAGAAGAAGAATGTGTCGACACAAGGAGCAGTGTCGACACTCAGCAAGTATCAACACTGAAGGCATGTGTCGACACCAAGAAGATGTGTCGACACTGAACAAGTTCAACACATGAAGATGTGTCGACACAAAGGAGTTGTGTCGACACTTACAAGAATTAAGCAATATTCTGAAGAACAAGGACTTGTGTCAACACACAATATCAGTGTCGATACATGATGAAGAAGCTGTGTCGAGATGTCAATTCTACAACACAAGGAGTTGTGTCGACACCTTGTAAGCTAGTGTCGACACTTAGTATACTTGTGTCGACACTTGGTCTATAAGTGTCGACACTTAAAGACAGACAATCTCGACACTTTCAGACAGTTACAGTTATTTCAAGAACTGACTGGATGACTTGACAGCTGCCATTCCAACCGGTCTACTGCACCTGTCAGAGTTGTCAGAAATCAGTTATGAACCGGACCAGCCGGTTACCATGAAGAAGGCCTATAAATAGGCTTATACTGTCTACAGAAGATGATGATCAATCAACAAGAGAAACACTAAAAAAGATCTAGCTATTCATTGAAGAATCCAGAGAAGATCTAAGAAGTTGGAGAGAGAGCTCCATCCAAGAAGACAGCCATTGGAACCAGGCTGAGAAGAAGGGTTCAGACTTTGTTCTGAATCTTAAGTTGCAGAGATCAAGGATCAGCTGCAGAGGAGATCAATCCTATTGTGTTCTACATTCAAGAAGCTTTGAAGAAAGCCAAGTCAGATTGATCTCAGCTGAGTTCATCCAAGAACTCATCAAGAACTTTTCAACTCATCTCTCTTTTCAGAGTTGTAGGTAGATACATTTTGTATTCATATTATCTTGTAGGATCCTTAGGGATCTGAGTTTGTAAGCCTGTAATTATAAAAGCTAAGTGTAGGTCCTGTGTGCCTGAGTGTAGGAGATTGGTATCTCTGAGTGTAGTCCTGTTGTGGCTGAGTGTAGGCATGATGTGGCTGAGTGTAGGCTTTGTGAAGAAGCTGAGTGTAGGTCTTTGAAGAAGACTGAGTTGTAGGGCCTTGGGCCTGAGCTGTAGGAACCTGTTTTGGGGTTCTGAGTGTAAGATCTGAGGATCTGAGATAGTGGAGGAGTTTGGCCGAATCTAGTACACTACTAGATAGGCGAAGGGGGAAAGTGGATGTACCCAAACCTTGGGGAACCAATATAAACCTGTGTGTTCACTGTGTGCATGTGTTTTGCTATGATTGTTGATTGATTGCTGTGAGAATGTAGTTTAAATTCTGTGATATAATCTGTATTCTGCCCAAAAAGTTAAAAAGATTTAAGTCACCTATTAACCCCCCCCCCCCCCCCCCCCCGCCTCTAGGTAATTAGGTACAATATCTTTCAAGTGGTATCAAAGCGAGGTTCCTCAAAAAGGGACATAACTGTCTGAGTAGATCCTGTTGGCAGATTCAGTCTAAGTAAATTATAGAATCAAGAAAATCAAGAAACATGGGTTCTGCTGAGAATCATAAGGAATTGGGATCCATGAAGCTACCTATCTGCAGAAAAGAAATATTTGGCATCTGGAAGGAAAGGGTGAGACTGTTTATGGAAGCCTCAGACCCTAGGATATATATCACTGTTAAAGAAGGGTCATACGTGCCCATGAAGGTTTCAGTCTTGGATGCAAATCAGAGAATACCTAAGGATTTCTCTAAAATGACAAAGGATGAGATAATTCTAGCCACAATGGACAAGAGGGCTCAGAATATCATTGTGAGTGTCATAGATGATGCAACCTTTCAAAATTTGATACACTGTAAGACATCTAAGGAGATGTGGGATACTCTTATTGTGTACATGGAGGGTTCAGAAGAGGTGAGACAGGATAGAAAATCTTTGTTAAACCAGGAATATGAAAGTTTTAGGCAAGGTAGGGCTGATAGCATAACTGAATGCTATAAGAAGTTCTATAGGATTGTGAATGAGCTAATGTCCTATGGCAGAGAATTCAGTAATTATGAATTAAATGATAAGTTTCTAAGGTCCCTAACTAAGGATTAGGACACCAAGATCTGTGCCATAAGGGAAATGGCAAAGTTAGCAGATATCCCTCAACCAACACTATTTGGAAAACTGCTATCTTATGAGATGCAATTGATTGTGAGAAAAGAAGAGGAGAAATCTACAAGAAGTGAACATAAAGAAAGGATAGTGGCATTTAAAACAGAAGCCCCTAGAAAGTATAGAAGTAAGTCACCAACTCCACCTCCTAAAGTAGTTGAGACTGAGTCAGATGATTCAGAAATAAAGTCTGAAAGCAGTGAAAGTGATGAGGACTTTGCAGCCTTCACAAGACACTTTCAAAAGTTCCTAAAGAAGAAACAGTGGAGGACTAAGCCATCCACATCATAGAGGTCATCAAAGAATGATAGAAGAATGCCCAAGTCAAACAGAACTTCATCATCAAAGATAGTTTGTTATTGTTGTAACAAACAAGGACATGTTGTTGCTGACTGTCCTGAGAAGAGAAAAGAATCTACTGATAAGAAAAAGACACAGTTCAAGGGCAAGAACGAAAGGTCTTTTGTTGCCAAGATGGACAAAGGCTTGTCAAACATGTCTTCATCAGGAACTGAGTCAGATGCTGAAGCATACATAGGATTGTTTGCTGAGGAAGAGGAACAAGAGTTCATCCAGATTATGAACTCTATATATGAACAAGAGGACAGTCAGTGCCAAGGACTGATGGCATTGACAGAAAGTGACAAAATTCAGGAGCAGCCTGGACCTATTAAGGTACAAAATTGTTCTTTAAGTTCAATTTCATGTGCTAGTTTAGAATCAGATTCATCATCATCAAGTGATGAGAGTGCATCTGCGTCTGAAGAGGATATTCATCAATTGATAGATGAATATAAAGTTCTATTGCAAGCTTTTAAGAAGAGCAAGTTCCTAGCCAAGAGTCAGGTAAAGGAAATTACTAGTCTCAAAGTTGCTGTAACTGATTTTGAGAAGATGATTGATCAAAAGCTAAATGAAATAGCCAGACTGAAGCACATAACTGTGATTCAGATGGGGACTATAACTTTTAAGAATGATCAAATCAGAAGTTTGGAGATTAGTCTTCAGAAGGAGAGAGATTTAGTTGCTAGGTTTTCTAAACCAAAGTCAGTTCTACCATTAATTGATGAATTTGTTCATCAAAAAGGTAAAGTTGGACTGGGGTTTACTAACCCAGCTAGGACTGTCAAGTCCAAGTCCAAGGGCAAAGCCCCAGCTCTCAATAAGCCTATTGTAGATAAAACAGCTAAGAATGTACCTAAGCAAAGGTACAATAGGTTTGAGTGTTGGTGTTGTGGTAAGGTAGGCCACTTTGCCATAGACTGTTGGCACAATGCAAGTGCCAAAGTGAGTAGCAAACTGCCTGTTGGAAAACCTGCAGGTAGCTTTTTTAGGAGGCAAACTAACCAGTACCATGGACCCAAGAATTCTTTGGGTTCTAAGGTTCACTAATCTGTTTTGCAGGTGAGTCCAAGTGGCCATGCCCCAATATGGTACTTGGACAGTGGATGTTCCAGACACATGACTGGAACAAGGGGATTGCTAAAGGACTACACACCCATCAAGGATGGTCCAAAAGTCACCTTTGGTGGTTCTGAAAAAGGAACCATCAAGGGTTTTGGTAACATTTCTAGCACCCATGTTACTATTACTCAAGTGGCTTATGTTAAAGGTTTGAAACATAACCTTATTAGTATAAGTCAATTGAGTGATGTAGGATATGACATCTCATTTGTCAAGGATGGTTGTCATATCAGGAGGTCAAATGATCAAGAGATCATTTTAACAGGTTATAGAAAAAAGAATGTTTATTGCCTAGACATTAAGTGTGAGACCAATGGTTCTCCAGTGTGTGTTGTAGCTGATGAGAAAGTCTCTCATTATGTCAAATGGCACAAGAGGCTAGCCCATCTCAACTACAAGATAATTAGCCAACTCTTTAGCAAAGAGTTAGTGAGGAATGGTCCTCAAGTTAAGTGTATTAAAGATGGAATATGCTCAGCTTGTCAAAAGGGCAAGCAGACTAGATCCAGCTT
This sequence comes from Platanthera guangdongensis, assembly GCA_039583875.1. Taxonomy (NCBI): domain Eukaryota; kingdom Viridiplantae; phylum Streptophyta; class Magnoliopsida; order Asparagales; family Orchidaceae; genus Platanthera; species Platanthera guangdongensis. The sequence continues at coordinate 52,914,325 of CM077164.1, forward strand.
TAGTTGCATTGAAAACAAAGATGCTGTGAGGTGTTTATACCTCTTGCATATGGATCTCTTTGATCCTATGCCAGTTCACAACCTAGGTAGGAAGTTCTATACCTTTGTAGTTGTAGATGACTACTTATGGTTTTTCCTGGGTGTTCTTCCTTAGATAGAAATCTGAAACACCTAGTATCTTCTATAGCTTTGTCAAGCAAATTCAGAATGAACTAGACAGTACAGTGGTCAAGGTAAGAAGTGACCATGGTACTGAATTCCAGTCTTACAGTATGACAAAACTATGTGAAGAATTTGGGATATTTCAAGAGTTTTCTTCACCAAGAACACCTCAGCAAAATGACATTGCTGAGAGGAAAAATAGAACCTTGATTGAGGTTGGTAGGACCCTATTAAGTGATACATCACTACCAGAATATTTCTGGGCTGAGGCAGTCAATACTGCATGCCATGTAACTAATATGGCTACCATAACTAAAAGCCACAACAAGACCCCCTATGAGATTGTGAAAGGCAGAAAACCAAACCTATCCTATTTCAGGATCTTTGGTTGTAAATACTTTATACTTAACAATGGAAAGTCTTACTTGACTAAGTTTGCTGCCAAGTCCCAAGAGGGGATCTTTGTTGTGTACAACAACAATAGTAAGGCTTATAGAGTCTACAACTTATCTACTCAAGTTGTATAGGAGTCTATACATGTAGTATTTGATGAAACTAGACTTATTAACAATGAGTTGTCTAGTAGTATTTGCAGCTCCACAAGTATAACTAAGAAGTTGGACAAGCTCACTATTAAAGGACCAAATGCAAGTCAGCTGGTAGAAGATAATGGCTGTTGTCTAGGGGGAGTACTACATGTACCTAATACAGAAGAAGTTCACGGAGTGCATCAAGATGAAGAAACTGAAGAAGTTCAACCTGAAGCCAGGATGCCTTCAGCTAATAGGCATCTTAGAGATCATCTAGTAGATCAAATCATTGGTGATCTAAGACAAGGGGTACAAACAAGGAGCAGAAATCTGAGTGCAGCTCTCTTCTCCAGTTTTCTATCCCAAGTAGAACCAAAGAAGTTTGAAGAAGCCATTCTAGACTCTCACTGGATTGAGGCAATGCCAGAAGAGCTAAATCAGTTCAAGAGATGCAAGATCTAGGAGCTTGTTCCTAAACCAGAAGACCACAACATAATTGGAACCAAGTGGATCTTTAGGAACAAGATGGATGAACATGGAGTAATTGTCAAGAACAAAGCAAGATTGGTTGCTAAAGGATATAGGCAGGAAGATGGTATTGACTTTGATCAAACCTTTACTCCAGTAGCCAGACTGGAAGCCATAAGGATGTTCCTGGCCTATGCAACTTATCAAGGATTTAAAGTTTACCAAATGGATGTTAAGTCAGCCTTTTTGAATGGTAATCTAAAGGAAGAAGTCTATGTGGAATAGCCATCAGGTTTTGTTGATTCAACTCAACCTAATCATATCTATAGACTTAGGAAAGCATTGTATGGGTTAAAACAAGCCCCTAGGGCTTGGTATGAAACCCTGTCTAGTTTCCTCATTGAGAATAAATTCACAAGGGGGAAAATAGACAAGACTATATTCCTTAGGGAATCTAGAGGCAAGATAATACTAGTCCAAATATATGTAGATGACAACATATTTGGGTCTACTGAAAGTAGTCTTTGCAAAAAGTTTGCAAAACTAATGCAAGGACAATTTGAGATGAGTAGTATGGGGGAACTTAAGTTCTTCTTGGGTATCCAAGTTAGACAGACTGAGAATGGATTATCCATATGCCAGTCTAAGTTCACCCTAGAACTAATAAGGAAGTATGGTATGGATTCATCCAGTACCATAAAGACTCCTATGGGGTCAAGTATGTCTCTTAGCAAAGATGATGCAGGGAAACCTATAGATGAGACTTTGTATAGAGGGATAGTTGGCTCCCTACTCTATTTGACTGCAAGTAGACCAGATATCATGTATGCTACATGTGTCTGTGCTAGGTACCAAGCCTGCCCTAAAGAGTCTCATTTGACAGCAGTCAAAAGGATTCTGAGATATCTAAAGGGCACTCCTTATCTAGGCCTTTGGTACCCTAGGAATGGAGACTTTGATCTAACAGGTTATTCAGATGCAGACTTTGCAGGCTGCAAAGAAGACAGAAAAAGTACCACTGGAACTTATCAATTCCTAGGTGGAAGACTGATTTCATGGAGTAGCAAGAAGCAAACAAGTGTGGTTATCTCCACTACAGAATCAGAATATGTGGCTGCAGGAAGTTGTTGTGCTCAACTTCTATGGATACATCATCAACTTGAGGATTATGGAATTCAGGTAAGTAGAACACCACTGTTTTGTGATTCTACAAGTGCTATATCAATTGCAAATAATCCTGTTTCCCATAGTAGAACTAAACATATTGAAATAAAATATCATTTTCTAAGGGAACTTGTAGAAAAAGAAGATATATCACTAGAGTATGTAAATACAGATAATCAACTAGCTGATATGTATACTAAGCCCCTAGAAGAATCAAAGTTCAATAGGTTTAAAATTGAACTAGGTATGATAAACTTAGAATAAGTTTATAGAAATGGCTAAGTAAAATAATGTCGACACACAGAGTTGTCTGTGTCGAGACAGAAAATTTGTGTCGACACTTCAGAGAAAAGGTGTCGACACATCTAGAAAGTTGGTGTCGACACTTCAGAATATTAGTATCGACACATGACAAGTAGGTGTCGACACATCCAAGGTGGTGTCGACACTTAGTGTTTACTCAGAATTATCTAAGTAAAGTCTCGACTAAATGTCGAGTTGAGTGGTGTCAACACATAATCAAGTGTCGACACATATATATGTTGACTAAACATGTGTCGACACATTAGTGTCGAGACATTATAAGTCTGTGTCGACACTTTTCAACAGTGTCGACATAATTTTAAGTTAGTTAGCCCGCCCTTTCATCTTCAATAATAGAAAGATATAAATAGGATTTTACCATAGTCTGTCGACACGCTCTCAAAAGTTTCGAGACCAAACTTGTGTGTCGACAGCTCTCTTCTCTCCAGTCAAATTTCTCAAACCCTAATGGCGCCAAAGCTCGAGGAGAACGTGAACGAAGGCTATGAACTGGTACGGCATGCGTTTGACGATACAGAACAAGAGATCAAGAATGTGGTAACCCTAGTTGCAGACTCGGGATTGGATTTTCTTGTTTCAGAGCCCACAAAGATCTGGAAGAAAGAAATTCTGGAATTCCTGAATGGAGCTAAAGTAGATGAATCTGGACTCAAGATCAAATCTAGGGTTCATGGTGAAAAGGTGAAGGTATCACCTAAAAGTTTGAGAAAGGTCCTAAACCTCCCAAGGACAAAGGAAGAAGATGAAGTTACTGTTTCAAAGACCAGAGAAGCTCTAACTTGGTGTGGACTGGATTCCAAATTGAAAATTGGATCAGTGTTTAATAGAAAGGGGATGAACAGTCAGGAGAAATTTCTTTCTGAAATTGTTGGAAAAGTAATCTTAAGTAAGCCTGGAGGGCATGACAGGGTATCAACCCATATGTTCACCCTTATGACAAGGATAATCTTCACAGTGAAAATTGATTGGTCTGCTGTTGTCTTTGAAAATATCAAAGAAAGTCTGAAGAAGACTAATTTGGGTAGGATATTAAGTCTATACTTGGATGGAAGTATACCAGAAGTTATGAGTCAAGCTGCAGGCACTAAAATCAATCATATGAGGAAGATGGACATGAGCATATTCTCTAGGTGGGACAGAGTTTTAACCAAGGAGATTCCTAATCCTGAGAAAATAACTCCTGAGAAGGAAACCCCACTCAATAAGAGGAAGAAGATAGCTCCAGTAGCTCAAGAATCTTCAAGTAGTTCAGAAGAACAAGTTGTCTTCACTCCTGATGAAGAAGACACTGGAGATCCTGGGAAGTCTCCAGCTCAACAAGAAGTTGCTGAGAAGTAGGGGGAGTTACCTCAAGCTAGCCCCAAACACTAGGATTCAGTCCAGGGGGAGCCTCTAGTAGTAGAAGAGCCAACTCCACTGGAAAGTGAACAATCTACAAACATTATTCTTGAGGTAATCACTGAGATTAATGCATTAGATTTCTCTATAGAGGATACTGTTTTGTCTGATTCATTAAATAATGTTAATCAGCAAACTCAGCTTGATAGCCAACTCTCAGATGTTGTCATGGAGGACACATCTGTTGAAGTTCAAGTTGTATCTGATCTAGTGGTAGATGAGCCAAGAGTTACTCCAGCCCATTCTCCACAAGAATTTACTTTGGAAGATCTCTTCCTTAATCTGGATCAAGCAGACCATGAGAAGGACAGTGCTGCTGCTGAGGGAGAGAATGCTCCAGTTCAGGGGGAGCAAGTGGAAATTCTAGAAGAAACAACTAGAAAAGAGCCTAAGAAGCAAAAGGAAGTGGAACAGCTACCAAAGGAGAGGGTAGACATAGCCAACACATCTGCTTCTGAAGATGAGGAGACTGTAAGGGCTAAGAAAAGAAAATTTCAAGTATTTAAAAGAAGGAGCCAGAATTACAAAAAGGCCTTGCAAACTATAGCACCACAGCCTGCACTACAACCAGCACCAACTGTAGATTACAGTGCTTTGATGGTTGCTATGCAAATTAAACTTGATGAGCACAGGAAAGCTATAGAGACATATATGGATGAGAGTCAGAAGTCTCTACAATTTGATCTAGCCCAGGACATTAAGTCCATAAGATTTGAGATGAATCATAATAAAAAGGAAATGACTGACTGCTTCCACAAGGGAGGGAATGCAGTAGTGTACTTGGCTACTCATCAAGAGAAGATAAAAGCTCAAGTGGATAAACTTGAAGTCAAGCAAGGCTATGTACTGGAAAATCAAATCAGAATGAATGATAACTTGACAGCATCACACAATGCTATTGTCACTAAGCTTAAGAACATAGCCACTGCACAGAATGCTGCCCTGACAACTGCCAAAGAGGAATTTGATAAGGAACTGCAAAAGAGTTTAACTGATGTTACTTCTGCAATTCAAGACTCTCAGAATTTTATCACTGACAAGCTCCAAAGGTTGAAACCTTTCTTTAAAGATGGAGTCAATTATTTGGATGCACAAGTCAGATTTCAAAAGGATGATCTAAGGGATCACATACAAAGAGAAGTCATAAAGGGGGAGAGGGTGTTAGTAAAAGCCAGCTCTGATCATGCTAAATGGATTTCTAATTCTATCAGAGCAACTCTTGGTTATCCTCCTTTATGTGATGATGACAATGTAGCAGAATCTGGGATACATCCTGCATATCTAGGAGGGGAGCAACCTGAAGTGGCTCAAATAATCTACCCTCCTCCAGATTTTGATATGGTACAAGCTGAGATCCAGACTATGTATAGCCCATCTGAGGGTAAGCAAAATGTTATTCTAGAAAAGGTGGTTCAGCCAGTATTTGAGGCTATGCAAGAAGCTTTGCTGAAAGAACAAGAAGCCAGACTGTCTAAGAAGAGCTTCAGGGAGCAAGCTGAACAAAGGCCTGACTTTGAGCAGTGGAGCCCCACTTCAAGGAATATCATTCTAACTACATGGAAGGCTGCCAAAGATAATGTTCAAGACAGAAACAAGTGGTTTTCTGAACTAGAATGGAGGAAGCATGAGACAAGGCAACAAGCCATAGTGCAATATAGAAGGAAGTCCAAGATGGGAAAGCTACCTCCTACTGCTTAGGAGCCTAGCAAGTACTTTCCTAAGCCTTATCATTATTTTGAGAGGCAAAAGATTAAAGCTGAAGAGCTAAAGAAGAAGGAGCTGAAAGGGAAAAAGCCTGTTGATACTGAAGATACTGAAGCCCCTGTGCAAGCAAAGATAAAGTCTGGGAAGGGCATAGTAGTCAAGGAGGATGAGCAGAAATAGAATTGCATTATATTAAGTTTACTATGTAATCACTTGTATTAAAACATTTTGTAAACTTTTGTATAATGTATATGACAAAGTTGATTAGAACAATATGTTGTGTGATATATTTATTTCATAATTGTTCTGAGATGCTATCTGTGTATACATGTCTTGTTTAATACATATTTATGTTTGCCCTGTTATATATTCCTGCTATACATCATGTTATGATTTTATTCTGTATGGTGTGTATCATTGACTAAAGGTTATGACTTCTCCAAATAGGGGGAGATTGTTGGGTACATTGGTTCTAATGTACCTGATTTGAAGAAGCCTCACCCTACTCAATGATATACATAAAAATGTATTTGATGTATTTTGAGTTTACTTGTGCAGGTTAAGTATTTGCAGGAAAGATGAAAAAGTTTCTAAGTCCATGTGTCGACACCCAGAGGGAAAGTGTCGACACTTAAGAAGACTTGTGTCGACACCCAGGCAAGCAGTGTCGACACTTGCAGTACTTGTGTCGACACCAGGGATGCAGAGTCGACACCAGACAGAAAGTGTCGACACAAGGAGCTGTGTCGACACTCAATGAAGAAAAGTCCAGTGAAGCAGTGTCGACACTTAGCAGTTGTGTCGACACCCAGTGAAACTGTGTCTACATCAGAAAGTGTCGACACTTGAAGTTGTGTCGACACTCAGCAAAAGTCAGCAGAGTCTAAGTATAAGTGTCGACACCCAGAGCAATGTGTCGACACACAGCAGTAGAGTCAACACTTGAATAAAGTGTCGACACAAGAAAGAATGTGTCGACTGATGACTAGTTTTAGTCATCGTTTTTTGGGTTATTCTAGTAGCTTATTCTCCTAAGATTTTGTTACAATTATGTGTTTTTTATGCTTGTTATGATCTTCTTTTTAATTTAATGTTTATGTTATGTTTTGTGGCTATTTTATATTTTTATGTTTAGCTTTATCTATAAATATTTTTATAGCTTGTATGTTATGTTTAATTTAGTGTTTTATGTTTAATTTTATATTATATGTTTAACGTGTGTTTTATTTTATGCGTTATGTTATTTATATGTTGTATGATTTATTTATATTATGCATTGTATAATCATTAACTAATGTTTGTATTATTTTGTTTTGTTTTATTTATAGGTTCAAAGCCCACATTGATAAAGCCTACAAGCTTGTGCAGCCCTCTTGTTCAAATTACAAGTATGTACAGCCCCTACTTCCAAAATGCAAGCAGCCCACTTCAAGCATGGTGCAGCCCGGCCACATATGGTGCAGCCCAAGCAGCTCTCCTAGCCAACCCGAGCCCATGCAGCCCTCAAAGCCCCTACCCGAGCCACCAAACAGCCCCTACCCAAACCCAAAGCAGCCCACCTAGCCTACCCGAGCCCCCTATGTAGCCCATTTAAGCCCACATGGCCGGCCACCCCCTCTCTCTCCTTTATTCTCTTGCCACCTTTCAATTCATTCATGCATCATAATATTCTCTCTCCCCTTTATTTTATCTTCCATTTACTCCTCATGCATCCCCCACTCATCCCCTCTTTCTTATTAATTTTTATCCATGCACCTTGCCACCAATACATTGAACCCACCTCTTTCTCTCCACTTAATTAAATATCATGCATGTATTCTCTCCACCTCATTTAATGCAATGCATGCACATTCTTCCCCCTACATGGCCGGCCACCCCCCCTTGCCCCCTCTTCTTCATTCCATTCTAGAGCCTTCTCCCTCATCTATAAAAAGGCACCATGGTCTCATGCTTTGGGGGAGTTGGATTTTGGAGAGCAAGTGAAGTTCTAGTTCAAGAGAGTGCTTTCTTTTTGCTTACAAGTTGTTAAGTCTTCATTAGTGTAATCCTTTCTTTTCAATTAGTGCAAGTTTTCTTTATAGCATAGTCTTGTCTTTTTTATTTTGTGTACTCTTTTTTGTTTGCAAGTAATGAAATTCTCTTCTCTTTATTTTGTTGTTTCCTTTTGCAATATGCATAGCTAATTCCCTCTTAGCATTTGATCATGAGGATCCATGATTTGAAATGAGAATTATTTTTATTTCATAGTTTTATTTTTGCGTATTTCTACTCGGTCCTTCTTTGATTTATTTTGCGTCGACTCCGTATTTCCGGTATACGGTAGTAGGCTTATGATCTCATATTCGAGTAGCCGAGAGGCTCGTGGATGTGAAAGATCACTCAAAGAAGGAAGGAGTTGAACGCAACCCTAGAGATAGGACGACGTAAATCCTCCGGATTGGAGTCAAATCCAATAGTGTGGATCACCTCGATAATGCAACTTTAGGCTTTTTCGGTTTGTAAAGAGATTTCGATCGAAAAGTCTATAAGTTAGGAGACTTAATGCTCTAGCGAGATTTTGTCTTATTTTCGGATCCGTCACGGCCGAGTTGGATTTGCAAATTTAAAACTATGCCTTTTATTTTCTCGTTTCATTTCATGGTGAATCAATGATCGAATGCTAGCCTTTTTTATATAAGTTTTCGTCTCGCAATTTATCGTTCCTTTTGCTTCTTAAAAAAATTCTCAAATCCCTTTAATCTTCCGGTAGGATAATAGTTAGAGCGCGAGTAGAAGTACTTGACAACCCCGTGTTTAAATACGACCTTGGTACTACAATTCGACAGGTACGCTTGCCTGTTCGGGTTTTGGCCCACCAAGTTTTTGGCGCCGTTGCCGGGGAGCTTTCTTCGTCAATATTTTGAAAACGCTTGCGCTATTACTTCTCCAAAAAAATCAAAAAAACTTATAATTTATATATTTAATTTTTTATAATCAACCCACCTCATTTTAATTTCTACCCCACCTAAAATCTCTCGAAAAGGGTAAGGGCTTTAAGCGCCACCATTTTACCTAGTACCGGGCGAACCCTTCACCGGGTAGTCCTCGGGAAGTTCGAGAGCCAAGCCGTCTAAAAAAAAAAAATCTTTTTTTTCAAAAAAACTAAACTAAAAAAAAAAATTTTCTTTCTTTTCCTCTTTTTCTTTCTTTTCCAATCTTTTATTCTCATCTTCCGTCGTTTTCTTTACTAGTGCATGACCCGAGCGAATCCGTCGCTACTTGTTGATTTGGACCCAGAAATCGAACGCTCCTTTCGGAGACAACTACGATTCGGGGCTTCCACTTCTCAAACAGCGGTTGAGGATTCCTTTGGGGATTGTAATTATTCTGAAATGGGAGATCCCAACCCAGGAATGGCTCAGCAAAGGACTATGTCCGATTATGCTCGACCCAACCTGGAGGGGACTGAAACAAGTATTGTTCGACCTGCAATTGCGAACAATAACTTCGAGCTTAAGCCTAGCATCATACAAATGGTGCAGCAATATGTACAGTTCGACGGATTACAAGATGAAGATCCGAACTTGCATATTGCTAATTTTCTTGAAATCTGTGACACCTTTAAAATTAATGGTGTCTCAGATGATGCTATAAGGCTAAGACTCTTCCCCTTCTCCTTAAGAACTAAAGCCAAACAGTGGTTGAGTTCTCTTCCAAGAGGCTCAATCACTACTTGGAACATTTTAATTGAAAAATTTCTTGCTAGATATTTCCCTCCCGCCAAAACTGCTAAGTTAAGAAATGATATCACTTCTTATTCTCAAATTGCTTCTGAGACCCTCTATGACACTTGGGAGAGGTTCAAAGAACTTTTGAGAAGATGCCCTCATCATGCTCTGCCTGTATGGTTACAGGTTCAGACATTTTACAATGGGCTAAATCAAGAAACAAAGCAAATGATAGATGCCGCTTCCGCTGGTTCTTTAGACCGCAAAACTCCGGAAGCCGCTCTTGAGCTTATCGAGGACATGGCGATGAACACATATCAGTGGAATTCGTCCAGGTCTCGCCCATCTAAACCTGCAGGTATCTATGAAGTGGATTCGGTTTCGCAACTGGCGCTACAAGTGGAAATGTTAAACAAGAAGATTTCGGAGATGACTGCTTCCTCCGCCGCTAAGGTATATGAAAATGTGAATGCTGCTGCTGCCGAGCAGGTGGATTATCTGGGGAACATACCCAGACCTGCTCAAAATAATTCTGCAAACAATTTTTCTGCTTTTCGAATTTTTCTTCTCCGCCTGGTTTTTCTTCTTTTTCTAATTCTTATCACCCCGGATGGCGTAACCATCCAAATTTCTCGTGGAGTAATAACGCTAACGCCATACGCCCACCGCACGATTTTACACCACCACCACCTCCGCAACAAAATTTTCAAAAACCTTCCCCTTTGGAAGAGATCCTCGCTAAATATATAAGCTCGAACGATGCCACTATTAGAAATTTAACAGGATCAATGAAAAACTTAGAAAATCAAGTCGGCCAACTCGCTAAGGCCTTTTCTGAGAGACCACCTGGAACTCTTCCCTCGAACACTGAGCCTAACCCAAGGGAACACGCAAATGCGATTTCCCTTCGGAGCGGTAAAGTTGTTAACGAGCCCACCACAAGGGAAGAGCCAAAGGTGATTGTCCCTCCTGTTGTGGAAGCAATTACCCCTACGAAAAATGATAAAACAAATTTTGAAAATGAAAAATCTACTTTAGATAAAGAAAAAGATGTTTCTATTTTTTCTAATGATGACGTTCAAAATGATGCTCCGCGTATCATAAAGGAATTTCCGCCACCACCTTATCCGGCCCGACTTAGGAAAGAAAAACTAGATGATCAATACCAACGCTTCCTTGAAATGTTCAAACAAATTCATATTAATTTACCATTTCATGAAGCGATTAGTCAAATGCCTAAGTACGCCAAATATCTTAAAGATTTATTAACGAACAAAAAGAAATTAGAACATTTATCGCATGTAACGTTAAATGAAGAATGTTCGGCGGTCGTTAAAAACTCTACTCTTCCTAAAAAGATAAACGATCCGGGTAGTTTTTCCATTCCTTACGTCTTTGGTGATTTATTCGTTAAACATGCGCTAGCGGATCTAGGTGCGAGCATCAATTTGATGCCTTTTTCATTATTTAAAAAGCTAGGTTTGGGCACTCTGAGCCCTACAAGAATGAGTATCCAATTAGCTGATAGGTCCATCAAGTATCCACTAGGTATCGTTGAGGACGTGCTAGTAAAGGTCGACAAATTCATTTTCCCGGTGGATTTTGTCATTCTTGATATTGAAGAAGACATCGAGGTCCCTCTTATCCTTGGTCGACCTTTCCTAGCCACCGCTCGCGCAATTATAAATGTGAGTGAGGGAAAACTTTTTCTGCATGTAGGAGATGAGGCAGTAATATTTGATATTAATAAATCTATGAAAAACTCTTTACAAAATGATGACTCTTGTTTTTTCATTGATGATTTAAAAGAAGACTCCTATTTCCCTCCAAATGATTTTTCTTCTTCCTTTTTTGGACCATCATCAACTATTTTTGAAAACACAGTTATGTCTGTACAAACACCATTCGAAAATGACTCTGATTTTGGACAACAAAATCTTATTTTTGAAAATGATAAAAATTTGCCAAATTATTTTGAAAAACCACCTGACCCTGCAGAAACAAATTATCATGTTAAGAACTTCCGCCAGCATAGAAATTTTAAACCGGGCGATCAGGTTCTTCTTTTAAATTCACGTTTACGTATTTTCTTTGGAAAATCTAAATCTCGTTGGTCTGGACCGTTTGCGGTCAAGGATGTTTCTTATGATGGAACTGTGTTACTTTCGCACCCTGATAAGGGGGACTTTAAAGTTAATGGTCATAGACTTAAACTTTATTCTTCTAATAATTATGTGCCTCCTGCAAAGGAGAACCTTGTGTTGGACTCTTAAACATTTATCTTGTGTGGGACATTTTATTTTTGGACTTATTATTATTATTATTATTCTGCAACTCTTTTATTCGGACTTTCAATGTTGTAATAAAAAAACCATTATCGGGCATCTGCCCATGGACTCTCTCTCTATTTTTCTTTTATTTTGCTCTTTCTACCGGAGGCCAATCAAGTCCATGATCGTGGTCACCGCTCCGCCGTTGCTGATATCAGATGGATCAAGTCATACCTGCTGACGACCAAGTACGCTAAAAAGCAAGCATGGGGGAGCGACATCCGCCTTCATCTCACGAACCCGGGGAAGTCCTGTTCTTTTTTATTATTTTTCCTGCATTTTTCTTTTTCTCTTCTTCTCAGTCCCCTTCTCTTTTTCTTTATGTTTTCTTCATTGAGGGCAATGACGGATTTAAGCATGGGGGGGTCTAGTTTCTTTTGGGTTCTTCTTCTTTCAAAAAAAAAGTTACATTAGTATAGTATTTTATGTTATCAACATCTAAAATCCAAAAATTATAAAATATAAAACCCAAAAAAATTAGAAAAACAAAAATCAAAAAAATTGTGCTAAAATCTATTTGAAAAACAAAACCTAAAATTATTTTCTATCTTTATTTTTATGTTTCTTCTAGTGATGTGTAGGCCCGTGCGGTTTCTTAGTTCTATTTAGATTTCTTTGAATTGGTTTTCTAAATTTATCAGTTTAACATAGCTTAGTTTACTAGTTTCTTTTTCTTAAATATAGGCATCCGATTTTTACGTTTTAAGTTAGCAATTTGTAGTTATGTCTTTTTATTCGGTTAGTTGCTTACGAATGGTTGCTAGGTATCATTAGCTCTTTTTCATTTGCGAGGTAGTCTTTCTTGGTGTCTAGAACTTGTACTAAGCTACTCTCGAAGCATTTGCGCCGTTTTTACGTTCTTTAGAAATGATTTAGGCCACCATTTGAATAGTTTGAGCTTTTCATGCCCACCAAAAACAAAACCCTTGCAAAACAATTTTGGGCCTTTTTCCTTATTTTCTTTGTTTTTAGCTCCACCTTTCATTTCATTATGTTCACCAAAGCCAAATATCTTTCCCATTTTTGCACTATAAATTTGAGCTTAAAAATTATTTTGGGAAGGGTATTATTTTTGAAATGAATAGGCAATTTTCAAGCTCATTTTTTGGAGCTTTCTTATCAAATGTTATTCAAAAAAAAATTGAGAAACAAAAGAAAAAAATATATATCATTACAAAATCAAAAAAAAAATGAATGCAAAAAGTTTGTGTTTGGCCAAGTTTATAAAAGAAAAAAATTTCATGGCCTTTTTGTTGTAGTTTCATATTGGAGAAATGACATTCTCATTACTTCTCATTTGTTATTATGCCTTATTTATTTTTGAGCTCACCTTGGTTTAGTGCCTAAAACTTTCATGTTTATCTTTGATTCCACTTCCTAATCATTTACCTAAGCCAAGTTTTAATGCCTAGTAGAAGTCCTAATGATCTTAGAACTTAATTTCGCATAGTGGAGAAAGTGTGAACGTACAAGCCTATGGCCACCATCATTGATGGATTTCTTTGGAGGTTATCTTGGAGTGTCTTAGGGTTAATGTTTATCTAGCAACCTAGTAGTTTGTTAATGCGCCGTTTTTTAGAACCTCTAGTTTTGTTGTCCTTATTTTCATTTATTTTGGATGCCTTGTTTTTAAGATTTAGAAATGTGTAGACTTTTCTTATGTTCTAATGATATTTTTAGGTCTCCACTTTCAAGTTTTCTACTGTGCACTTCTCGCCCCACTAGTTGTTAACATAGGGATTAGGATAGTTTAATTTTTCATGTTTTGCTTTTCTTAATTATGAAACCTAAATTAGCTTTGTTTATTTTCTTTTTTCCTTCCCTTGTTTTCATCTTTATTTGCTTGAGGGCAAGCAAATGTCTAAGCATGGGGGAGTTTGATGACTAGTTTTAGTCATCGTTTTTTGGGTTATTCTAGTAGCTTATTCTCCTAAGATTTTGTTACAATTATGTGTTTTTTATGCTTGTTATGATCTTCTTTTTAATTTAATGTTTATGTTATGTTTTGTGGCTATTTTATATTTTTATGTTTAGCTTTATCTATAAATATTTTTATAGCTTGTATGTTATGTTTAATTTAGTGTTTTATGTTTAATTTTATATTATATGTTTAACGTGTGTTTTATTTTATGCGTTATGTTATTTATATGTTGTATGATTTATTTATATTATGCATTGTATAATCATTAACTAATGTTTGTATTATTTTGTTTTGTTTTATTTATAGGTTCAAAGCCCACATTGATAAAGCCTACAAGCTTGTGCAGCCCTCTTGTTCAAATTACAAGCATGTAAAGCCCCTACTTCCAAAATGCAAGCAGCCCACTTCAAGCATGGTGCAGCCCGGCCACATATGGTGCAGCCCAAGCAGCTCTCCTAGCCAACCCGAGCCCATGCAGCCCTCAAAGCCCCTACCCGAGCCACCAAACAGCCCCTACCCAAACCCAAAGCAGCCCACCTAGCCTACCCGAGCCCCCTATGTAGCCCATTTAAGCCCACATGGCCGGCCACCCCCTCTCTCTCCTTTATTCTCTTGCCACCTTTCAATTCATTCATGCATCATAATATTCTCTCTCCCCTTTATTTTATCTTCCATTTACTCCTCATGCATCCCCCACTCATCCCCTCTTTCTTATTAATTTTTATCCATGCACCTTGCCACCAATACATTGAACCCACCTCTTTCTCTCCACTTAATTAAATATCATGCATGAATTCTCTCCACCTCATTTAATGCAATGCATGCACATTCTTCCCCCTACATGGCCGGCCACCCCCCCTTGCCCCCTCTTCTTCATTCCATTCTAGAGCCTTCTCCCTCATCTATAAAAAGGCACCATGGTCTCATGCTTTGGGGGAGTTGGATTTTGGAGAGCAAGTGAAGTTCTAGTTCAAGAGAGTGTTTTTTTTTTTGCTTACATGTTGTTAAGTCTTCATTAGTGTAATCCTTTCTTTTCAATTAGTGCAAGTTTTCTTTATAGCATAGTCTTGTCTTTTTTATTTTGTGTACTCTTTTTTGTTTGCAAGTAATGAAATTCTCTTCTCTTTATTTTGTTGTTTCCTTTTGCAATATGCATAGCTAATTCCCTCTTAGCATTTGATCATGAGGATCCATGATTTGAAATGAGAATTATTTTTATTTCATAGTTTTATTTTTGCGTATTTCTACTCGGTCCTTCTTTGATTTATTTTGCGTCGACTCCGTATTTCCGGTATACGGTAGTAGGCTTATGATCTCATATTCGAGTAGCCGAGAGGCTCGTGGATGTGAAAGATCACTCAAAGAAGGAAGGAGTTGAACGCAACCCTAGAGATAGGACGACGTAAATCCTCCGGATTGGAGTCAAATCCAATAGTGCGGATCACCTCGATAATGCAACTTTAGGCTTTTTCGGTTTGTAAAGAGATTTCGATCGAAAAGTCTATAAGTTAGGAGACTTAATGCTCTAGCGAGATTTTGTCTTATTTTCGGATCTGTCACGGCCGAGTTGGATTTGCAAATTTAAAACTATGCCTTTTATTTTCTCGTTTCATTTCATGGTGAATCAATGATCGAATGCTAGCCTTTTTATATAAGTTTTCGTCTCGCAATTTATCGTTCCTTTTGCTTCTTAAAAAAATTCTCAAATCCCTTTAATCTTCCGGTAGGATAATAGTTAGAGCGCGAGTAGAAGTACTTGACAACCCCGTGTTTAAATACGACCTTGGTACTACAATTCGACAGGTACGCTTGCCTGTTCGGGTTTTGGCCCACCATCGACACTCAGCAGAAGACTCAACACTTGAAGAAAGTGTCGACACAAGGAGCTGTGTCGACACTTAACGAAGCTCAACAAAAATTCTAAGTACAAGTGTCGACACTAAGGGGAAGTGTCGACACTCAGCTAGAGTCTCAATAGAAGAAGAATGTGTCGACACAAGGAACAGTGTCGACATTCAGCAAGTATCAACACTGAAGGCATGTGTCGACATCACGAAGATGTGTCGACACTGAACAAGTTCAACACATGAAGATGTGTCGACACAAAGGAGTTGTGTCGACACTTACAAGAATTCAGCAATATTCTGAAGAACAAGGACTTGTGTCGACACACAATATCAGTGTCGACACATGATGAAGAAGCTGTGTCGAGATGTCAATTCTACAACACAAGGAGTTGTGTCGACACCTTGTAAGCTAGTGTCGACACTTAGTATACTTGTGTCGACACTTGGTCTATAAGTGTCGACACTTAAAGACAGACAGTCTCGACACTTTCAGACAGTTACAGTTATTTCAAGAACTGACTACATGACTTGACAGCTGTCATTCCAGCCGGTCTACTACACCTGTCAGAGTTGTCAGAAATCAGTTATGAACCGGACCAGCCAGTTACCATGAAGAAGGCCTATAAATAGGCTTATACTGTCTACAGAAGATGATGATCAATCAACAGGAGAAACACTAAAGAAGATCTAGCTATTCATTGAAGAATTCAGTGAAGATCTAAGAAGTTGGAGAGAGAGAGCTCCATCCAAGAAGACAGCCGTTGGAACCAGGCTGAGAAGAAGGGTTCAGACTTTGTTCTGAATCTTAAGTTGCAGAGATCAAGGATCAGCTGCAGAGGAGATCAATCCTATTGTGTTATACATTCAAGAAGCTTTGAAGAAAGCCAAGTCAGATTGATCTCAGCTGAGTTCATCCAAGAACTCATCAAGAACCTTTCAACTCATCTCTCTTTTTAGAGTTGTAGGTAGATACATTTTGTATTCATATTATCTTGTAGGATCCTTAGGGATCTGAGTTTGTAAGCCCGTAATTATAAAGGATGAGTGTAGGGCCTGTGTGTCTGAGTGTAGGAGATTGGTATCTCTGGGTGTAGGCCTGTTGTTGTTGAGTGTAGGCCTGCTGTGGCTGAGTGTAGGCTTTGTGAAGAAGCTGAGTGTAGGTCTTTAAAGAAGACTGAGTTGTAGGGCCTTGGGCCTGAGCTGTAGGAACCTATTTTGGGGTTCTGAGTGTAAGATCTGAGGATCTGAGATAGTGGAGGAGTTTGGCCAAATCTAGTACACTACTAGATAGGTGAAGGGGGAAGTAGATGTACCCAAACCTTGGGGAACCACTATAAACCTATGTGTTCACTGTGTGCATGTGTTTTGCTGTGATTGCTGATTGATTGCTGTGAGAAAGTAGTTTAAATTCTGTGATATAATCTGTATTCTGCCCAAAACGTTAAAAAGATTTAAGTCACCTATTCACCCCCCCTCTAGGTGATTAGGTACAATATCTTTCAGTCACAAATAACTGCCACGCCAACCGTCACGACTCTTGGGAACACGAGTTCTGACATGGGTAGGCACACACCCGTGTCAGCTGGCATGCCCGTGTCACTCTGTCGTGTTTCCTGTTGTGTCCTTCTCTGGACACAGCCGACTAACAGAGGGAACGACACGCCCCTGGGACATGCCCGTGTCCCAGGCCGTGTACCCCTATACAGGCACCAAAAATATTTCTCAGGACGCGACCAGCTTGATTATTATTTTTGGGGCGTTACAAATCTGTAACATACCCTTCCTTACTAGACCCCTAAACTTAGATTAGGTTAGGATATGTGGTGGGTGAATGAGATTTAAGCTAGGTTTGACCAATGGAGTTAGGGTGGATTCACATAGTGCCCGCTTTAGGGCCCAGGTCAACTTAAGTCAAACTAGCTCAATATGGAGTCATAAGCATTCATTGCTCCCACCACTATACCCTTAACCCTAAAAATAATCTATATGAACCAAAAGCCACATCATTGGGTCAACCATTCACCCAAGTTGACTCAAGTCAGCCATAACCCAAATTTGGTCAAATCCACACATATAAGCCCAATTAGCCCAAGTGGGGCATCACCATGGCCCAAACTATGTTGGTTGATGACATGGTGTTCATGACCATCAAGTGGGGCCAGCCCACTCATCAAGTTGACCAAGTCAACCCTAAAATTCAACTTGGTCAACATAAGGCCTAAAGAGAAAAAGGGAGGTCAAGCCCATTCCCAATGTGCAAAGTCCATGAGCTAAGGCCCATGACCATCCTAAATGGTTAATGACAGCCTCTACCCTTCTAAAATCGGAGAGAGAGTGCATGCATGGGGGTGTTTTTGGAAATTTGGGGAAAGATAGGAGAGAGAAGAGAGGGAAAGAGGGGATGGAGGCCACTTGGCCCTCCTCCTCCCTCCCAAAGCTCAGTTCCGAGCTTAGGATTAATTTCTCAGCCAAATTCCAGCAAGGGAGGTGCCACTTGGAGCCAAGGAGGAGCATTCATGGAGGTGGCCGAAATTCCCACTACTCAAAACACCATAACCAGCCACTCCACCCCCCTTTTGACCTCACCATCAGCTTCATAAGGCTGAGAGGAGTGGAATTCGATATCTGTATCAAAGCTTTTAGTTGAGAAATGAGTTCGGGAGCAAGCACACCGGAGAGGAGAAATTTCATGGCCAACCACCACCGCCGCCGCTGTCGGGTTCCGATTAAGGTCTATTTCTCCTCCTCTCCCTTTGTGCTAGATTCCTAGATAATTTAGGAAAGATTTCGAGCTCAATTGAGCTTGGATCCATGTGAGGTGTTTGAGAAAATCCATGGTTTTTAATGGAGCTCGGGTTCGTCGGAAACTGCCGCCTCCGGCGGCCAAGGCGCCGCCAAACATTAGCCCCCACCTCAACGGAGGTGGTTGTGGTGGTGGCCGGTCGGGGAGGTGGCTGGATGACTGGCAAACACCAGATCATACTGCTACAGGCAGGATGCATCTGGACCATCGGCTGGAGGAGGAAGATGATGGGATGTCGTTGAATTAAATGTGATTTAAACAATAGTCTTATTAATATTTTTGTCACACATTATTCAGACAATTTCATTTTAAATATAGGCCACTTAGAGGCAAATTCAGAACCCGACATCAACATGAAATTTGTAGGCCCAGGTCTTACCTTTATTATTGACACCTTAAACGTGAAGTTTGGAGCTGTAGGGCTCCCTGTAGGGCCATTCTACCAAGACTGGTCCTAGGCTAGGGCAGATTATAAATGAGTGCCCAGGCCAAACCGTACGTCCTCATGACCTGAGATTTTGGTCATGCATGTGAGTATGTCATACTTAGGTACTGACCAAAAATGGGAATTTTTGGAAAAATATGTTCTATAGTATTTGGTAAAATACACTTATTTAAATTAATTGAATATTTGGAGAAATACAACACCAAATAGCCCCAAATTTTGGTGGTATGACATTTGGGTCAATATCAGACCATGAAAAAAAATTCAGCCTCTCTAGGCCTCTGCAAGTTTAGTAAACCCACTTGCATGTGCATGATAAATAAAGGCTTGGGGTGCCTTTAGTAAAAATCTATATAATGGGGATTTAGCCCATTTGGAACATTAAAAGTCTATGAAATCTTGGTCAGAGGATTATTACGGTGAAACATATATTCAACAGAAGTAATGGGATTTTTGGGATCAAAAATCGCATTATTTGGAATTTTTGAATATTATGCCATTTAACGATAAAAAATTTGAAAATAGGGATATTGATGAGCTAAAATTCTCAAATTTTGTTAAGTACTCAAGGGAGTTATATTTAACCCCTGAAAACTTTTATGGGTCTGCTAGATGAATATATCTTGGAATTATGTAGAACTTACAATTTTGCCCCTTTATGGAATTTATTTGAAAATGATGGAAATTACAGTAGGAATAGTATGGAAAACTTCCTGGTGATTTAATTATGCATTTATGACCTTGTGTAATTTTCTTGATATTTTTGGCTACTACTATAGGTTTAAAATCCAAATAATGGCACTTTTGTAATATTTGTGATATGAGTGTTGCTAAACCAAATTACTGTTTAAGACCATGAACCTTTGTATTTGGTATTATTTCAGCAATTTACATCTGCATTAATTTTCCTATAATTTTTAGAAACATATTTAATGTACTTCATTTGTAAAGTAGCCAATTCATGGATTTAACTTAAAACGAAAATTAAATTGAAATATAAATGGGAAAATTACAAATCTAGGAAACCAGTCATAATTAGCCTACATGATCATTAGGAGAATTTATTAGACCAGGGGAATCATTTGATATAGTACTTCTTGTATAAAGTGACATATTCCACTTAATTAAAGGATTTAATTTAGGGTCATATGATTTAGAAAAATAGTGAAAACTCCACATAATCAATATTATATATCATATCATCCCATGATAAATGATTAGGGTCACTTTGGCCAAGAAATTGGAAGACGTACTTTATGGGTGGTAGTAGGACATGGGTTGCGTCTAGCTCATGTAGCATATACTACTAGGACCGCCGCGGGGATAAGAATAATCATTGAAATGGTAATTATTTTGGGAGAATAAACCCTGGTTAGTCTACTATAGGTCATTCCTTGGTTACGAGCGATAGAGCGCAAGCTCTAGGATAGTAATTATAATAAAGACCGGCAGAAGACCGCCGCCCTTCTATTAACATCTTAAGTCACTAGGATCACTCTAGAGTAATAATGAGAGCAGAATATAGACAAGGGATAGTCACTAATAAGAGTAATATCTTAGAGAAAGGGAGCTTTGGGATTCAACCTATCGTATTTCCTAGTGCCCTCGAGAGCCCTTCACCGGGCATGCCCTGGGCAGTCATAGGATTAATCCTAAACTACTAGGTGTAACTAACACTAGATAAGAGTAGTCTAATAGGTTAAGGCATTGTGGTTCATTCTCAGCCGTGATGGGTTTGAGGGATTTGAATAAATGGACAAATGTGCATTCTCAGCCAATGAGGGTTGGAGGGATTCATAACTAAGGCACTGATGTGCAAGCTCACCCGTGATGGGTTGGAGGGTTTCAGGACGGTTTGGTCCAGCGAGCTGGAGGCTCAAGTTAGAATATCTTGCTTGTGCATAAACTTGTGGCGGGTCATGCGGTATTGGGCCCATCGACACATCGATGGTAGTACGGTGGCTCTGTCAAGGTGTGATGGTTTGAGGGGCCAGTGGGTTTTTTTATGCTGCGGTCTGGAGGACGATCCCCAAAAATGCACACTCGAAAAAAAATACTGGTGGGTAGTGATGCTAAAGATCACGGCAGTGAACCGGTCGCACAAGTAATATAAAATGGGGGCTTTCCCAAGTATCGATCTCTCAAGGAACACAGTAAGGTGGAGTTAATTTTGAGGAGGACTTGAGATTGAAGTCCTTAGGGTCGGCGTTAACGATGGGGGTCTTGATTGTTGCGATAAAAAGAAATTAAAAATCTAACAAGTACTCCTATGCAACGCCGCTATGCGATGCTTCGCCAGGTGGGATAGAAGACTAGTCGGGCTGCTATGCACCGAATCGCTAGGCGGATGGACGAATCGGCTTGCGGATGAGGTGGTTAGAATGGCAGAATGAGGGTCGTGAGCACCTCTTCGCTACGCACGCTTCTATCAATTGCTAGAACGGCAAGGGTGGATGGTGGTGGATGGAATATGGGCGCACATCAAGTAAATATAACGAAAATAAACAATCACATAGACATGATTACAGATAAACGTATATTGCACTAAGCATAGCTTCATAAAATACAAAGAGTTCAACTAAACTATTAACAACAAGAGAAGAAAAGTGTGCGAAATTGACCGGATACGAAGCCTTGCTGAGGATTCACGGTTGGAATCGTCGGGTTGTCATTCCGCGTCCAAGCTCGGTCTGCAACTACGTTTGGTGTAGAGAAGGGCTGTCACCACCTTCCAATGTCCCGTCTTCTTCGTGTCATGATCCGGTGGAGGATGACACAACTTCTCCTTGCTTGGTGGAGAAAGCTAGGTCAAGCTCTTCTTGAAGCTCAAAGAAGATGGAGGAGGCCGAAAGGAAACTCCGGCTTGGATTTGGCGGTGAAAGCTTGCCCGGAGCACCTCCCTATGATGGAAGATGAAGGGGAACAACGGAAACCTTTGTCGGAGACGAAAATGGCGGAGAAATGTCGAGCGATCCCGAATTAGGGAGGAACCTGTGAATTTATATATTACAGAAATTCTAATGCACACGACCAGTGGCGCACGACCAGTGGCGCACGACCAGTGGTCGTGCGCACTATGTCCAGTGGTAGTGCGTTTTCGCCAGCCAGAATTTGGAAGAAAATGGAATCAATGCACACGATCAGTGGTGCATGACCAGTGGTCGTGCGTACTGTGTCCAGTGATAGTGCGCATATCCTAGGCAGATTCTGGAAATTATGGAACATTGCGCACGAGAAGTGGCGCACGACTAGTGGTCGTGCGCACTATATACGATGAGCGTGCGCAGTATTCCTGCTTCCAAATGTCCTCAGAACATGCACACAACCCCTAAACCCAGCACTGATATGTGCAAGCATTCCAAGGAATCACAAAAAGGGAGAACAAACAATAAAAGTACAAAAATACACAACCACGGGCCTAAGTGTGCACTTCCTATGGAAATATAGACAAGAAGAAATATGAATTATATAGAACTAAAAGTGAAGTGCAAACGCGTGAAAACTAGCCCAGATGAGTTCGAAAAATCCTATATAAATCGGACTCATCACACACCTAGACTTAACTGTTTGCGTGTCCCGAGAAAAAAAAATCTAAGCAGATAGGGAAAATTACTAGGTAACAAAGAAATTGAAAAACAAAGTACCATGCGAAGTCGCATGCTTGCGTGCGTAAAAATACAATAGAGAAAATTTCTAAGTATGCAGAATAGCTTATATTTTCACAATGCGTATCAAAATTTTATTACTACTCAAAAATAAAATCACGGTGAATCAACCGATCACGCATAGGAAGAAAGTAGGCAGGCCACTAAGGTGAGCTTTGCCAAAGATCGGGGCTCAGGATCACCTCCAAAGGAATCCACCAATGTCGGGGACCATATGCTTGCCCGTTCACACTCTCTCCACGGCACTAGTTAGACTCAAGCGCAATTCCGTAGGACTTTAGGATAATCACGGGGCTTGGGTTACGGTGAGGTAAATAATGATAAAAAAAGAAAGGTTATGCACCTAACCCAAATGAGTTGGCCTCAAAAGAATCCAACCGCTAACCACAATATATGCAGGTACACCACACCTCCAGACTTAACTTTTCACAAATGGGTGTTTGCACCGCCTACTCCAAATATAATCATGAAAGTGCAGCTAGATCTGATATACTCTAAAGGGGGGGGGGGGTGAATAGAGTATATGGTGCTTTGAAACTTTTTACAATAATTGTTGTAATAAGAACGAGCAGGGAAGCAATTAAAAATCTAATAACAGAACTAAGCTAAACAAAAGCTAATCACAGAATAATCAAGGCTAGAAACAAAAATAAAGATAGGCAAAACTAGAAGACACAAGGAAATATAGTGGTTCCCCTAAACTTGGGTACATCCACTCTTCTACCACCCTAGGTAGGAATCCACTACAGGATGAGTTGATCAGGTGTCCTGGGCACCAATGAGCTTTTGATAAGGTGCTCAAAAACCAAACTAGATTTTTTGATCAGGTGTCTTGCCACCAATGAGCTTTTGACAAGGTGCTCAAAAACCAAACACAAACTTTTGAAGGGAGTTTGAGAAACCCTTTACAGAGAGGGGTTGAGAGAGTGATGGCAGTCTTCTCTTTCTCAAACAACTGAGAAGACTATGTGGATTGTTGATGTCAAAGATCTCCCTGAATCCTTGAGATCTTCAGGAAGAAAAGCTTTGTTGAGGGTGATAGGCCTTCAAAGATTGAACTCCAGGAATAGATGATTTCAGCAATGACTGAAATGTTGGATGTCTGGAGTCTTGAAATATGTTGGCCTTGAACACTTTGAAACTAAAGAGATCTGAAGATTTCTGAAAAAATTGATCTCCTTGGATGAGTGTTCTTGAGAATTCTTTGAGACAGAATATTTTTGAATGTATCTCTGTAATCTGTGTGTCTCTCTCTGTATTCTCTTAGAGACTCAAAAAAAAATTCTTTCTTTTATTCTCTGGTACAGAATAGAATAACATTCTCTGTCAAGTATAGCCGTTGGCCTGCATTAATTACATCCTTAATTGCAAAATCTCTTCTGGAGGAAAGTCCATAGAAATATTCCTTGAAAAATCCCTTGAAACTTGGTCCAGAAATGAATGAAAACGGCTAGGAAATCTCTGAATTAATTGCAGAATAACTCCTTAACTGATTTGAATTTGAATCTAGAAACATCTTTGAAGTTATCTGAAATCGTCGAACTGAGCTCTGCTATCATCGATCTGAGCTTAGCGATCTAGAAATATACATCAGCAAAATATCATCGATCTGAGCTCAAAGATCGTCGAACTGAGCTCAGAGATAAAGATTCAAAGCAGAGTCAAGATCGTTGACCTGAGCTCACCGATCGTTGAATGGAGTTCGACGATATGATGAAGTTGAGCTCAGTGATCGTCGAATCGAGTTCGACGATCTGTCGAAGTTGAGCTAGACAATCGTCGATCGGAGTTCGACGAATCGTCGTGCTGAGCTCGACGATATGACTTAGTCTCCAGACAGAAAATCTTCTGGTCTTCAGGGCAGCTTCCAAACCTAGACTTCTAACCCTTAGAGTCAATTCTAATTGACCTATTGAGCTATACAGGAGGTCAAGCATTGATTCCTAGAGACATAGTGATCCTGACCCAAATTAGTAATAGGGTGTTCCAACAATCTCCCCCTATTTGGGTTAGGATTACTATTTGCAAACCTTTGGAAAAATTAAATAACAACATACAAGAAGCAAAACAGAAAAACCACAAGCTAGACATTACAGAACCACAGAGATATATAGCATCCAGATAGTAATCAGAAATCTCAGAGAATGTCACCATACATTATCATTTCTTTTCCTTGCCCTTAACCATTTTAATCTCTCTGTTGGGATTGAGGGCTTCCTTCTTTGATCTGTTATCATCTGCTGCACCTAAAGATGTTTGCTGTTTAAGCCTGGGAACCACTGCTTCTGGATGTAATTCCATATACCTTTCAGAATCAAAGAATTTACTTGATGCATATCTTTCTAGCTCTTTCTATCTCTGTTCAGACATTGTTAAAATGTTGGATGAATCTTTTCCTTGCTCTCTAGCCTTTTTAATCTGATCCAGTGCAGCTAGTTCTTTTAATCTGGCAGTCCAAGCACCTGGATTGTTTTCAGGATCCTCAAAATGTACAGGAGGCTCATATCTGTTAGAGGGATTGTCTTGAGGAGGCCTGGCAGACACAGTTTCTTTCAGCTTATAAGGGAAAGGACCAGATGTTATATCAGTTGAAGTTTATCCTCCCTTAGAATATGGGTGTTGCCTTGAGTACCCTTTGGAGTAGACTTGAAGATCTCTTTGATTTCCTCTGTATCCTTCTCTCCTAGATTGAGAACCCCTGGATTGGCTTCCCCTATTATAAGATGTAGCATGAGGCTGATAGGGAGCCTGACTTCTGGCTGGGGGTTGAGCAGCAGAGCTTCCACCTGCACCTGCATCAGGAGGAGGTGGTGGAGGAGGATGAGAGTGTTGGAACTGTGAGGAACCCTTTTCATATTTTCTCTTCTTTTTCATAGCTTTCAGCTGATTCTTAGAATACTGCATCCAGTGCTCAGTAATACGACAGTCATGAAGGATGTAGTATGGAATATCATTATTATCCTTAACCTAGGCAGGAGGTACCCTCTTCATGGCTTTGCTCCTTGCCTTTCTTTTCCTGGCAATAGTAGCAGAAGAGTCATCAGAGTCTGTTCTAAATTCATTACTTTCAGAACTCTGGTCATCATAGAGAGCATTAATTTTCTTCATCAGATCCTTCTTGAGCTGTATAGAAGCAGATGAGGCAGAGGTTGTAGCAGCAGGTGTTGAAGTAGTAGCAGTAGTGACAGCAGCAGATATTGGAGAAGTGACAATAGCAGTAACAGCAGATTCACTGACAACAACATCAACAGCAGAAATATCATCAGAAACTGCAGAAGGCTCAAAATCAGGTGCCTCTGACATAATAATTTCCTTGGAGATTGGTTCATCAGCAGTAATAACAGAAATCTCAGCAGTAGTAGGGGCAACAATATCAGAAGCAACAATAATGCTTTCTTCAGAAGAAGCAGCAGCATAAACTGAATTGACAAAGGAGGTTATAATGCTTGGGTCACAGTAAGAAAATGGCACAAGTGCCTTGGATAGATCCTCTGGAGGCTGGACAGCATTGACCTCTGGCAGACAGCTGAAGTAGGCAGAATCAAAAGTTGAAAGCAAAGACCTGAGGTCTATTGTAAGTACTGCAGCAGGAGGACTTTGTGCTTGAGGCACAGCAATAGCAGCAAGAGCAGAAGCAAAAGAAGCAGCAGTATCAGCAACAGACAGGCTTACAGAGACAGCAGCAGCAGTATCATCATGAAGGCTCACTTCATAGGGCATCTCCCCCTGCCTAGATTCAGGCAAGTCTGGATCAAGGCACCCTGCTGTAGGGGCTGCCTGAGGGAAGAGGGATGAGAGCCTGGCAGAAAGAGCTTCCACTGACAGGTGTAGGGGAGCCAAGGAGGTCTCCAAAAAAAGAGTGAGCCTGGGGGCAAGCAACTCATACAACCTGTCAGCAAGGGCTGAGATGTCTACTTGCTCAAGGGTGACTTAAGCAGAGGTAGAAGATGTAGGAGCAGCTGATGGTGAAGGTATTGGAGAGCTGGTGAATGGTGGAAGGGATGGCTGAGGTGTTGGTAAGGTGGAAATGGAGGACAGGGGAATGGAGATAGATGGGGTGAATGTGGGTTGGTCAATGATTTGGTGTAGAAGGTCTTGATATGAAGTGGAGGATGAGGGTAGCTCAGGAGGAGAGGAAGGTGAGTCATCCATAAAGGATTCATCAATGAATGTGAAGGATGGAATGGAGGGTGATGAAGTGACATCTGGTGGAGGGTAGGAAAATAATAGATGGAAGTGGTCTTCTGGTGGTGGAAGAGTAGGTACTGGAGATGGTGTGGATGTTGGAGAGGGACTGGATATGATGATGGTGGATGGAGCTGGAAAGGTAGATGGTATGGGAAGGGATGGAATTGGAGGAGGAGGAGAGGCAACAACAGTAGGCAGGTCATCTGCAGGGGCAGAGACCTGTGGAGGAGTGACTCTTAGAGTCCTTGTGCCTGAAGGAGTGCTGGAGGAGGGCCTGCTGGGCTTGCTGATGTGTTTGTCCCACTTTCCAAAGAGGGCACAAGACAGTCTCTTGGAAGCATTTATATGGATTCCAGAGGAGACCAGCAAAGTAGGGCACCTGTGCTGCAGAAACACGCCAATGATCCTTCCAAAGTTCACAAAACTTTTGTTGATCTTCTTTTTGATAAGGTCAAAGAACACTTCTCCCCAATTCAGATTTTTTTTGTCCACAAGAGCTCCCATGAGGCAGAGCTGATACCTAGAAATTGTATCATGTGCAGAGTGCTTAGCCAGCAGCACTTTCCCAACAACATCTGCCATAAATCTGTATTCTACAGAAAGGTTCCTTTTGAAGAGCTTGCTAGGGTTTCCCTCTAAATGACCCATTCTGGCAAGCAGTTCAGAATACTCTTCTCCAGATAAGTCAGCAGTATCTTCACCATTTCTCAACTCAAAAACTTCTGTTAAAATTGCTAGGGTTAAGGGTACCTGGGTTCCAGATATAGACCCAACAATGGTGTTGTTGTCTTGATTATGGGCAGTATAGACCCATTCCTTTATCTCATCAGAAGCCAGCTTGATCCTTGTGGTCATTATTGCAGTCAGGTTCTGCTCTGTGAATAACCCCAGGATATCCTGAAAAGCCTGGTCAGTTGTGCTGAAGGATTCCATGTCAATATCAAAACCAGCATCAAACTTCATTGCAGCAAGGATAGCAACTGGCACAGCCATGGGTACCTGCAAAAATTCAACAAACAAAACGACCAAGTGTAGAACTGTTTGGAGGGAAAGAAATTCTTGCAGAGAAATCGAAAGCGCAAAGGAGAACGACGGCGAAAAAATGAATTTTATATTAGGGTTCGACGCAGAATTGGAAAGATCGTTGAACTCAGTTCGACGATCGAGGCTTCTAAAGGAATCTGAAGAGACTTCAACATCGTCGATCTCTGTTCGACGATATTGGAGAGCATCGAGCTCTGTTCGACAATCGTTCAGAGAACAAAATCGTCGAGCGCCGTTCGACGATCGTTGACCGGAAGAGATAGTTCATACTATCTGAGAGATGCTGAACTCAGTTCGACGATTTCGGAAATCGTCGATCTCCGTTCGACGATCTTGGGGCAAATCGTCGAGCGCAGTTCAGAGATTAGAAAAGCTCTAGACACTAAGAAAAATCAGAATGTTTGCCTAGTCTTGGTCAATTTTTAAGCTTTCAAAAACTTGGATATTATTAAAAACTTCCTCCATGTAACATTCCTAACTGATTTAGGAAGAAGGTGTATTTCTTTTCATCCAAGGGCTTGGTGAAAATATCTCCCCTTTGTAAATCAGTTGGGATATAGTGTAGTTCAATTTTATTCTTTTCAACATTATCCCTTAAGAAATGATGCCAAATCTCTATGTGTTTTGTCCTACTATGGAGGACTGGATTTTGAGCTATAGAAATAACACTAGTGTTGTCACAAAAGATTTTAGACTTCTCTAAGTTGTAGCCATAGTCTAGGAGTTAGTTTTGAATCCACAAGATTTGTGAACAACAACTGCCTGCAGCCATATATTCAGCTTCAGCAGTTGAAGTTGACACAGATGTTTGTTTCTTACAAAATCAAGAGACACGTATGTCACCAAGAAACTGACAAGTTCCACTGGTGCTTTTCCTGTCAATTCTACATCCAGCATAATCAGCATCAGAGAATCCAGTTAACTCAAATGCTGAGTCTTTTGGATACCAGAGACCTAGATTTGTACAACTTTTAACATACCTAAGAATCCTCTTTACTAGTGTTAGGTGTGACTCTCTAGTGCTTACTTGGAACCTAGCACATATACATGTAGCAAACATTATATCTGGTCTACTAGCTGTAAGATACAGTAAAGAGCTAATCATTGCTCTATATGTTGTCTGATCAACAGGTTTTCCATGTTCATTAGCATCCAATACAGCATTAGTAGGCATGGGTGTTTTCATACAAGATGCTTCAGACATACCAAATTTCTTAACCAATTCATTTGCATATTTGGTTTGAGAAATAAAGATGCCTTCAGCATGCTGCTTGACTTGCAATCCTAGGAAGAAGGATAGCTCACCCATGCTACTCATCTCAAATTTAGAATGCATTATGTTGGAAAACCTTCTGCACAATTTGGAGTAAGTAGAACCAAAAATAATATCGTCTACATAAATCTGTACTAGTAGGGTATGAGACTTATGGGTTCTAATGAAAAGAGTTTGGTCTACTCTACCCCTTATAAAATCATTTTCCAAGAGAAAGCATGCTAGGGTCTCATACCATGCTCTAGGAGCTTGCTTGAGACCATGTAATGCTTTATTCAATCTAAAAACATAATCAGGAAAAGTTGGAGAGATAAAACCTGGAGGTTGTCTGACATATACTTCCTCTTTGATGTCTCCATTTAGAAATGCACTTTTGACATCCATCTGATATACCTTGAAGCCTTTGGGTGATGCATAAGCTAGAAATATTCTGATGGCTTCCAATCTTGCAACAGGTGCAAAAGTCTGGTCGTAGTCTATTCCTTCTTCTTGAGAGTATCCCTGAGCAACTAGCCTTGCCTTGTTTCTTAAAATTACTCCTTGATCATCCAGTTTGTTTCTGAATACCCATTTTGTTCCAACAATGGAATGATCCTTAGGCTTTGGCACTAGTTCCCATACTTTGTTTCTCTCAAATTGATGCAACTCCTCTTGCATTGCAATGATCCGGTGTGGATATTGCTCTGCATCTTAAATGGACTGAGGTTCAATTTGAGATAGGAAGCAGGTGTGCAACAGGTTTTGGTTGACCTGATTTCTGGTCTGCACACCAGCTGAGATGTCTCCAATTATTTGGGAAATTGGATGATCTCTTGATGTTACTAAATCAACAGGGGGTGTTGATTGTTCACCAGCATGTGTTGTTGTTTCCTCTTGTGATACAACAACTGGCTCTTCAAGTTGTTCTTCAATATGTTGAGCATTTTCTTCATCTCCACTGCTTTCATTCTCTTGAGTAACCTGTAACTTGTTCAAGTCTTCAGCTAGAGAATGTTCCTACAAAGGTTCTATGGTAGAAGAAATGATCTTCTCCTTGAAAGACATGTTAGATTCATCAAATGATATATGAACAGATTCCTCAATTTTTAAAGATGATTTATTATAGACCCTATAAGCCTTGCTGATCATGGAGTATCCCAGAAACACTCCTTCATCAGCTTTAGCTTGAAATTTTGCTAAATATTTCTTGTCATTATTATGAATGTAGCAAATACAACCAAAGACTCTAAAATAATCAACTTTAGGTTTCTTCCCTTTGAGTAATTCATAGGGAGTCTTTCCCTTTAGTTTATGTATCAAACTTCTATTCAGCACATAGTTGGAGGTGTTCACTACCTCTGCCCAGAAGGATAGAGGAAGGTGAGCATCTGACAATAATGTAGTGGCAGATTCAATAAGGGTTCTATTTTTCCTTTCAGCTACCCCATTTTGTTGAGTAGTTCTAGGAGCTGAGAAAGTATGCCTGATCCCTTCACTCTGACAGAACTCTTGCATAAGAAGAGAATCAAACTCTGTCCCATGATCACTTCTGATCAGGGCAATGTGAGTATTGAACTCAATCTGTATACATTTGAGAAACTCTGTCAGACACTTAAAGTTATCAGACTTCTTCCTTAGAAAGAACACCCAAGTGAATCTAGATAAGTCATCTACAACTACTAAAGTGTAGGATTTCCCTCCCAGGCTTTGTACTGTGATGGGTCCAAAAAGGTCCATGTGTAACAGATACAATATCCTAGGTGAATCACTCTTATTAAGTGACTTAAAGCTGTTTTTAGTTTGCTTGCCTAATTGACAAGCCCTGCAGAGTCCTTCCTTCTTGTAGGGGCCAGAAGGTAGTCCTCTAACAAGGTTGTCCTTGGATAGCCTAGCAATAGTTCTAAGGTTTAGGTGTCCTAGTCTCTTATGCCATAAAATATTTGGTCTACAGACAGAATTGAACAAGCAGATATCTACATCAGTTGAAAGAAATTCTACTAGGTAGATGTTACCTTTTCTTTTACCTGTCAACACAGTTGTGTTGTCCTCTGACTTGATTTTGCATAAGGCTTTGCTGAAGGTCACCAGGTAGCCTTCATCACACAGCTGACTGATGTTAATTAGGTTGTGCTTCAGTCCTTCCACATAATCTACCTTCTTGAAGGTTACTGATCCAATCTGGACTGCACCATATCCTTTAGTCTGTCCAAAGTTTGAGTCACCAAAGATAACTTTGGGTCCAAGCTTGGCTCTAAAGGAAGTGAGGTTGTCCTTGTTCCCTGTCATGTGCTTAGAGCACCCACTATCCAAGTACCATTGCTGGTTGGATGTTGGATAGGTCTTCACCTGCACATAAGACAATTCATTTATTTTTGACCCAGTTTACCTTGGGCCTAGGTTGATAACCTTTAAATTCTGAAATGAAAGACATCCCAAGTTGACTCTTATATCCTTCAGGATGATATCTCCTTGGAGGTATAACCCATTCAGTATAAGGGTTAAAGATTTAGGATGAAGGACCCTTAGGATTCAATTTTGATTTGCCTTTGAAAAAGGTTCCAGAGCTCTGACCTCTGTTCGACGATCTTGGAGCTGCGTTCGACGATCTTGGGTCAGATTGTCGAGCTCCGTTCGATGGTCGATTATGGCTGAGGTCAGGTATTTGAGATCGTCGAGCTGCGTTCGACGATTTTGGCTGAGATCATCGAGCGCCGTTCGACGATTTTTCCTGAGATCGTCGATCTGCGTTCGGCGATCGTCGAGCTCCGTTCGGCGATCGTCGAGCTCCGTTCGACGATTTCTGCTGGGACTTAGTTTTCTGAGGCAGATCAGAATTTTTCCTAGCAACCTCTACAACTCCCTTTCCTTTGTCAGAAAAGAATTTAATTGGTGTTGTTAGAACTATGGGTTGGCTGGATGAAGCACCCAAGCCCAGTGTACTATTGAATCTAGAGTTCACTGTTCTTGTGATGTCCATCAGCTTGATGCTTCTCCCATTAAGGGATTCTTCAAGCTTCTTCGCCTCAGAGAGCTCACTTTTCAGTGAAGCTATCTGTTCCCTACAACACTCCAACTCCTGAGAGAGTTTGAGATTTTCTGACTTTAAAGTATTCTGTTCAGATAATTGATTTCTGAGAGAGATAATTTCTTTCTCAGACTTTAGCAGGTCTAAACACAGTGCTTTAAATTCAGATTTAAAATCCTCTGAACTAAAATCAAAAGAACCAATTACTTGATCTTTTTCAGGTTGAGTCTCTGAATCTGACTCTGACTCTTCTTCTTCTGAATTATGCTTTGAGGCATTGATTGCCATCATGCAGAACTCTTTTTCTTCTGCATCATCCTCTTCATCACTGAACTGGATGAGGCTTCTGACTCATCTTCAGTCTCACTCCAGGATTCAGCAACAAACCCCTTTCTTGTATGTTTGTTTTTGCTTGATGAGGGTTTGCCATTGCCATTCCTCTTGGAGTCTTTCTCCTTTCTTCTTTCTTTCCTGTCCCTTCTGTCCTTGTTCTTGTTCTCTGGACAGTCAGGAACTATGTGCCCTGGTTTCCTGCAACCAAAGCAAATAATATCTTTATTATTGTTAATGGACTTGTCATACCTTGGCTTATCCTGCTCCTTGTATGATCTCCTTCTGAAGTCCTTTCTGGCCATTTTGTAAAATCTTTTGGCCAACAGACTGAGTAGTTCGTCATTGCCTGTGACTTTATCTTCAGGCAGATTCTCAGTTGCCTTGAAGGCTATGGTCTTCTCTTTTCTTGTGGCTGGTGAGGCAGCCTTCTGTTCTTCTTCTCTATTTTTGATGAGTAGCTCATAAGATTTGAGCTTACCCAACAGAGCTTCAGTGATGATCTCATTCAGACTTCTGGCATCCTTAATTGGCCAGATTCTTGAATCCCAAGTGCTAGGGAAGCACATTAGGATCTTGTCATTGAGTTTAGTTAGAGAGATCTCTTTGTCCAATGTCCTGAGTTCACTGACAATTAGGCTTAGCCTATTGTACATGTCTACCACTGACTCAGTTTCTCCCTTTTTGAAATTCTCATATTGAGAGATGAGATGGGATCTCCTATCCTTTCTCTCATCAGCTGAGCCTGAGACTATTTCTGAGAGTTTGTCCCAAATTTCCTTTGCTGAATTACATTCAGCCACCTTTTGAAATATGTCATCAGACATTGTCTGGGCCAAGATGTTCATAGCCTTGGCATCAGCTACCTTCCATCTCTTGATATCAGCATCTGTTCCTGATGGAGGTGGAACAGTATTTGTGCTTGTGTTTTCTGGGGGTCTTGGACACACTGTCAAAACAGAGTTAAAAATATCTTCGTCAATAGAATTCATGTACAGTCTGATCCTTGCTTTCCAAAGTGTAAAATTGGATAGATTGCACACTGGAGGTCTGGTGCTAGCATAATCTTTATTTGGGGCCATGATTTGTGAAAGCAAAATCAAATAATAAAATACAAAAGAAAGCAGATCTAACTTGGGATCTTTGGGTTTAGGTGTTAGCCTGTACAACCAATCAGGTATGGTATGTTTAACAAACCTCCCTCTGATACCAATTGATAGTGCAGCTAGATCTGATATACTCTAAAGGGGGGGTGAATATAGTATATGGTGCTTTGAAACTTTTTACAATAATTGTTGTAATAAGAGCGAGCAGGGAAGCAATTAAAAATCTAATCACAGAACTAAGCTAAATAAAAGCTAATCACAGAATAATCAAGGCCAGAAACAAAAATAAAGATATGCAAAACCAGAAGACACAAGGAAATATAGTGGTTCCCCTAAACTTGGGTACATCCACTCTTCTACCACCCTAGGTAGGAATCCACTGCAGAATGAGTTGATCAGGTGTCCTGGGCACCAATGAGCTTTTGATAAGGTGCTCAAAAACCAAACTAGATTTTTTGATCAGGTGTCTTGCCACCAATGAGCTTTTGACAAGGTGCTCAAAAACCAAACACAAACTTTTGAAGGGAGTTTGAGAAACCCTTTACAGAGAGGGGTTGAGAGAGTGATGGCAGTCTTCTCTTTCTCAAACAACTGAGAAGACTATGTGGATTGTTGATGTCAAAGCTCCCCCTGAATCCTTGAGATCTTCAGGAAGAAAAGCTTTGCTGAGGGTGATAGGCCTTCAAAGATTGAACTCCAGCAATAGATGATTTCAGTAATGACTGAAATGTTGGATTTCTGGAGTCTTGAAATATGTTGGCCTTGAACACTTTGAAACTAAAGAGATCTGAAGATTTCTGAAAAAATTGATCTCCTTGGATGAGTGTTCTTGAGAATTCTTTGAGACAGAATATTTTTGAATGTATCTCTGTAATCTGTGTGTCTCTCTCTATATTCTCTTAGAGACTCAAAAAAAAATTCTATCTTTTATTCTCTGGTACAGAATAGAATAACATTCTCTGTCAAGTATAGCCATTGGCCTGCATTAATTGCATCCTTAATTGCAAAATCTCTTCTGGAGGAAAGTGCATAGAAATATTCCTTGAAAAATCCCTTGAAACTTGGTCCACAAATGAATGAAAACGGCTAGGAAATCTCTGAATTAATTGCAGAATAACTCCTTAACTAATTTGAATTTGAATCTAGAAACATCCTTGAAGTTATCTGAAATCGTCGAACTGAGCTCTGCTATCGTCGATCTGAGCTCAGCGATCTAGAAATATACAGCAGCAAAATATTGTCGATCTGAGCTCAAAGATCATCAAACTGAGCTCAGAGATAAAGATCCAAAGCAGAGTCAAGATCGTCGACCTGAGCTCACCGATCATCGAATGGAGTTCGACGATATGATGAAGTTGAGCTCAGCGATCGTCGAATGGAGTTCGACGATCTATCGAAGTTGAGCTATACGATCGTCGATCAGAGTTCGACGAATCGTCGTGCTGAGCTCGATGATATGACTTAGTCTCCAGACAGAAAAACTTCTGGTCTTCAGGGTAGCTTTCAAACCTAGACTTCTAACCCTTAGACTCAATTCTAATTGACCTATTGAGCTATACAGGAGGTCAAGCATTGATTCCTAGAGACATGGTGAACCTGACCCAAATTAGTAATAGGGTGTTCCAACAAATCACATTTCCGAAAAGATTTTCAACTTAGACTTTTTTTTTCACTTTTTTTTTCTTTACAAATTTTTTTTTTCATTTTATTTTAACAATTCAGCAGATATAAACTTGTGAGCACTTCCACATTTTCACAAATAATAACACCACATCACATCCCAACATGAAAATATAAAACATTGAACTCGACTTGGGTGTGCGACTAGGATTGGCTATGAGACTTTGGTGAATGAAGGTGTAGCTAAATCAAAAGAAGGGTAGGCACAACAGGGCTAGCGAGGATATGATGTTAGGAATGGTACAAAGCTCAACTGGGCCAAAATGATGGCCTACATCACGCTAATGTGAGTGAACTAACCTATACCCATGCTTCAAGAAGAGCTTGGGGCAAGTTCTTAGCCAACGAGAAAGACTATCCATCCTCCCGACTCGAGCAATACAAAACTAACGGCCGTCTACACACATCCCTAATCTACCGTCAGATTCACACCGGATTCACCAATTTTTGAGTATAATAAAAAGTATTTACGCAATTAGAAAAATATAAAACTAAAAGCATACAGAAAAATTAAATCTACTTGAATTTCTAGACGAGACGAGAGCAGTTGACTAGAAACACAACAAGGTCAATATTTTACTCTGTTTCACAATCCTAAGCCAGCACCATAATTTTCCTAAATCTAACGAAAAAATGAGTTTAACTCGCGGCACACTAACAGCTAAGCACGTGCTCATGTGGGTGTAGTGTTGTGTGATACAATGAACTAATCAAAATAAAACAATAAAGGCTTCTAGTATGCACAATAAATGTGTGCGTGCAATAGGTAACAAATCTCTCTCCCAGACTTAAACTAAACTACACAGCATATGATATAGAAATTAAAATCATAAGGAGCTAAGGGAAGAGGTTACCCAATGCTCAGCCAGTGAGCATACCAGAAGACACGTGGAAACCTGAAGCAGGCCCTCCATACAAAGAATCACAACCCCGCCAATGCGATTTGTCATGAATACCTGCAGGGGTGAGCTCCACAAAAACAAAACAAAAATATACAAAATACAAAGAAATACTAAAACTAAGTAGACATGAAAAACAAAATGCAGAAAATGAAAGATAAGTACTGGGATTATTGTCATCCCAGCACGACTTATTCAATTCTATACAGTTCTAGCTAACGGGTCTATGAAAAGAAAAATGCACGGGCAACTGTTCCATTATCCGTTGCGGAAACGGGTACCGATACGGCGATAGAACAGTTACCCCTCTACCTAAATAGTAATACCTGCCCAACACAGGTAGAGGAAATAAGAAATAAGAAGAGGAGGAGCACTGGTCCTCGCTCATCTTATCACAAAATAAATCCTTGCCTAGCAAGGTATCGTCTACAGGGAGTCTGCAGGAGGAGAAAGCGATGAATGGAGCTTCCTCAATAGAGGAGGAATCAACCTCCTCGCAAAAGAGGATGCTATCATCCACGACTCGATCCAAAAGCTCCAAGTCCTCCTGAAGCACCTGCGAAGACTCAACCCGCACAGGCTCATATACAGAAATGGGATCAATAAATAAAGGAGATGAATAACTAAAAGAATCAGAAATAGGGGGAGTGGTCCCGGTCTCACTCCCAGCAGGATCCCGATATAGATCATCGACGGTGTCATATGAGTCATGGCGAGGGGAATTCACGAGCTCGAGGTCCTCGGTGGTGGTTTGGACCTCCTCATCCATCAAGGAAGTGGAAACTTCCTCAATAAAGAGGATATCCTCATCAACACACCTCGGTGCATCCACATGTTCCAAGATGTAATACTGTCCATTAATGAAAATAATATCCTCGTCAAACATGGGCACATCCTCAGGCTCAGAATCACAATCCGGCCGAACATCATCAACCGACTCACTAAAAATAAGGATAGATAATTCTTGCAAAGAAGGCAGAGGAACAACAGCATCAGAGAAAATTTGTGCAGGTTCCTCCGGGGGTGAATCAATAAGAGGGGAAGAGTGCATGGGGAGAGACGTTACCACAATATCGTCACACCGATAAGCAGAAAGTCTGATGGGTATATCCGCAGTAGTCCCAAATAGACAAGGTGGTGCTGCGAATATATCATCAAAATCAGAAGGGGCATCCGATTGAGAGGTGGATGGAATGAATCAGATACCCGGTTCATCATCCTCCTCCAACTGGCGCTGAAATTTTGCGCAATCTTTCAACACGTGGTCGGTGCTACGACAACACAAACATTGTTTTCCATTACTCCTCGGTACTGGTGGGACCGGAGAGGAATAAGAAAAAGATGAATGCGTAGAGGAGGAGTGACCATAAGACCTGGGTTGGGTGTATGAAGTACCATAGGAAGACGGTGCTCCATACACAGAACCACGAGAATTATGCTCCCAATCTTCAGTGGGGCACTCATCACTACCATTCCTATAATCCCCGCACCATCAACAACGAATATTCATATAAGAATACATGGTGCAACAAGAAGAATTCACCAACAGAAAGTTTCTAAGCAACAATTAACTACACACCACAAATAAAAGAATAGGAAAACCTGCTATAGAAAAATTAAAACTAGAATAGGAATAAATAAAAACAAACACAAATGCTAAAAACTAAAACAAAGAAGAAAGTGATATAAACAAATGAAAAGGGGCTTCTATCTCTTATCTTCCTCTACAAAAGCTCACACAACTGTGTTCCCCAGCAACGGCGCCAAAAACTTGATGCTAAAGATCACGGCAGTGAACCGGTCCCACAAGTAATATAAAATGGGGGCTTTCCCAAGTATCGATCTCTCAAGGAACACAGTAAGGTGGAGTTAATTTTGAGGAGGACTTGAGATTTAAGTCCTTAGGGTTGGTGGTAACGATGGGGTCTTGATTGTTGCGATAAAAAGAAATTAAAAATCTAACAAGTACTCCTATACAACGCCGCTATGCGATGCTTCGCCAGGCGGGATGGAAGACTAGTCGGGCCGCTATGCACCGAATCGCTAGGTGGATGGACGTGTAGGCTTGCAGATGAGGTGGTTAGAATGGCGGAATGAGGGTCGTGAGCACCTATTTGCTACACACACTTCTAGCAATTGCTAGAACGGCAAGGGTGGATGGTGGTGGATGGAATATGGGCGCACCTCAAGTAAATATAACAAAAATATACAATCACATAGACATGATTACAGATAAACTTATATTACACTAAGCATAGCTTCATCAAATACAAAGAGTTCAACTAAACTATCAACAACAAGAGAAGAAAAGTGTGTGAAATCGACCGGATACGAAGCCTTGCTGAGGATTCACGGTTGGAATTGTCGGGTTGTCAATCCGCGTCCAAGCTCGGTCCGCAACTGCGTCCGGGTTAGAAAAGGGTTGTCACCACCTTCCAATGTCCCGTCTTCTTCGTGTCACGATCCGGTGGAGGATGGCACAACTTCTCCTAGCTTGGTGGAGAAAGCTAGGTCAAGCTCTTCTTGAATCTCAAAGAAGAAGGAGGAGGCCGAGAGGAAGCTTCGGCTTGGATTTGGCAGTGAAAGCTTGCCTGGAGCACCTCCCTACGATGGAAGATGAAGGGGAACGGCGGAAACCATCGTCGGATACGAAAATGGCGGAGAAATGTCGAGCGATCCCGAATTAGGGCGGAACCTGCGAATTTATAGATTGCAGAAATTCTAATGCACACGACCAGTGGCGCACGACCAGTGGTCATGCGCACTATATCCAGTGGTAGTGCGTTTTCCCCAGCCAGAATTTGGAAGAAAATGGAATCAATGCACACGATCAGTGGCGCACGACCAGTAGTCGTGTGCACTATGTCCAGTGATAGTGCGCACTATGTCCAGTGATAGTGCGCATATCCTAGGCAGATTCTGGAAATCAGGGAACATTGTGCACGAGCAGTGGCGCACGACCAATGGTCGTGCGCAATATATCCGATGAGCATGCGTAGTATTCATGCTTCCAAATGTCCCCTAAACATGCACACAACCGTGTACAGCATCTGTTTCAAACAAAATTAGACTTGAGCACATAATAGTATGCATGCATAAGTAAAAAAAAAGAAACTCAGCTGCAACACAGAATAGTCTCAGGTACAACAAGACACAGACCCAAAACGTCTGGTGTCCCAAACAAATAGAGAGCTAAAAGTTCAATCAAATAGTACAAAAAGAGAAGAGCTAAAAACAGTTCTCTGAACAGAAGTAGCAAAAGATAAACTAAAAAATACTCTAAAACTCATCATCCAGAAGATCATCCTGATCTGCATCCCAGTCAACCAGTGCTCCTCCTATCCCAGCAACTCCTGCAATTTCAACAGAGAATTTCATTTTAGAATGAATTCTATCCTTTGCAAATTTGCAAATATCTAGTTCTTATAAAAAAGAACTTAGTATTAAATATTTTTAATTTGGCTGTGAGTACACGTTCACAGAGTATTATAGTTTTACCTCAGAACCTGATATCTGTTTCAACTGAAATGATTCCAGACTTCTGGACACTGCAGCTATATATGTGATCCTATATGGAATATCACGGTTACTGCCCTTCTAAAATTAATTGGAACTCATCAAGTTTGGAATGAAACCAATCTCCAGAAGAAGAGACAAAACCAAGTCAGATTGTGTTATCAAGTTTGGAATAACACTCTCCTTTAAGGCAAAGGCCGAATCCAGGTGAAGTTGTTAGCAATAAGTTTGGAATGAAACAACTTACCAGATCCGAGCTCAGCAACCAAGAGCATCAACGGAACACAACATGCTTGCTTTGACAAAGGAAATCAGAATATTCACAAAAAGGGAGAACAAACAATAAAAGTACAAAAATACACAATCACGGACCTAAGTGTGCACTTCCTATGGAAATATAGACAAGAAGAAATATGAATTATGTAGAACTAAAAGTGAAGTGCAAACGCGTGAAAACGAGCCCAGATGAGTTCGAAAAACCCTATATAAATCGGACACATCAGGTAGCCAGCAAATAGTATGCAGAGACTTTAAAGTGCACCTAGGATGTGTACAGAGGCGTATGCGAGGTCTAGGCCTGGTAGTGTGATACCCTCCTAGGAGTGGAGATGCCCGCTCCACTGCTGCCATAGCCAGAACGGTGGTACCAGAGAGTGATACTAGCTCCAAAAAGTGAGAACTAAAGGTCTGTGATCACAGAGTCGTGTGTGTGAGTTGCACTTGCATGAATCATAACCTGCATACATAACATACATACATATTTAGGTCATACGCACCATGGATCCTTATCATATAAACTAGTATGTGCTCTTTTATATGATAAGTTATATTTCTGAAACCTTAACTTATAAGTTTGTATGGGCATTCATATAAATTAAGGTACTATTGTGATGTTAGTGTAACGGTAGATAGTTTACTTTCTGCTCTTTCTTTACTTTACTTACTACACACATCTTTCAGTGTTGTCTACTTGCTTTACATGTGCTATATATACAGAACTGCTAATGTAATGAAATAACTGTTAGAATATATTAATGATAGAATAGATCCACCGTCACCTGCTTTCATCTTGATACTGCTTTGTTGTCCTCCAATTTCGTCCTCCAGCACGGTGCCTAGGAGTCGCGGGGGTGAGGAGAGGACGATAATGGCTTTCTCTTTATGACTAACGATCGGTTGTGACTGTATAATTTTAGGAGTTCGAGGAGATGGTGCACCAGCATGACCAGCAGGAGGAGGTGGCAGGACTTGAGGAGCTTAACCTACTACTACTGCAGCCCAGCTTCATGTGATGACGAGTTTGCTTGTTTCGAGTTGCTTTCTCATAGTGTTATAGTGTGTGTGAGAGAGAGCTTTACTATTCATTTTTGGCGTGTATGGGCATAAGCCCTTCTCTCTTTTTGTACTCATTGTACACTATTGTACCATTTTACTATATATATGATGTTATTGCTATGACTTTTGGACTTGCTAGTTTTATTTTTGTTGTACTTCTATTCTCAATTGGCCTACAAGTAAATGATTGTACTAGCCGACAGGATTGGTGCCTTCCGGTGTCTATTAGCTCGTGTGTTAGTGTCACCGTAAGGCGGCGGTTCTGGGCATAAGACCGGGTTAACTCCTTGGTAAGGGGAGGGGTCTTACAAACTGGTATCACTTGAACAAACGATCATCTGAGAAAGAAGTCCACAACACTGGCTCACCCCGCTCGAGCAATAGTTTGCAGAAAAACTATGCAGCAGAAGCAATGGTGTGCCCATGTGTAAAAGTCACAGAAAATAGTCCATTTAAATAATGAGTTAGGCCAATCTAATTAAGTCACCACTTTAGTTTGACTTACCAAGAGGATTTCATGGCATATCTTAGCCTAAAATCGACCTAGAATATAGATTAGTTGAGGTACGAGGATACCCAAAGTGATTAAGGAAAAAAAATTAATGTAAGAGTCACTACTTAAGGCTTAAACTTCGATGTCACTATTCCACCTATCGAGTGATATTATAAATTCTTACACAAATTGATAGGATCACCTCAAGGAGATTTGGTTCCTAGCATATTAGTGGAATAGTAGGGTACTCGTAAATTTAACCCTCATACCGATGACTTAATTATATTGAGACAACCATAGTGGCCAATACCAATGTTTGAAAAAGAATTCAAGTCCCAGAAGAGACCTGTTTTTTTAGTTGGGTCACATGTTGATCTTAAAAAATTTGTCGTATAGTAACCTTGAAGGCATAAGGTATATAACATATCAATTAAGGTGGAACTCCAGGTCTAAGATTGTTAGACCTAAGGATTCAGTGCACATATAAGAGGAATGCACTATAAATAGTAAGGGACTTTAGCCCGAAAGGTATGAGGGCTTATCCTTTTGTTTATTGGGCTAAATTGGTAACGACTTGAATTTCTCTAGACCCGGTTTATAAAACATGTGTCACAAACATAGTGATCTAGAAGACTTGATTAATTCAAATGTTGATCAAGTAAAGATGAGGTTTTGTATTCGCATAATCGGCAAGATAATCAACCCTCCCTAGAAGTTTGGGATATACGTAGAGGGTTGCACGCTTGGATATATTACAACCCTAGAACAAGGAAAGTCTCCATGAGACGTTAGAAACTTTCGCGGGCTTATGAATCAGATCATTACTTGACATAACTTTAAGAGTGATTGTAATTTCATCAATGCATAATGACATGTTATATCCCAAAGATCGAAACAAGTTGCGTATAATCCACAAGAATTTGAACAAATGGCCTTTCGATAAACTAAAATCAAGCAGTAATGATGACACAAAGGTTTTATGTATAATTAAAGGAATGTGTTGCCTCAACAAAGCACGTTCCTAGATGCCCCAACACCTTAACCCAATTGACGTGACACGCGATTAATAATTATATCATCGGTTAAGGATTTGATTAATGAACTCAGATATATTGCAAGAGAAAACTAATGTGAATTGAGAATTCAGTATAAGTCAGAATGATAGTTGGAAATCCTGCATAGTTGTGGCTCTTAGGAAAGTTACTATGACGTGATTGGAGCCCATTATGTAAGGATTCAACTATTTGAGTAATTATGTCTATAACACTGGGGGTATAACGATCCCAGAAAAACTTAAAGTCAAGTGAAAAATCAAAATTTGAAGACGTATATTTTAGGTATGATCCTTTGGATGTGACTCTGATGATCACAAGAACCAAAACAATAGTGTTCGATGATGATTTACAAATGGTGTGTTCTCTCAAAGAAACAATCCTTTTCAAATTTAAATGGTTAACTTACCCTTATACTTTGGGAGATAGTTTAAGTTATAATTAGAAATCTTGATAAGATAACGTCTTGCGTTTAGAATATAATAGTTAAGTTTACTATGGTTAGGTATGATTTAGTACTACCTTGTTTAATCCTAAAAGGGGCTGGGATTTGGAAAATTAAACACAATGATGAAATATCATTACTATTCACGCTTACATGATATAGCCAGTCACTTGATCATAATGGTGAACTATAACCTTGAATGATTCAATTAAGCAAAAGTCATTATATTGGAACTTAAGAATTGAAATAAGGTAACGTTATGATAAATAAGATGAATATCCTATGGCATGACATTAAAAATGTAACGACTCAACAGATTCAAATGTGGTGGATGATTAGTTGAAACATACGCATAGGTATGATCCCTTGATTATGATAACATCGAGAACTGGGACACATACGTTGATAATATCATGATCACCTTAGGAAATTCCTGACTATGGAGAGATCAATTTTTGTTTGCTAAGGTGTATATGCTGAAATTACACGAGAAGTAATGAGTGTTTATTAAGATTCTCTTTATGATGAAATCGATTTGTGTCAGATCTCACCATTATTAGACAGATACGTTTATAAATTTATGAATTAGACTATATATGAAAAATAATTGGGAGTCATTTATATCAATATCAAAATCATTAATGATCGTTTGATGTATGCTTGAAAGGTGAACACTCTATGAATTATGTATTACCGTTTATGTAGAGGTGTAATAATTCATGAGTCTGGAAGAAACAAAATAGTGACCTCTTCATCACATCTTAATTTTGGAGGTTGGTTAATTACTATACATAAGTTGGATCTTCGTAATAAATAATATCACGATACATTGCATTTGAAGAATCATGTAGTATTAGCCATGAGGCATGATGTGATTATGGAAGAGAAATCTGAGATTTGTGTGCTCAATTCTACATATAAAAGTATTGATTCTCACGTACTTGGTGGTCATTGCTCGTAAGGGACACCGAACCAACGTATGATTAAGGTTTATTTAATGATAATGCCTTGAAAGACTTGGAAATATGCCAGTGTAATCTTTATTATGAATATCATGAAGTATAATGAAAATACACTTAGGTCGGAATATATAGAGGATACGAGTGCTCAGATACAACTAATTAGGGATCGGATGTTGGAGGCTCAGAATAGGCAGGCAAAGTACTACAATGTACGATATCAAATGGTGGAGTTCCAGGAGGGGGACATGGTGTTCTTGAAGATACGTCGGGTGCATGGTGTCTCTCCGGTGCGAAGTCACAAGAAGCTCAGCCCTCGATATATGGGGTCGTACTTTATCCTGGAGCGGATCGGCTCCTTGGCTTACAGGCTAGAGCTGCCGCTAGAGTTAGGGAATTTGCACGAT
The DNA here is from genome assembly GCA_039583875.1 of Platanthera guangdongensis. NCBI lineage: Eukaryota > Viridiplantae > Streptophyta > Magnoliopsida > Asparagales > Orchidaceae > Platanthera > Platanthera guangdongensis. The sequence goes on from CM077164.1 coordinate 52,958,524, forward strand.
GTCTTTCACGTCTCCTCACTTTGAAGAGCTCTACTTCAACCAGAACAACATATTACCACTACAGCAGGACCTATAATACCAGATAGATCAGTTTGTTTGGAGCCGGTCCGGAGCGATGATACGACGATTCGAGTTCTGCGGAAGAAGGTTCACCAAGTGAAGGTATTGTGGTACAAATACGGACAGGATGAGCACACTTGGGAGCCGATGGATCTAATGCGTGAACGGTACCTGGAGCTTTTTGCCTCAGGTGTATTTTAACTATGTTGAAATTTTCTTAAAATTGTTGTGCAAAGAAACCCCGTAGACCCAAACTTGAATTTTGGGGACGAAATTATTCTTTTGTTTATTAGGATTTGTAACATCCCCTTCCCTACTAGACCCCTAAACTTAGATTAGGTTAGTACATGTGGTGGGTGAATGGGATTTAGGCTAGGTTTGACCCATGGAATTAGGGTGGATTCACATAGTGCGCTTTAGGGACCAGGTCAACTCAAGTCAAATTAGCTCAATATGGAGTCATAAGCACGCATTGGTCCCACCACTATGCCCTTAACCCTAAAAATAATCTATGTGAACCAAAAGCCACATCATTGGGTCAACCATTGACCCAAGTTGACTCAAGTCAGCCATAACCCAAATTTGGCCAAATCCACACATATAAGCCCAATTAGCCCAAGTGGGGCATCACCATGGCCCAACCCATGTTGGGTGATGACATGGGGTTCATGACCATCAAGTGGGGCCAGCCCACTCATCAAGTTGACCAAGTCAACCCTAAAAGTCAACTTAGTCAACATAAGTCCTAAAGAGAAAAAGGGAGGCCAAGCCCATTCCCAATGTGCAAAGCCCATGAGCTAAGGCCCATGACCAACCTCAATGGTTAATGACAGCCCTTACCCTTCTAAAATAGGAGAGAGCGTGCATGCATGTGGGTGTTTTTGGAAATTTGGGGAAAGAGAGGAGAGAGAATAGAGGGAAAGAGGGGATGGAGGCCACTTGGCCCTCCTCCTCCCGCCCAAAGCTCAGTTATGAGCTTAGGATAAATTTCACAGCTAAATTCTAGCAAGGTAGATGCCACTTGGAGCCAAGGAGGAGCATCCAAGGTGGTGGCCGAAATTCACACTACTCAAAACACCATAAGCAGAAATTCCAGCCCCATTTTGACCTCACCATCACTTCAGAAGGCCGAGAGGAGTGGAATTCGATATCTGGATCGAAGCTTTTGGTGGAGAAATGAGTTCGGGAGCAAGCTCGCGGAAGAGGAGAAATTCCATGGCCAACCAACACCGCCGCTGCCGTCGGGCTCCGATTAAGGTCCGTTTATCCTCCTCTCCTCTTGTGCTAGCCTACTAGATCATTTCGGAGAGATTTCAAGCTCAATTGAGCTTGGATCCATGTGAGGTGTGGGAGAAAATCCATGGTTTTTAATGGAGCTCGGGTTCGCCGGAAATCGCCGCCTCCAGCGTCCGAGGCGCCGCCAAACGTTAGCCCCCACCTCAATGGATGTGGTGGTGGTGGCCGGCCGGGGAGGTGGATGGATGACTGGGAAATGTACAACCCTGTGTCCGGCGAGCGGGTCCCGCAAGGGAGGTTGAGCAGGCCTGGCCCCGCGACCCGCACCCGAGCGACAAAACAGGCTATACGGCGGAAGGGCTGGACCGCTCCCGCCCATTTCAGGCGAGCGGGCCGGCGAGGCGAGCGAACTGGCGACCCGCAATTGGCGGGTCGATCGAAGTCGCGACGATCGCCGGCCAACCCCACGCGCGACCTGGCTGCTGATACGCCCGGCAGAAGACAGGCAGCTCGCCCCTATCGGCTCGCGCTCGCCCAGGGAGGATAGGCGAGCCACGAGGCCAGACCGCGCCCGCCTCCTGCGGGGGAACTGAAGGCGAGCTGACCACCCAGGGGTGCGAATAGCTACTCAGAACAGCGGAGCCTCGCTGTTGGCAGACCATGTTGCACTGCGCATAGCTGTTCAGAACAGCGGAGTTTGGCTGTTGGCAGACCCAACCAGGGGCCTTTTGGTATTTCCAGGTCAGTCCTTTTGGTTATTGGCAGTTCAGATTCTGAAAATCTATAAATAAGACCCAAGGGGTACCTTAGAGTGCACGCTCTTAATTGCCTTCTTACTCTCATTTTCAAGTGTTCTCTGAGGGTACCTTAGCTCGACTCTTGGCTAAGGAGGGGAAGCGCTCAGAGATCTTCCAGGTTTGTGGTGGGACCTCCCTGCCGAGCCCTTGGGTCTGTTTTCTCTTTTCTCTCTCGTTGTTTTTCTTGCAGGAGCAAAGTAGGCGCGAGACCACCCCTTCCCCAAGGGTAGAACTCCACAAGAGGCCGGATTCCAGTTTCAACATTTGGTGCGGTGAGCGTGGAGAGTGGTCAGTGCAGAAAAGCTTCGGCGAGCTCAATGACGGGAGGTCAAGGATCTGACAGACAGGACTCGCCACCCCCACCACCTCTTGCAACGGTGGGAATGTTTGAAGACTTCAGGAATGAGGTGCTGACTCTGGTCAAGATCGCGCTCGTCACGCGGGCCGAGTGCTCGACTCCGGCGATCCCGATCGCGGCCGCCCCCTCCTTGGGCGAGGACGCTCCCGGCAGGCGAGCCGGGAAGGAGGTGGCCGAGGAAGGCCGAGGAAGCGAGCTCCCGGGGCGCGAGCTCTTCCCCGGTTTGGCAGGCCGAGGCCGTTTCGGCGAGTTGGGCCCGTGAGACTCGCCGGCCCGCCAGGTGGGGGGAGGCAGCCCCTTCAGCGAGCTAGTCTCCTCAGCTCCAGTACCAGACGGGTTCAGGGAGCCCGAGATGACCTACTACACCGGGAAGGGAGACCCGATTCAGCACGTCCAGTGGTTCGAGGACGTAGTCTCCATCCGTCAGATGTCGGACGGATTCAAGTGTCGTCTCTTTGCCATCACCCTCCGAGAGAAGGCAAGGGAGTGGTTCCACCAGCTGCCGGCCAGTTCCATCTATTGCTTCGAGGACCTGCGCCGAGGGTTCATGTTGAGGTTCACTACCTCAAAGAAGAGGAAGAAGGAGTCTGAGTCCCTGTTCCACATAAAGCAGGGGGTGAACGAGACGTTGGGGAGCTATGTCGATCGGTTCTAGGAGGAGGTTACCCAAGTCCAGGAGATGCCGGGCCACAGCCTGATGATGGCCTTCACCCTGGGCCTGCAGCAGGGTTTCTTCCGCATGGAGCTGAAGAGAATTCCCCCCTCTCCTACGAGGAGCTGATGGAGAGGGCGGCAAGAGAGGTCGACGGGGAGGCGTCGAACCCAGAATTTGCAAGGAAGTTGGCCAGGTGGGCGACTGAGGAGGAAAAGGAGTCGAAGGGAGGAAGAGGACAGGAAGAGAGAAGGGGGGAGCCTAGGCAGAGGGAGCAGAGGGAGCAGAGGCAGCCCCAATGGCAGCAGCCGCCGAGGTGGGGGCGCCAGGAGCCCGACCGCCGGCTGGGCTGGAGACCTGAGTGGCAGGGGCAGGGGCCACAAGGGGGGTACTACGGAAGGGGTCACCATCAGGGGAGACAGGATCAGTTCCACCCACCGGGCTGGAGGCAAGGTCAGAGGCCTCGGCTCCCCGATCAGGAGGAGGCCATGGCCATAGCTCTAGGAACGAGGAGAGGGGTCATGAGAAGGAGGAGAAGGGAGTTCAGGGTGGAGCTGCCCTATTGCGACTTCCATCAGGAAGAGGGGCACGCAACAGCCACGTGTCCGGAATTCTTGGAGATGAGAGGGAACAGGGGGCGGCAGCAGCAGCAGGAGGAGGTGCGGCAGGAAGTGAGGATCGAGGAGGTCCTGTCTCGGGCAGAGGAGGATCGCTGTGAAGACCGGGTGGATGTGGGAACCCGAGGAGGGATCGGAGTGATCCACGGGGGAGTGGGGATCGAGGCTTCCCGCAAGGCAAGCCTTCACACCATGTACCGGCGGAGCGTCGCCTCTACGTCCCAAACCCCGCCGCCAGAGGAGAGGATCACCTTCTCCAGAAGTGATATGTCGGACCACGAGGATCCGTTCTATGATGTGCTGGTCATCAAGGCCGCCATCGAGAACTTCACTGTCTCTCGGATCCTCGTGGACAATGGGAGCTCCGTAAACGTCATCTTCAAAAAGGCATTTGACGCGATGCAGGTGGAGGCTAAGAGGGTGCTGGCCTTGGACGGGCCCTTGTTCGGGTTCTCAGGAGAAAGGAAGGAGGTAGAGGGAGGAGTCGGCCTCCATGTCACCCTGGGGGGGCAGTCCCGAAACTGCAAGTTCGTCATTGTGGACGCCCCCAGTAGCTACAGCGCAATCTTCGAGAGGCCCCTGATCAGCGCCTTCCGCTGCGTCCCCTCATCTTTCCATCAGTGCTTGAAGTTCAACGCTAAGGGGGTGCAGGTCAGGGTTAGGGGGGACCAGAAGGTGGCACGAGAATGCTACGTCACCGCAGTGAACACCATCTCTTGGCAGGAAGGAGCCGAGGAGATGGGGCGGAGGATGGAGGAGGACGAGCAGGAAGCCGGAGAGGTGGAGCTGGGGGTAAAGGACTGCGCAGAGAAGGCGGAAGGAGGAGATCTGGAGGAAGTGGCCGAAGTAAGGGCCGTAGGAGGGAAGATGGAGGTAGAGGTCCCCGTTCTGGAGGAGGGGGACGCCGAAGGATGGGGGGAACGATCCAGGCTGGAGGCGGCGGAAGAAGTGGTGGAGCTGGAGGTGCTCACCCGGGGAGGGAGGATGGAGAAGGTTCGCGTCAGCGGAGGGCTGACCCCGGAGGACCAGGGCCGGATGCTGGAGTGCATCCAGAAGAATGTGGACATCTTCGCCTGGAACGCCGCGGAGATGCCGGGGGTTGACGCGGATGTGGCCTGCCACCGCCTCAACTTGGACCCGGGGACACGCCTCGTCCAGCAGAAAAAGAGATCCACGGCGGACAAGCTGGCAGAACCCATCAGGGAGGAGGTGGCGAAGCTTCTCAAAGCTGGCTTCGTGTCTGAAATTCAGTACCCCGGCTGGGTCTCCAACGTTGTGATGGTTAAAAAAGGAGATGGCCGCTGGCGGTTGTGTATCGATTTGTCCATTCTTAATAAAGCTTGTCCTAAGGACTGTTACCCTTTGCCTCGGATCGACGCGCTGGTTGATTCCGCCGTCGGCTTTTCTGTAATGAGTTTTTTAGATGCCTTTTCAGGTTACCATCAGATCAGGATGCACCCCCCGGACATCAAGGATGTCTCATTCATCACAGGGGACGGCTGCTACTGCTACAAGATGATGCCGTTCGGGCTGAAGAACGCTGGGGCCACCTACCAAAAAATGATGGATATGGTCTTCAAGGAACAGAGGGGGAGGAACTTGGAGGTGTACGTGGACGACCTCAAGATCAAGAGCCGGGACGTGGATTCCCACCTCCGGGACCTGGAGGAGACGTTCGCCACCCTGCGCAGATACAAAATGCGGCTGAATCCCCTTAAGTGTGTCTTTGGGGCAAGCCGGGGGAAGTTCCTGGGGCATCTCCTTACCCCCGCGGGGGTCGAGCCGAATCCAGACAAGGTCAAGGCCATCTTGGAGCTAGGGTCCCCGCGGAATGCAAAGGAAGTCCAACGGTTGACAGGGAAGCTGGCAGGACTGAGTCGCTTCCTTTCTCGGTCAGGGGAGAAGTGCTCCCCTTTCTTCAAAACGCTGAGGGGAGGCCGGAGGTTCGAATGGAGCAAGGAATGTGAAGAGGCCTTCCAGGCCCTCAAGGTGCAGTTGACACAGGCTCCGCTGCTCCAGGGGCTGAAGGAGGGTGAGGATTTGTTCTTATATCTCGGGGTCGGGGCAGAGGCCTTGAGCTCCATCTTAGTACGTGAAGAGGGGAAGAGGCAGCTCCCCATTTATTATGTCAGCCGGGTCCTGAGGAAGGTCGAGCTCCGGTATCCGATCCTGGAGAAGCTTGCATTTGCATTAATCATCTCAGCCCGGAGGCTACGGCCTTACTTCCAGGCGCACTCGATCCGAGTGGTGACCGACCATCCTCTCCGCAACATCTTCGAGGGGGTGGAGCACTCAGGCCGGCTGGCCAAGTGGTCGGTGGAGCTAAGCGAGTTCGATGTCTCCTTCGTTCCGCGGCTCTCGATCAAAGCTCAGGCGATGGCCGACTTCCTGGCAGACTACGTGGTAGAAGTAGCAGAGGAGGAGCTCACTTGCCCGACTCCTTGGAAGGTGAGGGTGGATGGAGCCTCAGGAAGGCATTCTCTCGGGATAGGAGTGGTTCTGGAAAGCCCTCAAGGGACTCAAATTGAACAGACGGTGGTGGTGCATTTCCCCATTACCAACAACCAGGCCGAGTACGAAGCAGTGATAGCGGGGCTGCGCCTAGCCAGAGAGCTGGGGGTGCTGGATGTGGATGTCCTAACCGACTCCATGGTGGTGGCTTCCCAGATCAACGGGGAGTTCGAAGCAAGGGAGCCCGCTTTGAAATTATACTTGGCCAAAGCGAAGGGGGTTATAGGGACCTTCCAGACCTTCTCCATCCGACACGTGCCAAGGGGAGAGAATGAACAGGACGACCAACTGGCGAAGCACGGCCCCCGAGCAGGGGGCACCATCACCGACCTGTTCCGCCCCTCCATCGAAGAAGGAGAGCTCATGGAGATCGATCAGCAGCCTTCGTGGATGGACCCAGTAGTAGTTTTCCTCTCCACGGGAGAGTATCCGGAGGGGGTGGACAGGAAGAAGCTAAGGCACAAGTCAGCTTACTACCTCCTTAAGGACGGGCAGCTGTACCGGAAGACCCTCTCCGGGATGTTGGCTCACTGCGTGGCCGAGGGTGAGGCGCAGAGGATCCTGGAGGAAGTCCACTCCGGGGAGTGCGGAAGTCATTCCGGGAGTCGGACCCTGGAAGGAAGGATAGTCAGGCAAGGGTATTTATGGCCCACCCTAGGCCTAGACGCCGCGGAGTTCGCAAGGAGATGTCACAAGTGTCAGCTGTTTGCCCCCCTCCAGCTACAGCCGGCCCAACAGCTCAAGAGTATCACGGCCCCCTGGCCCTTTGCAATCTGGGGAATGGATTTGGTTGGACCGTTCCCCCAGGCCAGCGGCCAGAGAAGGTTCCTCCTAGTGATGATCGACTACTTCTCAAAGTGGATGGAGGTGAAGGCGTTGGCCAAGGTGACCTCCCAAGTGATCAGGAATTTCGTCTGGGGGGAGATCATCTGTCGCCACGGGATGCCGCAAGCCATCGTCACCGATAACGGACCCCAATTCGCCAGTGCCGAGTTCACCAGCTTCTGCGAGCAGCTTGGAATCGACCTCAGGTTCGCCTCGGTCCACCACCCCAGGAGCAACGGGCAGGTGGAGGCGGCGAACAAGATCATCGTCAATCTCCTCAAGAAGAAGGTGGAAAATTTGAGGGGGAGCTGGGTGGAGTAGCTCCCCGCCGTTCTTTGGGCCCTTAGAACCACTCCTAACATGGCCACGGGGGAGACCCCCTTCAAGCTCTCCCATGGGTGCGAGGCGGTGCTCCCCATAGAATTTGAGGTTCAAACACCGCGAGTCGGAACGGCCAGGGAGGGCCGAGAGGAATGGCAAGCCGAGAACGGGGAGGAGCTGAGACTCTCCCTTGACATGGTGGAAGAGTTGAGGGATCTTTCGGCCATCCGACAGGAGGAGGTCAAAAGAAGGATGGCAAAATACTTTGACAAGCATGCCAGGATCAAGCAGTTCGCAGAAGGGGACCTGGTACTGAAAAAGGTGGACGCGGCAGGGAGGTCAGCGTCCGTAGGGAAACTCAACCCCAGCTGGGAGGGGCCATTCATTGTGAAGGAAGCTTTGAAGTCGGGGGGCTATCGGCTCCAAAATGTAGAGGGTGAGGCCCTGAGTCTCACCTGGAGTGGAGACGACTTGAAGAGGTTTTTTCCCTAAGCTCCTGTAAGCAACACGATTTATTATAATGAAGTCTTTCTTCTCCCCCCCCCCCAGGATTGTCATACCTAAGCTTGCTCAGAGGATTGGAATGAATCTGGACCCCGAGAAGATCCCGCTGCCAGGCTCCCACCTAGCTGGCAGGGCCGGAAGTCACTCGGTGTCATCCCTAGCCTCGAGAAGATCCCGCTGCCAGGCTCCCACCTAGCTGGCAGGGCCGGAAGTCACTCGATGGAATGAATCTGGACCCCGAGAAGATCCCGCTGCCAGGCTCCCACCTAGCTGGCAGGGCTGGAAGTCACTCGGTGTCATCCCTAGCCTCGAGAAGATCCCGCTGCCAGGCTCCCACCTAGCTGGCAGGGCCGGAAGTCACTCGATGGAATGAATCTGGACCCCGAGAAGATCCCGCTGCCAGGCTCCCACCTACCTGGCAGGGCCGGAAGTCACTCGGTGTCATCCCTAGCCTCGAGAAGATCCCGCTGCCAGGCTCCCACCAAGCTGGCAGGGCCGGAAGTCACTCGATGGAATGAATCTGGACCCCGAGAAGATCCCGCTGCCAGGCTCCCACCTAGCTGGCAGGGCCGGAAGTCACTCGGTGTCATCCCTAGCCTCGAGAAGATCCCGCTGCCAGGCTCCCACCTAGCTGGCAGGGCCGGAAGTCACTCGATGGAATGAATCTGGACCCCGAGAAGATCCCGCTGCCAGGCTCCTACCTAGCTGGCAGGGCCGGAAGTCACTCGATGTCATCCCTAGCCTCGAGAAGATCCCGCTGCTAGGCTCCCACCTAGCTGGCAGGGCCGGAAGTCACTCGATGGAATGAATTTGGACCCCGAGAAGATCCCGCTGCCAGGCTCCCACCTAGCTGGCAGGGCCGGAAGTCACTCGGTGTCATCCTTAGCCTCGAGAAGATCCCGCTGCCAGGCTCCCACTTAGCCGGCAGGACCGGAAGTCACTCGATGGAATGACTCAGAAAGCGATGACCTGCGACCCAGAACAAATCACGTTGTCGGACTCCCACCTAGCCGGCGAGGCCGGGAACTACTCGAAAGACGTGAGCAGCAGGTCGGGATCACAAGAGTTAGTCAAAAAGGGGGGGGGAAGTGTCTGGCATAGCCCCACCCTCAAGCCCCAGGAAAGGCGGCCGAGTAAACGCAAAGGCCTCTGCGAGAGTCCGCAGAGAATTAGGCATGCGGACGCGGGACAAGCCGGCTCGCCTCGCTCGAGGGACGAGCCAGCTCGCCTCGCCCGGCGGGCGAGCAGCCGCCTCATCAGAGCCAGGCCGCAGGTGAAGGTCGCGTCACCCGGCAATAACAACATTGGAAAAACAAGGCGGACGAGAGAGCATTTATAAAAGACACAATAGCTAAAAACACGAGGTATAGGCGCAAGCCACGCGTACAGATAGATATGCATGATAATGTTCATCTAAAGAAGGATAAAATTACAAAAAGAAAGGGGGGCGCGAGATCCAGGTCGAGAAACCCTAAAGGGGCTGGAAGGCCTTGTCGCCAGGGTCCGGCACGGGGAGAAATAGCGCTGGCACAACGTCTTCCGCCGAGAGCCCCGCAGCCTCGCTCGTAAGCAGATCCGCGCGCCGCAGCATCTTCATCGTGTATTTCACTGCGCTGGCCGCGTTCTTTTGCATTAGCACCTCCAAGTCGTAGTCAGAGAGGTGCTCGCGCGGGCAGACCCTGCTGTCTGGAGGAGGGACAGCGGCAGCGGCCTCCAGCTCGCGTACCCGGGCCTCCAGCGCCGCCTTCTCTTGGCCAAGGGTGGCGATCTCGGCACCCATCCGGCTCGCCGTCGCCGCGTCCTGGGGAAAGGAACAAGAATAATCGTGAGCTGTGTCCGCGAAGAGGGAGAGGGTAACTCAGGTTGAGCACGTACCACCCCGCCCAGGTACTGCGCGAGGGTCTCCTCGGCCGCGTCGGCTCGCCTCCTGTGAAGATCCGCGTCCACCTGAGCGAGCTTCCGGGCCTCTACCTTCTCATCCGCCATCTTTTGTATGGACGCGGCGTTCCGCTCCACCTGGGTGCAGCGCCTCCCCACCATGTGAGCCAGCTCCAGACCGCGCAGCTGGGCCCGCGCGCTCTCATGAATCAGCACTCGCGTCTCCTCCTTGTCATAAATGGCGGCGTCTTCGCGCGATTACAGACCAAAGGAGAAGCTGTACGTGGTGGGCCAAAACCCGAACAGGCAAGCGTACCTGTCGAATTGTAGTACCAAGGTCGTATTTAAACACGGGGTTGTCAAGTACTTCTACTCGCGCTCTAACTATTATCCTACCGGAAAATTAAAGGGGTTTGAGAATTTTTTAAGAAGCAAAAGGAACGATAAATTGCGAGACGAAAACTTATATAAAAAAGGCTAGCATTCGATCATTGATTCACCATGAAATGAAACGAGAAAATAAAAGGCATAGTTTTAAATTTGCAAATCCAACTTGGCCGTGACGGATCCGAAAATAAGACAAAATCTCGCTAGAGCATTAAGTCTCCTAACTTATAGACTTTTCGATCGAAATCTCTTTACAAACCGAAAAAGCCTAAAGTTGCATTATCGAGGTGATCCGCACTATTGGATTTGACTCCAATCCGGAGGATTTACGTCGTCCTATCTCTAGGGTTGCGTTCAACTCCTTCCTTCTTTGAGTGATCTTTCACATCCACGAGCCTCTCGGCTACTCGAATATGAGATCATAAGCCTACTACCGTATACCGGAAATACGGAGTCGACGCAAAATAAATCAAAGAAGGACCGAGTAGAATTACGCAAAAATAAAACTATGAAATAAAAATAATTCTCATTTCAAATCATGGATCCTCATGATCAAATGCTAAGAGGGGATTAGCTATGCATATTGCAAAAGGAAACAACAAAATAAAGAGAAGAGAATTTCATTACTTGCAAACAAAAAAAAGAGTACACAAAATAAAAAAAAGACAAGACTATGCTATAAAGAAAACTTGCACTAATTGAAAAGAAAGGATTACACTAACAACATGTAAGCAAAAAGAAAGCACTCTCTTGAACTAGAACTTCACTTGCTCTCCAAAATCCAACTCCCCAAAGCATGAGACCATGGTGCCTTTTATAGATGAGGAGGGAAGATTCTAGAATGAAAAGAAGAAGAGGGGGCAAGGGGGGTGGCCGACCAAGTAGGATGGAGAAGATGCATGCACATTATTTAATTTGGGGGAGGAAAGAGGAGGTGGGTTCAATGTATTGGTGGCAAGGTGCATGGATAGAGAAATTAATAAGAGAGAAAGGATGAGTGGGGGATGCATGAGGAATAAATGGAGGAGAAAATAATAAAAGGGGGGAGAGAGGAGAGGGGCCGGCCAAGCATGAATGTATGCATGCAATAAATGGAAGGGAGAGAGAATATTATGATGCATGTAATTGATTAAAAGGTGGCAAGAGAAATAAAGGAAAGAGAGAGGGGTGGCCGGCCATGTGGGCTTAAATGGGTTGTTTAGGGGGCTCGGGTAGGCTGCTTGGGCTGCATAGGGGGCTCGGGTAGAGGCTAGGTGGGCTGCTCTTGAGGGAGGGGCTGCATGGGGCTGCTTTGGGCTGCATAGGGGGCTCGGGTTGGTTAGGAGAGCTGCTTGGGCTGCACCATATGTGGCCGGGCTGCACCATGCTTGAAGGCTTTTATCAATGTGTATTGTGGGCTGCTCCATGCTTGGACTTTGAACCTATAAATAGACAATACAATCATGGATTAGTCACAATAATAACATAAGACTATATAGATTTTAAAACATAACAAAGTTAAAAAAAGATTTCTAACACAATAATAATAAAAATATTACAACATTAAAATTAAAACATATCATAACATAACATAATAACATGACACACATAATAAGACTATATAGATTTTTATATCAAAACTCTTAATAACACTAGGAATTAAAATATTGTAGAGAAACATTAAAACATTAAATAACAATCATAAAATATAAATAAAATTAGGCTTTTTTGAATACTAAATTACCCCTAAAAAGGATGACTAAAACTAGTCATCAAATTCCCCCATGCTTAGACATTTGCTTGCCCTCAAGCAAATAAAATTTAAAGAACTAGGGAATGAGAACAAAGAAGATTTAGGTTGCAATATTAAGAAAAACAAAACATGAAAAATTAAACTATCCTAATTCCTATGTTAACAACTAGTGGGGTGAGAAGTGCACAATAGAAAACTTGAAAGTGGAGACCTAAAAATATCATTAGAACATAAGAAAAGTCTACACATTTCTAAATCTTAAAAAACAAGGCATCCAAGATAAATGAAAATAAGGACAACAAAAAGTAGAGGTTCTAAATAAACGGCGCATTAACAAACTACTAGGTTGCTAGATAAACATTAACCCTAAGACACTCCAAGATAACCTCCAAAGAAATCCATCAATGATGGTGGCCATAGGCTTGTACGTTCACACTTTCTCCACTATGCGAAATTAAGTTCTAACATCATTAGGACTTCTACTAGGCATTAAAACTTGGCTTAGGTAAATAATTAGGAAGTGGAATCAAAGATAAACATGAAAGTTTTAGGCACTAAACCAAGGTGAGCTCAAAATAAAAAAAAATGAGAAGTAATGAGTATGTCATTTCTCCAATATGAAACTACAACACAAAGGCCATGAAATTTTTTTCTTTTATAAACTTGGCCAAACATAAACTTTTTGCATTCATTTTTTTTTTTTTGTAATTATATATATTTTTTTCTTTTGTTTCTCAATTTTTTCCTTTTGAATAACATTTGATAAGAAAGCTCCAAAAAAATGAGCTTGAAAATTGCCTATTCATTTCAAAAATAATACCCTTCCCAAAATAATTTTTCAGCTCAAATTTATAGTGCAAAAATGGGAAAGATATTTGGCTTTGTTGAACATAATGAAATGAAAGGTGGAGCTAAAAACAAAGAAAATAAGGAAAAAGGCCCAAAATTGTTTTGCAAGGGTTTTGTTTTTGGTGGGCATGAAAAGCTCAAACTATTCAAATGGTGGCCTAAATCATTTCTGAAGAACGTAAAAACGGCGCAAATGCTTCGAGAGTAGCTTGGTACAAGTTCTAGACACCAAGAAAGACTACCTCGCAAATGAAAAAGAGCTAATGATACCTAGCAACCATTCGTAAGCAACTAACCGAATAAAAAGACATAACTACAAATTGCTAACTTAAAACGTAAAAATCGGATGCCTATATTTAAGAAAAAGAAACTAGTAAACTAAGCTATGTTAAACTGATAAATTTAGAAAACCAATTCAAAGAAATCTAAATAGAACTAAGAAACCGCACGGGCCTACACATCACTAGAAGAAACATAAAAATAAAGATAGAAAATAATTTTAGGTTTTGTTTTTCAAATAGATTTTAGCACAATTTTTTTGATTTTTGTTTTTCTAATTTTTTTTGGGTTTTATATTTTATAATTTTTTGGATTTTAGATTTTGATGACATAAAATACTATACTAATTTAAAACATAAATGTTTTCTTTTGAAAGAAGAAGAACAAAAAGGAAAAGACAAAAGACTACTAGACCCCCCCATGCTTAAATCCTTCATTGCCCTCAATGAAGAAAACATAATGAAAAAGAGGAGGGGACCGAGAAGAAGAGAAAAAGAAAAATGCAGGAAAGTAAATAAATAAGAACAGAACTTCCCCGGGTTCGTGAGATGAAGGCGGATGTCGCTCCCCCATGCTTGCTTTTTAGCGTACTTGATCGTCAACAGGTATGACTTGATCCATCTGATATCAGCAACGGCGGAGCGGTGACCATGATCATGGACTTGATTGGCCTCCGGTAGAAAGAGCAAAATAAAAGAAAAATAGAGAGAGAGTCTATGGGCAGATGCCCGATAATGGTTTTTTATTACAACATTTAAAGTCCGAATAAAAGAGTCTAAGAATAATAATAATAAGTCCAAAAATAAAATGTCCAAAATAAAAACTAAGAATCAAAAAGAAGATTCTCCTTTGCAAGAGTCACAGAATCATTAGAGAAATAGAGTTTAAGTCTACGACCATTTACTTTAAAATCCCCCCTATCGGGGTGCGAAAGTAACACAGTTCCATCATAAAAAACATCATTGACCGCAAACGGTCCAGACCAACGAGATTTAGATTTTCCAAAGAAAATACGTAAACGTGAATTTAAAAGAAGAACCTGATCGCCCGGTTTAAAATTTTTATGCTGGCGGAAGTTCTTAACATGATAATTTTTTTCTGCAGGGTCAGGTGGTTTTTCAAAATTATTTGGCAAATTTTTATCATTTTCAAAAATAAGATTTTGTTGTCCAAAATCAGAGTCATTTTCGAATGGTGCTTGTACGGACATAACAGTGTTTTCAAAAATAGTTGATGAGGGTCCAAAAAAGGAAGAAGAAAAATCATTTGGAGGGAAATAGGAGTCTTCTTTTAAATCATCAATGAAAAAACAAGAGTCATCATTTTGTAAAGAGTTTTTCATCGATTTATTAATATCAAATATTACTTCCTCATCTCCTACATGCAGAAAAAGTTTTCCCTCACTCACATTTATAATTGCGCGAGCGGTGGCTAGGAAAGGTCGACCAAGGATAAGAGGGACATCGATGTCCTCTTCAATATCGAGAATGACAAAATCCACCGGGAAGATGAATTTGTCGACCTTCACTAACACATCCTCAACGACTCCTAACGGATACTTAATTGAACGATCGGCTAACTGAATACTCATGCGCGTAGGGTTGAGAGTGCCCAAACCTAGCTTTTTAAATAAAGAGAAAGGCATCAAGTTGATGCTCGCCCCTAGATCCGCTAACGCATGTTTAACGAACAGATCACCAAAAACGCACGGAATGGAAAAACTACCCGGATCGTTTATCTTTTTAGGAAGATTAGAGTTTTTAACGACCGCCGAGCATTCTTCATTTAACGTTACATGCGATAAATTTTCTAATTTCGATTTGTTCGTTAATAAATCTTTGAGATATTTGGCGTACTTAGGCATTTGACTAATCGCTTCATGAAATGGTAAATTAATATGAATTTGTTTAAATATTTCAAGAAAGCGTTGATATTGATTATCTAATTTTTCTTGCCTAAGTCGGGCCGGATAAGGGGGTGGCGGAAATTCCTTTATGATAAGCGGAGCATCATTTTGAACGTCATCATTAGAAAAAATAGAAATATCTTTTTCTTTATGTAAAGTAGATTTTTCATTTTCAAAATTTGTTTTATCATTTTCCGTAGGGGTAATTTCTTCCACAACAGGAGGGACAATCACCTTTGGCTCTTCCCTTGTGGTGGGCTCGTTAACAACTTTACCGCTCCGAAGGGAAATCGCATTTGCGTGTTCCCTTGGGTTAGGCTCAGTGTTCGAGGGAAGAGTTCCAGGTGGTCTCTCGGAAAAGGCCTTAGCGAGTTGGCCGACTTGATTTTCTAAGTTTTTCATTGATCCTGTTAAACTTCTAATAGTGGCATCGTTCGAGCTTATATATTTAGCGAGGATCTCTTCCAAAGGGGAAGGTTTTTGAAAATTTTGTTGTGGAGGTGGTGGTGGTGTAAAATCGTGCGGTGGGCGTATGGCGTTAGCGTTATTACTCCACGAGAAATTTGGATGATTACGCCATCCGGGGTGATAAGAATTAGAAGAAGAAAAACCAGGCGGAGAAGAAAAATTCGGAAAAGCAGAAAAATTGTTTGCAGAATTATTTTGAGCAGGCCTGGGTATGTTCCCCAGATAATCCACCTGCTCGGCAGCAGCAGCATTCACATTTTCATATACCTTAGCAGCGGAGGAAGCAGTCATCTCCGAAATCTTCTTGTTTAACATTTCCACTTGTAGCGCCAGCTGCGAAACCGAATCCACTTCATAGATACCTGCAGGTTTAGATGGGCGAGACCTGGACGAATTCCACTGATAAGTGTTCATCGCCATGTCCTCGATAAGCTCAAGAGCGGCTTCCGGAGTTTTGCGGTCTAAAGAACCAGCGGAAGCGGCATCTATCATTTGCTTTGTTTCTTGATTTAGCCCATTGTAAAATGTCTGAACCTGTAACCATACAGGCAGAGCATGATGAGGGCATCTTCTCAAAAGTTCTTTGAACCTCTCCCAAGTGTCATAGAGGGTCTCAGAAGCAATTTGAGAATAAGAAGTGATATCATTTCTTAACTTAGCAGTTTTGGCGGGAGGGAAATATCTAGCAAGAAATTGTTCAATTAAAATGTTCTAAGTAGTGATTGAGCCTCTTGGAAGAGAACTCAACCACTGTTTGGCCTTAGTTCTTAAGGAGAAGGGGAAGAGTCTTAGCCTTATAGCATCATCTGAGACATCATTTATTTTGAAGGTGTCGCAGATTTCAAGAAAATTAGCAATATGTAAGTTCGGATCTTCATCTTGTAATCCGTCGAACTGTACATATTGCTGCACCATTTGTATGATGCTAGGCTTAAGCTCGAAGTTATTGTTCGCAATTGCAGGTCGAACAATACTTGTTTCAGTCCCCTCCAGGTTGGGTCGAGCATAATCGGACATAGTCCTTTGCTGAGCCATTCCTGGGTTGGGATCTCCCATTTCAGAATAATTACAATCCCCGAAGGAATCCTCAACCGCTGTTTGAGAAGTGGAAGCCCCGAATCGTAGTTGTCTCCGAAAGGAGCGTTCGATTTCTGGGTCCAAATCAACAAGTAGCGACGGATTCGCTCGGGTCATGCACTAGTAAAGAAAACGAGGGAAGATAAGAATGAAAGCTTGGAAAAGAAAGAAAAAAAAAGGAAAAGAAAGGAAAAAAATTTTTGTTGTTTTGTTTTTTTTTTGGAAAAAAAAAAGATTTTTTAGACGGCTTGGCTCTCGAACTTCCCGAGGACTACCCGGTGAAGGGTTCGCCCGGTACTAGGTAAAATGGTGGCGCTTAAAGCCCCTTACCCTTTTCGAGAGATTTTAGGTGGGGTAGAAATTAAAATGAGGTGGGTTGATTATAAAAAATTTAAATATATAAATTATAATTTTTTTGATTTTTTTTGGAGAAGTAATAGCGCAAGCGTTTTCAAAATATTGACGAAGAAAGCTCCCCGGCAACGGCGCCAAAAACTTGGTGGGCCAAAACCCGAACAGGCAAGCGTACCTGTCGAATTGTAGTACCAAGGTCGTATTTAAACACGGGGTTGTCAAGTACTTCTACTCGCGCTCTAACTATTATCCTACCGGAAAATTAAAGGGGTTTGAGAATTTTTTAAGAAGCAAAAGGAACGATAAATTGCGAGACGAAAACTTATATAAAAAAGGCTAGCATTCGATCATTGATTCACCATGAAATGAAACGAGAAAATAAAAGGCATAGTTTTAAATTTGCAAATCCAACTTGGCCGTGACGGATCCGAAAATAAGACAAAATCTCGCTAGAGCATTAAGTCTCCTAACTTATAGACTTTTCGATCGAAATCTCTTTACAAACCGAAAAAGCCTAAAGTTGCATTATCGAGGTGATCCGCACTATTGGATTTGACTCCAATCCGGAGGATTTACGTCGTCCTATCTCTAGGGTTGCGTTCAACTCCTTCCTTCTTTGAGTGATCTTTCACATCCACGAGCCTCTCGGCTACTCGAATATGAGATCATAAGCCTACTACCGTATACCGGAAATACGGAGTCGACGCAAAATAAATCAAAGAAGGACCGAGTAGAATTACGCAAAAATAAAACTATGAAATAAAAATAATTCTCATTTCAAATCATGGATCCTCATGATCAAATGCTAAGAGGGGATTAGCTATGCATATTGCAAAAGGAAACAACAAAATAAAGAGAAGAGAATTTCATTACTTGCAAACAAAAAAAAGAGTACACAAAATAAAAAAAAGACAAGACTATGCTATAAAGAAAACTTGCACTAATTGAAAAGAATGGATTACACTAACAACATGTAAGCAAAAAGAAAGCACTCTCTTGAACTAGAACTTCACTTGCTCTCCAAAATCCAACTCCCCAAAGCATGAGACCATGGTGCCTTTTATAGATGAGGAGGGAAGATTCTAGAATGAAAAGAAGAAGAGGGGGCAAGGGGGGTGGCCGGCCAAGTAGGATGGAGAAGATGCATGCACATTATTTAATTTGGGGGAGGAAAGAGGAGGTGGGTTCAATGTATTGGTGGCAAGGTGCATGGATAGAGAAATTAATAAGAGAGAAAGGATGAGTGGGGGATGCATGAGGAATAAATGGAGGAGAAAATAATAAAAGGGGGGAGAGAGGAGAGGGGCCGGCCAAGCATGAATGTATGCATGCAATAAATGGAAGGGAGAGAGAATATTATGATGCATGTAATTGATTAAAAGGTGGTAAGAGAAATAAAGGAAAGAGAGAGGGGTGGCCGGCCATGTGGGCTTAAATGGGCTGTTTAGGGGGCTCGGGTAGGCTGCTTGGGCTGCATAGGGGGCTCGGGTAGAGGCTAGGTGGGCTGCTCTTGAGGGAGGGGCTGCATGGGGCTGCTTTGGGCTGCATAGGGGGCTCGGGTTGGCTAGGAGAGCTGCTTGGGCTGCACCATATGTGGCCGGGCTGCACCATGCTTGAAGGCTTTTATCAATGTGTATTGTGGGCTGCTCCATGCTTGGACTTTGAACCTATAAATAGATAATACAATCATGGATTAGTCACAATAATAACATAAGACTATATAGATTTTAAAACATAACAAAGTTAAAAAAAGATTTCTAACACAATAATAATAAAAATATTACAACATTAAAATTAAAACATATCATAACATAACATAATAACATGACACACATAATAAGACTATATAGATTTTTATATCAAAACTCTTAATAACACTAGGAATTAAAATATTGTAGAGAAACATTAAAACATTAAATAACAATCATAAAATATAAATAAAATTAGGCTTTTTTGAATACTAAATTACCCCTAAAAAGGATGACTAAAACTAGTCATCAGTACGCCTCCCCGCCGATGGTATCCTGCTCCATCCAGCTCGGCAGCAGGGTCGAGATCATCGCGCGGTTCGACTCCTTATCCCACGACAGGAGCGGGACGCCGAGCTCGTCCTGGTACCTCTCGTCGTAGCCGAAGTTGCGATGCCCTCTCGGCACCGGCTCCGCAGCAGCTTGAGACCCGCCCGGCGGCGCGGAGGTGCCCGCCGCCCTGACCGGGGAGTCGCTGGTCGAGGCGACCCGCGGGGGCGAGGGGCCCTCAGCCGGTAGGACCGCAGGGGCCTTGCCCTTCCTTTGGCTCGTGGCGGGTTGTTGATCCGTGATCTTTGCCACCTTCGGCGGAGGGGCGGGCTGTCCGCCACCCGGTCGCTTCTTGGCCGGGACGGACGGGATGTCGCGCTGAGCGGCATCAGTAGCTTGAGCCCGGGCAAGAACCCCGGAGGGGATCCTCGCGCTTTCGTAAGGAGGGTGAAGGGGGATGTCGCGTTCACCTGCAAAAAAGGGAAGGTGAGATGAAAGAAAAGTGGGAAAGTAAGGACTAGCTAGCGGCGAGCGGCAAACCTCCCCCTGGCGGGACGACGGCGAGGTCGTCAAGATGGCGGCGCAGGTACGCGACCTCAAAGTTCTTCCCGGCGAAGAAAGCGCATAGGTCGGCTTTATGGCCGCCTAGGCTGGGTGGCCGGTAGCTCGCCTCGCTGAGTTGCACCGGCGAGAAGGGGACGTTGCCGAAGTCCCTTTGACGAACAAGAATTTCTTGAGCCAGTTGTGACTCTTGTTGACTGTCTCCCGCACCTTGAGGTGGGCGCTGGAGAAGTAGGTCGTCCCGTCTCGATTCGCCCGGAAGGAGAACAGCTTCCGGAACACGGCGAGGCTGAACTCCACCCGCTCCTCTCGCAGGAAGCAGGCGAACCCCACCATGACGGCTATGGAGTTCGGGGTCATTTGGCCGAGGACGACCCCGAAATACTTCAACACCTGCCGCACCTCGGGCCACAGGGGAAGTCGCAGGCCCACCTCAAAATGAGCGAGAGGGATGGCGAGCTCGTCCCTCGACAGGTCGTTGATCTTCTCCCCCTCCCCGGGTCGCCTCGCAGAAAAGCTCGGCGGCACGTGGTCGCTAAGCGCATCCAAGTACTCGCGCTCAGAGATGACAGCGTGAGGAAAGTCATGCTCTGAGAAGGTCCAGACACACTTGCTTCGGCCATCCACGTCGCCGCCGCCTCCGCCCATTCCCATCAAGTCGCCGCCAAACGCGTGAAACAGATCCGAGAGGCGAGCGCGAGTCGCAATTCGCGGGAAAAGGGAGGCGAGAGGATGTTTGGAAACGGTGGAGAAACAGGGGCCTGCAAGGCCTATTTATAGGGAAAGAGAAAGGGCGGGAAACTTCCCGCCGAAAGATGGGGTGCAGGTAGCAAAAATTAGTCCGACGGTTCGACTTCCCGCGCGCGACTGCACCTCAAGGGTCGATCCGGCACGGTTCTCGCCCGGCCGCAATCGCGGAATACCAGTGCGGGCGAGTCTCAACCCGCACCCGCACGCTGTTCCGCACGAGATGGGAGAATCCCGTCTGGCGAGCCCCTCGGCTCGCCCTCGCCCCGATCAGCGCAAAAGGAAGAACGACCTTTCCCTTAACCCGCCCACAGAAAACAATAAAAACAGCATGATATTTCCAATAAACCTCAGCAGTAATAAGTTAGGCCCATATGCGGGCTGAAAGAGTCGCTAGCGATTACAAATACAAGATAACTACGAAATGACAACAACCCTGCGGTATCCCGCGAGCGAGGGGCAAACAACTGGGTTAGTACTCGACCCACTTCCACCTGTGCCGCCTCTTCGTTCCCGACCGAGGCGGCACACGGGGATCGTGGTAATCGCGAACCGCCACCAGCTCCCGCTGAGCCAGGCCGACCTGCTCCATGGCGCTCTTAAGATGCCCCTCGGCTCGTGTTATATGCACGCCCGGCGAGGTGACATCGTCGTCTTCCGCTTCGCGCCGAGGGCCCTCCAAGGCCGCGAGCCAGGCCTCGGTCTCGGCCTTGTCGTCATCGATCCTCTTCATGATCTCCTGCAGCAGCAGTGTGTGTTTCTGGAATAGCCGCGTCACCTGCCTCTTCATCCCCGCCGCATTGGTCGGGTCGCCCAGGTAGTCAGAAACACTGTCCACGTCGGGCGGAGGCGAGTACCCTTCGCTCATCTCGGTTCCAGGAGAGGCCCTATTAAAGCCTGCAAATGGGGAGGGGTCAGAATGAGCGAGCAAGAGACAAAGACAACGATAAAAAACCAGCTCACCAGGGGTTGGCACGTCGCCCGCACCGACAGATGGGCGAGAAGAGCCCGGCCGACCCTGAAAGTTTCCTCCCTCGAGGGTCTCAAGAGATTTTCCCAGCCCGTGGGAAACCGCCGGACAGGGAGTTTCCGGAGGTGGGCGATCCAGAATCGGGGAACCAGCGACCTTCTCGGGCGACTCGCGAGAGGGGCGATCCTCTCCCCCATTCCCCACCTCTTCACAGGGAATCGCCTGCAAAACAAAGGGTCAAAGGTACAGCAATAACTCGCGGAAGGTCACGTCCCCCGGGGATTACCTCGACACCCGCGACCGAGCTGGAGCCCGGACAGTCGCCTGCCAGAGACCGCCTGACAATCTTCCCCTTCGCCGGCCTGAAGAGAGGGCCGGGAGACCCGCGTGATAACCAAGGGGCAGCCTCGAGGGCCTCCTCCTGAGTCTTCAGGCTCGCTGCCGCCAGGCGAGCTCGCACCTCTTCGCTGACCGGCATCGAGAAATTAAGATCTGCTCAAAGGAAATGAAGGGATCTGGGGAGCCTCCTCCAGGGGTTAGCGGTGTGTATTTATAGCAGGACAGTGGGCCCCCACCAGAAGATTCCTGCCAGCTCAGCACAGAGCTCGCCGAACACGCGGGTTGGATGATTCTTTCCGAGCTTGATTCAAGCTCAAAAAGAGCGGGGATTGTGTACAACCCTGTGTCCGGCGAGCGGGTCCCGCCAGGGAGGTTGAGCAGGCCTGGCCCCGCGACCCGCACCGAGCGACAAAACAAGCTATACGGCGGAAGGGCTGGACCGCTCCCGCCCATTTCAGGCGAGCGGGCCGGCGAGGCGAGCGAGCTGGTGACCCGCAATTGGCGGGTCGATCGAAGTCGCGACGACCGCCGGCCAACCCTACGCGCGACCTGGCTGCCGATCCGCCGGCAGAAGACAGGCAGCTCGCCCCTATCGGCTCGCGCTCGCCCAGTGAGGATAGGCGAGCCACGAGGCCAGACCGCGCCCGCCTCCTGCGGGGGAACTGAAGGCGAACTGACCACCCAGGGGTGCGAATAGCTACTCAGAACAGCGGAGCCTCGCTGTTGGCAGACCAGGTTGGACTGCGCATAGCTATTCAAAACAGCGGAGTTTGGCTGTTGGTAGACCCAACCAGGGGCCTTTTGGTATTTCCAGGTCAGTCCTTTTGGTTATTGGCAGTTCAGATTCTGAAAATCTATAAATAAGACCCAAGGGGTACCTCAGAGGGCACGCTCTTAATTGCCTTCTTACTCTCATTTTCAAGTGTTCTCTGAGGGTACTGGTGGGCCAAAACCCGAACAGGCAAGCGTACCTGTCGAATTGTAGTACCAAGGTCGTATTTAAACACGGGGTTGTCAAGTACTTCTACTCGCGCTCTAACTATTATCGTACCGGAAGACTATTGGGATTTTGAGAATTTTTTAAAAGTAAAATGAACGATAAATTGCGAGACTAAAACTTATATAAAAAGGGCTAGCATTCGATCATTGATTCACCATGAAATGAAACGAGGAAATAAAAGGGCATAGTTTTAAATTTGCAAATCCAACTCGGCCGTGACTGATCCGAAAATAAGACAAAATCTCGCTAGAGCATTATGTCTCCTAACTTATAGACTATTCGATCGAAATCTCTTTACAAATCGAAAAAGCCTAAAGTTGCATTATCGAGGTGATCCGCACTATTGGATTTGACTCCAATCCGGAGGATTTACGTCGTCCTATCTCTAGGGTTGCATTCAACTCCTTCCTTCTTTGAGTGATCTTTCACATCCACGAGCCTCTCGGCTACTTGAATATGAGATCATAAGCCTACAACCGTATACCAGAAATACGGAGTCGACACAATAATTATTCAAAGAAGGACCGAGTAGAATTACGCAAAAATAAAACTATGAAATAAAAATAATTCTCATTTCAAATCATGGATCCTCATGATCAAATGCTAAGAGGGAATTAGCTACGCATATTGCAAAAGGAAACAACAAAATAAAGAGAAGAGAATTTCATTGCTTGCAAAAAGGAGTACACAAAATAAAGACAAGATTATGCTATAAAGAAAACTTGCACTAATTGAAAAGAAAACTAATACAATAATAAAACTAAAATCAACTCACAAATACTCTCCACTCTCCAATCTCCAACTCACATTCAACTTGAAACTTTACTTCTCAAAATTTTTCTCCCTTGGCTTGAGGGAAGGGGTGGCTTTTATAGGAGAGGGAGAAGGATCTAGAAAGAAATGAAGAGGAGGAGGCTAAGTGGGGTGGCCGGCCATGTATATGGAGGAGTGCATGCATGGCATTTAATTAGGGGGAAGAAAGAGGAGGTGGGTTCAATGTATTGGTGGCAAGGTGCATGGATAGGAATTAATAAGAAAGAGAGGATGAGTGGGGGATGCATGAGGAATAAATGGAAGAGAAAATAAAGGGGAGAGAGAGGGGAGGGTTTGGCCATGTGGAATGAAAGTTCATGCATTTATTAAATGGAGGAGAGAGGGATATAATCATGGGTGGCCGGCCATGCATGAACTTTTGAATGAAAGCATGTATGCAATAAATGAAAGGGAGAGAAAATAATATGATGCATGCATGGATTGAAAGGTGGCAAGAGAATAAAGGAAAGAGAGGGGGGTGGCCGGCCATGTGGGCTTAAATGGGCTGCATAGGGGGCTCGGGTTTGAGCTAGGGGCTTCATGGGCTGCTCAATCTTCAAAATTCGGGCTGCTCCAATGAAGGGGCTGCATCATGTAGGCTTTATCAATGTGGGCTGCACCTTGAAGTTGGGAAGAAGCCGGCCATGCAAATTGTGGGCTGCACCATGCTTGGACTTTGGACCTATAAATAAAACAAAACAAAATAATACAAACATTAGTTAATGATTATACAATGCATAATATAAATAAAACGTACAACATATAAATAACATAACACATAAAATAAAACACACGTTAAACATATAATATAAAATTAAACATAAAACACTAAATTAAACATAACATACAAGCTATAAAAATATTTATAGATAAAGCTAAACATAAAATATAAAATAGCCACAAAACATAACATGAACATTAAATTAAAAAGAAGATCATAAGAAGCATAAAAAAAACATAATTGTAACAAAAACTTAGGAAAATAAGCTACTAGAATAACCCAAAAACGATGACTAAAACTAGTCATCAAACTCCCCCATGCTTAGACATTTGCTTGCCCTCAAGCAAATAAAGATGAAAACTAGGGAAGGAAATAGAAAAATAAACAAAGCTAATTTAGGTTTCATAATTAAGAAAAACAAAACATGAAAAATTAAACTATCCTAATTCCTATGTTAACAACTAGTGGGGTGAGAAGTGCACAAAAGAAAACTTGAAAGTGGAGACCTAAAAATATCATTAGAACATAAGAAAAGTCTACACATTTCTAAATCTTAAAAACAAGGCATCCAAAATAAATGAAAATAAGGACAACAAAAAGTAGAGGTTCTAAATAAACGGCGCATTAACAAACTACTAGGTTGCTAGATAAACATTATCCCTAAGACACTCCAAGATAACCTCCAAAGAAATCCATCAATGATGGTGGCCATAGGCATGTACGTTCACACTTTCTCCACTACGCGAAATTAAGTTCTAAGATCATTAGGACTTCTACTAGGCATTAAAACTTGGCTTAGGTAAATGATTAGGAAGTGGGATCAAAGATAAACATGAAAGTTTTAGGCACTAAACCAAGGTGAGCTCAAAAATAAAAAAAATGAGAAGTAATGAGTATGTCATTTCTCCAATATGAAACTACAACACAAAGGCCATGAAAATTTTTTCTTTTATAAACTTGGCCAAACATAAACTTTTTGCATTCATTTTTTTTTGATTTTTTTGATTTTGTAATGATATATTTTTTCTTCTTTCTTTCTCAATTTTTTTCTTTTGAATAGAATTTGATAAGAAAACTCCAAAAATAAGCTTGAGAATTTCCTATTCATTTCAAAAATAATACCCTTCCCACAAAAAATAATTTTTAAGCTCAAATTTATAGTGCAAAAATAGGAAAGATTTTTGGCTTTGGTGAATATAATGAAATGAAAGGTGGAGCTAAAACAAGGAAAAAAGGAAAAGTCCCAAAATTGTTTTGCAAGGGTTTTGTTTTTGGTGGGCAAGAAAAGCTCAAACTATTCAAATGGTGGCCTAAATCATTTCTAAAGAACGTAAAAAACGGCGCAAATGCTTCGAGAGTAGCTTGGTACAAGTTCTAGACACCAAGAAAGACTACCTCGCAAATGAAAAAGAGCTAATGATACCTAGCAACCATTCGTAAGCAACTAACCGAATAAAAAGACATAACTACAAATTGCTAACTTAAAACGTAACAATCGGATGCCTATATTTAAGAAAAAGAAACTAGTAAACTAAGCTATGTTAAACTGATAAATTTAGAAAACCAATTCAAAGAAATCTAAATAGAACTAAGGAACCGCACGGGCCTACACATCACTAGAAGAAACATAAAAATAAAGATAGAAAATAATTTTAGGTTTTATTTTTCAAATAGATTTTAGCACAATTTTTTTGATTTTTATTTTTTCTAATTTTTTGGGTTTTATATTTTATTATTTTTTTTGGATTTTAGATTTTGATAACATAAAATACTATACTAATATAAAACAGAATTTTTTTTTTGAAAGAACAAAAAGAAAAGACCAAAAGAAACTAGACCCCCCCATGCTTAAATCCTTCATTGCCCTCAATGAAGAAAACATAAAGAAAAAGAGAAGGGGACTGAGGATAAGAGAAAAAGAAAAATGCAGGAAAAGTAAATAATTAAGAACAGGACTTCCCCGGGTTCGTGAGATGAAGGCGGATGTCGCTCCCCCATGCTTGCTTTTTAGAGTATTTGATCGTCAGCAGGTATGACTTGATCCATCTGGTATCAGCAACGACGGAGCGGCGACCACGAACATGGACTTGATTGGCCTCCGGTAGGAAGAGCAAAATGAAAGCAAAAAATAGATAGAGTCCATGGGCAGATGCCCAATAATGGTTTTTATTACAATCATTTAAAGTCCGAATAAAAGTGTTTCAGAATAATAATAATAAGTCCAAAACGAAAATGTCCATCAGAAAATAAGAGAACTAAGAATCAAAAAGAAGATTCTCCTTGGCAGGAGTCACAGAATCATTAGAGAAGTAGAGTTTAAGTCTATGACCATTAACTTTAAAGTCCCCCTTATCGGGGTATGAAAGTAGCACAGTGTCGTAAGGAAAAATATCCTTGACCGTGAACGGTCCAGACCATCTAGATTTAAGCTTTCCCGGGAAGAGTCGTAAACGCGAATTAAAAAGAAGAACTTGATCGCCTGGTTTAAAAGTTTTAGGGTGGCGGAGGTTCTTATCGTGATACAATTTCGTGCGTTCTTTATAAAGTTTATTATTTTCATATGCGTACGCTCGCCACTCGTCAAGCTCATTTAGTTGGTTTTTTCTATGCTCGCCGACCGAGTGCGGATCGAAATTAAAAAACTTTAACGCCCAGTACGCACGGTGTTCTACTTCTACCGGAAGATGACACGATTTTCCATAGACTAATCGGAAAGGAGTACAACCGATGGAGGTCTTGTACGCTGTCCGATAGGCCCACAGAGCATCGTCCAATTTTAAAGACCAATCCTTACGAGAAGTAGAAACGTTTTTTTCCAAAATTCGTTTAAGTTCGCGATTGACTACCTCGACCTGACCGTTAGTTTGGGGGTGATAAGCGGTGGATAATTTATGCGTAATGCCATATTTGGCTAAAGCCTTAGTGAGTTGAGCGTTGCAAAAATGACTTCCCCTATCACTAACGATCGCTCGAGGAAAGCCAAAGCGAGAAAATAATTTTTTAAAAAAATTGACAACAACGTGAGCATCATTATTTGGTAGAGCTTGAGCCTCTGCCCACCTAGAAACATAATCGACTGCGACTAGAATATATTTATTTCCTAAGCTGGAGGGAAATGGGCCGACAAAGTTTATGCCCCATAGATCAAAAACTTCGCATTCGAGAAAGTAGTTTTGTTCCATTTCATTTTTATTTGAAAGATTTCCAGTCCGCTGGCATCGATCGCACCCGCCCACAAAGATTTGTGCATCTTTAAATATGCTTGGCCAATAGAAGCCAGCACTAAGCACTTTGTGTGCGGTGCGGTTAGCTTGATAGTGCCCGCCAGTCGGACCTTCATGAACATGTTTTAAAATTTGGTGACCCTCTTCCCATGAAACACATCTCCTAACCACCTGGTCCGCACAAATGCGAAATAGAAATGGGTCTTCCCAAAAATAATACTTCAACTCCGAAAAGAATTTCTTCTTTTGGTGAGTGGAGTATTCTTTTGGGAGGACCCGGGCCACAAGATAATTGGCCAGATCGGCAAACCAGGGGGTAGGAGATGAAGAAATAGTAAAAAGACGCTCATCCGGAAAAGAATCATTAATAAAAGTTTCATTTAAAAGATCTAGATTGGGATTTTCAAGACGAGAGAGATGATCAGCTGCTAAGTTTTCCGCTCCTTTCTTATCCCGAATCTCCAAGTCGAATTCTTGAAGTAAGAGGATCCAACGGATAAGACGCGGCTTGGCATCCGGTTTAGAAAGGAGGTACTTCAGAGCGGAATGATCCGTGAAAACAATAACCTTAGAAAGAGTAACATACGGTCGGAATTTATCAAAAGCAAAAATAACCGCTAAGAGCTCTTTCTCCGTTGTGGTGTAGTTTTCTTGCGCAGAAGTGAGAGTTTTACTAGCGTAGAAAATCGGATGAAAGTTCTTAGCGATTCGTTGACCTAAAACCGCACCTACCGCATGATTACTCGCATCACACATGATTTCGAAAGGTAAATCCCAAACTGGGGCGATCAAAATAGGAGCATTTATAAGTTTAGATTTAATTAATTCAAATGCCGCGAGACATGATTCATCAAAAATGAAAGGAGTGTCTTTTTCGAGAAGGTGGGTGAGAGGCTTAGTAATTTTTGAAAAGTTTTTAATGAATCGTCGATAAAAACCCGCATGCCCTAAAAAACTTCTAATCGCTTTAATATTTGTGGGCGGCGGTAACTTTTAAATTACTTCAATTTTTGCCTTGTCCACTTCAATTCCCCTAGCGGAAATGTTGTGGCCAAGGACTAAGCCTTCACGTACCATAAAGTGGCACTTCTCCCAATTTAAAACTAGATTCGTTTCTTCGCAGCGTTGTAAAACTTTTTCCAAATTTTCTAAACATAAATTAAAGGAGTCGCCAAAAACAGAAAAATCGTCCATAAAGATTTCCATAATATTCTCTACATATTTATCAAAAATGGCAAGCATACACCGCTGAAAGGTGGCGGGTGCGTTGCATAGTCCGAAGGGCATTCTACGATAAGCAAAAGTTCCGAAGGGGCGAGTGAATGTCGTCTTCTCTTGGTCCTCGGGTGCGATAGGGATTTGAAAGTATCCCGAGAGACCATCGAGGAAGCAATAAAAATTGTGCCCGGACAACCGTTCTAGAATTTGATCGATAAAGGGGAGGGGGAAGTTATCTTTTCGAGTGGCATCATTTAGCTTACGGTAATCGAAGCACATCCTCCATCCCGTTATTGTCCTAGTTGGAATTAAGTCGTTATTTTCATTTGGTACTACCGTAATCCCTCCCTTCTTAGGAACAACCTGTACCGGACTCACCCACTGACTATCGGAAATCGGATAAATTATCCCCGCATCTAATAACTTAAGCACCTCTTCCTTCACAACCTCTTTCATATTTGGATTAAGACGACGTTGTGGTTGAACTACACCCTTAGGATTATTGTCAAAAAATATTTTGTGTGTGCAGAAGGAGGGGCTTATGCCAGGAATATCACAAATTTGCCACGCTATAGCTCGGCGATGCTTTTGTAGTACTTCGATCAACTGATCGTTTTCGGATTGAGATAAATAGGCCGAGATTATAACGGGCAACTTAGAATCTTTTTCAAGAAAGGCATATTTTAGATGATCAGGGAGTGGTTTTAAATCAAGATGGGGTGGCTCATTATAAGAGTTTTTCAAATTCTTTTCTTTTTCAAAAATAAGACGTTCATACTTGCTTCTACCAAAGACAGAATCATTTTCAAAATTTGTTTTTGCGGACATAACCGTGTTTTCAAAATCATGTGAAGAAATTTCAGAAAAAGAAGAGGAAAATTCATTTGAAGAGATGTTGGAAAGGGAAAGGGAAGAATCTTCATTTAAAACATCAATAAAGAAGCATGAGTCATCATTTTGTAAGGAATTTTTCATTGATTGATTAATTGAAAATGTGACCTCATCATCTCCGACACGCAAAAACAACTTTCCGTTACTAACGTCTATAACCGCTCGAGAGGTGGCTAGAAATGGTCGTCCAAGGATAAGAGGAACCTCGACGTCCTCTTCAATATCAAGAATGACAAAATCCACCGGGAAGATGAATTTGTCGACCTTTACTAGCACGTCCTCAACGATACCTAGTGGATACTTGATAGACCTATCGGCTAACTGGATACTCATTCTTGTAGGGCTAAGAGTGCCCAAACCTAGCTTTTTAAATAAAGAAAAAGGCATCAAGTTGATGCTCGCTCCTAGATCCGCTAACGCGTGTTTAACGAAAAGATCACCAAAGACGCAAGGAATGGAAAAACTACCCGGATCGTTTATCTTTTTAGGAAGAGTAGAGTTTTTAACGACCGCCGAGCATTCTTCATTTAACGTTACATGCGATAAATTTTCTAATTTCGTTTTGTTCGTTAATAAATCTTTGAGATATTTTGCGTACTTAGGCATTTGACTAATCGCTTCATGAAATGGTAAATTAATATGAATTTGTTTGAACATTTCAAGAAAGCGTTGGTATTGATCATCTAGTTTTTCTTTCCTAAGTCGGGCCGGATAAGGGGGTGGCGGAAATTCCTTTATGATAAGCGGAGCATCATTTTGAACGTCATCATGAGAAAAAATAGAAATATCTCTTTCTTTATCTAAAGTAGATTTTTCATTTTCAAAATTTGTTTTATCATTTTCCGTAGGGGTAATTGCTTCCACAACAGGAGGGACAATCACCTTTGGCTCTTCCCTTGTGGTGGGCTCGTTAACAACTTTACCGCTCCGAAGGGAAATTGCATTTGCGTGTTCCCTTGGGTTAGGCTCAGTGTTCGAGGGAAGAGTTCCAGGTGGTCTCTCGGAAAAGGCCTTAGCGAGTTGGCCGACTTGATTTTCTAAGTTTTTCATTGATCCTGTTAAACTTCTAATAGTGGCATCGTTCGAGCTTATATATTTAGCGAGGATCTATTCCAAAGGGGAAGGTTTTTGAAAATTTTGTTGCGGAGGTGGTGGTGGTGTAAAATCATGCGGTGGGCGTATGTCATTAGCGTTATTACTCCACGAGAAATTTGGATGGTTACGCCATCCGGGGTGATAAGAATTAGAAGAAGAAGAAAAACCAGGCGGAGAAGAAAAATTCGGAAAAGCAGAAAAATTGTTTGCAGAATTATTTTGAGCAGGCCTGGGTATGTTCCCCAGATAATCCACCTGCTCGGCAGCAGCAGCATTCACATTTTCATATACCTTAGCGGCGGAGGAAGCAGTCATCTCCGAAATCTTCTTGCTTAACATTTCCACTTGTAGCGCCAGTTGCGAAACCGAATCCACTTCATAGATACCTGCAGGTTTAGATGGGCGAGACCTGGACGAATTCCACTGATAAGTGTTCATCGCCATGTCCTCGATAAGCTCAAGAGCGGCTTCCGGAGTTTTGCGGTCTAAAGAACCAGCGGAAGCGGCATCTATCATTTGCTTTGTTTCTTGATTTAGCCCATTGTAAAATGTCTGAACCTGTAACCATACAGGCAGAGCATGATGAGGGCATCTTCTCAAAAGTTCTTTGAACCTCTCCCAAGTGTCATAGAGGGTCTCAGAAGCAATTTGAGAATAAGAGGTGATATCATTTCTTAACTTAGCAGTTTTGGCGGGAGGGAAATATCTAGCAAGAAATTTTTCAGTTAAAATGTTCCAAGTAGTGATTGAGCCTCTTGGAAGAGAACTCAACCACTGTTTGGCCTTAGTTCTTAAGGAGAAGGGGAAGAGTCTTAGCCTTATAGCATCATCTGAGACACCATTAATTTTAAAGGTGTCACAGATTTCAAGAAAATTTGCAATATGCAAGTTCGGATCTTCATCTTGTAATCCGTCGAACTGTACATATTGCTGCACCATTTGTATGATGCTAGGCTTAAGCTCGAAGTTATTGTTCACAATTGCAGGTCGAACAATACTTGTTTCAGTCCCCTCCAGGTTGGGTCGAGCATAATCGGACATAGTCCTTTGCTGAGCCATTCCTGGGTTGGGATCTCCCATTTCAGAATAATTACAATCCCCGAAGGAATCCTCAACCGCTGTTTGAGAAGTGGAAGCCCCGAATCGTAGTTGTCTCCGAAAGGAGCGTTCGATTTCCGGGTCCAAATCAACAAGTAGCGACGGATTCGCTCGGGTCATGCACTAGCGAAGAAAACGAGGGAAGATGAAAATGAAAGCTTGGAAAAGAAAGAAAAAGAGGAAAAGAAAGGAAAAAAAATTTTTAATAGATTTTTTTTTGAAAATAGACTTTTTTTTTAGACGGCTTGGCTCTCGAACTTCCCGAGGACTACCCGGTGAAGGGTTCGCCCGGTACTAGGTAAAATGGTGGCGCTTAAAGCCCCTTACCCTTTTCGAGAGATTTTAGGTGGGGTAGAAATAAGGTGAAGTGGGTTGATTATAAATATTTAAATATATAAATTATAATTTTTTTTTATTTTTGGAGAAGTAATAGCGCAAGCGTTTTCAAAATATTGACGAAGAAAAGTCCCCGGCAACGGCGCCAAAAACTTGGTGGGCCAAAACCCGAACAGGCAAGCGTACCTGTCGAATTGTAGTACCAAGGTCGTATTTAAACACGGGGTTGTCAAGTACTTCTACTCGCGCTCTAACTATTATCCTACCGGAAGACTATTGGGATTTTGAGAATTTTTTAAAAGTAAAATGAACGATAAATTGCGAGGCGAAAACTTATATAAAAAGGGCTAGCATTCGATCATTGATTCACCATGAAATGAAACGAGGAAATAAAAGGGCATAGTTTTAAATTTGCAAATCCAACTCGGCCGTGACGGATCCGAAAATAAGACAAAATCTCGCTAGAGCATTATGTCTCCTAACTTATAGACTATTCGATCGAAATCTCTTTACAAATCGAAAAAGCCTAAAGTTGCATTATCGAGGTGATCCGCACTATTGGATTTGACTCCAATCCGGAGGATTTACGTCGTCCTATCTCTAGGGTTGCATTCAACTCCTTCCTTCTTTGAGTGATCTTTCACATCCACGAGCCTCTCGGCTACTCGAATATGAGATCATAAGCCTACAAACGTATACCGGAAATACGGAGTCGACACAATAATTATTCAAAGAAGGACCGAGTAGAATTACGCAAAAATAAAACTATGAAATAAAAATAATTCTCATTTCAAATCATGGATCCTCATGATCAAATGCTAAGAGGGAATTAGCTACGCATATTGCAAAAGGAAACAACAAAATAAAGAGAAGAGAATTTCATTGCTTGCAAAAAGGAGTACACAAAATAAAGACAAGATTATGCTATAAAGAAAACTTGCACTAATTGAAAAGAAAACTAATACAATAATAAAACTAAAATCAACTCACAAATACTCTCCACTCTCCAATCTCCAACTCACATTCAACTTGAAACTTTACTTCTCAAAATTTTTCTCCCCTTGGCTTGAGGGAAGGGGTGGCTTTTATAGGAGAGGGAGAAGGATCTAGAAAGAAATGAAGAGGAGGAGGCTAAGTGGGGTGGCCGGCCATGTATATGGAGGAGTGCATGCATGGCATTTAATTAGGGGGAAGAAAGAGGAGGTGGGTTCAATGTATTGGTGGCAAGGTGCATGGATAGGAATTAATAAGAAAGAGAGGATGAGTGGGGGATGCATGAGGAATAAATGGAAGAGAAAATAAAGGGGAGAGAGAGGGGAGGGTTTGGCCATGTGGAATGAAAGTTCATGCATTTATTAAATGGAGGAGAGAGGGATATAATCATGGGTGGCCGGCCATGCATGAACTTTTGAATGAAAGCATGTATGCAATAAATGAAAGGGAGAGAAAATAATATGATGCATGCATGGATTGAAAGGTGGCAAGAGAAAAAAGGAAAGAGAGGGGGGTGGCCGGCCATGTGGGCTTAAATGGGCTGCATAGGGGGCTCGGGTTTGAGCTAGGGGCTTCATGGGCTGCTCCAATCTTCAAAATTCGGGCTGCTCCAATGAAGGGGCTGCATCATGTAGGCTTTATCAATGTGGGCTGCACCTTGAAGTTGGGAAGAAGCCGGCCATGCAAATTGTGGGCTGCACCATGCTTGGACTTTGGACCTATAAATAAAACAAAACAAAATAATACAAACATTAGTTAATGATTATACAATGCATAATATAAATAAAACGTACAACATATAAATAACATAACACATAAAATAAAACACACGTTAAACATATAATATAAAATTAAACATAAAACACTAAATTAAACATAACATACAAGCTATAAAAATATTTATAGATAAAGCTAAACATAAAATATAAAATAGCCACAAAACCTAACATGAACATTAAATTAAAAAGAAGATCATAAGAAGCATAAAAAAAACATAATTGTAACAAAAACTTAGGAAAATAAGCTACTAGAATAACCCAAAAAACGATGACTAAAACTAGTCATCAGGTACCTTAGCTCGGCTCTTGGCTAAGGAGGGGAAGCGCTCAGAGATCTTCCGGGTTTGTGGTGGGACCTCCCTGCCGAGCCCTTGGGTCTGTTTTCTCTTGTCTCTCTCGTTGTTTTTCTTGCAGGAGCAAAGTAGGCGCGAGACCACCCCTTCCCCAAGAGTAGAACTCCACAAGAGGCCGGATTCCGGTTTCAACAGGAAACACCAGATCAAGCTGATGCAAGCGGGATGCATCTGGACCATCGGCTGGAGGAGGAAGATGATGGGATGTCGTTGAATTAAATGTGATTTAAACTATAGTCTTATTAATATTTCTATCACACATTATTCAGACAATTGCATGTTAAATATAGGCCTCTTAGAGCAATTTAAGAACCAGACTTCAACATGAAATCTGTAGGCCTAGGTCTTACCTTTATTTTGACACCCTAAACTTGAAGTTTGGAGCTGTAGGGCTCCCTGTAGGGCCATTCTACCAATACTGGTCCTAGTCTAGCCAGATCTTTAAATGAGTGCCCAGGACAAACCATAAGTCCTCATGACTTGAGATTTCGGTCATGCATGTGACTATTTCATACTTTGGTACTGACCAAAAATGGGAATTATTGGAAAAATGTTTTCTACAGTAATTGGTAAAATACACTTATTTAAATTACTCCAAATGGCCCCAAATTTTGGTGGCATGGCCTTTGGGTCAATATCAGACCATGATAAAAACTCCAGCCTCTCTGGGCCTCTACATGTTGAGTAAACCCACTTGCATGAGCATGACGAATAAAGGCTTGGGGTGCCTTTAGCAAAAATCTATATTAGGGGGATTTAGACCATTTGGAACATTAAAAGTCTATGAAATCTTGGTTAGAGGATTATTAGGGTGAAATATATATTCAACAGAAGTAATGGGATTTTTGTGATCGAAAATCTCATTATTTGGAATTTTTGAATATTAGGCCATTTAATGATAAAAAATTTGAAAATGGGGTTAATGATGAGTTAAAATTCTCAAATTTTGTTAAGAACTCAAGGGAGTCATATTTAACCCCTGGAAAATTTTATCAGTCTGCTAGATGAATATATCTTGGAATTATGTATAACTTACAACTTTGCCCCTTTATGGAATTTATTTACAAATGATGGAAATTACAGTGGGAATATTATGGAAATATTCCTGGTGATTTAATTACGTGTTTATGACCTTGTGTAATTTTCTTGATATTTTTGGATGCTTCTATAGGTTTAAAATCCAAATAATGGCACTTTTGTAATATTTGTCATATGAGTGTTGGTAAACCAAATTACTGTTTAAGACCATGAACTTTTGTATTTGGTATTATTTCACCAATTTACATCTGCAATATTTTCC
This sequence comes from Platanthera guangdongensis, assembly GCA_039583875.1. Lineage (NCBI taxonomy): Eukaryota > Viridiplantae > Streptophyta > Magnoliopsida > Asparagales > Orchidaceae > Platanthera > Platanthera guangdongensis. Next base: position 52,993,791 of record CM077164.1, read on the forward strand.
CTAGAATTTTTAGAAACATATTTAATGTACTTTATTTTTAAAGTGGTCAATTCATGGATTTAACTTAAAATGAAAATTAAATGGAAATATAAATGGGAAAATTACAAATCTTGGAAACCAGTCATAATTATCCTAGATGAGCATCAGGAGAATCATTTGATATAGTACTTCTTGTATAAAGTGACATATGCCACTTAATTAAAGGATTTAATTTAGGGTCATATGATTTAGAAAAATAGTGAAAACTCCACATAATCTGAAAGTCCACCTAGTGTCAACTAGCTTCACTTATGGGGGGGGGGGGATAGGTGACGTGCAGCATTTTTGCGGAATTTAAAGTTGTACCTGCACAAGAAAACAAAACAACACAGCAAAGAAAGTACACACGCAATTTATAGTGGTTCCCCGATTTGGGTACATCCACTTTCCCCCTTCGACCTATCTCCCAACAAGGGACGACTCGGTCTCTTCACCAACAGGATTGAAATCCAATCCTTGCACTATCGGAAGGAACCCTTCCACACGTAGGAGTCAACACTCCCACAACACGGGTTGCACCCAACCCTTACAACTCGGAACCAATGTTCCTTTACAACAAAAATGAACTAGAATGTACAAGAAATACAAACTACTTTTGGAGACTAAGGTGTCCCTCTTCGTTGACGACGTCTTCTTGAAGTCCACGAAGAGTCCATAACCCTAGATCTCTCTTGGAGAGAAACTCCCCGGAACCGGCGGCGGCAAGAAGGGCGGCAGCTTGGTTCACGGGATCGGCGGCGACAACGGTGTGCGGCTGCCGTACTTTGGAGATCCAAACTTCGTAGCAAAGCTAGCTAGGTCTTCCAACGGTCACACTAGGAACGATCGTCTCGATCGATTCGGACGGGGAAGGTTTTCCCGATCAACAAATCAAGAGACAAAGGATCTCTGGTTAGACGCATGAGACTCTAAGCTTGGCTAAGCTTCTGTCGCCAAAAGATCTGGAAGAAATCACGATCAAGGTCGGCGAACAGCTTACACGAGCGGCGACGGCGGCGGAGCAGGAATCGCGATCTAGGTCACGGTCGGCGGCTCGTGTATTTCTTTCTATCTGATTTCTGTTCAAAATACTCGTATATTTATACGGTGGAAATACTCCAATATAACCGTTATGGGTCCCACCTGAAGAAACCCTAACCCCGGTTCAGAACAGCGGCAGCGGCAGAATCCGGTCAAGCAGTTTCCAGAAAATTGCCTAAGTCAAAATCGGCGAGAATCGAAGGTTATTCTCGTCGAATCGTCGAGAGTCAAAGGTGATTCTCGACGATTCGGCGAGAATCAAGGATGATTCTCGTCGAAGTTGACTTGGTTGCACGCACTGTTTTCGCCGGAAGGAGACGGCGAGAATCAGATATTGATTCTCGACGATTCGGCGAGAATCAATCACTCACCGAATCGGCGAGAATCACTTGATGATTCTCTCTGAATCGGCGAGAATCACTTGGTGATTCTCGTCGATTAACACTTAGACGAATTTTCTTCTATCCGCCCATGGACTGCTCTTTGATCCATCCTAGCTCCTTGTCTGCTCTTGCAATATCACAGCCCTGTACTTGAAATTAAGTACACTCCAATATAGAGAGTACACGTAGGCCAACACACTTATCTGCTCAACGAGGGATTACGTCGTGCAGACCCGTGTATATTGACCTACTGCACCCTGACATTGGTGTGCACGTAGCATGGAAAAACTGCAAGCACAACTTGAAATATTTTGTCAAATACATTGTCTACTCACCTTAGCTTGATCAGGGGCTTCTTCAAATCAGGTATGTTGTGGATACAATACCCAACAATCTCCCCCTATTTGAAGGAGCCTAAACCCTACAAGCTAAGGTGAATAAAGCATATGAGAATGAAAATCATAACCTTGAAATTGAGTTGAGAGAGAGATTCATTACCAATACCAATTTCGTGAGAGCAGCCTTGGAGCCACCTTACCTTAGCCGAGAGGGTAATCTCCCCCTTTTCGGCTTTTGCAAATCTGGGTCTGTTGCATTTGACCACTTGCTCCCCCTCAGTACTTACACCTGTGCTCACACTTGAGTTTCTGGCAGAGGCACCCCCTAGATGCACGAGCCTGGAGCTTCTGTAGTCTTCATTCCTCATAGTTTAGCATCCCCAATTCAGTTTTGAAAAGACTGAACTTGGCTTCGTCTAAGGGCTTTGTGAAAATATCTGCAATCTGCTTGTCCGTGGGGACATAACAGAGAGAAATGTCCTTGTTCTCCACGTGCTCCCGAATGAAGTGGTAGCGCACTTCAATATGCTTCGTTCTGCTGTGTGATACCGGATTGTTGTCAATTGCAATTGCACTAGAGGAGTCGCAGTACATTGGTACTTCCTTGAACTGAAGGTCGTAGTCGGCTAACTGGTTTCTGATCCATAGGAGTTGTGCGCAACAACTGCCAGCCGAGATGTACTCAGACTCTGCTGTGGAGGTAGCTACACAATTCTGCTTCTTGCTGTTCCATGAGATAAGCCTTCTTCCGAGGAATTGACACGTCCCGGAAGTGTTTTTCCTGTCATCCCTACTCCCTGCAAAATCAGCATCTGAAAACCTATTAGCTCAACATCATCGTTTCTCGGGTACCACAAGCCAAGATTGGGAGTATCTTTAAGGTATCTTAGAATTCGCTTTGCAGCGACATAGTGAGATTCCTTAGTGTTCACCTGATATCGGGCACAGACACATGTGGAGAACATAATATCTGGTCTACTGGCTGTAAGGTAGAGCAGGGATCCAATGATGCTTCTATATTTGGTTTCATCGAAAGGTTTACCTTTCTCATCCTTATCCAGAGACATAGTGGATCCCATTGGAGTCCTCATAGAGGTTGCACTCTCCATGCCAAATTTCTTGAGGAGTTCATTTGTGAACTTCGTCTGAGAGATGAAGATTCCATCCTCAGACTGTTTCACTTGAAGTCCCAAGAAATACTTTAGCTCTCCCATACTGCTCATTTCAAACTTTCCTTGCATAAGTTTGGAAAACGTTTTGCAAAGATTGTTGTCCGTTGAGCCGAATATTATGTCATCGACATAGATTTGCACCAGCAAAATCTTGCCTTTGACTTCCCTGAGAAACAATGTCTTATCTATTTTACCTCTAGAGAACTTGTTCTCAAGAAGAAAACTAGATAAAGTCTCATACCAAGCTCGTGGAGCTTGTTTTAAACCATATAAAGCTTTATTAAGAAAATATACATGATTGGGATAAGTAGGATTGACAAAACCTGGGGGTTGAGCGACGTATACTTCCTCTTTCAGGTCTCCGTTCAAGAATGCTGATTTCACATCCATTTGATAGACTGTGAATCCTTTGTGCGAAGCATACGCCGGGAACAATCTGATTGCCTCGAGCCTTGCTACTGGTGCGAAGGTCTGGTCGAAGTCATACCCCTCCTCCTGTCTGTAACCTTGAGCCACCAGCCTTGCCTTGTTCTTTATGATGACACCATGTTCATCCAGTTTGTTTCTGAATATCCACTTGGTGCCAATCACATTCTGCTCGTGTGGTCTGGGAACCAGCGTCCAAACATTGCAACGTTTGAATTGATGTAGTTCATCTTACATGGCCAGAATCCAAGCTGCATCTTTGTTTGCCTCGTCGAACTTCTTTGGCTCAACCTGTGATAGGAAGCTAAGATGCAAAATTTCGTTAATAGTACCTCTTCGAGTTCTGACACCAACACGAGGATCTCCGATAATCTGATCTCTAGGATGATCCCTCACGTGCCGGAGCTCTAGAAGTCTGGCGTCTGGAGCTTCGACTACTTCTTGGGCTTCTCCTTCTTCTAAGAGATTTGTTCCATTTTGATCTTCAACATTCCCAGATGACGTGGATGTGGAAACTTTGACGTACTTAGGAGTTTCATCTTTAGCTGTCTCATCGAGATCCAGCTGTTCAAGTCGAGCACCTGCATCTTCAAGAATACCACGTAACCTCTGGTGACTCCTCGATCTGACCCTCCAAAGATGACTTTGGGTCAATTCTCTACTGGAGTGTAATCATGCAGCAGGCTTCTTGTCCCAGTCATGTGCCGGGAGCATCCACTGTCCAAGTACCAGATTGGCGTTTTGGTGGCCTTTGGACATTCCTGCAAAACAAAATTAATTTCCCTTAGGAACCCAATCGAACTTGGGTCCTAGATTCCTGGTTAGCATACTCCCCCTCTATTGGTTAACCTTACGAGTGGTCGGACTCGTAGTGCTAACATAGGGAGTCTCGTTATACCTCGGGTTAAACCAACAATCCATGGCAAAGTGAACGACTTTGCCACAACACCAATAGTCAAATCGGTTGTACCTCTTCCTCGGCTCCTGCCTTACCCTGGGAATGGTGGGTGCAGCCGGGGCCTTGGATTTGGAGGTGGAGGCCTCATGGTGATTGCAGTCACATGACTTCTTCACCTTCTGTTTCGTCAGTATAACAGGCTTGACTCTTGGTGCCTGCTTTCCATTATGGCCGCTAGAGAATTGACCATAATTTCCCATGTGGATTTCCTCATAAGGTGCCTTGAAGGCACTCTCACCGAAGTTCCGGGGAAAGGTCCAACCATCATATCGGCTCTTTGGCTTTGCAACCGAGGGCCGGAAATGATGACAAAAGGTTGATTCAAAGTCATGTTGGTTGCAAGGAAAGCTAGGCTTTCTGAACGCAACAGGACTGAGCGGAGCCTTTCCCTTTTCAGCAGCAGAGGCCTTCTTGGCGGCCTTATTCTTCCTTTGGTTCCTGTTTCTCCTGGATGAGGAACTAGATACCCCTACATGCCCCAAGCCAGCTCCTTTGGCCTGAGCAGAGAAGGTATCAACTACTGGAAGAACTGTTTTTGGCATAGAGAAGCTCTTGACGATCTTCCTTTCTGCCGCAAGTTGTTCTTCCAACTTGTCGACTTCCTCCTACTTAAGATCAAGGAGCTTGAGAGACTCTGAATGCTTTGAAGTCAGGTCAAGGTGCTCTTGTCAGAGAGAAATCAAACTGGTGATTTCTTCCCTTAGGGAGACACTCTCACCCTTAAGGAGTTTCACTTCCTTTTTCTCAGCCTTCAATCTCTTACGGCACTCCTCGAAAGTGTTAAGCAGAAGCTTATACTTCTCGAGGAGCCCCGCTTCACGGGCCGAAAGGCTATCCTCAGGGTCATCATCCTGAGACTCAGGATCAGATTCAGAGTCGGAGAGAGGGGTGTGAGCTTTTACCTTCCCAGTAAATGGGGGGCATTCTCCTTCTGAGTCGGAGCGACCCACCAGCCCGAAGTAGGCTTCCTCATCATCACTGGAGTCTGAGGAATTAGACTCACTCAGTGTCTTTGGCCTTTTGGCGATGTAGCTCCGCTCTTTCTTCTTATCTCTAGAGGATTTGTGCTCCTCTCCTTTCCCTTTTTCTCTCTTGCCTTGGTAGCAGTCGGCCACGATGTGTCCTGGCTTATTGCATCCAAAACAAATAATGTCAGAGGAGCGATGTTTGTTCGGTTTAGAAGCATACCTATCAGAAGAATAATTTTTCTTCTGAAGTCTGGAGGAGGAGCCGTCTCTCTTTCTTTGATTCCTCATCTTGAGGAACTTCTTGAATTCTCGGGTGATGAGGGAGAAATCTTCCTCAGACAACTCTGAGCTGGAGAAGCATGGCTCGGAGTCCTCCTCCTCATCCTTTTTCCTGGCACGGTATGAAACCGCACCCTTGCCCTTCCTGGAGTGAACGGATTTTAGGGCCACTGTCTTTTCCTTGGCTGCAACCTTCTCTGCTTCTTCTTCTGCTTTCTTGGTGTTCAGTTGAAGCTCATAGGACATCAGCTTCCCAAACAGAATTTGCGGGTCTGTTTCAGCAAGTCTGCCAAACTCTCGGATGGCGCAGATTTTTGTGTCTCATTCCTTGGTAAGGGACCTAAGGAATTTATCATTAAGTTCACCATCAGTGAACACTCTTCCATATCATTTGAGCGCATTGACAATCTTGAGGAAGTTCTCGAAGTTGACTCCGATCTCTTCCTTAGGCCCTTGTCTGAAAGCCTCATATTTCTGGTTCAGGAGGGATCTCCGATCATCCCTCACTTCATCAGTGCCCTCCATTAGGATAATCAGGCAGTTCCAGATCTCCTTTGCTGTCCTGCAGTTGCAGAAGTTCTGCATCATTAAGTCATCGACCGCGCTGACAAGAATGTTCTGCGTCTTCTTATCAAGTCCCACTAGCACCATCTCGTCCTTGTCCATTTCAGAAATTTTCTTTAGCACTTTCTTGGTAGGATCTATGGTGGAGACCTTAGTGGGGACATAAGGTCCCTCCTCCATGATCATGAAGAGTCGAGGATCAACTGCTTCCTTGTAGAACCTGATCCTTTCCTTCCAGATAGGAAAGTTGAGCCTGGTGCACACTGGGATCTTGCCTGTGAACTTGAGCCCGTCCATAGTAGATGTTTGCCTTCTTCTTGACACTAGCGGCAGGATTCAACTCAAGGTGTTAACCTTTTTAATGAGTAAACTGCCTCTGATACCACTTGAAAGTCCACCTAGTGTCAACTAGTTTCACCTATGGGGGGGATAGGTGACGTGCAGCGTTTTTGCGGAATTTAAAGTTATACCTGCACAAGAAAACAAAACAGCACAGCAAAGAAAGTACACACGCAATTTATAGTGGTTCCCCGATTTGGGTACATCCACTTTCCCCCTTCGACCTATCTCCCAACAAGGGACGACTCGGTCTCTTCACCAACAGGATTGAAATCCAATCCTTGCACTATCGGAAGGAACCCTTCCACACGTAGGATTCAACACTCCCACAACACGGGTTGCACCCAACCCTTACAACTCGGAACCAACGTTCCTTTACAACAAAAATGAACTAGAATGTACAAGAAATACAAACTATTTTTGGAGACTAAGGTGTCCCTCTTCGTTGACGACATGTTCTTGAAGTCCACGAAGAGTCCACAACCCTAGATCTCTCTTGGAGAGAATCTCCCCGGAACCGGCGGCGGCAAGAAGGGCGGCGGCTTGGTTCACGGGATCGACGGCGACAACGGTGTGCGGCTGCCGTACTTTGGAGATCCAAACTTCGTAGCAAAGCTAGCTAGGTCTTCCAACGGCCACACTAGGAACGATCATTTCGATCGATTCAGACGGTGAAGGTTTTCCCGATCAACAAATCAAGAGACAAAGGATCTCTGGTTAGACGCGTGAGACTCTAAGCTTGGCTAAGCTTCTGTCGCCAGAAGATCTGGAAGAAATCACGATCAAGGTCGGCGAACAGCTTGCACGAGCGGCGACGGCGGCGGAGCAGGAATTGTGATCTAGGTCACGGTCGGCGGCTCGTGTATTTCTTTCTATCTGATTTCTGTTCAAAATACTCGTATATTTATACGGTGGAAATACTCCAATATAATTGTTATGGGTCCCACCTGAAGAAACCCTAACCCCGGTTCAGAACAGCGCCAGCGGCAGAATCCGGTCCAGCGTTTTCCAGAAAATCGCCTAAGTCAAAATCGGCGAGAATCGAAGGTGGTTCTCGTCGAATCGTCGAGAGTCAAAGGTGATTCTCGACGATTCGGCGAGAATCAAGGATGATTCTTGTCGAAGTTGACTTGGTTGCACGCACTGTTTTCGCCCGAAGGAGATGGCGAGAATCAGCTATTGATTCTCGACGATTCTAGTGATTCTCACCGAATCGGCGAGAATCACTTGATGATTCTCCCGAATCGGCGAGAATCACTTGGTGATTCTCCCCGAATCAGCGAGAATCACTTGGTGATTCTCGTCGATTAACACTTAGACGAATTTTCGTCTATCCGCCCATGGACTGCTCTTTGACCGATCCTAGCTCCTTGTCTGCTCTTGCAATATCACAGCCCTGTACTTGAAAATAAGTACACTCCAATAGAGAGAGTACACGTAGGCCAACACACTGATCTGCTCAACGAGGGATTACGTCGTGCAGACCCGTGTATATTGACCTACTGCACCCTGACATTGGTGTGCACTTAGCGTGGAAAAACTGCAAGCACAACTTGAAATATTTTGTCAAATACATTGTCTATTCACCTTAGCTTGATCAGGGGCTTCTTCAAATCAGGTACGTTGTGGATACAATACCCAACATAATCAATATCATATATCATGTCATCCTATGATAAATGGTTAGGTCACTTTGGCCAAGAAATTGGAAGACGTACTTTATGGGTGGTAGTAGGTCATGGGCTGCGTCTAGCTCAGGTAGCATATACTACTAGGACCGCCAAGTGGATAAGAATAATCATTGAAATGGTAATTATTGTTGAAATTTGTGAAGTGGAAGTGGTTGACGGGACACGCCTGGCGGCCTGGGTGGATAGCATCGGCGGACTAGGCGGACTGGGCGGACTGTGTTGTGCGGCCTGGTGGAAAGTCTGGTGAAAAGCCGGCTGTCTTCTGAGTGGGTTGTTTGCATGGAGTCCGCGGATTGTGCGGCCTGGTATCTGCGGATAGAGAGGCTTGCGGACTGGTGCATTGCTCAGTGGTCGTGGTGCAAGTTTGTGTGTTAGGCGGGTTGGCTTGTGTCCGCGGGAAGCTTGCGGACTGATGTGCCCGCGGTATTGGCTGTTGCGGACTGAGCTTAGAGCTTGGCTGAGGCCTTGTCGAGCTCTGGTGGTACAGCAGGTGCTTTGCTGTGGAGGTCTTTGGCGAACTGTATTTGGAGTCCGGGAGATGGCTGCTACGATGGGGCAGGAGTGCGAGGAGCTCGCGGACTATTGGCGGTCTGTGCTTTGGTGTTTGGCGGACGGGGGTTTGCGTCCGCCATGCTCGCATTGGCCTTTGATGGTTTTGGACTTGGTCACCTTTGTGCCAAGTTCATGGTGTCCGCCGTATCCGCCAAGTCCACTGTGACCGGGCAAACTGTTGCTAGCTGCCTTTGGTCGTGGACTTGTGGCGGATTGAGGTGTGAGTCTTGCGGACTGCCTCGGGTTGGTGCGGACAGCCATTGAAGGGGGATTTCTATCCTGCAGTGGTTGGAGCTTTGCGGGCTGATGCCTTATCCGCATAGCTTGGGCGGACTGGGCGGACTAGAGAAGATCCATCATCTTACGGAGACCTGCAAATGCTGGCTTCATGCGAAAGATATCCCAAGGTCCTTTTGGGCGGAGGGAATGTCTTGTGTTGCTTATGTTATCAACCGGATGCCACTAAGCCCTATCAACATGAAGACTCCAGTTGAGCTGTTTCTGAAGGAGAAGCCGAGTGTGGGACACCTTAGGGTGTTCGGTTCAACCTGCTACATGCATGTCCCGGATACTTCACGGACAAAGCTGGATGCGAAGGCAAGGAAACTTGTCTTTGTGGGCTACGATGAGCGGAAGAAGGGATGGAAATGCATGGACCCTGTGACGAAGAAGTTCGTGGTATCCAGAGACGTTGTCTTTGACGAGCTGACGTCATATGGAGGTGGCTCAGTGGAGCTAACCAGAAGTAGCAAGGTTGATGAAGCACCGGTGGTGGCTGCTGAAGGCTTGGAAGAGGAGCTTGCTGTTTCACCAGCAGCTCCTGTTGCTTCGAACTCCGAGGCTGAGCCATCTGGTTCAGGAAGCAGGGGGAGCACTGCTCAATGCTTGCCCCAGGTAGGAGTGGAGCCTGAAGAAGCAACGGAAGCCGTGAGCAAGGAGCCGATTCTTCGGAGATCGAAGAGGGTGGTTAAGCCACCGGCTCGGTACTCTGATGGGAATGCAGTGAGCTTTGTCTCCTGCTTCTTTGCAGGTCCTCTGGATGAGCAAGAGCCTGCAAGCTTCAACGAGGACACTGGAGTGAAGGAGTGGGAAGGTGCCATGAAGGAAGAGATTGATGCTCTGAAGAAAAAAGAAACCTGGGACCTTGTGCCCAAGGTTGATGGCATTACTCCGGTTACTTGCAAGTGGGTGTATAAGTTGAAGTAGAAGGCTGATGGGAGCATTGATAGGTTCAAGCCTCGCCTGGTCGCTAGAGGATTCTCACAGCAGTATGGAGAAGACTATGAGGAGACATTCAGTCCAGTTGCGAAGATGACTTCAGTAAGTGTGGTGATCGCCTTGGCTGCTAGCAAGGGATGGAGGTTGTGGCAACTCGATGTGATGAATGCATTTCTTTACGGAGAGATTGACAAGGACATCTTCATGGATCAGCCGCTTGGTTTTGTCTCTGAAAAGCATCTGGACTATGTCTGCAAACTCAGGAAGGCTCTCTATGGGTTGAAACAAGCTCCTAGAGCGTGGTATGGGAAGATTGCAGAGTACTTGCAATTCTGTGGATACCTTGCTTCCAACTCGGATTCAAGCTTGTTCGTCACGAATAAGGGAGTGCTACGAGTCTTAGTCCTGCTGTATGTGGATGACATGATCATCATAGGGAATTCGGAGGGGGAAGTAGCAAGGGTCAGGGCTGAGCTTGCTATACGCTTCGAGATGAAAGACTTGGGAGAGTTGCATCACTTTCTCGGTCTGGAAGTGGAGAGGAAGTAGTGCGGGATTGTCATTAGCCAGAAAGGATATATTGATCGCATTGTGAAGCGGTTCGACATGGGCGAAGGGAAGAAGTGCTCTACTCTACTGGAACTTGGGCTGAAGCTTCGACGAGATGAGGGAAGGGTTCTTCATGATCCCTTGGTGTTCAGGGCTCTTGTTGGGATCTTGATTTACCTGACGATTACAAGGCCTGACATTGCTTATGCTGTTGGCCGAGTAAGTCGGTATATGGCTGAACCAAGGCAATATCATCTAGTGGCATTGATTTACCTGACGATTCTGAAGTATGTCAAGGTGACTTCTGACATGGGACTCCTCTATGGAAGGGACTCGGAGTTTGCGTTGCTCGGGTTCACGGATGCTGACTATGGCGGTGATTCGGATGATCGAAGGTCTACTTCAGGTTATGTGTTCACTTGCGGTTCAGCTAGAATCTCGTGGTGTAGCAAGAAGCAGGACTCGGTGCCGGTTTCAACCACGGAAGCGGAGTATAAGGCTTCGGCCTTTGCTGCTCGGGAAGCCATTTTTTTGAGGAGGCTTATAGAGGATGTTCATGAAGACTTGCAAGGGCCTACTTTACTCCGGGGTGATAATGAGAGTGCTCTCAAACTGGTTAACAATCCAGTGTGTCACGCCAGGACCAAGCATATAGAGATTGATCACCATTTCATCAGGGAGAAGGTGTTGGAAGGATCTCTGCTGGTCGGGCATGTTCGGAGTGAAGATAATCTTGCTGACATCTTCACGAAGCCACTGTCGAAGGGGCCCTTTGAACGCTTGCGCTGCTTGCTGGGCTTGGTCACCACTTCTCACTTCAAGGGGGAGTATTGAAATTTGTAAAGTGGAAGTGGTTGATGGGACAGGCCGGGCGTCCTGGGCGGACACCATCGGCGGACTAGGCGGACTAGGCAGACTGTGTTGTGCGGCCTGGTGGAAAGTCTGGTGAAAAGCCGCTGTCTTCTGAGCGGGTTGTTTGCATGGAGTCCCCGGACTATGCAGCCTGGTATCTGCGGATAGAGAGGCTTACGGATTGGTGCATTGCTCAGTGGTCGTGGTGCAAGTTTGTGCTGTTAGGCGGGTTGACTTATGTCTGCAGGAAGCTTGCGGACTGATGTGTCCGCGGTATTGGCTGTTGCGAACTGAGCTTAGAGCTTGGCTGAGGGCTTGTCGAGCTCTGGTGGTACAGCAGATGCTTTCCTGTGGAGGTCTTTGGCGGACTGTGTTTGGAGTCCGGGAGATGGATGCTGCGATGGGGCAGGAGTGCGAGGAGCTCGCGGACTGTTGGCGGTCTGTGCTTTGGTGTTTCGCGGACAGGTGTTTGCGTCCGCCATGCTCGCATTGGCCTTTGATGGTTTTGGACTTGGTCACACTTTGTGCCAAGTTCATGGTGTCCACCGTATCCGCCAAGTCCGCTGTGACCGGGCGAAATGTTGCTAGCTGCCTTTGGTCGTGGACTTGTGGCGGATTGAGGTGTGAGTCTTGCGTACTGCCTCGGGTTGGTGCGGACAGCCATTGAAGGGGGATTGCTATCCTGCAGTGGTTGGAGCTATGCGGGCTGATGCCTTGTCCGCATAGCTTTGGCGGACTGGAGAGGGTTCGTCAATGGTTGTCTTGCTCCTGGCGGTTTTCCTTGGTAACCGGCTAATTCCTTGCGGACTCGGCGGACGGTGTCTTGCTATCGCGCGGGCTGGGGCGGTGTCTCTATCTCTAGGGCGGTGACCACACTCCTCACCTCGCCTATAAATAGGACCCCCCCCCTGGCAGGTCTACAGTAACTTGAGTGAACAGTAAGTTGGGTTGTGCAAGGAGCTGCGGTCTGAGTTGTCTGTTCGCGCGGATTGTTTCAGTGCTGACGTTTGTTGTGTGCAGGTCGCGCGGTTTGCTTCAAGGAGCCAAGAGTTTTGGCTGTGACTTAGGTCAAGTACTTGGAAGTGTGCGGTCTCTGCGGATTCAGCAGGAGGTCGCTCTGCGGCTTGTCAGCTCTGTTTCATCTTTGCCAGCTTCTATAACCTGTCCGCCGGCTTCAGGCGTGTAGGGGGTGTTCCTCAGTTTAGCTTCAGCAGGGGACGAATAATGGTGTGTCCGCGCGGCCTTGCGGCTTCGGAGGACTCTGTGGATTTTCGGCGGACTGCAGCTAAGTTCGGGCGATCTCAGCGGACACGGCGACCTCGGCGACCTCGGCGGTCTCGGCGGACTCCGGTGCTGTCCGCCCGGCTTGGATTTTTGGGGGCTTTCTGTTTACAGCTGTTATACTAGCGAAATCATGTCTCGCTATGTATGCCTCGTGGTGTAAAGAAGTAAATGAATAATATACCTGCTTGTGCTTCCATTGTTTGTTGGGATTAACCCTTGTTCCTTGGTTTTCCGCTGGTTCAACGTGAGAACTGGGTAGTTCCGAAGATATTAATTTGGCGTTTGGGATGTCTTGCTGACCATATTGAGAAAATTTAACATGGTATTAGAGCGAGGTTCAGTTCCGTGAGCAAAAGTCAACCAGCGTTGTTACTCAGTGATTGAGTGGTGCTCAACCTGTGTTGTTGCTCGGAGCTGCTGAAAGGGTGCCAGCAGGTGTTACAATGGAAGGGAGCTTTGCAAGAGGTCTGGGAATTGAATTCTTAATGCCGACTAACTTCAAGAAGTGGAAGTCGTGCATGAAGAGTTATCTTCTTGGCGAGAAGCTGTGGGAAGTCGTCGGTGGTGATGACAGACAGGAAGTGACTACTGCGTTCGATACTGCTGAGCAGGTTAGGCTCTGGAGAAGAACAAATGCTAAGGCGGAGTTCATTCTGAAGAGAGCTGTGTCTCGGGAACTGTTTGATCACATCGTTGGGTGTGAGTCGGTTGCTGATATTTGGACAACCATTGATGAGTTGTTCAATAAAAGAATATGGCGCAGCTTCAGTTCCTGGAGAATGAGTTGGCCAGGGCAACTCAGGGAGACCTTTCCATCTCCAAGTACTTCTTAAAGATGAAGAGCTTGTGTGCTGAGCTGTCGGCACTGGATCCTGATGAGCCTATCTCTGAGGCTAAGATGAAAAGGCACATTATCCGCGGCTTGCGAAAGGAGTATGTAGCCTTTGTCACATCTGTTCAAGGGTAGGCTACTCAGCCGTCTTTGCTGGAGCTGGAGAATCTGCTTGCATCTCAGGAGAGCTTGGCAAGGCAGATGGCTGGAGTGAACCTGAAGCAGGAAGGCAGCGAAGCTCTCTTCTCAGGCAAGAAGAAAGGATGGGAAGGGAAGAAGAAGAAGAAGGTGCAGGCCGCTGGTGAGAAGGAGACTTCAACTTCATATCCGCCAGAGAGGAGCAATGCTCCTAAGGACTGGAAGAATAACCTGAAGTGCTACCGGTGTCATCAGCGAGGGCACTTCAAGCGGGACTTCAAGGTCAAACTGCAGCCTGGGCATGCTGCGGGAAAGGAGGAAGCTTGCTCGAGAAGTGAAGAAGCAGGATGGGGCGGAGCCTTTATGACGGGCACCTGTGTCCGGGCCTTGTCTGCTGAGGACTTCAACAACGAGTGGATCGTGGACTCTGGGTGTGGTCATCACCTCACCGGAGACAAGTCAAAGTTCACCTCCATGCAGGCGTACTCGGGTAATGAAGCTATTATCACTGCTGATAATACTGTTTATGCAGTATAGAAAGAGGGGGTCGTGTCTTTGGGTAGTGATCAGGGGCCACTCACGTTAAGGAGCGTGTATCACGTGTCGGGCATGAAGAAGAACCTCTTCTCGATGACCAATGCGGTGGACGCTGGGTATCACGTTCTGTTTGGGCCAACAGACGTGAGGTTCCTTCGCAACGTATCAGCGGTAAAGGCTGATGTTGCTCATGTTGGGAGGAGGGTGAAGAACTTGTTTGTTCTTTCCACCAGTGCTTATGTTGATAAAACGAGAGCCAATGATAGTGCTGCTATCTGGCATGAGGGCTGGGGCATGTTGGCATGGACAAGTTGAAGGCAATGGCTAGTAGAAGTTTGGTGAGGTGGTTGCTGAAGTTGTCCTCCTTTGGTGATGGGCATGTTTGTGCGGGCTGTCAATACGGTAAGGCACATCGCCTTCCATTTGATAAATCACAAACAAGGAGCAAGAAACCATTGGAGTGTATTCATGGCGACCTGATGGGACCGACGGTTACTGCCAACCTTGGTGGAAGCAGATACATGCTTATCTTGGTTGATGACTACTCAAGGTATACTTGGGTGTACTTCTTAAAGGAGAAGTCGGAAGTCTTCCGTTTGTTTGTGGAGTTTAAGGAGTTGGTAGAAGGCCGGCTTGGCTTGCGGATTAAGAAGCTTAGAACTGATAACGGGGGTGAGTTTGTCTCCTCCGAGTTTTCTAACTTCTGCAAGAAGCACGGGATCCAACGGGAGCTTACTTGTGCCCACACTCCACAACAAAATAGGGTAGCGGAGCGGAAGATCCGTCATCTGACGGAGACCTGCAAATGCTGGCTTCATGCGAAAGATATCCCGAGGTCCTTTTGGGCGGAGGGAATGTCTTGTGTTGCTTATGTTATCAACCGGATGCCACTCAGCCCTATCAACATGAAGACTCCAGTTGAGCTGTTGCTGAAGGAGAAGCCGAGTGTGGGACACCTTAGGGTGTTCGGTTCAACCTGCTACGTGCATGTCCCGGATGCTTCACGGACAAAGCTGGATGCGAAGGCAAGGAAACTTGTCTTTGTTGGCTACGATGAGCGGAAGAAGGGATGGAAATGCATGGACCCTGTGACGAAGAAGTTCGTGGTATCCAGATACATTGTCTTTGATGAGCTGACGTCATATGGAGGTGGCTCAGTGGAGCTAACCAGAAGTAGTAAGGTTGATTAAGCACCAGTGGTGGCTGCTGAAGGCTTGGAAGAGGAGCTTGTTGTTTCACCAGCAGCTCCTGTTGCTTCGAACTCCGAGGCTGAGCCATCTGGTTCAGGAAGCAGGGGGAGCACTGCTCAATGCTTGCCCCAGGTAGGAGTGGAGCCTGAAGAAGCAACGGAAGCCGTGAGCAAGGAGCCGATTCTTCGGAGATCGAAGAGGGTGGTTAAGCCACCGGCTCGGTACTGCCTCGTGTTGGTGCGGACAACCATTGAAGGGGGATTGCTATCCTGCAGTGGTTGGAGCTTTGCGGGCTGATGCCTTGTCTGCATAGCTTGGGCGGACTGGAGAAGATCCGTCATCTGACGGAGACATGCAAATGCTGGCTTCATGCGAAAGATATCCCAAGGTCCTTTTGGGCGGAGGGAATGTCTTGTGTTGCTTATGTTATCAATCGGATGCCACTAAGCTCTATCAACATGAAGACTCCAGTTGAGCTGTTACTGAAGGGGAAGCCGAGTGTGGGACACCTTAGGGCGTTCAGTTCAACCTGCTACATGCATGTCCCGGATGCTTCACGGACAAAGCTGGATGCGAAGGCAAGGAAACTTGTCTTTGTTGTCTACGATGAGCGGAAGAAGGGATGGAAATGCATGGACCCTGTGACGAAGAAGTTCATGGTATCCAGAGACGTTATCTTTGACGAGCTGACGTCATATGGAGGTGGCTCAGTGGAGCTAACCAGAAGTAGCAAGGTTGATGAAGCACCGGTGGTGGCTGCTGATGGCTTGGAAGAGGAGCTTGCTGTTTCACCAGTATCTCCTGTTGCTTCGAACTCCGAGGCTGAGCCATCTGGTTCAGGAAGCAAGGGGAGCACTGCTCAATGCTTGCCCCAGGTAGGAGTGGAGCCTGAAGAAGCAACGGAAGCCGTGAGCAAGGAGCCGATTCTTCGGAGATCGAAGAGGATGGTTAAGCCACCGACTCGGTACTCTGATGGGAATGCAATGAGCTTTGTCTCCTGCTTCTTTGCAGGTCCTCTGGATGAGCGAGAGCCTGCAAGCTTCAACGAGGCCACTGGAGTGAAGGAGTGGGAAGGTGCCATGAAGGAAGAGATTGATGCTCTGAAGAAAAATGAAACCTGGGACCTTGTGCCCAAGGTTGATGGCATTACTCCGGTTACTTGCAAGTGGGTGTATAAGTTGAAGTAGAAGGCTGATGGGAGCATTGATAGGTTCAAGGCTCGCCTGGTCGCTAGAGGATTCTCATAGCAGTATGGAGAAGACTATGAGGAGACATTCAGTCCAGTTGCGAAGATGACTTCAGTAAGAGTGGTGATCGCCTTGGCTGCTAGCAAGGGATGGAGGTTGTGGCAACTCGATGTGAAGAATGCCTTTCTTTATGGAGAGATTGACAAGGACATCTTCATGGATCAGCCGCTTGGGTTTGTCTCTGAAAACCATCCAGACTATGTCTGCAAACTCAGGAAGGCTCTCTATGGGTTGAAGTAAGCTCCTAGAGCGTGGTATGGGAAGATTGCAGAGTACTTGCAATTATGTGGATACCTTGCTTCCAACTCAGATTCAAGCTTGTTAGTCAAGAAGAAGGGAGAGCTACGAGTCTTGGTCCTGCTGTATGAGGATGACATGATCATCATAGGGAATTCAGAGGGGGAAGTAGCAAGGCTCAGGGCTGAGCTTGCTATACGCTTCGAGATGAAAGACTTGGGAGAGTTGCATCACTTTCTCGGTCTGGAAGTGGAGAGGAAGGAGTGCGGGATTCTCATTAGCCAGAAAGGATATGCTGATCGCATTGTGAAGTGGTTCGGTATGGGCGAAGGGAAGAAGTGCTCTACTCCACTGGAACCTGGGCTGAAGCTTCGACGAGATGAGGGAAGGGTTCTTCATGATCCCTTGGTGTTCAGGGCTCTTGTTGGGAGCTTGATTTACCTGACGATTACAAGGGCTGACATTGCTTATGTTGTTGGCCGAGTAAGTCGGTATATGGATGAACCAAGGCAATCTCATCTAGTGGCGGCAAAGGGAATTCGGAAGTATGTCAAGGTGACTTCTGACATGGGACTCCTCTATGGAAGGGACTCGGAGTTTGCGTTGCTCGGGTTCACAGATGCTGACTATGGCGGTGATTCGGATGATCGAAGGTCTACTTCAGGTTATGTGTTCACTTGCGGTTCAGCTAGCATCTCGTGGTATAGCAAGAAGCAGGACTCGGTGTTGGTTTCAACCACGGAGGTGGAGTATAAGGCTTCGGCCTTGGCTGCTCGGGAAGCCGTTTTTTGAGGAGGCTTATAGAGGATGTTCATGAAGAAGTGCATGGGCCTACTTTACTCCGGGGTGACAATGAGAGTGCTCTCAAACTGGTTAACAATCCAGTGTGTCACGCCAGGACCAAGCATATAGAGATTGATCATCATTTCATCAGGGAGAAGGTGTTGGAAGGATCTCTGCTGGTCGGGCATGTTCGGAGTCAAGATAATCTTGCTGACATCTTCACGAAGCCACTGTCGAAGGGGCCCTTTGAACGCTTGCACAGCTTGCTGGGCTTGGTCACCACTTCTTACTTCAAGGGGGAGTGTTGAAATTTGTAAAGTGGAAGTGGTTGACGGGACAGGCTGGGCGGCCTGGGCGGACAGCATCGGCGGACTAGGCGGACTGGGCGGACTGTGTTGTGCGGCCTGGTGGAAAGTCTGGTGAAAAGTCGGCTGTCTTCTAAGCGGGTTGTTTGCATGGAATACGCGGACTGTGCGGCCTAGTATCTGCTGATAGAGAGGCTTGCGGACTGGTGCATTGCTCAGTGTTCGTGGTGCAAGTTTGTGCTGTTAGGCGGGTTAGCTTGTGTCCGCGGGAAGCTTGCGGACTGATGTGTCCGCGGTATTGGCTGTTGCGGACTGAGCTTAGAGCTTGTTTGAGGCCTTGTCGGGCTCTGGTAGTACAGCAGGTGTTTTCCTGTGGAGGTCTTTGGCGGACTGTATTTGGAGTCCGGTAGATGGCTGCTGCGATGGGGCAGGAGTGCGAGGAGCTCGCGGACTATTGGCGGTCTGTGCTTTGGTGTTTGGCGGATGGGGGTTTGCGTCCGCCATGCTCGTATTGGCCTTTGATGGTTTTGGACTTGGTCACACTTTGTGCCAAGTTCATGCTGTCCGCCGTATCCGCCAAGTCTGCTGTGACCGGGCGAAATGTTGCTAGCTGCCTTTGGTCGTGGACTTGTGGCGAATTGAGGTGTGAGTCTTGCGGACTGCCTCGGGTTGGTGCGGACAGCCATTGAAGGGGGATTGCTATCCTGCAGTGGTTGGAGCTATGCGGGCTGATGCCTTGTCCGAATAGCTTGGGCGGACTGGAGAGGGTTCGTCAATGGTTGCCTTGCTCCTGGCGGTTTTCCTTGGTAACTGGCTAAGTCCTTGCGGACTCGGCGGACGGTGTCTTGCTATCGCGCGGGCTGGGGCGGTGTATCTAGCTCTAGGGCGGTGACCACCCTCCTCACCTCGCCTATAAATAGGACCCCCCTGGAAGGTCTACAGTAACTTGAGTGAATAGTAAGTTGGGTTGTGCAAGGAGCTGCGGTCTGAGTTGTCTGTCCGCGCGGATTATTTCAGTGCTGACGTTTGCTGTGTACAGGTTGCGCAGTTTGCTTCATGGAGCCAGGAGTTTGGCTGTGACTTCGGTCAAGTACTTCGAAGTGTGCGGTCTCTGCGGATTCAGCAGGAGGTCGCTCTGCGGCTTGTCAGCTCTGTTTCATCTTTGAAAGCTTCAATAACCTGTCCGCCGGCTTCAGGCGGGTAGGGGGTGTTCCTCAGTTCAGCTTCAGCAGGAGACGAATAATGGTGTGTCAGCGCGGCCTCGCGGCTTCGGCGGACTCCGTGGCTTTTCGGCGGACTGCAGCTAAGTTCGGGCGATCTCAGCGGACTTGGTGACCTCGGCGACCTCGGCGGTCTCGGCGGACTCCGGTGTTGTCCGCCCGGCTTGGATTTTTGGGGGCTTTCTGTTTACAGCTGTTATACTAGCGAGATCATGTCTCGCTATGTATGCCTCGTGGTGTAAATAAGTAAATGAATTATAGACCTGCTTGTGCTTCCATTGTTTGTTGGGATTAACCCTTGTTCCTTGGTTTTCCGCGGGTTCAACGTGAGAACTGGGTAGTTCCGAAGATATTAATTTGGCGTTTGGGCTATCTTGCTGACCACGTTGAGAAAATTTAACAATTATTTTGGGATAATAAACCCTAGTTGGTCTACTATAGGTCATTCCTTGGTTACGAGCGATAAAGAGCAATCCCTAGGATAGTAATTATAATAAAGGCCGGCAGAAGACCGCAGCCTTCTATTAACATCTTAAGTAACTAGGATCACTACAGAGTAATAATGAGAGTAGAATATGGACAAGGGGTTGTCACTAATAAGAGTAAATATCCTTCAGAAAGGGAGCTTTGGGATTCAGCCCATCGTAGTTCCTAGTGCCCTCGAGAGCCCTTCACCGGGCATGCCCTGGGCAGTCCTAGGATTAATCCTAAACTACTAGGTGTAACTAACACTAGACAAGAGTAGTCTAATAGGTTAAGGCATGGTGGTTCATTCTCACCCGTGATGGGCTTGTGGGATTTGAATAAATGCAAAATGTTCATTCTCACCCGAGGAGGGTTGGAGGGATTCATAACTAAGGCACTGATGTGCAAACTCACCCGTGATGGGTTGGAGGGTTTCAGGACAGTTTGGTACTGCGAGCTGGAGGCTCGGGTTGGAATATCTTGCAATTGCATAAACTTGTGGCGGGTAATGCGATATTGGGCCAATCGTCACACCGATGGCAGTACGGTGGCTCTAGCGAGGTGTGATGGTTTGAGGGGCCAGTGGGTTGTTTTATGTTTCGGTCTGGAGGACGATCCCCGAAAAAGCACACTCAACCAAAAAACTGGTGGGTAGCCAGCAAATAGTACGCAGAGAGTCTAGAGTGCACCTAGGACGTGTACAGAGGCGTATGGGAGGTCTAGGCCTGGTAGTGTGATACCCGCCTAGGAGTGGAGACGCCCACTCCACCGCTTCCATAGCCACAACGGTGGTACTAGAGAGTGATGCTAACTCGAAAAAGTGGGAACTAAAGTTCTGTGATCACGGAGTCGTGCGTGTGAGTTGCACTTGCATGAACCATAACCTGCATACATAACATACATACATATTTAGGTCATACCCACCATGGATCCTTATCATATAAACTAGTATGGGCTCTTTTATACGATAAGTTATATTTCTGAAACCTTAACTTATAAGTTTGTATGGACATTTATATAAGTTATGGTACTCTTGTGATGTTAGTGTAATGGTAGATAGTTTACTTTCTGCTCTTTCTTTACTTTACTTACTGCACTCTTCTTTCAGTACTCTCCACTTACTTTACATGTGCTATATATACAGAACTGCTAATGTAATGACATAAATGTTAGAATATGTTCATGATAGAATAGATCCACCGTCACCTGCTATTGGGTACATTGGAAAATGTGTACCAGATTTATAGAAGCCTCACCTAACTTAGTGATATGCATCAAGTTGTATTTGATATTGTATTGAGTTATCATGTGCAGGTTAAGTAAATGGAAGAAATATTTTTCTAAGTACAAGTGTCGATACTTGGGAATGGATGTGTCGACACCAAGGACCAGATTGTGTTGACACCCAGAATTTATTTCGACACACAGAAAATTTGTCGACAACGCTGTGTCGACACCAAAGGCCAGATTGTGTCGAAATCAACAGGACTTGTGTTGACACACAGAGAAGTTGTCGACAGATTTAAAAATTCTATCGACAACGACTGTGTCGACACATAGAACTTGTGTCGACACACACCAGAATTCTGTCGACACCTAGAAGTTATGTCGATAGTGAAAGCAGAAACTGTGTCGACACACAGAACTTATCTCGACACTGAAAGAAGAAGCTGTGTCGACACCCAGAAGTTATGTCGACACTGGAAGCAGAAGCTGTGTTGACACCCAGAAGTTATGTCGACACTAGAAGCAAAAGTTGTATCGACATACAGGACTTGTGTCGACACATTTAACAGATGTTGTGTCGAGTACCAGAAGAATGACTATGTGATAATACAGTTTGCAGTCAATTTTATTAGGATATTTTCGGGGTTTTAAAGCAAATCATGTCTTGTAAAGTACTTATTTTGATTCCCCTTTGTATATATTTTTGTCGCTAATGCGTTTTTTCTGCTTTTTGTAGGTTTTCAAGGCTTTCAGCCGAATTTTGCTGTGACACGCCCCAAGGTCACTCCCTACCCGGGCGTGTACCTAGGGCGTGTAACCCAGAGGAATGAAGCAATTGGTCCGAGACTGCATTCTATGAAAACTTAGTGAACACGCCCTCAGTCACGCCTATGTCACATCCGACACGGGCGTGTTCCAGAGGCGTGTCCCCAGGTTCCGAGGAATCGCCGCAACGCGCTCGTTTTTCCCGCTCCACCGTCGCACCAAAAGTGTCACGCCCCAGGGTCACGCCTGACCCGGGCGTGACATATGGGCGTGTACTTCAACAATTCCGCCCGTCACCTCCAACATTCAATTTCAGCTCAACAAAGTCACGCCGCAAAGAACACGCCCCAGGTACATGCCCTACCAGGGCGTGACCTGTGGGCGTGTACCTCAGCTACTTCGCCAGAATTAAATTCCAGCCCGAAAAAGTCGCACCGAATGTGTCACGCACCAGGGTCACGCCCGACCCGGGCGTGACAGGGGGGCGTGACCCGACCCGAAAAAATCTATAAATAGAGCCCAACTCTAAGGGTTCAGGACACTTTTTGCATTGAGAGGGGAGGTTCTGTCCTTTGTATTTTTGAACTTTTTAAACATGTCTCTTCATTTTTAGTTCTTAGCTCTAGCTTTATGCTTTCCCTGTATTAGTTCCTAGCTTCGTTCTGTAGTATAATGTTAATGATAGTGTAGTTTACCTTCCATGCACTTGTAATCTCTATTTTTCAAGTTGTAAGATCCTTGTTTCCATTAATAAAAAGTGTTGTTTTCTTTTTCGTTTCTGCTCTGTTTTCATTATTTTTCTTCTACTCATCCCCCTCTTCCACCTCACCATGATTAACTAATCCTCCATGTACTCGATCTTGATGATCTGAGGTTCGAGTGATTAGGTTATGATGCTTTGAATCTTACCTTTTCTTTTTAGGGTTTAGCCTTGAATTACTCTGGATTTATCACGGGTTGGAGGTATATCATCGATATATACTCTCCACCTTTGCTTTCATTCTGGGCTAGCCGAGAGGCCGAAAGTTTGAAATGAGCACTCAAGAGTAAAGGGAGTTGTTCGCACCCCTCGAGAGAGGCAAACGTTCAAATCTCTCGGATTGGAGTAAAATCCAATAGTGGGGTTCACCGTGTAAAGCGAGTTTTAGGCCTCCGATTTAGGCGAAAGTCGGTCGGACCTTCCTAAACTCAGTTAGGCACGGACTTCGAGAGAAGCGTGTCAATATTCATGGAACCTCCACGGTCAAGGACCTTTACCATAATTAGCTTAGGTTTATTTATCGTATTTTTCTAACCACTCTTGCCAAAGTGATTTCTGATCGAGTGCATTTTCCCCTCATCGTTACTAAGCTTTAGTTTAACCGCTCTTTTAGCTCTCTTTATCTTTTCATGAAAGTAGCTCTCTTTCATTGCAAGTAGTTCTCTTCCTTTAGTACGTTTAGCTTTCTTCTAAAACCTAATTTTTCCGTCGATAAAATAATAGATTTCGTGTGAGTAAGCTTACTTAACGGTTCCCGGATTTTAATACGACACTTGTGTCCCCTAGCTGCATTTCGATAGGTATACTTGCCTTGTTGAATTGTTAGTTTGGTTATTTTCTCCTTGCAGATATCTAAGAGACAATCAAGTTTTTGGCGCCGTTGCCGGGGAAGCAATGCTCGTTGATAAATTGAAAACACGAATATATTAATTTTATCACTTCTCTTTCTCACCCTCCTTCTTAAAATTTTTTCCGCCTACTCACTTGAGTTAAATGGCTGGATTTTATTCAAGCAAGTGTGCGTATTTTTATTTTTCCGCCTACTCACTTGAGTTAATTGGAGGGATTTTATTTCAGTAGAGTGTGTTTACTTCCTGTAGAGTGCGTGAGTGTTAGCTTTTATTTTCCGTCTACTCGCTCGGAGTTAAATGGCTGAATTTTAATTACCGCCTACTTAATAGAAACCCACATCACAAATTTTTCGACACCACTCCACTCTCTTGAAAAGGGCAAAGTGGCTCTAAATGCCACTATCTTTTTTAGTACCTTGTGAACTCTTCACCGGGTAGCCCTTGGGAAGTTCGGGAGTTAAAACATAAAAAAAAACTCTATTTCAAAAAAAACAAACTTCATTAGCTCTTTTATTTTCTAGTCTTTCTTCTCCTCTCTTCTTCTAGTGTATGACCCGCGGAAGTCCGTTGGTTATTTTGGACCTGCACCACGAAATTGAGCATACTCTTCGGAGAAGATCACGATTTCAAGGCCCTACTACCCAAGTGCCAGTTGAGGATTCCGAGTCATTTTCTACCTTAAGAATGGCAGAACCCAACATAGAGGAAGTCGTGCAAAGGCCTATGTCCTATTATGCACGCCCGGATCTCGAGGGTACAGAATCTAGTATAGTTCGCCCTGCAATAGCAAATAATAATTTCGAACTGAAGCCTAGCATAATTCAAATGGTGCAGCAGTATGTGCAATTTGACGGGCTTCAAGATGAAGATCCGAACGCACACTTAGCCAGCTTTCTTGAGATTTGTGACACCTTCAAGATAAATGGTGTCATAAATGATGCTATTAGGCTAAGATTATTTCCTTTCTCTCTTAGAATTAAGGCTAAGCAGTGGCTGAACACCCTTCCTAAAAATAGCATAACTACTTGGACGCAATTAACTGAAAAATTTTTGGCCAAGTATTTTCCGCCTGCTAAAACTGCAAAACTTAGGATTGACATTTCTGCCTTGGACAAATAGACTCTGAGACCCTTTACGAAACCTAGGAAAGATTTAAAGAATTATTAAGACGATGCCCACATCATGCTCTGCCTGTATGGTTGCAGGTGTAGACGTTCTATAATGGGCTAAATCAAATCACAAAGCAAATGATAGACGCAGCTTCTGGTGGTACTTTAAACCATAAGACCCCGGAAGCAGCTCTTGAGCTGTTTGAGGACATGGCCATGAACACTTACTAGTGGAATGTGCCTAGGACCCGCCCAAACAAACCTGCAGGTCTATTTGAAGTGGACAACATCTCCCAACTCGCAATGCAAGTCGAAATATTAAGCAAAAAAATTACGGAGATGACTGCTGCCTCCGCCCCTCAGGTATGGGAATCTGTAACTCCTCCCGCCGAACATTTGGATTATGTAAATGATATGCCTAGAACTGCTTTTTATAATTTTTCTGCTGCAAATTTTCATCGTCCTGTTTTTAATTTTCCGAATAGTTATAATCCTGCGTTAAGAAATCATCCGAATTTTTCGTGGAGCAATCCATCGAATGCTGTGCGCCCGCCACCACAAAGTGATTTTTCTGCACCACCACCACCTCCTCAAAGTTTTCCAAAACCTTCAAATTTGGAGGAAATGTTTTTGAAATACATGAATGCTAATGACGGTACGATTAGAACCTTAACTGGAAGTGTTAAAAATTTAGAAAATCAGGTAGGACAGCTTGCTAAAATGATTTCTGAGCGACCCGTAGGGTCTCTTCCTTCCAATACCGAGCCCAACCCGAGAGAGCAAGCGAAAGCTATAACTCTTCAGAGTGGGAAGAAAGTTCCCGGTACGATAAGTGAAGAGCCCGAGGTGATCTCCGCTCCCGCTTTAAAAAATCAAATCTCCGCTCCCGCTTTAAAAAATCAAAGCTCTGTTCCCGTTTTAAAAATCCCGCCCTCTGCCGAAGAAAGTATCACCCCTATTTTAGAAAAACAACTCACTCCACCACCCACCTTTAAAAATAATCCATCCCCGCCATACCCTTCCGAACTTAATAAACAACGACAGGATGTTCAATACACCCGTTTTTTAGAAATGTTTAAACAAATCCACATAAATCTGCCTTTCCACGAAGCCATATCCCAGATGCCGAAGTACTTAAAATACCTTAAGGATCTCCTGACCAACAAGAAGAATTTAGATAACCTTTAGCATGTCATGTTAAATGCCGAGTGCTCGGCGGTTTTGACAAACGGATTACCGAAGAAAATCAATGACCCGGGTAGTTTCTGTATCCCGTGTGTCTTTGGTGATCTCTTTGTCAAAAACGCTTTAGCCGACATAGGTGCGAGTATTAATCTTATGCCCCTCTCGTTGTTTAAAAAGTTAGGAATTGGTAGTCTCAACCCCACACGCATGAGTATCCATCTCGCCGACAGATCAGTCAAATACCCGTTAGGAATAGTGGAGGACGTCCTAGTCAAAGTTGACAAGTTCATCTTCCCGGTAGACTTTGTCATTTTGGACATTGAAGAAGACGTCGAGGCTCCCCTGATCCTTGGCCGACCCTTCCTTGCCACCTCCCGAGCTATCATTGACATAAGCAATGGTAAGCTCTTCCTTCGAGTAGGCGACGATGAAGTAACTTTCTCTATCACCCCCTCGATGAAGAACACACTAGCTAATGATGACTACTGTTTTTTCATGGATACCGTAAGTGAAGAATCCTTCTCTCACACCTCTGATTTTGAAAAAGAATTTTCCAATTTTTGTTCCTCTCCTACTCCTCCAACTGAATCTCTACACCTAAGTGAAGAATACTCCACCCGTCTTTCTGATTTTGAAAAAGAATTTTTTATTTCTGTTCCTCTTCTACTTTTCCAACTGAATCGCTGCACGAAGCCTCCATGGCCGCCAACAACACCCCTTTTAATTTTACATATAAAAAAGTGTACGAGGACATAGTTTTTGAAAAAGAACAAATTTCTAAAACCTCGTATGATGACCCCCCTACCTTGGAACTGAAAGAACTACCAGAGCACATTCGATACGCTTTCTTAGAAAAGGACTCCAAGCTGCCTGTCATAGTTTCGGCCTACCTGACGGATGCAAAAAAGGATAAACTTCTTTCAATTTTACGAAAGCATCGCCAAGCTATTGCTTGGCAGATATCTGATATTAAGGGCATAAGCCCATCTTTCTGCACTCATAAAATCTTAATGGAAGATAATTCACGTAACTCTATACAACCTCACCGCCGTATAAACCCAAACATGAAAGACGTAGTTAAGGGCGAGGTTATGAAATTGTTAGACGCAGGAATTATCTATCCTATATCCAACAGTAAGTGGGTTAGCCCAGTACAGGTAGTACCAAAGAAGGGAGGGATAACGGTAGTAAGTAATGAAAATAATGAATTAATCCCGACTCGGACGGTGACCGGATGCCGAATGTGTATAGATTACCGTAAGTTGAATGATGCCACCCGCAAGGATCACTTCCCCTTGCCGTTCATTGATCAAATTTTAGAACGACTTTCCGGACATAGCTTTTATTGTTTTCTCGATGGCCTCTCGGGGTATCTTCAAATCCCCATCTCCCCCGAGGACCAGGAGAAAACTACGTTTACTTGTCCCTTTGGCACCTTCGCCTACCAAAGAATGTCGTTTGGATTGTGCAATGTGCCAGCTACATTCCAACGATGTATGCTCGCCATCTTTGACAAGTACATAGAAAGCATTATGGAAGTTTTCATGGATGATTTCTCCGTATTCGGGAATTCCTTCGATAGTTGCTTAGAGAACCTTGAAAAAGTCTTAGAGCGATGCGAAGAAACTAACCTCGCCTTAAATTGGGAAAAATGTCATTTTATGGTGAGGGAAGGGTTAGTTTTGGGACATAAAATTTTTGAAAGGGGTATTGAAGTAGACGTTGCGAAAATAGAAGTTATCGAGAAGCTGCCGCCACCTACGAACTTAAAAGCTATAAGAAGTTTCCTGGGTCATGCGGGTTTCTACCGCCGTTTCATAAAGGACTTTTCCAAAATTACCAAGCCCCTTACCCATCTCTTAGAAAAAGACGCCCCATTCATCTTTGATGACCTCTGTCTAGCTGCCTTCAACTTAAAAGAAGAAAAATTAGTTAATGCCCCAATCATGATAGCTCCGGTGTGGGATCTTCCATTTGAGATAATGTGTGATGTGAGTAGTTATGCGGTGGGAGCCGTACTAGGTCAACGTATTTCCAAAAACTTCCACCCTATTTATTACGCTAGCAAAACACTCTCATCTGCACAGGAAAATTACACCACAACCGAGAATGAGCTATTAGCTGTAGTATTCGCTTTTGACAAATTTCGCCCTTATATTACTCTTTCGAAAATTATTGTTTTTACGGACCACTCGGCACTCAAATATCTTCTCTCTAAAACGGATGCCAAGCCTCGCTTGATTCACTGGGTCTTACTCCTCCAGGAGTTTGACTTAGAGATCCGTGATAAGCGAGGTGCCGAGAACTTGGCCGTCGACCACCTTTCGCGCCTAGACAGCCCGTTTATAGAAAAATTAGACGAAAATTCTTTTAATGACTATTTCCCTGATGAGAAGATGTTCATAATTAACACATCTACTTCTCCTTGGTTTGCCTGCATCGCCAACTATCTAGCGGCTCGTGTGCTTCCAAAAGAGTTTTCATCTCAGCAAAAGAAGAAATTCTTTTCTGAGCTGAAAAACTATTTTTGGGAGGACCCGCATCTTTTCAGAATTTGTGCCGACCAAGTGATCAGGAGGTGTGTTTCTTTTGATGAAGTATTAGGTATTATTAAACATTTGCATGAAGGACCGACAGGTGGGCACTATCAAGCTGCTCGCACCGCTCACAAAGTGTTAAGCGCAAGTTTTTACTGGCCTACCCTGTTTAAAGACGCGCATGCCTTTGTGAGTAGGTGTGATAGTTGCCAACGGTCGGGGAATATTTCGAATAAAAATGAAATGCCACAAAATTATTTCCTAGAGTGCGAAGTTTTCGACCTCTGGGGGATTGATTTTGTCGGCCCTTTTCCTTCTAGCTTCGGGAATAAGTATATTTTAGTTGCCGTTGATTATGTTTCGCGTTGGGCCGAAGCCCAAGCTCTTCCTATAAATGACGCCCGAGTCGTAGTTAATTTCCTAAAAAAATTATTTTCTCGCTTTGGTACGCCACGCACTATCGTTAGTGATAGGGGTTCCCATTTTTGTAACGCGCAATTTTCAAAAATCCTAACTAAATATGGCATTACTCATAAGCTTTCCATTGCCTACCACCCCCAAACTAACAGACAAGTCAAAGTAGTGAATAGAGAAATAAAAAGAATTTTAGAAAAGACTATTTCCACATCAAGAAAAGACTGGTCAGCCAAATTAGACGATGCTCTATGGGCCTACCGAACAGCGTACAAAACCGCCCTCGGATGTACGCCACATCGGTTGGTTTATGGAAAATCGTGTCATTTACCCACAGAGTTAGAACACCGCGCCTTTTGGGCCTTACGATTTTTAAACTTCAATCCCCACTCTGTCGGCGATTTTAGAAAATTTCAACTTAACGAACTCGATGAGTGGCGCTCTTACGCGTATGAAAATAACAGACTTTATAAAGAGCGGATGAAGTGTTTACACGATCGACATCTTAGGCACCCAAAAATCTTTAAGTCGGGCGACCAAGTTCTTCTTTATAATTCTCATTTACGTTTATTCCCGGGTAAATTAAAATCATGTTGGTCGGGGCCTTTTACTGTTTTAGAAGTCTTTTCTTATGGTACTGTTTTAATTTCCCACCCTGATACGGGTACTTTCAAAGTGAATGGTCAGCGTCTTAAACTAAATTTCTGTGATGATGTCAGTCCCAACCCTATTAACTCTATCTTTCATGTCTTGACATTTGATTAATCTGCACTTTACTTTTCTTAATAACTTTGAACTTTATTCGAACTTTAATTTTTAAACAATATTTGCGACAATCTTATTTTGATGCGTCGATCTCAAACGACGTTTTAAACAAAGGGCGCTCTTGGGAGGCAACCCAAATTATCTTTTTCTGTTTTCTTTATTTTACACTTTTTGCCCCGAATGGCTCCGGCAAGCTGCAACTTCTGCGATCGCCTGCTCCAACGGTTCTAATTCCATGACAAAGTCCACCAGACGACGTTTCATGACGATCCAATGCACAGGCATGGAGGAGCGACATCCCTCAGCTTGCCCTGCAAAATAAAACCGGGGAAGTACCTGTTTTTCAATTCTGTCTTTCATTTCTGTACTTTAATTTTCTCTAGTTCTCCAACCTCCTTCTCCATTGAGGGAAATGTAGATTTTAAGCTTGGGGGAGGACTTTCTCCTTCTTTTTGCTTTTTGTAAATATCCAACAAAATCCAAAAAATATATATATAATTGCATTTTGGTATTTCAATAGTAGCCCATTTTTATGTTTTGTTTTTCGCAAACTTCTTTATAAACAACGTAGTTAATTATAATTTTTCTAATCATTTTTTTATCATATTTCACAAGTAAAATGTTGGCCATACTGTGTTTCTAATTCACGGTAGCATATTAAGGTGAAATATTTCTCTAAAACGTGCATTTCTATTATGGTTTTCCGTTCTTTATTTTCTTTACTTTCTCTAAAATTTATCATCCACTATTTTCCTTTGTCTTTAGATAATTTTTGTAAGAACAAATTTTGAATAACGTAATAGATATGAACGATCCAAGTCACATATTATTTTTATTTTCAAGATAATTTCATCAATCTTCTTTTATTATCTCGAACTTGCTTTTTGAAATTTATCAACTCTATGTTTTAAATAAATTTAAAAAAAAATGTGAAAATGATTTAGGCCATTTTTTTACGTTTGAACTTTCCTGCCAACCTAAAATCTTTTTCCACTAGTTAGCCGCTTTTGAGCCTTTTTTCCAAATTCATTTGATAACTCCACATAACATTTCATTTTCACCAAACCCAAATTTCTACCTATCTAATCACGCTAATTTAGGCTTGAGTTTCACTCTACAATTTTTATGATAGGAAATTTTGTGTTATCTTTGGCGAAATTGTTGAAAAAAGTGTACTCAAAAGCAATGTTTTGAAAAAAAAAAGAGAAAAGAATGAATGATGAAAAACATAAAAAATAAATAATAATAAAGAAAAAAAAGACGAAAAAGAAAAAAAAACATTATATATTTATATATATTTTGTTTAAAATAAATTTTTTTTAAACTCGTTATTTTGGTTTAGTGTGATTTTTAAGACTCCATTTTATATTTGAATTCCACTCCTATTCATAATCGTAAACCAAACGTTTCGGTCCCATTAAGTCCTTTTGATTCACGTCTTTTTTTTTAATTTTATTTAACAACTAAGAAAAGAAGAAAAGTAAATCAGTATTAGTTTTGGATTTAAAACTTAGATTTTTGTTATTTAATTGATATAATTATAATGTGTTGCTTGGATCTAGTAATAACTCAATACGTTCTTTTCATTTTCATTGCATTGCTTAAGTCTATTTAAAGAATTTCGTCAAAATTCTGAATGATTTATTTTTATTAAGTAAAGTTTATAACAGTTAAACCATACAAAAATAATTGTTTTAGATTTACGTTTTACATTCCCTCTACCTAGAATTTTTCATAGTACTTGTGTAAGTATGATTAAAACTTTTTGAATTAGTCACTTTTTATGATTACCTAGTCTTTATATCTCTGCTTGGGGACAAGCAAAACTTAAGCTTGGGGGAATTTGATAATACAGTTTACAGTCAATTTTATTTGGATATTTTCGGGGTTTTAAAGCAAATCATGTCTTGTAAAGTACTTATTTTGATTCTCCTTTGTATATATTTTTGTCACTAATGCATTTTTTCTGCTTTTTGCAGGTTTTCACGGCTTTCAGCCGAATTTTGCTGTGACACGCCCCAAGGTCACGCCCTACCCGGGCGTGTACCTAGGGCGTGTAACCCAGAGGAATGAAGCAATTGGTCCGAGACTGCATTCCGTGGAAACTTAGTTAACACGCCCTCAGTCACGCCCGTGTCACATCCGACACGGGCATATTCTAGAGGCGTGTCCCCAGGTTCCGAGGAAACGCCGCAACGCGCTCATTTTTCCCGCTCCACCGTCGCACCGAAAGTGTCACGCCCCAGGGTCACGCCTGACCCGGGCGTGACATATGGGCGTGTACTTCAGCAATTCCACCCGTCACCTCCATCATTCAATTTCAGCTCAACAAAGTCACGCCGCAAAGAACACGCCCCAGGTACACGCACTACTAGGGCGTGACCTGTGGGCGTGTACCTCAGCTACTTCGCCAGAATTAAATTCCAGCCTGAAAACGTCGCACCGAATGTGTCACACCCCAGGGTCACGCCCGACCCGGGCGTGATAGGAGGGCGTGACCCGACCCGAAATAAATCTATAAATAGAGCCCAACTCTAAGGGTTCAGGACACTTTTTGCATTGAGAGGGGAGGTTTTGTCCTTTGTATTTTTGAACTTTTTAAGCTCTAGCTTTATGCTTTCCCTGTATTAGTTCCTAGCTTCGTTCTGTAGTATAATGTTAATGATAGTGTAGTTTACCTTCCATGCACTTGTAATCTCTAGTTTTCAAGTTATAAGATCCCTGTTTCCATTAATAAAAAGTGTTGTTTTCTTTTTCGTTTCTGCTCTGTTTTCATTATTTTTCTTCTACTCATCCCCCTCTTCCACCTCACCATGCTTAACTAATCCTCCATGTACTCGATCTTGATGATCCGAGGTTCGAGTGATTAGGTTATGATGCTTTGAATCTTACCTTTTCTTTTTTAGGGTTTAGCCTTGAATTACTCTTGATTTATCACGGGTTGGAGGTATATCATCGATATATACTCTCTACCTTTGCTTTCATTCTGGGCTAGCCGAGAGGCCAAAAGTTTGAAATGAGCACTCAAGAGTAAAGGGAGTTGTTCGCACCCCTCGAGAGAGGCAGACGTTCAAATCTCCCGGATTGGATTAAAATCCAATAGTGGGGTTCACCGCGTAAAGCGAGTTTTAGGCCTCCGATTTAGGCGAAAGTCGGTCGGACCTTCCTAAACTCAGTTAGGCACGGCCTTCGAGAGAAGCGTGTCAATATTCATGGAACCTCCATGGTCAAGGACCTTTACCCTAATTAGCTTTGGTTTATTTATCGTATTTTTCTAACCACTCTTGCCGAGGTGATTTCTGATCGAGTGCATTTTACCCTCATCGTTACTAAGCTTTAGTTTAACCGCTCTTTTAGCTCTCTTTATCTTTTCATACAAGTAGCTCTCTTTCATTGCAAGTAGTTCTCTTCCTTTAGTATGTTTAGCTTTCTTCTAAACCCTAATTTTTCCGTCGATAAAATAATATATTTCGTGTGAGTAAGCTTACTTAACGGTTCCCGGATTTTAATACGACACTTGTGTCCCCTAGCTGCATTTCGATAGGTATACTTGCCTTGTTGAATTGTTAGTTTGGTTATTTTCTCCTTGCAGATATCTAAGAGACAATCACTATGTCAACACATGGAGTGTTGTGTCGACATCATCAAGACTTGTGTCGACACTTAGTTTATTTGTGTCGACACATGTGAAGCAGTTTGCTGAGTGGTTCATGCTGAGTTGGAAAACCTTAAGCAACCGGTTTGACACTTTTGTCAGAACTGTCAGAAGAATGTTACAAACCGGATCAGCCGGTAATCAGGAGGAAACTCTATATAATGGACTGGCTCGATACAACATTAATCAAGTGTAGCAGTGAAGTAGTGAAAAAATAGAGAAGAGAAGCAAGGAACACTACATTAAGAAGTGAATTCTTCAGAGAGAAGTTTTCTACAACAAGAAAGGGGAAATCCTAACGAAGGCAGATCCAGATCAGTATGTAAGGAAGATTCAGATTTCATTCTGAATTCAAGAAGGAAGCTATCTAAAGATCAACTTCGACATCATATGAAGATCAACCTTATTTTGTTCTATCAAGATGCTTTGAAATGGCTAAGTCAGGTTGGATCTAAAGATCAGTCCATTCAAGAACTGATCAGGAAGCTCACCAGTGAAGAGATTCATCTGGTGCAATTTCTATAACGCATTATCAAATTATTTCTGGTAGTATCTATTGTTAGATTTGAGTTGTAAGCCTGTAATTATATAGGCTGAGGTAGGGATTTTGCCTGAGCAGTAGGAGTGGGATGTCACTCTGAATTGTAGGACTGTGAGAGTGGCTGAGGTAGGGTTGTTGCCTGAGTTGTAGGAGTGGGGTTTCACTCTGAGTTGTAGGCCTGTGAGAGAGGCTGAGGTAGGGATTGTGCCTGAGTTGTAGGAGTGTGGATTCACTCTGAGTTGTAGGAAACATTCTTGGTTCTGAGCTATAAGATCTGCGGATATAAGAAGTGGAAGGAAGTTAGGCCGAATCCAGTTCATTATTGGATAGGCGAAGGGGGAAAGTGGATGTACCCAGACCTTGGGGAACCACTAAGTCTTGTGTATGTTGTGTTGTGTTCATTATTCTGTGATTTGAATTACTGTAGTGCTGAGATAAATTTTGTTATTTGCCTAAAGTTTTTGAAGAAAAATTTAGAACCTATTGAAAGTGAAGCTAGATCTGATATACTCTAGAGGGGGGGGGGTAAATAGAGTATATGGTGATTTTGAAACCTTTACAACTGCTGTTGTATTTTAGATGTGAGTATGTGTGTGTGCATCAAATACAATAAATCAGAAAGCAGCAAAGGACTAATCACAGCACAATCGCAGAGCAAGGCCAGAAAACAAAAAGGAAAAGAAAGCAACCAGACGACACAAGAATTTTATAGTGGTTCCCCAAATCTGGGTAGTCCACTCTTCTACCACCCTTGTAGGAATCCACTGCAGGAAGGGGTTGATCAGGTGTCCTGGCACCAATGGGGTTTTGATCAGGTTCCCAAAAACCAAACTCTCAAGTATTTTGTTGGGAGACTTGCAACCAGAATAATTTTGAAGGGAATTAAAATCCTGTACAGAGGTGGAGTGTGAGGGTGATGAGATCTTCTCTTTCTCAAATCAAATGAGAAGACTTGTGGAATATTTGTTGGGTACATTGATTAAATGTACCTGATTTGAAGAAGCCTCACCCAACTCAATGATATACATCATAATGTATTTGATGTATGTTGAGTTCACTTGTGCAGGTTAAGTAATTACTGGACTGAAGCAAAAAGTTTCTAAGTCCATGTGTCGACACCCAGAGGGAGAGTGTCGACACTTAAGAAAGCTTGTGTCGACACCCAGACAAGCAGTATCGACACTTGGAGTCATTGTGTCGACACCTGGGATGCAGAGTCGACACCAGACAGAAAGTGTCGACACTTGGAGCTGTGTCGACACTCAGTGAAGAAAAGTGCAGAGAAGCTGTGTCGACACAAGGAGCTGTGTCGACACCCAGTGAAGCTGTGTCTACACCAGAAAGTGTCGACATATGGAGTTGTGTCGACACTCAGCAAAAGTCAGCAGAAACTAAGTTAAAGTGTCGACACCAAGAACAAAGTGTCGACACACAACAAGAAGAGTCAGCACTTAAAGAAAGTGTCGACACCAAGAACAAAGTGTCGACACTCAACAGAAGAGTCAACACATGGAGTAAGTGTCGACACCTAGAACAATGTGTCGACACTCAGCTGAAGACTCTACACTTGAAGAAAGTGTCGACACAAGGAGCTGTGTCGACACTTAGCAAAGAACAGCAAGATCATCAAATATTCTAAGTATAAGTGTCGACACTAAGGGAATGTGTCGACACTCAGCTGAAGTCTCAACAGAAGAATCAAGTGTCGACACAAGGAGCTGTGTCGACACTCAACAAGTATCAACATAGAAGACTATGTGTCGACACCAAGAAGCAGTGTCGACACTTAACAGATTCAACACAAGAAGTTGTGTCGACACAAAGGTGATGTGTCGACACTTAAAAGAATTCAGCAAGTTATAGAAGATCAAGTACTTGTGTCGACACTCAATTTCAGTGTTGACATATGCAGAAGAAACTGTGTCGAGACAGAAAATCTACAACACAAGGAGTTGTGTCGACACCTTGTAGACTTGTGTCGACACTTACACAATTGGTGTCGACACTTGGTCTATAAGTGTCGACACTTAAAGACAGAAAGTCTCGACACTTTCAGACAGTTAGAGATTTTCAAGAATTGACTGGATGACTTGACAGCTGCCATTCCAGCCGGTCTACAGCACCTGTCAGAGATGTCAGAATTCAGTTATGGACCGGACCAGCCGGTTACCATGAAGAAGGTCTATAAATAGACTCATACAGTTTACAGAAGTTGTAGTAGTTGTTCAGATTATTGTTCAAATAGTTATTGAAGTGGTACACATAGTATCAAATCAAGAAGATCTAGCTGTCCAAGTGCAGATCTAAGAAGTTGGAGAGAGAGGGCTCCATCCAAGAAATCAGCCTCTGGAACTAGGCTGAGAAAAATGGTTCAGATATATTCTGGATCTTAAGAATCAGAGATCAAGGATCAACTGCAGGAGGATTCATTCTTATTCAGTTCTACTCAAGAAGCTTTGAAGAAAGCTAAGTCAGAATGAATCCAGCTGAGTTCTTCCAAGAACTCATCAAGAAACTCTCAACTCCCCTCTCTTGTTTCTAAGTTGTAGAGTTAATATTTGTAAAATCATTTTAACTTGTAGGATCCTTTGGATCTGAGTGAATTGTAAGCCTGTATTTATAAAGGCTGAGGGTAGGGCTTGAGAGCCTGAGTGTAGGAGATTGTAATCTCTGAGTGTAGGCCTTGTTGGCTGAGTGTAGGCCTTGTTGGCTGAGTGTAGGCCTTGTTGGCTGAGTGTAGGCCTTGATTGGCTGAGTGTAGGCCTTTGTGGATGAGTGTAGGCTTGGGGATAAAGCTGAGTTGTAAGGCCTTGGGCCTGAGGTGTAGGAACCAATTTGGGTTCTGAGACAGTGGAGAAGTTTGGCCAAATCTAGTACACTGCTAGATAGGCGAAGGGGGAAAGTGGATGTACCCAAAGCTTGGGGAACCACTATAAAACTCTGCGTCTGCTGTGCTGTGATTGTTGTTGTGTATGCTGTGTGTTTGCTGTGATAAAATAGTTAGAAATCTGTGATATTAACTGTTTGCTGCCATTAAAGTTTAAAAAGGATTAGGTCACCTATTCACCCCCCCCCCCCCCTCTAGGTGTTTAGGTACCATATCTTTCAAGTGGTATTAGAGGGAGGTTCCTCAAAAAGGACTAACAGTCTGAGGAGATCCTGATTGGCAGATTCAGTCTAAGTCAAAATACAGATTCAAGAAAATCAAGAACCATGGGTTCCTCTGAAAATCACAAGGAATTGGGTTCCATGAAATTGCCCATATACAGGAAGGAAATCTTTGGGATTTGGAAGGAAAGGGTAAGGCTATTTATGGAGGCCTCAGACCCTAGAATCTACATCACAGTAAAAGAGGGGCCTTATGTGCCCATGAAGATATCTGTTCTAGATGCAAATCAGAGAACCCCAAAGGATTTCTCTGAGATGACTAAGGATGAGATTGTCCTAGCCACAATGGACAAGAGGGCACAAAACATTATAGTAAGTGCCATAGATGATGCAACATTTCAGAATCTTATATACTGTAAGACAGCCAAAGAGATGTGGGACACTCTTATAGTATATATGGAGGGATCTGAAGAAGTTAGACAAGATAGAAAATCCTTGCTAAATCAGGAGTATGAGAGTTTTAGACAAGGAAAGGGTGATAGCATAACTGAGTGCTATAAGAAGTTCTACAGAATAGTGAATGAACTCATGTCTTATGGAAGAGAGTTAAGTAACTATGAACTAAATGACAAGTTCCTAAGGTCCCTAACCAAAGATTGGGACACCAAGATTTGTGCCATAAGAGAAATGGCTAAGTTGGGAGAAATTCCTCCACCTGCACTGTTTGGCAAGTTATTGTCTTATGAAATGCAGTTGACAGTGAGGAAAGAGGAGGAGAAATCAACAAGAAATGAATACAAGGAAAGAACAGTAGCCTTCAAGACAGATGCCTCCAGAAAGTGCAGGAATAAGTCATCAACTCCACCACCAAAGGAAGTTGAATCAGAGTCAGATGAGTCAGTCAGTACAAAATCTGCAAGCAGTGAAAGTGATGAAGACTTTGCTGCCTTCACTAGACACTTTCAGAAATTCTTGAAGAAGAAACAGTGGAGGACAAGGCCCTCTACTTCAAAAGGAAAAGAAGATTCTTATCAGGATAAAAAGGCTTCAAAGAAGGACAGGAAGAGGACAAAATCTAGCAAGGCAACTAGTTCTAAGATAGTGTGCTATTGCTGCAATAGACTGGGCCATGTTATTGCAGACTGTCCTGAAAAGAGGAAAGAATCTAGTGACAGGAAAAAGACTTATTTCAAAGGCAAGAAAGAAAAGTCTTTTGTTGCCAAGAAGGAGAAGACTCTATCAGATATCTCTTCTTCAGAAACTGAGTCTGAGGCTGAGGCCTACATAGGGCTGTTTGCTGAAGAAGAAGAAGAAGAAGAATTCATGCAGATAATGGAGTCTATCTATGAACAAGAAGACTGTCAGTGCCAAGGACTGATGGCATTGACTGAGAGTGACAAAATCCTGGAGCAGCCAGGACCCAGTAAGGTACAAAGTTCAAGTTTAAATTCAGTTTCTTGTTCCAGTTCAGAATCAGATTCATCTTAATCAAGTGATGAAAGTGTATCTGAGTCTGAGGATAATATTCATCAGCTTATATATGAATATAAGGTACTGTTGTAAGCTTACAAGAAAAGCAAGTCCCTAGCCAAAAGTCAGGCAAAGGAAATTGCTGATCTAAAAGCTGCTGTAACAGATTCTGAAAAGCAATTTGATCAAAAGCTTAATGAGATAGCCAGGCTGAAACACATAACAGTGATTCAGATGGGGACTATCACCTTTAAGAATGATCAAATCAAGAGTTTGGAGATCAATCTTCAGAAAGAGAGAGAGCTTGTTGCTAGGTTTTCTAAACCTAAATCAGTGCTACCT
Source organism: Platanthera guangdongensis (assembly GCA_039583875.1). Lineage (NCBI taxonomy): Eukaryota > Viridiplantae > Streptophyta > Magnoliopsida > Asparagales > Orchidaceae > Platanthera > Platanthera guangdongensis. Next base: position 53,032,106 of record CM077164.1, read on the forward strand.
TTGATTGATGAATTTGTTCATCATAAAGGCAAGGCTGGATTGGGTTTTATTAGACCTGCAAGTACTGAGCAGTCCAAGTCTAAGTCCAATGGCAAAGCCCCAACATTCAACAAGTCTGCTGTAGATAAAATAGCAAAGGCTGTACCTAAGCAAAGGTACAATAAGTTTGAATGTTGGTGCTGTGGCAAGGTTGGCCACTTTGCAGTGGACTGTTGGCACAATGCTAGTGCCAAAGTAAGTACCAAACTACCTATTAGAAAGCTAGTAGGTAGCTTTGTCAAGTTGCAAACTAACAAGTACCAAGGACCCAAGAATTCTTGGGGTTCTAAGGTTCATTAATCAGTTTTGCAGGTGAGTCCAAGTTGCCATACCCCAACATGGTACTTGGACAGTGGATGTTCCAGACATATGACTGGAACAAGAGAATTACTAAAGGAATACATTCCAATAAAAGATGGTCCAAAAGTCACCTTTGGTGGTTCTGAAAAAGGAATCATCAAAGGGTTTGGTAACATTTCTACAAACTTGGTTACCATTACTCAAGTGGCTTATGTTAAAGGGTTGAAACACAACCTAATAAGTATAAGTCAATTAAGTGATGTAGGGTATGACATCTCATTTGTTAAAAATGATTGTCATATCAAGAGGTCAAGTGATCAAGAGATCATTTTGACAGGTTATAGAAAGAGGAATGTCTATTGCCTAGACATTATGATTGAGAACAATGGTTCTCCAGTGTGTCTTGTAGCTGATGAGACAGTCTCTCATTGTGTCAAATGGCACAAGAGGCTTGTCCATCTTAACTACAAGATTATTAGCATACTTTTTAGCAAAGAGTTAGTGAGGAATGGTCCTCAAGTTAAGTGTGTTAAAGATGGTATTTGCTCAGTTTGTCAAAAGGGCAAGCAGACTAAATCCACCTTTAGAAGCATAGAAAACAAAGATGTTGTGAGGTGTTTATACCTCTTGCATATGGATCTCTTTGGTCCAATGCCAGTTCACAGCTTAGGTAGGAAGGTCAATACCTTTGTAGTTGTAGATGACTACTCAAGGTTTTCCTGGGTGTTCTTCTTAAGACAGAAATCTGAAACACCTAGTGTCTTCTATAGCTTTATCAAGCAAATTCAGAATGAACTAAATAGTACAGTGGTCAAGATAAGAAGTGACCATGGTACTGAATTTCAGTCTGATAGCATGACAAAACTATGTGAAGAATTTGGGATATTTCAAGAATTCTCTTCACCTAGAATACCTCAGCAAAATGGCATTGTTGAGAGGAAGAGTAGAACCTTGATAGAGGCTGGTAGGACCCTACTAAGTGATACATCACTGCCAGAGTATTTCTGGGCTGAGGCAGTTAACACTGCATGCCATGTTATAAATAGGGCTACCATCACTAAAAGGCTTAACAAGACCCCCTATGAAGTGGTGAAAGGAAGGAAACCAAACCTATCCTATTTTAGGATCTTTGGTTGCAAATGCTTCATACTTAACAATGGGAAGTCTTACTTAACTAAGTTTGCTGCCAAGTTCCAAGAGGGAATTTTTGTTGGGTACAGCAATAATAGTAAGACTTATAGAGTCTACAACTTGACTACACAAGTTGTAGAAGAATCTGTGCATGTAGTTTTTGATGAGACTAAACTTATTAATATTGAGTTGTCTAGTAGTGTATGCAGCCCCATAGGTTTAACAAAGAAGATGGACAAGCTTACTATAGAAGAAGTACCTGCTGCAAGACAGCAAGTAGAAGACAGTAGCTGTTGTCCAAGGGGAGAACTACATGTTCCAATTGCTGAAGAAGCACAAGGAATACAACATGATGGAGATGCTGAAGAGGTTCAACAAGAAGTTAGGATGCCTCCAACCAACAGGCATCTTAGAGATCATCCAGTAGAGCAGATTATTGGAGATCCAAGACAAGGAGTACAAACCAGGAGCAGATACATGAATGCAGCAATCTACTCCAGTTTCCTATCTCAAGTTGAACCTAAGAAGTTTGAAGAAGCAATACAAGATCCACAATGGACTGAAGCAATGCAAGAAGAGCTTAATCAGTTCAAGAGGTGCAAGGTTTGGGAACTTGTTCCTAAACCTAAAGACCACAATATAGTAGGAACTAAGTGGATCTACAGGAATAAGATGGATGAACAAGGGGTCATCATTAAGAATAAAGCTAGACTGGTTGCTAAAGGATATATGCAAGAAGAAGGTATTGATTTTGATCAAACCTTTGCTCCAGTAGCCAGACTGGAAGCCATAAGGATGTTCTTGGCCTATTCAACCTATCAAGGATTCAAGGTTTATCAAATGGATGTCAAGTCAGCATTCCTAAATGGTAATCTTAAGGAAGAAGTCTATGTGGAACAGCCTTCAGGTTTTGTTGATCCAACTCTACCTCATCATGTCTATAGACTTAGGAAAGCTTTATATGGGTTAAAGCAAGCCCCTAGGGCTTGGTATGAAACCCTATCTAGTTTCCTCATTGAGAACAAGTTCTCAAGGGGGAAAATAGATAAGAATCCATTCCTTAGGAAATCTAGAGGCAAAGTCATACTAGTCCAAATATATGTAGATGACATTATATTTGGGTCTACTGAAAGCAGCCTTTGCAAAAAGTTTGCAAAACTTATGCAAGGTCAGTTTGAGATGAGTAGTATGTGAGAGCTGAAGTTTTTCTTGGGTCTCCAAGTTAAACAGACTGAGAGTGGTTTATCCATTTGTCAGTCCAAGTTCACCCTAAAACTCATAAGAAAGTATGGTATGGATTCATCCAGCACCATGAAGACTCCTATGGGGTCAAGTATGTCTCTTAGCAAGGATGATGCAGGGAAACCTGTAGATGAAACCTTGTATAGAGGGATAGTTGGCTCCCTATTATACTTGACTGCTAGTAGACCATACTTCATGTATGCTACATGTGTTTGTGCAAGGTATCAATCCTGCCCTAAAGTGTCTCATTTGACAGCAGTCAAAAGAATATTGAGATATCTAAAGGGCACTCCCTATCTAGGCCTCTGGTACCTTAGGAATGGAGATTTTGATCTAACAGGTTATTCAGATGCAGACTTTGCAGGATGCAAAGAGGATAGAAAAAGCACTACTGGAACCTGTCAATTCCTAGGTGGGAGACTAATTTCATGGAGTAGCAAAAAGCAAACCAGTGTGGCTATCTCCACAGCAGAGTAAGAGTATGTGGCTGCAGGAAGTTGCTGTGCTCAACTTCTGTGGATACAACATCAGCTAGAGGACTATGGATTTCAGGTAAGTAGAACTCCACTTTTCTGTGATTCTACAAGTGCTATTTCAATAGCTAATAACCTTGTATCTCATAGTAGAACTAAACATATTGAAATTAAATATCATTTTCTTAGGGAGCATGTAGAAAGAGAAGATATTTTACTTGAATATGTTAAAACTGATAATCAAATAGCTGATATGTTTACTAAGCCCCTAGAAGAAGCTAAGTTCAATAGATTCAAAATTGAACTAGGAATGATAAACTTAGAGTAAGTTTACATAATTGAAAATGACTAAGTAAAAAGGTGTCGACACATAGACAAGTCTATGTCGACACAGAATAGTGGTGTCGACACTTCAGGAAAAAGGTGTCGACACATCTAGGATGTTGGTGTCGACACTTCAGAATGTTAGTGTCGACACATGTCAAGTAGGTGTCGACACATCCAAAGTGGTGTCGACACTTAAGTTTTACTCAGAATTTTCTAAGTAAAGTCTCGACAATGTGTCGAGTTATGTTGTGTTGACACATAAACAAGTGTCGACACATAAAATCTGTTGACTAAACTTGTGTCGACACATGTGTGTCGAGACATTATAAGTCAGTGTCGACACTTATTGCCAGTGTCGACACATTTTAAGTTAGCTGTCCTGCATGTTCATCTTCAAAATCAGAAAGGTATAAATAGGGTTCTGTCTTTGTTTGTCGACACGCTTTCAAAGTTTCGAGACCAAAACTACTGTGTCGACACCTCTCTTCTCTCAAGACAAATTCTACAAACCCTAATGGCACCTAAGCTTGAGGAGAACGTCAACGAAGGATATGAGCTAGTGCGCGGCGCTTTCGAAGATGCAGATCAAGAAATCAAGTCGGTCGTAACCCTAGTCGCCGATTCTGGACTAGAATACTTAGTTTTAGAACCTACTAAGATATGGAAGAAGGAGGTTCTTGAATTCCTCAATGGAGCCAAGGTGGATGAATCTGGATACAAAATCAAATCCAGAGTTCATGGTGCAAGGGTTAAGGTATCCCCTAAAAGTCTGAGGAAGATTCTCCAGCTATCAAGAACTCAAGAAGAAGAAGAAGTTACTGCATCAAGGACCAGGGAAGCTCTAACCTGGTGTGGACTTGATCGAAAAATGAAGATAGGCTCTGTGTTTAATAGGAAGGGAATGAACAGCCAAGGCAAATTCTTGTCTGAGATAGTTGGCAAAGTGATCTTAAGCAAGCTAGGAGGGCATGACATAGTGTCTGCTTATATGTTTGGAATAATGACAAGGATAATCTTCACACTAAAAATAGACTGGTCTATAGTAGTTTATGAGAAAATGAAGGAAATCTTGAAGAAGCCCAATCTGGGCAGAATCTTAAGTCTCTACCTAGCTGGTACCATACCAGAGGTAATGAATACTGCTGCTGGAAGCAAAATAAATCACATGAGGAAGATGGATCTGAGGATCTTTTCTAGATGGGACAGGGTGTTGTCAAAGGAAATGCCAACCCCTGAGAAGACAGTTACTGAGAAGGAGATTCCTCCAAAGAAAAAGAGAAAAACTGCTCCAGTGGCACAAGAGTCCACCAGTAGTTCTGACAGTGAAGAACAGGTTATCTTCACTCCAGATACCAATGAGGAAGAGCCTGCTAAAAAGACTCCTGCTCCTCAAGAGGTTGCTGAGATCCAGGGGGAGCTGCCTCAAGCTAGCCCCATCCACAAGGATCAAAGCCAGGGGGAGCCTCCAGTTGTAGAAGAAGTCTCTACACTGGAAAGTGAACAAGCCACCACCATCATACTAGAGGTACTCACTGACCTAAATACTTTAAAATTTCTTATAGAAGATGCTGATTTGTCTGATGTTCATCAGCAAACTCAGCTGAATACTCAAGAACCAGATGATGTTGGAGATGACACATCTGCTGTACTAGAAGTGGTTCCTGATTCAGTAGTTGACGAACCAAGAATTTCTCCTGCACAGTCTCCACAAGAATACACAATGGAAGATTTATTCCTAAATCTGGATCAAGCAGATTTTGATAAGGAAACTGATGATGCTGCTGTTGAGGGGGAGAAGGTACAAGTTATAGAAGAGCCTGTAAGGCAGGAAACTGAGAAGGCACCTGAAGTACAGAAAGAGAGGCCCCCTAGCCCTAAGGAGAGGGTTGACATAGCCAGCTCCTCAGAATCTGAAGATGAGGAGGCTACTAGGGCAAAGAAAAAGAAACTTTATGTCTTCAGGAGAAGAAGCCAGAGTTACAAGAAGGCTCTCCAAACAGTTGCCCCACAACCTATAATTCAACCAGTCCCAGCCATAGATTATAGTGCACTGATGGTGGCAATGCAAATCAAGTTGGATGAGCAAAGACAGGCCATAGAGAAATATGTAGATGAAGGGCAGAAGTCACTCCAGTTTGATCTTGCCCAGGACATAAAGTCTATCAGGTTTGAGATGAACCTCAACAAGAAGGAGATGACTGAATGTTTCCACAAGGGTGGCAATGCAGTGGTGTTCTTGGCAACCCACCAGAAAAAGATAAAGGCCCAAGTGGATGACATAGCATTGAAGCAAGGATATGTTCTTGAAAATCAACTAAGGATGAATGACAACTTGACTGCTTCACATAATGCTATTGTCACTGAATTGAAGAACAAGGCTGCTGAACCCTCTACTTCTACTGCTGCTAAAGCTGAATTTGATAAAGTCTTTCAAGAAGAAATTTCTGCTGTTAAGACTGCTATCCAAGCATCCCAGAAGGTTATATCTGAACAACTTCAAAAGCTCAAACCATTCTTTAAAGATGGCATCAGATACTTGGATAGTCAAATAAGATTTCAGAAGGATGATGTCAGAGATCATATAACTAGAGAAGTCATAAAGGGGGAGAGAGTTTTAGTCAAAGCTAGCTCTGATCATGCCAAATGGATATCTAATTCCATCAGAGCTACACTGGGCTATCCTCCACTTTGTGATGATGACAATGTTGCAGAATCTGGAATTCAACCTGCATATCTTGGAGGTGAGCAACCAGAGGTAGCTCAAGTGATCTATCCTCCATCAGATTTTTACATGGTGCAAGCTGATATTCATCACATGTATAGCCCAACTGAAGGGAAGTCTAATGTTATTCTGGATAAAGTGGTTCAGCCTATATCATAAGCCATGCAAGAGGCAATGCAGAAAGAAGAAGAGACAAGGTTGTCTAAGAAGAGGTTTAGGGAACAAGCAGAACAAAGGCCAGACTTTGAACAGTGGAGCCCTACCTCTAGAAATATAATATTAAATGCCGGGAAAGCTGCCAAGGATAACACTCATGACAGGAACAAATGGTTCTCTGAAGCTGAATGGAGGAAACATGAGACCAGACAAGAAGAAATTGTTCAATACAGAAGGAAGGCAAAGATGGGAAAGCTACCTCCTACAGCTCAGGAGCCTAGCAAGTACTTTCCAAAGCCATATCACTATTTTGAGAGGCAGAAGATCAAAGCTGAAGAGCTTAAAAAGAAAGATCTGAAAGGCAAGAAGCCTGCTGATGCTGAAACTGCAGATGCCCCTGTCAAAGCTCAAGTTCAAGCTGGCAAGGGAATAATTATCAAGGAACCTGACCAGAAATAGATTTAGAATTTTCTTGAAGTTTATTTTGGATGTAAAATATTTAGTGAACTTCTGAAAATGTATAAGACAAATATTAGAACAATATATGATCAACATATTTCATGTTTATTTTGTGAATATATCTATTTCTTATTTGTTCTGTGTTGATGTTTGTGTATACATGTGAAATTGATACATGTTATGTTTACCCTGCTTACATAATCCTGCTTTACATCATTTTGTAATTTTTATTATGAATGGTGTATATCATTGACTAAGGGTTATGACTTCTCCAAATAGGGGGGGAGATTGTTGGGTACATTGATTAAATGTACCTGATTTGAAGAAGCCTCACCCAACTCAATGATATACATCATAATGTATTTGATGTATGTTGAGTTCAATTGTACAGGTTAAGTAATTACTGGACTGAAGCAAAAAGTTTCTAAGTCCATGTGTCGACACCCAGAGGGAGAGTGTCGACACTTAAGAAAGCTTGTGTCGACACCCAGACAAGCAGTGTCGACACTTGGAGTCATTGTGTCGACACCTGGGATGCAGAGTCGACACTAGACAGAAAGTGTCGACACTTAGAGCTGTGTCGACACTCAGTGAAGAAAAGTGCAGAGAAGCTGTGTCGACACAAGGAGCTGTGTCGACACCCAGTGAAGCTATGTCTACACCAGAAAGTGTCGACACTTGGAGCTGTGTCGACACTCAGCAAAAGTCAGCAAAAACTAAGTTAAAGTGTCGACACCAAGAACAAAGTGTCGACACACAACAAGAAGAGTCAGCACTTGAAGAAAGTGTCGACACCAAGAACAAAGTGTCGACACTCAACAGAAGATTCAACACATGGAGTAAGTGTCGACACCTAGAACAATGTGTCGACACTCAGCTGAAGACTCTACACTTGAAGAAAGTGTCGACACAAGGAGTTGTGTCAACACTTAGCAAAGAACAGCAAGATCATCAAATATTCTAAGTACAAGTGTCGACACTAAGGGAATGTGTCGACACTCAGCTGAAGTCTCAACAGAAGAATCAAGTGTCGACACAAGGAGCTGTGTCGACACTCAGTAAGTATCAACATAGAAGATTATATGTCGACACCAAGAAGCAGTGTCGACACTTAACAAATTCAACACAAGAAGTTGTGTCGACACAAAGGTGATGTGTCGACACTTAGAAGAATTCAGCAAGTTATAGAAGATCAAGTACTTGTGTCGACACTCAATTTCAGTGTCAACACATGCAGAAGAAACTGTGTCCAGACAGAATATCTACAACACAAGGAGTTGTGTCGACACCTTGTAGACTTGTGTCGACACTTACACAGTTGGTGTCGACACTAGGTCTATAAGTGTCGACACTTAAAGACAGAAAGTCTCGACACTTTCAGACAGTTAGAGATTTTCAAGAATTGACTGGATGACTTGACAGCTGCCGTTCCAGCCGGTCTACAGCACCTGTCAGAGATGTCAGAATTCAGTTATGGACCGGACCAGCCGGTTACCATGAAGAAGGTCTATAAATAGACTCATACAGTTTACAGAAGTTGTAGTAGTTGTTCAGATTATTGTTCAAATAGTTATTGAAGTGGTACACATAGTATCAAATCAAGAAGATCTAGCTGTCCAAGTGCAGATCTAAGAAGTTGGAGAGAGAGGGCTCCATCCAAGAAATCAGCCTCTGGAACTAGGCTAAGAAGAATGGTTCAGATATATTCTGGATCTTAAGAAGCAGAGATCAAGGATCAACTGCAGGAGGATTCATTCTTATTCAATTCTACTCAAGAAGCTTTGAAGAAAGCTAAGTCAGAATGAATCCAGCTGAGTTCTTCCAAGAACTCATCAAGAAACTCTCAACTCCCCTCTCTTGTTTCTGAGTTGTAGAGTTAATATTTGTAAAATCATTTTAACTTGTAGGATCCTTTGGATCTGAGTGAATTGTAAGCATGTATTTATAAAGGCTGAGGGTAGGGCTTGAGAGCCTGAGTGTAGGAGATTGTAATCTCTGAGTGTAGGCCTTGTTGGCTGAGTGTAGGCCTTGTTGGCTGAGTGTAGGCCTTGATTGTCTGAGTGTAGGCCTTTGTGGCTGAGTGTAGGCTTTGGGATAAAGCTGAGTTGTAAGGCCTTGGGCCTGAGGTGTAGGAACCAATTTGGGTTCTGAGACAGTGGAGAAGTTTGGCCGAATCTAGTATACTGCTAGATAGGCGAAGGGGGAAAGTGGATCTACCCAAAGCTTTGGGAACCACTATAAAACTCTGTGTCTGCTGTGCTGTGATTGTTGCTGTGTATGTTGTGTGTTTGCTGTGATAAAATAGTTAGAAATCTGTGATATTAACTGTTTGCTGCCATTAAAGTGTAAAAAGGATTAGGTCACCTATTCACCCCCCCCCCCCTCTAGGTGTTTAGGTACCATATCTTTCAATGTTGTTTAGCAGCTTTGCTCCCCCTGAGATGTAGAATGGTTCAGGAAGAATACTGGAGCACTGCTTCAGGGTGATAGGTCTTCAAAGACATAGAATTCCAGGTCCAGAGAAATTCTTCAGGAACTTCTTGCAACTGATATGAATGTATTGTTTTGAAGTTCTCCTGAGTAAAAGTAGATGAAGACGACTCTTGATATTGATGTAATGTTCTTCTTCTTCTTCTTATAAATTAATTTCTCTCTGGGCCAAGAATGAATTCCTTTTTCTTGTGTTGTCTGAATAACTGTCTATCTTCTTCTTATTGTTGTCTGGTGTTCTGTACTTGTTGTATATTCTTTTTGGTTTCTGTATCTCTGTCTGTTATGGAGAGCATTCTAATTTTGAATGTCGAGCAGTAATTACAGACGACCTGGAAAGGAAGCAGCAATTAATTATTTTCCCAACTGTTTCCATGGGAAAATGACATGTAATAATCCAGAATTAACTGCGCATCCTAACGGTAGTATACTGTGAAGAACTGCCATTAATAGTCCAGGAATCAGCGCCATGGAATGAGACTGGAACGGAAGAATACCTAGTTTGGAATCGTCGACCAAAGAACAGTATTCGTCGAGCTGAGTCTTGAATTCGTCGAGCTAAGCTGAGTTCGTCGAGCTGAGCTGAGTTCGTCGAGCTGACAGTCTTCATTCGTTGAATAGACAATCTTCAATATCAGACAAGCATTATTCGTTGAGCAGAGAACCAAATTCATCGAGCTGAGAATAAACTTCGTCGACCTGAGAAAAGTTTTGGACTTGTATGAAATACTCTGCATCTACTGAAATGTTGTGTCGACACAAATTGGTGTCGACAAATTGATCTAGGTGTCGACACAACTCCTCTGGTGTTGACAGATTGGTCTAGGTGTCGACACAACTCCTCTGGTGTCGACAGAAGCTGGTGTCGACTGAAATCCTGGGTGTCGACACAAATCGTCTGGTGTCGACACAAGCCCTAAGTGTCGACACAGATTCTCTGAGCACAAAAATTGTCGAGTAGAGATTAGAATTCGTCGACCTGAGAAGCTATGAACTTGAGGTCCAAGTTCGTCGAGCTCAGTAAATAATTCGTCGACCGAAGCATGGAGCTGGACTTAGAGAAATTTGAAGTAGTCCTGAGAATGCTTGAAATAGAATCGGGTGTTCGTCGAGCAAAGAACAAAGTTCGTCGAGCTCAGCACTACGAATTATCTCACGATCGTCGAGCACACAACTTCCTTCGTCGAGCTGAGTTCGACAAACGTCGAACTCATTTCACTTAGTCTGAAAAACTGATAGATCTGGAGTTCCTGATGGTCTTGAAGAAGGCTGGTCCATCTGAAGTTGAGATAGAGGACTGTCCTAGACTCTAAGACACAAACTTGACGCAGACTATACATGATGGGTCACATCCTAAGTCAGTGAACCTAGCCCAAATCAACTAGGGATCCAACAATCTCCCCCTATTTGGGTGAGGTCACTAACAGAAACTCCAAGCAAAGAACAAACAGAAAAACAAAGCAAAAGAAGAGATATATCTGGCAGAGAATTTACAACACATACAACAAATTTATATATACATACTGGCTTTGTTTTAATGCAAAATATAGACTGAAACAGAAGCAGAAATGAAAAGAAAACACAAAGTTACTTCTCTGATTTCTTTTGTTTTGGCTTGACTTCTGCTGCTTTATCTCCTGGCTTCTTGAAAATGATTTCCCTATTGGGATCTGAAGCTTGAGCCTTGGTCATAGTCATGTCAGCTGCCCCTATGATGTTTAGTGAAGTGGCTCTAGGGACAACTGCTTCTGGGTGAAGATTCATGTACTCATCAACATTGAGTAGCTTGTTTGCTTTCCCAAATCTTTTTAGTTCATCTCTCCTGTACTGAGACATAGTAGTTAAGCTTGTTGTATCCTTGCCTTCAGCTTCATCTTTATTGATTAGAGATAAGCCAATGATTTCTTGGAATCTTGTCATTCTGTCTGTGTTGGCTGTTTCTGGATCTTCAGGAGGAGAATAGGGCCTTTCAGCTTCATGTTCCTTAGATTCCTGGGGCTGCTGCTGTTTATGTTGATGGTGTTGACTGCCTGAAGATGGTGGCCTTGGCTGACTACTACCAGAGGATCTCCCTGTTTGTCTCTGATAAGTTTGGATAGGAGCAGATCTTTGAGAGCTTCAGCCAGATGCACCTGCTGCTGGAGGAGGAGGAGGAGGAGGATCCTTCCTGTATCTATGCACTGGGGGAGGAGAGTATCTCCTACTCCTCTTCCTCTCTTTTTGCTGGTTCTTAGATAACCACATCCATGCATGCATCCCTTTGTAAGGAGCAACATTATGCAGAATATAATATGGAGTGTCTGCAGTGGGATTAGGCTTGGGAGCAGGAGGAGGAGGAGCCTTCCTTTTCTTAGAGAGCAACTTATTTCTCTTTTTGGCAGCCTCCTCATCTGATTCATCATCATCATCATCAGAATTTGAACTCTGAGGGTTATCATACAAAGCATCCAGCTTCCTCAGAGTGGCATCAGGAATGATAAGAGGTTGTTCAGAGGGTGAAGGTTTAACAGCAGTAGAGACAGAACTTGCAGCTGCTGCCTTGTTCTCTTCCTCAATGTCTGCCAGAATGAGCTCATCCAAATCAGGCATGGGAGAATCATCCATGACAATATCTGGGACAGGGCAGATTTCTGGAATAGACATAGAATTTGGAACAGCAGAGGGAACAGCAAAGGATGCACAAAGTTGCCTGGCAACTGCTGGATTTGCTAGAGAGGTATACTGGACAATAGCCAAATATGTCTTAGCAATCTCTACTGAAGGAAGCTTCATATATACAGGATCAAAGATCTGAAGTATCTCAGATAAATTAACTGTGGGATTTATAAGAAAATCACTAGCAGTTGTTATTGAATCTACTGACTCATCAAGGCTACTGTCAGTCTCCATGAATTGAATAAAATCTATTGCTGTATCTGTAACTGCAAGTGCATTATCAAGCACGGAATCAACTATATCTGTAGTATCTGTATCTGTATCAACAGTATTCACTTCTGCAGCTGCTGCACTAGCTTCATCGTGGAGCATCTCCCCCTGCTTGGGTTTAGGAGAACCTGGAGCCAGGCCCCTGAATGAAGAGGGGGCAGCAGAGAGGGCTGAGATTTGGGCAGATAAAGAATCAATTGAATTCACCAGAGGTGTAATAGCCTCTGTGATGAGTGATTTGATAAGAGGAGTCAGAAGAGAGATGATGGTGGAAATTGTGGAATAATCCATAGGTGGAGAAAGAATAGTAGAGGAGGAAGGAAGAATATGTGGAGGGGATAAGGGAGGTAGAACAGGTTGTGGTTCAGTGGGTATGGTGTAGCATGGAATAGTGGAAAGGTGTGGTGGAAGAGGGGATTGAGGAGGTGAGGGAATATGTGTTTTAGTGGGGGAAACTGGAGGTGTAGGCATATGTGTAAGATCAGGCGGTGGAGATTGATGTTGAGGTGGAGTAAATTGAGGTGCAAGAGTAGTGGGAAGAGATTTGGTAGGGGGAATGACCTCTTCAGAGTCAGGGTGAGGAGTGACCTTGACAGTCCTGGTGCTCTCAGAAGCATTGATGGTGGAGGAGGAACCCTTGGAGGGTTTGGAGATTGTCCTCTCTCTTCGGCCAAACAAGGCACAGGTGAGGCACTTGCTGGCATTGATGAATGTGGTCGGGGAGACTAAACATTCACTGGCCTTTTCCTGGAGGAAAATCCCCAGGATTCTGCCGTAGCAGACTTCCTTCTTGCTAGTTCTTTTCTTGATAAGGTCAAAGAAGACCATGCCCCAATCAACCTGACACTTGTTGAGTACGGCGCACATGATCAGGAATTGATGGCGAGTGATGTAGTCGTGTGCCGCCTGCTTGCCCAACAGAATTTTCCCGACAATGTCAGCCAAAAATTGATAAGCGGCGGACAGTTGTTTCTTCAGAAGCTAATTAGGGTTGTTGTCGGAGAAACCCATGACTTTCAGCATATTAGCATATTCCTCAACGTCCATGTCCAAATTGTCTTCCCCATTGATCAGTCCAAAAATTTCAGAGAGTACTACTGGGGACAGGGAGACGGCAGTGTTGCCAATAGTTCCTGTCAGATTGCCATCTTCAGAAATTGTGGCAGTATACACCCATTCTCTTATCTCAGCTGAGTGTAGCTTGATGTTGTGTGTCATGAAGTCCTTGAGATGCAGTTCTTCTAGTAATTCAAGGATATACAGAAAAATTGGATCAGAATGCTAGAAGGACTCAAAGTCCATGGAGAATGCTGCATCAAACTTCATCGCTGCAAGTGCTCCTGGAGGAATTGTCATTGATGACCTGCAAATAAAATTACAGAGAAAACGGCGATCAAGAGCAAAGGAACTGAAAGCGCGGGACGGAGGTCGAAGAAAACCTAGATATAAGATTTTCAGAATATGAATCGACAAGCTCCGTTCCATGAAAAGAAGACAAATCTTCGAACTGAGATCGACGAAATAAGGTATAGGAGAGTAGTTCGTCGAACCCATTCAGAAGAATTGAAAACAGTTCGTCGAACTCCGTTTGACGAAATGGTTTCTGAAGCAAGGTTCATCGATCTCCGGTCGACGAAACGTGTTTCCACACAGAGAATTCGTCGATCTCCATTCGACGAGAATCTCTCGAACTTTCCCTAATTCGTCGAACTCCGTTCGACGAACTCTGGAAAATTCGTCGAATGCAGACAGAAATTAATTTAACTCTTCTCCATCAATCATTCTCAGTCGATTTATAAAGAACAGATGGGTTTTCTCATCTAAAGGCTTGGTGAAGATATCTGCTCTCTGTAGATCAGTAGGAATGTGGATCAAGTTAATTTTCTTTTTGTCCACATTATCTCTAATGAAATGATGTCTTATTTCAATATGCTTAGTCCTAGAATGATGAACTGGATTCTGAGCTATAGCAATAGCACTTGTATTATCACAAAATAAGGTTGAATTATTTAAGTTGATACCATAATCTAGGAGTTGGTTTTGTATCCATAGCATCTGTGAACAGCAGCTGCCAGCAGCCATGTACTCTGCCTCAGCAGTTGATGTAGACACAGATGTCTGCTTTTTGCAAAACCAAGAGACAAGTCTCATACCCAGGAACTGGCAAGTTCCAGAGGTACTTTTCCTGTCCACTCTACATCCAGCATAGTCAGCATCTGAGTATCCAGTTAGCTCAAATTCTGACTCTGCAGGATACCAGAGTCCTAAACTAGGACAACTTTTATATATCTCAAAATCCTTTTTAGAAAAATAAGATGAGATTCATTAGGATTCACTTGGAATCTAGCACAAAGGCATGTGGAAAACATTATGTCAGGCCTGCTAGCTGTTAAGTATAGTAGGGATCCAACAATTGCCCTATAATGTTTCTGATCTACAGGTTTCCCTGCTGCATCAGAATCCACAATAGCATTTGTAGCCATAGGTGTTTTCATTCCTGAGGCATCACCCATCCCAAACTTTTTAATGAGCTCTTTAGCATACTTAGATTGGGAGAGCAAGATACCATCAGGGAGCTGCTTCACTTGGAGACCAAGGAAGTAAGAAAGCTCACCCATGCTACTCATCTCAAATTTGGAATGCATGAGATCAGCAGACCTCTGACACAATTTGGGATCAGAAGACCCAAAAATAATGTCATCCACATATATTTGTACCAATAAGATTTGGTCCTTATGATGTCTAGTGAAAAGGGTTTTATCTATGGTTCCTCTTGTAAATTTATGCTCTAAAAGAAAGCTAGCTAGGGTCTCATACCAAGCTCTTGGAGTTTGCTTTAAACCATAGAGAGCTTTATACAACTTGTAAACATAAGAGGGTTGAGTTAGAGAGATAAAACCTGAAGGTTGTTCTACATAAACCTCTTCTTGAAGTACACCATTCAGAAAGGCACTCTTGACATCCATCTGGAATACCTTGAACTTTTTATATGTTGCATAGGCTAGAAATATTCTAATGGCCTCCAACCTTGCAACAGGGGCAAAGGTTTGGTCATAGTCTATTCCTTCTTCTTGCATAAATCCTTGGGCAACCAGTCTAGCCTTGTTCCTTACTATGTTCCCTTGTGCATCTAATTTGTTCCTATAGACCCATTTGATTCCAATAACTGGGTAGTTATGAGGTCTTGGAACCAAATCCCAAACTCTACATCTCTCAAATTCATTTAGTTCCTCTTGCATTGCAAGAATCCAGTGGGGATCTTGCTCAGCTTCATGGATGGTGAGAGGTTCAATTTGGGAGAGAAAACAGGCATGCATCAAGTCTTGATTGAGCTGATGTCTTGTCTGTACACCAACTGAAATGTCCCCCAATCACTTGAGATCTGGGGTGATATCTAAGTGTAACAAGGTCAGTTAGTGGAGTTGGTTGAGCAACAGCTTCTGCAAATAATTCCTCTTGAGGAATGGTACTGGCTGTTGATTGAAGTTTAGTTACTTTCTCTTGGATTTCTTCTTCAGTATCTTCAGAAGCATGTGGACTGGGATGAGTTGGAACCTCTTGGGTAAAGTTTAGTCCATCCATAGACTCACACATTGGTGAAACCTGTAAAAGACTATTGGTAGAAATGTCTTTCTCCTTATAAGACATGTTAGCTTCATCAAAAGACACATGGATAGATTCTTCAATTTTAAGGGATGATTTGTTGAAAACCCTTTAGGCCTTGCTTACTTGGGAATATCCTAGAAAAATCCCTTCTTCAGCCTTAGCCTCAAATTTTCTGATGTATCTTTTGTTATTAGTGTGGATGTAACATATACAACCAAAAACTTTAAAGTAAGTGATTTTAGGTTTCTTTTCTTTAAGTAATTCATAGGGGGTCTTGTGTTTTAGTTTATGTATAAGACATCTGTTCAGAACATAGTTAGCTGAGTTTACAGCTTCTGCCCAAAAGGATAGAGGCATGTAGGCATCTGCTAACAATGTACCTGCAGCTTCAATGAGTGTCCTATTTTTCCTTTCAGCTATCCCATTTTGTTGGGGAGTTCTAGGAGCTGAGAAGCACTGTCTGATACCTTCCTTCTCACAGAACTCATGCATAAGAAGAGACTCAAACTCTGTGTCATGATCACTTCTGATCAATGCAACATGAGTAGAGAACTCAATTTGTATGGTCCTGAGAAAATCTGTAAGAACTTTAAATGTATCTAACTTAGCTCTCAGGAAGGCTACCCAACTGAATCTGGAGAAATCATCAACAATAACTAAGGTGTAAGACTTCCCTCCTAGGCTTTGTACTGCAATGGGTCCAAAAAGATCCACATGAAATAGATACAATATCCTAGGTGAATCACTTTTATTAATGGATTTGAAGCTAGTTTTAGTTTGCTTGCCTAGTTGACAAGCCCTGTATAGGTTTTCCTTATTGTAGGGACCAGAAGGTAAACCTCTAACAAGGTTGTCTTTAGATAACCTAGATATGTTCTTAAGGTTTACATGTCCTAGCCTTTTGTGGCATAACTCATTTTGGTTACTAGTTATATTGAGTAAACAAATATCAGTTGTGGCAGAAATGAAATCTACTAAATATATGTTTCCTTGTCTAAGTCCAATTAAAACAGTTTGGTTTTCATCATTTATAATAGAACAAGAGGTGGAGTTGAAATGTACCTGATAACCTTCATCACATAATTGACTTATGGATATAAGGTTATGTTTAATTCCTCTTACATATGTCACCTTTTTGAAGGTCACTGCTCCAATGCTTACTCTTCCATACCCTTCTGACTGACCACGTCTTTTGAGTCTCCAAATATCACCTTTGGTCCTAGCTTGGACTTATAGTTGTAGAGATTTGCTTTGCTGCCAGTCATGTGCTTGAGCAGCCACTGTCCAGGTACCATATCTGACTTAGCCTTGGACAGTTCTTCACCTGTACCTGCATCAAAAAATAAAGCTCAATTGTTCTTGACCCAGGTTACCTTGGGTCCTTGGTTTGGTTGAAAAGTAAAGCTAGAAATGACTGATAATGCAGGTTGAGACTTATACCCTAGAGGGTGATATCTCCTAGGTGGAATTATCCAATCAGCTACTGGATTAAATGTCTTGTTAGCAGTTTTAACATTTCTATAAGAGAAATTATTTATATTTGGTCGTTCTGGGATCGACGAATTATTGTAAGTTCGTCGACCATAGTTCGACGAATGGGGATGAGATCGTCGACCTCCACTCAGAGAATGACCATGGTCATTTTCTGCGTCCCACGTTGGTCGACCTCTGCTCGACGAACCATACACAGTTCGTCGATCGCAGTAAGACGAATAATTATTTCTGAAGTTTGCGTTCAACGTTTGTCGATCGGGGTTCGACGATCTTGCAGGATTTCGTCGATCTAAGTTCGACGAATTCTGCTGAACTTGGTTTTTAACAGCTTTCTTCTGTTTTTTGTTGCTATTGTCTAGGGATTTGACTTGTTTTCCTGATCTGGGTTTTTTCAGTTAGTTTCTCTTTACCTTTAGCAGTTATGAACTTTATGGGAGTGGAAAGTATATTCTTCTTTATTATGGGGGATAAACCTGATGAAGCACCCAAGCCCAGCATGCCATTTAATCTGGCATTTACTGTGCTTGTGATATCCATCAGCTTGAGGCTTCTCCCATTGAGATATTGCTCAAGTTGTTTTGCCTCACATAATTCAGATTTTAACTTGATTATCTGTTCATTAGCTAGAGTCAATTGGTCAGTTAATTTTCTGTTTTTTGTGCTGACAGATTCAAGATTTTCTAGTCTAGTCCTCAGGGTTTTTATCTCTTTCTCTGAGTTTATTAAATCCATGCACAGTTTTAAATTCTACTTTAAACAAGTCAGAATTGAAATCAAAACTAGAAATCACCTGATCAGCCTCTGAGTCTGAGGCACCTTCATCTTCAGAATCCTCTTCTGATCCACAGTTGCTTCTGGAGGCATCTATTGCCATTAGGCACACCTCCTTGGATCTGGCTTCCTCATCTTCTTCACTGGAGCTGGAGGAGGATGTTTCCTCTTCTGTGTCACTCCAGGACTCAGCAACAAATCCTTTGTCCTTCCTTTTATACTTGTTGGAGGAGGGTCTGCTGCTTTGTTTTCTTCTGGAATCCTTGTCCCTTCCCTTGTCCTTTTTCTGATTCTCTGGGCATTCTGAAATATAGTGCCCTGGCTTTCTGCATCCAAAACACACAACCTCCTTAGTTAGTGTCTTGTCATATTTGGGTTTATCATCCTGCTTGGATGATTTTCTTCTAAAGTCCTTTCTTGCCATTCTGTAGAATCTTTTGGCAAAGAGGCTCATTAACTCTTCATTGGAGGTAGATGTTTCACTGTCTTCAAAATATTTGAGGGCCAAGCTGTGCTCCTTCCTAACTGGGGTAGTTGCCTTCTATTCTGCTGCCTCTCTTGATTTGACAAGCTGCTTATATTGACTTCAGCTTTCCTAGCAGAGATTCTGTTGAGATCTCATTGAGGCTTCTGGCTTCTTTGATTGGCCAGATTCTGGAGTCCCATGAATTGGGGAAACACATCAATATCTTGTCATTCACCTCAGTTAAGGTGATGTCCTTGTCAAGAGTCTTGAGTTCACTAATGATGAACTTAATCTATTGTACATCTCAGCCACTGATTCTGTCTCATCCTTTTTGAAATTCTCATAGAGAGAAATGAGACTGGATCTCCTATCCTTTCTTTCATCAGCTGAGCCTGCTACCATTTGATTGAGAGAGTCCCAAATGCCTTGCTGAGGTGCACTCAGCAACTTCTGAAATATGTCATCTGACATTGTTTGGGCCAGAAATATTCATATCCTTTGCATCAAAACCATCTGGCTTTCTTCTAGGCTTCAGTATTGTCTGGAGGTGGTACTGCACTCGGATTAGTAATGTGCTGACAAAAAGTTGTAGGAGCTGGAGGAACACTGTTGAAATGACAGAAAAAATATCCTCATCAATGGAGTTTATATATAATCTGATTCTTGCCTTCCAGATGGAAAACTTGTTAAGATTGCACACTGGAGGTCTGATGCTTGTATAATCCTTGTTTTGGGCCATATCTGTGAGAACAAAATCTAATAACAGAATAAAAACAACGAGATCTAACTAAGGGATCTTTGGGTTCAAGTGTTAGCCTGTACAACCAATCAGGTATGGTATGTTTCACCAACCTCGCTTTGATACCAATTGAAAGTGAAGCTAGATCTGATATACTCTAGAGTGGGGGTGAATAGAGTATATGGTGATTTTGAAACTTTTACAACTGTTGTTGTATTTTAGATGTGAGTGTGTGTGTGTGCAGCAAATATAATAAATCAGAAAACAGCAAAGGACTAATCACAGCACAATCACAGAGCAAGGCCCGAAAACAAAAAGGAAAAGAAAGCAACCAGACGACACAAGAATTTTATAGTGGTTCCCCAAATCTGGGTAGTCCACTCTTCTACCACCCTAGTAGGAATCCACTGCAGGAAGGGGTTGATCAGGTGTTCTGGCACCAATGGGGTTTTGATCAGGTTCCCAAAAACCAAACCATCAAGTCTTTTGGTGGGAGACTTGCAACCAGAATAATTTTGAAGGGAATTAAAACCCTGTATAGAGGTGGAGTGTGAGGGTGATGAGATCTTCTCTTCTAAAATCAAATGAGAAGACTTGTGGAATGTTGTTTAGCAGCTTTGCTCCCCCTGAGATGTAGAATGGTTCAGGAAGAATTACTGGAGCACTGCTTCAGGGTGATAGGTCTTCAAAGACCTAGAATTACAGGTCCAGAGAAATTCTTCAGGAACTTCTTGCAACTGATATGAATGTATTGTTTTGAAGTTCTCCTGAGTAAAAGCAGATGAAGACGACTCTTGATATTGATGTAATGTTCTTCTTCTTCTTCTTCTAAATCAATTTCTCTCTGGGCCAATGTCACAACCCGCATTTCCTCAACGAGTACCTCGTATCAGAGCAAGAGGAACTACGGGTTATGATGCCACGTCGTACAGGGGATAACTGCACACGTTCAGGCAACCCTTGACGCTTACTTTGTGAATTCAAGTTCAACAGTTATATGTAAGAAAATTAGTTCATTTGCTGGCCGTATCCCTCGGCCTTAGGTATCAAAAACACATTGTTACGCGGCGGAAATCCTTGGTTTATTTATAATGAGCTCCTATATGCAGCCTATAGTGATATTATTATAAGAAATCCTCTTTGTTTACGTTATTTGAAAATAAGTCTTAATTTATCAAGTCATGTATGCATGAGATACAATAATAGTTTTGGTTTACCTTCAAAATACCTAATGCAACCTACCAGAAAACCATCCAAAAGCAAGTATATTCCATCCAAAGGAGTTACAATAGCAGTCTAGTTCGTATTTGCATAAAGAAAATCCACCAAATGGGCGCAACAAGCTGACACGAACCCATTGGGGCATAGATATGTCTGTACAACAAAAGAAGAACTACCTCGCTTTGAATGCTCGGTTAGCTCCCAAGAAACGCCTCCACCAACCTAGCCGCTCAACCGGCTACAACCTGCACCTGAGGCATTCAAGAAAGAATACCTCAGCAATCAACCAAACTATACAAAGAGAGTACAAATTTCATAATGGATCAAGAAGGGGCTTACGACCCCATAGCAATGCTTAAGTCAAAAGAGTGCACAAAACAAGTGCGTACATGTAGAAAAACAATGTCATTCCAAAGGATCAACCGCACCAAGTGCGTACTAGTTCTTCAAGTCCTGCTCAAACGCAGAAACAAAAGGCAAAACACATGCCTATTCCATCATTCATAGAACAGAACCTACTAGACAAGTGAAGCATAAGCAGCGGTTAAGTTCAATTTCACAAGGGTCTTATCGGTGGCGGCCCTAAAGTGGAACGCACCAAACAAAAACCAGCCCAAATCGGGGCCAAAGTGGTCTCTCTAACCACAAAAACCAAACCGGTGGCCACAGGCTGAAACCACACACCCCCCTTGCAAAATCCTCACACAAACGCTCCCGCCATGCTTCACGAATTCGCCTCATAAAACACCCCATAACCCAAGGTAACACGTTTCCTTTCATCGTCCTCACACATGACTCCCAATTGCCAAGTAGAGTGTGAGAAAATACATAAATCACATGCTTTGTATCAAAATAGAACTACATAAGAGAGTTTGATAAGTACGTAAATCAGGATTTGGAGCATGAATCATATGTGTTTGAGCAAGGAAGAATCACATACATTTGAAAGGCTATATGAACAGGAATCCAAGTAGCTAGAACTACATGACTTACCCTAGCATAGACGTGATAACCAACAAAACTAAACATAAGGAATTAACTACATGTATCAACTTAACATAAGGAATTAACATAGGGAATTAGCTACATGTCATATGGAATACATAAGGAATTAGCATAGGAATTTAACATAGGAAATTAGCAAGGTCATCATTTGGATTGATCATAATTGAAAAATTAGCAAGGTCATAAGAAATTAGCAAGGGCATAATGAACAAACAAGGGAAATTTAAGAACACAAGAACTAAAGCTAGAAAAGTGAAAAAGGAACACTAGCTATGTTGGCATAATTCATAGCAAGAATGGAGATTGGCAAGGGTGGAGGACACCGCTTGCCTGAACCGAGACGATGTCGCGACGGCTGCTTTTCTTTTCTTGCTTGCTTGAAGCCTTGCTCTCTTTGCTTTCTCTTTGAGGAGAAGGAAGAAGAGATGAAGATGAAGAGGCAGAAGATGAAAATGCAATGTTTCTGTTTCGGACTTATTTCCTCCAGAACCGAGCTGAACCGTTCGATGCAGGATCAAGGAAATGAACGGCACAAAAAAGCTAGAAAAAGTCGATTTTCGGGCCGGTCACGCCTGTGTCACGCCCGTGACACAGGGCGTGTACCATAAGCGGTGCCGAAAGGCGGCAATTCCACATTTATCCAGACGGTACACGGCCGGGGTGACAACACGCCCGTGACGGGTCGGTCACGCCCGTGACGGGTCGGTCACGCCCGTGACCTAGGGCGTGTAACCCGTGTCTCGACACCTCGTCGACAGAAAGTGTCGACACTCGACCCAGCTGACACGCCCTGTGACACGCCCGTGTCACAGGCCGTGTCCCCTCTCTCGACGACTCGACACTCGATACTCGACGCTCGATACTCGACGATCGACACTCGACACTCGACGAAGCGGGACACGGCCCGTGACACGCCCGTGTCAGGGAGCGTGTACCCCATTCGTCGAGCTCAACTCGACGCAAGAAAAATCGTCGAGTCAAGAAGGTCACGCCCAGGTCACGGCCTGGGTCACTCCCGTGACATGGGGCGTGTCTAGCACAAAAACGACCATTTTCCCCTTTTGTGAAAAATGTTCCTGGGACGTCCTAGACCATTTTTGCCTTAAGCACTTTTTACCCTTTTTTTGTTTCCTGAACCAGCAACTGATTTTGAGCAACATTCCCCGGGCGCGAAAACGTGCAAGCATTCCCTAAGAGGCCTCACCGAGTCCCTTATTTGGACTACGGTTTGCTGGGGAATCGTGCAACTCGGCAACCAAAACAGCCACTCGCATGCCCGCGGGAAAAACCATGCTCAACTACAATCAAAGCCAACGTAACGCCCATCATGCGTACGTAATAAAAAATCCGGGGCGTTACAATCACTCCCCCTAACAAAAAGTTTCGCCTCGAAACTTTTCACAAAACCCAACACCCAAGCAACCCAAAACATGAATCCAATCAAACACTAAATCACATACCAGCTTACGGGAACAAATGAGGGTGAGCCGCCCTCATCGTTGACTCGAGCTCACACGTCGCGCTTTCCACATCCTGATTTTTCCATAACACCTTTACCATAGGAATCTTCTTTTTCCGCAACACACGATCTTGGGAGTCCAATATCCGGATGGGCATCTCCACATAAGAAAGGTTTGGCGTCAATGGCGGCACCACGTCCAACACTTGTGTGTCATTCCGCAGACACTTGCGCAGTTGGCTCACATGAAACACATTGTGAACACCAGGAAAGTTCACAGGTAATTCCAGTTTGTAGGCAGATGCTCCAACTCGCTCAAGAATCTTGAAGGGACCCACAAATCTTGGGTCTAATTTGCGCTCTTTCCCAAACCTTTTAATCCCAACCATTGGGGAGACTTTCAAGAAAATAGAATCCCCCACCACAAACTCTAATTCCGACCTTCGTCGGTTGGCATACTTTTCATATCGCTCTTGGGCGACTCGGAGCTTCTCCCGAATACCTCGTACTGCAACTTCCATATCCTCGAGCGCCTCTGGCCCCAACAAAGGCCGCTCGCCAACCTCAGTCCAAAAGAGTGGGGTCCGACATCGTCGCCCATATAACGCTTTCAAACGGAGCCATTTGCAAGCTTTCTTGATAGCTATTATTATACGCGAACTCCATAAGCCGCAAACGTTCATCCCATGCTCCGCCATACTCCAGAATGTAACATCGAATCATATCTTCTACAATTTGATTAACTCGTTCTGTTTGGCCATTCGTCTGAGGATGATAAGCCGTGGAGTATCGCAAGTCTGTCCCCAAACCCTCTTGTAGACTGCGCCAAAAACGAGAGGTAAAGCGGGAATCTCGGTCTGAAATGATATTCACAGGCACACCATGTAGTCGGATGATCTCGTTCACATAGAGCTCCGCTATTGTCTTTATCGGGTAGTTGACCTTAAAGTGTACGAAATGAGCACACTTGGTCAACCTATCCACGATCACCCACACGGAGTCATGTCCTCGGGGAGATCTTGGTAAACCTGTAATAAAATCCATTGAGATGCTTTCCCACTTCCAGGTTGGAATCTCCAATGGTGTCAACTTGCCACCAGGTCTCCCATGATCAGCTTTCACCCGCTTGCAGGTATGACATTCCGATACAAACTGCGCTATATCTCTTTTCATTCCATACCACCAGACACTTTGTTTCAAATCACGGTACATTTTTGTTGAGCCTGGATGGTAGGCCATACTTGCGCCGTGTGCTTCCTTACACACCATCTCACGAATCTCCCCAACTGCAGGAATACAAAAGCGCCCACGATACTTTAACCCGCCTGCACCATCAATCGCAAAATCCGGTAATTCACCCTTTTCCGTCCGAAGAAATAAATGCAACAGATCAGGATCATCTTTTTGATGTTGTCTTGTAAGCACCAGCTATGACGGTTCTTCTATTGCCGAATGACTTTGCGGATCATATTTTCCCACGGCAATCTCCATCAATAAAAATTCCTCTTCGAGACGATCAACAGAAAGATGAAATAGTTTCCCTGTCTTCCGACTCAAAGCATCGGCGACAACATTCGCTTTCCCCAGATGATATTGAATGTCCACATCATAATCAGCTACATACTCAAGCCATCGCCGTTGGCGCAAATTAAGTTCTTTTTGCGTGAAGACATACTTCAAACTCTTATGATCTGTAAAGATTTTACACTGTGCACCATATAGCAAGTGTCTCCACAACTTCAAGGCAAAGATCACCGCTGCGAACTCCAAATCATGCGTTGGGTAATTCTTTTCATGACTTTTCAACTGCCGAGACCCATACGCAATCACCTTCAGCTCAATTGGTGATGAGAGTTGAAAGAACTCCATAGTTAAGCGTGCTCGGGCTGGAGTAGTACTGGGATGGGTACTGTCACAACCCGCATTTCCTCAACGAGTACCTCGTATCAGAGCAAGAGGAACTACGGGTTATGATGCCACGTCGTGCAGGGGATAACTGCACACGTTCAGGCAACCCTTGATGCTTACTTTGTGAATTCAAGTTCAACAGTTATATGTAAGAAAATTAGTTCATTTGCTGGCCGTATCCCTCGGCCTTAGGTATCAAAACATATTGTTACGCGGCGGAAATCCTTGGTTTATTTATAACGAGCTCCTATATGCAGCCTATAGTGATATTATTATAAGAAATCCTCTTTGTTTACGTTATTTGAAAATAAGTCTTAATTTATCAAGTCATGTATGCATGAGATACAATAATAGTTTTGGTTTAGCTTCAAAATACCTAATGCAACCTACCAGAAAACCATCCCAAAAGCAAGTATATTCCATCCAAAGGAGTTACAATAGCAGTCTAGTTCGTATTTGCATAAAGAAAATCCACCAAATGGGCGCCAACAAGCTGACACGAACCCATTGGGGCATAGATATGTCTGTACAACAAAAGAAGAACTACCTCGCTTTGAATGCTCGGTTAGCTCCCAAGAAACGCCTCCAACCAACCTAGCCGCTCAACCGGCTACAACCTGCACCTGAGACATTCAAGAAAGAATACCTCAGCAATCAACCAAACTATACAAAAGAGAGTACAAATTTCATAATGGATCAAGAAGGGGCTTACCGACCCCATAGCAATGCTTAAGTCAAAAGAGTGCACAAAACAAGTGCGTACATGTAGAAAAACAATGTCATTCCAAAGGATCAACCGCACCAAGTGCGTACTAGTTCTTCAAGTCCTGCTCAAACCGCAGAAACAAAAGGCAAAACACATGCCTATTTCATCATTCATAGAACAAGAACCTACTAGACAAGTGAAGCATAAGCAGCGGTTAAGTTCAATTTCACAAGGGTCTTATCGGTGGCGGCCCTAAAGTGGAACGCACCAAACAAAACCAGCCCAAATCGGGGCCAAAGTGGTCTCTCTAACCACAAAAACCAAACTCGGTGGCCACAGGCTGAAACCACACCACCCCTTGCAAAATCCTCACACAAACGCTCCCGCCATGCTTCACGAATTCGCCTCACAAAACACCCCATAACCAAGGTAACACGTTTCCTTTCATCGTCCTCACACATGACTCCCAATTGCCAACGTAGAGTGTGAGAAATACATAAATCACATGCTTTGTATCAAAATAGAACTACATAAGAGAGTTTGATAAGTACGTAAATCACGGATTTGGAGCATGAATCATATGTGTTTGAGCAAGGAAGAATCACATACATTTGAAAGGCTATATGAACAGGAATCCAAGTAGCTAGAACTACATGACTTACCCTAGCATAGACGTGATAACCAACAAAACTAAACATAAGGAATTAACTACATGTATCAACTTAACATAAGGAATTAACATAGGGAATTAGCTACATGTCATATGGAATACATAAGGAATTAGCATAGGGAATTTAACATAGGAAATTAGCAAGGTCATCATTTGGATTGATCATAATTTGAAAATTAGCAAGGTCATAAGAAATTAGCAAGGGCATAATGAACAAACAAGGGAAATTTAAGAACACAAGAACTAAAGCTAGAAAAGTGAAAAAGGAACACTAGCTATGTTGGCATAATTCATAGCAAGAATGGAGATTGGCAAGGGTGGAGGACACCGCTTGCCTGAACCGAGACGATGTCGCGACGGCTGCTTTTCTTTTCTTGCCTTGCTTGAGCCTTGCTCTCTTTGCTTTCTCTTTGAGGAGAAGGAAGAAGAAGATGAAGATGAAGAGGAAGAAGATGAAAATGCAAGGTTTTCTGTTTCGGACTTATTTCCTCCAGAACCGAGCTGAACCGTTCGATGCAGGATCAAGGAAATGAACGGCACAAAAAAGCTGGAAAAAGTCGATTTTCGGGCCGGTCACGCCCTGTGTCACGCCCGTGACACAGGGCGTGTACCATAAGCGGCGTCGAAAGGCGGCAATTCCACGTTTATCCAGACTGTACACGGCCGGTGTACACGCCCGTGACGGGTCGGTCACGCCCGTGACGGGTCGGTCACGCCCGTGACCTAGGGCGTGTAACCCGTGTCTCGATACCTCGTCGACAGAAAGTGTCGACACTCGACCCAGCCTGACACGCCCTGTGACACGCCCGTGTCACAGGCCGTGTCCCCTCTCTCGACGACTCGACACTCGATACTCGACGCTCGATACTCGACGATCGACACTCGACACTCGACGAAGCGGGACACGGCCCGTGACACGCCCGTGTCAGGGGGCGTGTACCCCATTCGTCGAGCTCAACTCGACGCAAGAAAAATCGTCGAGTCAAGAAGGTCACGCCCAGGTCACGGCCTGGGTCACGCCCGTGACATGGGGCGTGTCTTGCACAAAAACGACCATTTTCCCCTTTTGTGAAAAATGTTCCTGGGACGTCCTAGACCATTTTTTCCTTAAGCACTTTTTACCCTTTTTGTTGTTTCCTGAACCAGCAACTGATTTTGAGCAACATTCCCCGGGCGCGAAAACGTGCAAGCATTCCCTAAGAGGCCTCACCGAGTCCCTTATTTGGACTACGGTTTGCTGGGGAATCGTGCAACTCGGCAACCAAAACAGCCACTCGCATGCCCGCGGGAAAAACCATGCTCAACTACAATCAAAGCCAACGTAACGCCCATCATGCGTACGTAATAAAAAATCCGGGGCGTTACAATCACTCCCCCTAACAAAAAGTTTCGCCTCGAAACTTTTCACAAAACCCAACACCCAAGCAATCCAAAACATGAATCCAATCAAACACTAAATCACATACCAGCTTACGGGAACAAATGAGGGTGAGCCGCCCTCATCGTTGACTCGAGCTCCCACGTCGCGCTTTCCACATCCTGATTTTTCCATAACACCTTTACCATAGGAATCTTCTTTTTCCGCAACACACGATCTTGGGAGTCCAATATCAGGATGGGCATCTCCACATAAGAAAGGTTTGGCGCCAATGGCGGCACCACGTCCAACACTTGCGTGTCATTCCGCAGACACTTGCGCAGTTGGCTCACATGAAACACATTGAGAACACCAGGAAAGTTCACAGGTAATTCCAGTTTGTAGGCAGATGCTCCAACTCGCTCAAGAATCTTGAAGGGACCCACAAATCTTGGGTCTAATTTGCGCTCTTTCCCAAACCTTTTAATCCCAACCATTGGGGAGACTTTCAAGAAAACAGAATCCCCCACCACAAACTCTAATTCCGACCTTCGTCGGTTGGCATACTTTTCATATCGCTCTTGGGCGACTCGGAGCTTCTCCCGAATACCTCGTACTGCAACTTCCATATCCTCGAGCGCCTCTGGCCCCAACAATGGCCGCTCGCCAACCTCAGTCCAAAAGAGTGGGGTCCGACATCGTCGCCCATATAACGCTTCAAACGGAGCCATTTGCAAGCTTTCTTGATAGCTATTATTATACGCGAACTCCATAAGCCGCAAACGTTCATCCCATGCTCCGCCATACTCCAGAATGTAACATCGAATCATATCTTCTACAATTTGATTAACTCGTTCTGTTTGGCCATTCGTCTGAGGATGATAAGCCGTGGAGTATCGCAAGTCTGTCCCCAAACCCTCTTGTAGACTGCGCCAAAAACGAGAGGTAAAGCGGGAATCTCGGTCTGAAATGATATTCACAGGCACACCATGTAGTCGGATGATCTCGTTCACATAGAGCTCCGCTATTGTCTTCATCGGGTAGTTGACCTTAAAGGGTACGAAATGAGCACACTTGGTCAACCTATCTACGATCACCCACACGGAGTCATGTCCTCGGGGAGATCTTGGTAAACCTGTAATAAAATCCATTGTGATGCTTTCCCACTTCCAGGTTGGAATCTCCAATGGTGTCAACTTGCCACCAGGTCTCCCATGATCAACTTTCACCCGCTTGCAGGTATGACATTCCGATACAAACTGCGCTATATCTCTTTTCATTCCATACCACCAGACACTTTGTTTCAAATCACGGTACATTTTTGTTGAGCCTGGATGGTAGGCCATACTTGCGCCGTGTGCTTCCTTACACACCATCTCACGAATCTCCCCAACTGCAGGAATACAAAAGCGCCCACGATACTTTAACGTGCCTGCACCATCAATCGCAAAATCCGGTAATTCAACCCTTTCCATCCGAAGAAATAAATGAAACAGATCAGGATCATCTTTTTGATGTTGTCTTGTAAGCACCAGCCATGACGGTTCTTCTATTGCCGAATAACTTTGCGGATCATATTTTCCCACGGCAATCTCCATTAATAAAAATTCCTCTACGAGACGATCAACAAAAAGATGAAATAGTTTCCCCGTCTTCCGACTCAAAGCATCGGCGACAACATTCGCTTTCCCCGGATGATATTGAATGTCCACATCATAATCAGCTATATACTCAAGCCATCGCCATTGGCGCAAATTAAGTTCTTTCTGCGTGAAGACATACTTCAAACTCTTATGATCTGTAAAGATTTTACACTGTGCACCATATAGCAAGTGTCTCCACAACTTCAAGGCAAAGATCACCGCTGCGAACTCCAAATCATGTGTTGGGTAATTCTTTTCATGACTTTTCAACTGCCGAGACCCATACGCAATCACCTTCAGCTCAATTGGTGATGAGAGTTGAAAGAACTCCATAGTTAAGCGTGCTCAGGCTGGAGTAGTACTGGGATGGGTACTGTCACAACCCGCATTTCCTCAACGAGTACCTCGTATCAGAGCAAGAGGAACTACGGGTTATGATGCCACGTCGTGCAGGGGATAACTGCACACGTTCAGGCAACCCTTGACGCTTACTTTGTGAATTCAAGTTCAACAGTTATATGTAAGAAAATTAGTTCATTTGCTGGTCGTATCCCTCGGCCTTAGGTATCAAAACACATTGTTACGCGGCGGAAATCCTTGGTTTATTTATAATGAGCTCCTATATGCAGCCTATAGTGATATTATTATAAGAAATCCTCTTTGTTTACGTTATTTGAAAATAAGTCTTAATTTATCAAGTCATGTATGCATGAGATACAATAATAGTTTTGGTTTACCTTCAAAATACCTAATGCAACCTACCAGAAAACCATCCCAAAAGCAAGTATATTCCATCCAAAGGAGTTACAATAGCAGTCTAGTTCGTATTTGCATAAAGAAAATCCACCAAATGGGCGCCAACAAGCTGACACGAACCCATTGGGGCATAGATATGTCTGTACAACAAAAGAAGAACTACCTCGCTTTGAATGCTCGGTTAGCTCCCAAGAAACGCCTCCAACCAACCTAGCCGCTCAACCGGCTACAACCTGCACCTGAGGCATTCAAGAAAGAATACCTCAGCAATCAACCAAACTATACAAAAGAGAGTACAAATTTCATAATGGATCAAGAAGGGGCTTACCGACCCCATAGCAATGCTTAAGTCAAAAGAGTGCACAAAACAAGTGCGTACATGTAGAAAAACAATGTCATTCCAAAGGATCAACCGCACCAAGTGCGTACTAGTTCTTCAAGTCCTGCTCAAACCGCAGAAACAAAAGGCAAAACACATGCCTATTCCATCATTCATAGAACAAGAACCTACTAGACAAGTGAAGCATAAGCAGCGGTTAAGTTCAATTTCACAAGGGTCTTATCGGTGGCGGCCCTAAAGTGGAACGCACCAAACAAAACCAGCCCAAATCGGGGCCAAAGTGGTCTCTCTAACCACAAAAACCAAACCCGGTGGCCACAGGCTGAAACCACACCACCCCTTGCAAAATCCTCACACAAACGCTCCCGCCATGCTTCACGAATTCGCCTCACAAAACACCCCATAACCCAAGGTAACACGTTTCCTTTCATCGTCCTCACACATGACTCCCAATTGCCAACGTAGAGTGTGAGAAATACATAAATCACATGCTTTGTATCAAAATAGAACTACATAAGAGAGTTTGATAAGTACGTAAATCACGGATTTGGAGCATGAATCATATGTGTTTGAGCAAGGAAGAATCACATACATTTGAAAGGCTATATGAACAGGAATCCAAGTAGCTAGAACTACATGACTTACCCTAGCATAGACGTGATAACCAACAAAACTAAACATAAGGAATTAACTACATGTATCAACTTAACATAAGGAATTAACATAGGGAATTAGCTACATGTCATATGGAATACATAAGGAATTAGCATAGGGAATTTAACATAGGAAATTAGCAAGGTCATCATTTGGATTGATCATAATTTGAAAATTAGCAAGGTCATAAGAAATTAGCAAGGGCATAATGAACAAACAAGGGAAATTTAAGAACACAAGAACTAAAGCTAGAAAAGTGAAAAAGGAACACTAGCTATGTTGGCATAATTCATAGCAAGAATGGAGATTGGCAAGGGTGGAGGACACCGCTTGCCTGAACCGAGACGATGTCGCGACGGCTGCTTTTCTTTTCTTGCCTTGCTTGAGCCTTGCTCTCTTTGCTTTCTCTTTGAGGAGAAGGAAGAAGAAGATGAAGATGAAGAGGAAGAAGATGAAAATGCAAGGTTTCTGTTTCGGACTTATTTCCTCCAGAACCGAGCTGAACCGTTCGATGCAGGATCAAGGAAATGAACGGCACAAAAAAGCTAGAAAAAGTCGATTTTCGGGCCGGTCACGCCCTGTGTCACGCCCGTGACACAGGGCGTGTACCATAAGCGGTGCCGAAAGGCGGCAATTCCACATTTATCCAGACGGTACACGGCCGGGGTACACGCCCGTGACGGGTCGGTCACGCCCGTGACGGGTCGGTCACGCCCGTGACCTAGGGCGTGTAACCCGTGTCTCGACACCTCGTCGACAGAAAGTGTCGACACTCGACCCAGCCTGACACGCCCTGTGACACGCCCGTGTCATAGGCCGTGTCCCCTCTTTCGACGACTCAACACTCGATACTCGACGCTCGATACTCGACGATCGACACTCGACACTCGACGAAGCGGGACACGGCCCGTGACACGCCCGTGTCAGGGAGCGTGTACCCCATTCGTCGAGCTCAACTCGACGCAAGAAAAATCGTCGAGTCAATAAGGTCACGCCCAGGTCACGGCCTGGGTCACGCCCGTGACATGGGGCGTGTCTAGCACAAAAACGACCATTTTCCCCTTTTGTGAAAAATGTTCCTGGGACGTCCTAGACCATTTTTGCCTTAAGCACTTTTTACCCTTTTTTTGTTTCCTGAACCAGCAACTGATTTTGAGCAACATTCCCCGGGCGCGAAAACGTGCAAGCATTCCCTAAGAGGCCTCACCGAGTCCCTTATTTGGACTACGGTTTGCTGGGGAATCGTGCAACTCGGCAACCAAAACAGCCACTCGCATGCCCGCGGGAAAAACCATGCTCAACTACAATCAAAGCCAACGTAACGCCCATCATGCGTACGTAATAAAAAATCCGGGGCGTTACAGCCAAGAATGAATTCCTTTTTCATGTGTTGTCTGAATCACTGTCTATCTTCTTCTTGTTGTTGTCTGGTGTTCTGTACTTGTTGTATATTCTTTTTGGTTTCTATATCTCTGTCTGTTATGGAGAGCATTCGAATTTTGAATGTCAAGCAGTAATTACAGACGGCCTGGAAAGGAAGCAGCAATTAATTATTTCCCCAACTATTTCCATGGGAAAACGGCATGTAATAATCCAGAATTAACTGCGCATCCTAACGGTAGTATACTGTAAAGAACTGCCATTAATAGTCCAGGAATCAGCGCCATGGAATGAGACGGGAACGGAAGAAGACCTAGTCTGGAATCGTCGACCGAAGAACAGAATTCGTCGAGCTGAGTCTTGAATTCGTCGAGCTAAGCTGAGTTCGTCAAGCTGAGCTGAGTTCGCCGAGCTGACAGTCTTCATTCGTTGAATAGACAATCTTCAATATCAGACAAGCATTATTCGTTGAGCAGAGAACAAAATTCGTCGAGCTGAGAATAAACTTCGTCGACCTGAGAAAAGTTCTGGACTTGGACGAAATACTCTGCATCTACTGAAATGTTGTGTCGACACAAATTGGTGTCGACAGATTGATCTAGGTGTCGACACAACTCCTCTGGTGTCGACAGATTGGTCTAGGTGTCGACACAACTCCTCTGGTGTCGACAGAAGCTGGTGTCGACTGAAATCCTGGGTGTCGACACAAATCGTCTGGTGTCGACACATGCCCTAAGTGTCGACACAGATTCTCTGAGCACAAAAATCGTCGAGTAGAGATTAGAATTCGTCGACCTGAGAAGCTATGAACTTGAGGACCAAGTTCGTCGAGCTCAGTAAATAATTCGTCGACCGAAGCATGGAGATGGACTTAGAGAAATTTGAAGTAGTCCTGAGAATGCTTGAAATAGAATCTGGTGTTCGTCGAGCAAAGAACAAAGTTCGTCGAGCTCAGCACTGCGAATTATCTCACGATCGTCGAGCGCATAACTTCCTTCGTCGAGCTGAGTTCGACGAACGTCGAACTCATTTCACTTAGTCTGAAAAATTGATAGATCTGGAGTTCCTGATCGTCTTGAAGAAGGCTGGTCCAACTGAAGTTGAGAAAGAGGACTGTCCTAGACTCTAAGACACAAACTTGACCCATACTATACATGATGGGTCACATCCTATGTCAGTGAACCTAGCCCAAATAAACTTGGGATCCAACACCTACTCACCCCCCCCCCCTCTAAGTGTCTAGGCTCTTGAAATCAAGTCTTTCAAGTGGTATCAGAGGGAGGTTACTCAAAGTTTGACCTAACAGTCTGAGTGAAGATCCAAGGCAAATAACAGATTTCAAGAATGGGGTCAATATAGAATCAGAAGGAATTTGGATCTATGAAACTGTCTATCTGTAGGAAAGAATGCTTTGGCATATGGAAGAAAAGGGTCAGGTTGGTCATGGAAGCATCTGATCCAAGAATCTACATCACAGTACAAGAGGGTCCCTTCATTCCAATGAAGGTATCAATTCTGGATGCAAATGTTCAAACCCCTAAGAGCTATTCTGAAATGACTAAGGATGAGATCATCCTGGCAACATTAGACAAAAGAGCACAAAACATTATAGTAAGTGCTATATATGATGCCACATTTCAGAATCTGATGTACTGTAAAACCTTCAAGGAAATGTGGGACATCCTAATTGTCTACATGGAGGGAACAAGAGTTAGAGAGGACAGGAAATCTATGTTTAATCAAGAGTATGAGAGCTTTAGACAAGATAATACTGACAGCATAGCTGAATGTTACAAAACTTCTTCAGGTTTGTCAATGAGCTGATGACCTATGGCAGAGTCTTTAGCACATATGAACTGAATGACAAGTTTCTGAGATCATTAACAAAGGACTGGGACACAAAGATATGTGCAATCAGAGAAGTGGCCAAGCTTGCTGATACTACACCCACACTATTTGGAAAGCTGCTATCATATGAAATGCAGCTTACTACCAGAAAAGAGGAGCAGAAAAACAGTAGGCTTGAATACAAAGAAAGGTTTGTAGCCTTCAAGGCTAAAGGCACAAGAAAGGGTTTGAAAGGGTCTTCTTCTCCACCAAGATGGAGTGCTGAGGCTGATGAAAATTTTTTTAACAATAGCACATTAGATAGACACACCTCTGATGAGGACTTTGCTGCCTTTACCAGGCAATTCCAAAGGTTCATGAAAAAGAAGAAATGGAGAACCAAGTCATCAACATCATTTTCTAAGTATGAGTATTACAAGAAAAAGAAGACTCCCAAGGAGGACAGGTATGCATCAAAACCTAGTAAAGAAATTAATAGTAAGATTGTGTGTTATTGTTGCAATAGGCCTGGACATGTCATAGCTGACTGTCTAGATAAGAGAACTAAATCTAAAGATAAGAAGAAGCATCAAGTGAAAGTTAAGAAGGAGAAATCCCTTGTTGCTCAGAAGCAGAAGAGTGGGACAAACTCTTCATCTTCAGGATCAGGAGATGAAGATAATACAGAAGTATATGTTGGGGTAATCTCAACAGAAGAGGATTCTAAGGAACTAGAATTTCTACAAATGCTGGACTCCATAAATGGAGTAGAAGATTATTGCTATAGAGGGTTGATGGCTCTATCAGAAAATGATCAGTGCCAGGATCAGCCTGGTCCTAGTAAGGTATACAGTTCTCCCTCAGCTTCAGATTACTGCACTGCATCAGATTCAGAAACTTCTGCATCAAGAGATGTGGAAGGTTCTGAATCAGAGGGGGATGTGCATCAACTCATTAATGAGTATGGTGGGTTGCTGCAAGCTCTGAAGAGGAGCAAGTTTCTTGTCAAGGAGCAGGCCAAGGAGATTGAGTCTCTAAAGCAGGCTGCATTAGATTCAGCCGTGTTGATAGATTCAAAACTAAAGGAGATTGCCAAACTGAAAAACATTACTGTTATTCAGATAGGCACAATCTCTTTCAAGGAGAATCACATCAAGAAACTAGAGGCAAAACTTCAGCAAGAAAGAAAGTTAGTTGCTAAATTCTCTAAACCAAAATAAATCTTGCCCTTAATATATAATTTCATTTCTCATAAAGGGAAGACTGGATTATGTTTCAAGGGTAGAACTAGGGCCACCAATTTTCATAGAAAAGGTAAGGCCCCAGCTCAGCCACTAGCTTCTAAGCCCCCTATTTTCTTTAGGAAAGTCATGCAACAAACAAACATGTATGATCATGATAGTACTCATGGTCACTGTGAGGATGAAGGTCTCATGGACAAGGGTGCAAATGCCCATAGATCACACTATAGACAAGCCCATCAGGTTCAAGAGGAAATCTTGGGGTTTACTGCTCCAGCACCTACACTCAACAGAACTACTGGCAACAAAACAGTAAAGTCTGTACCTAAGAGAAGGTATAATAGATTTGAGTGTTGGTGTTGTGGTGAAGTGGGCCATTTTTCCAGGGATTGTGGTTCAATACAAGTGTTAAAACCAAGAGTAGTCTACCTGTCAGAACAGCTGCAGGATTTCAATCTAACAATGACCTAGGACCCAATAACAATTTGGGTCCTAAGGGTAAGTGATTCTGTATTTGATGTAGGTGAATCCAAGTGACCATACCCCTATATGGTACTTGGATAGTGGATGTTCCAGACACATCACTGGAATAAGGAGAATGTTGAGGGACTATGTACCCATAGAGAACGGACCTAAAGTAATCTTTTGTGGATCAGAAAAAGGAATTATCAAAGGATTTGGTAACATTTTAGTGATTCAATTACTATCACTAAAGTGGCTTATGTGAAGGGTCTAAAACATAACGTGATCATCATAAGTCAACTTAGTGATCTAGGTTATGACATCTCCTTTCTCAAAGGGGTGTTCCAAATAAAAAGGTCAAGTTATCAAGAGATCATTTTTACTGGTTCTAGGAAAGGGAATGTTTCTTGTCTTAACATAGATTGTGAGTTTAACAACTCACCCATATGTCTAGTTGCAGGAGAAAAAGCTTCACTATCTGTCAAATAGCACAAGAGGCTTGCCCATCTGAACTATAAGTCAATTGGATAGCTGTTTAGCATGGGGTTAGTGAGGAATGGTCCTCAAGTCAAGTGCATTAAAGAGGGTGTGTGTTCTGCTTGCCAAAAGGGCAAATAGAATAAGTCCACTTTCCATACAGGCAAAATGAGAAGTGACCATGGAACTGAATTTCACTTTGAATGTATGACAAAGTTCTGTGTTGAACTTGGGATTCATCAGGAATTCTCCTCACCAAGAACTCCTCAGCAAAATGGACTTGCTGAAAGAAAGAAAGAATAGGACTCTAATTGAGGCAAGTATAACACTACTTAGTGACACTACTCTCCCAGAGTACTTCTAGGCTGAGGCAGTAAATACTGCATGTCATGTTCTTAATAGAGCCTCCATCAATAAGAAACATAAGATGACTCCCTAACAGATTTTGAAAGGCAGAAAACCAAACATTTCCTACTTTAGAATCTTTCGTAGTAAGTGTTATGTTTTAGTTAATGGTAAGCACTACCAAACAAAGTTTGCTGCCAAGTCCCTAGAAGGGATATTTGTTGGATACAGTAATAATAGTAGGGCATACAGAATGTACAACTTAACTACTCAAGTTGTAGAGGAATATGTTCATGTTGTATTTGATGAGTCTATGTTGATTAACAGTGAATTGTCTAGTTCTTCAGTTAGTTCTACAGGTCTAACAGACATGCTGGACAAGCTGACAATCAATGAAGAAGTACCTGCTATGCTGGATGAAGATAAAGATGCTTGCTGTCCAGGGGGAGAACAAGTCTCACTAGATGAAGAAGACAATGAGGAGCATCAGGTTGAGGAAAATGAAGAAGGCCATGAGGTTGACAGATTTCCTCCAGCAAGAAGTCACTTGAAGGATCATCCAGCACACCAAATTATTGTTGATGTAAGTCAAGGTGTTATCACAAGAAGCAAAAGTATGAACTCAGTCCTATGTTCTAGCTTCTTGTCACAAATAGAACCCAGAAAGTTTGAAGAAGCCATGATAGACACAAACTGGATTGATGTTATGCAAGAAGAGCTAACTCAATTAAAAAGATGTAATGTATGGGAACTAGTTTCTCGACCAAAGGATTACAACATCATAGGAACCAAGTGGATCTACAGAAACAAACTAAATGAAAATGGCACTATAATCAAGAACAAGGCCAGATTGGTAGCAAAATGCTACAGGAAAGAGGAAGGGATTGATTTTGATCAAACATTTGCCCCAGTGGCAATGTTGGAGGCTATAAGATTATTCTTGGCCTATGTTGCCTATCAAGGGTTTAAAGTATATCAAATGGATGTAAAGTCAGCATTCCTGAATGGTGACTTAAAAGAGGAAGTCTATGTTGAACAACCCTCAGGTTTTGTACACTATCATTATCCTGATTTTGTGTATAGGCTTAGGAAAGCTCTATATGGTTTAAAACAAGTCCCAAGGGCTTGGTATGAAACCTTGTCTGCTTTTCTTATTGAGAATAAGTTCTCTAGAGGAAAGATAGACAAAACTCTATTCTTTAGGGAATCTAAAGGAAAGATAATCCTAGTCCAGATATATGTTGATGACATAATATTTGGTTCTATTGAGAACAATCTTTGTAGGAAGTTTGCCAAACTTATACAAGGAAAGTTTGAGATGAGTAGTATGGGTAAGCTGAAGTTCATTTTGGGACTTCAAGTGAGACAGACTGATGATGGATTGTCCATATATCAGTCTAAGTTCACAAAGGAGTTGATTAAGAAATATGGTATGGACTCAGCCTCCACCATGAAAACTCCTATGGGAACAAGTATGCCTATAAGAAAAGATGAGGCAGGGAAACCTGTTGATGAGTCATTGTATAGAGAGATAATTGGCTCCCGACTTTATTTGACTGCTAGTAGACTAGACATCATGTATGTAACATGTGTCTGTGCTTGGTACCAAGCTTGCCCAAAGGAATCTCATTATACTGCAGTTAAGAGAATTTTGAGATATCTTAAGGGCACACATAATCTAGGCCTTTGGTACCCAAAGAATAGAGATTTCCTACTAACAGGTTTCTCAGATGCAGACTTTGCAGTATGCAAAGAAGACAGGAAAAGTATAACAGGAACCTGTCAATTCCTAGGAGGAAGGCTGGTGTCATGGTGCAGCAAGAAGCAAACAAGTGCAGCTATATCAACAGCTGAGTCTGTGTATGTAGCTGCAGGTAGTTATTGTGCACAGCTGTTGTGGATAAAGCACCAACTAGAAGATTATGACATCAGGGTATGTAGAATTCCATTGTTTTGTGATTCTACCAGTGCAATTTCTTTTGCTAAGAATCTTGTATCACAAAGTAGAACCAAGCACATAGAAATTAAATTTCATTTCATCAGAGAACATGTTGAGAAGGAAGATATTAGTCTAGAGTTTGTGAACACAAATAATCAATTAGCTGATATATTTACAAACCTCTGGATGAAACTAAATTCAATTATTTTAAAATTTAATTAGGTATGTTGAACCTAGAATATGTTAGCACAGTCTTATCTAAGAAGAATTAGTAAGTACAAAATTTCTCAGGAAATTTGTCTAAGTACAAAGATTGTGTCGACATAAGCAACATTGTGTCGACACATTCAGTATATTGTGTCGAAAAAGAATAAGGATGTGTCGACACAGAAACAGTATCTGTGTCGACAGAAGAATATGTGTCGACACAACCTTGTCGAGACCTTATATCTAGAGGATTTTTTTTTTGTGGCGACTCTGACACAAGTATGTCGACACTTAGGCGTGTCGACTTATCCTAAGTTTTGTCGAGACCTAGGTCATCTTTGT
This sequence comes from Platanthera guangdongensis, assembly GCA_039583875.1. Taxonomy (NCBI): domain Eukaryota; kingdom Viridiplantae; phylum Streptophyta; class Magnoliopsida; order Asparagales; family Orchidaceae; genus Platanthera; species Platanthera guangdongensis. Next base: position 53,071,385 of record CM077164.1, read on the forward strand.
TGACACATGTAAAAGTTTTGTCAACTAAGGCCCGTCTTTTGACCTGCCCTTTACGCTCACACTATAAATAGGTAAATCCAACATCTGGCCGACTACGCTTTCAAAATCTAGGCTCTGCACCTTGTGTTGACAAAGTCCTTCTCTTATTTTCTCTTCCATCTCTCGACAATGGCGCCTCACCAAGATGATAAGGTGAATGAAGGATATGAGCTGGTTCGTGGAGGATTCACGACAGCTTCACAAGAAATCCAGGATGTCATTACCCTAGTTTCTGATAGTGGATTAGAGTTCTTGGTCTCAGAACCAACAAAAATTTGGGAAAAGGAAGTCATGGAATTCTATTCATCTGCTACTGTGGACCCAGAAGGGAAGAAGATCAAGGCCACAGTTCAAGATTCCCGAGTTAGACTAACTCTAAAGAATATCAGGAAATCACTTGAACTCCCCATGGCTAAGGATGATGAGGAAATTATACCTTCCAGGACTAAAGAAGCACTAAGCTGGTGTGGGCTGAATTCTAATACCAAGTTTGGATCATCCATTGCCCGTAAAGCGATGAATTCCCATGGAAAGCTTCTGTCAGAGATAGTAGGCAAAGTGATACTGTGTAAAACTGGTGGACATGACAGAATTTCAGTCCACATGTTCAATCTCATGATAAGGATCATTTTCAACATAAAAATAGACTGGGCATCCATAATTTTTGACAAAATTCAAGAAGGAGTAAAGAAACCAAATCTGGGAAGGATTCTAAGTTTATGTCTCATTGCAATACTACCAGATATTATGAACCAACTCTCAGGAACCAAAATCAACCACATGAGAAGAATGGATGTGAAGATTCTATCTAGATGGGATAGAGTGTTGACAAAGGAAGTATCTACTCCACAAAAAGCTATTAAGAAAGATAAACAACAGAAAAAGGCTATTACATAAGCAGAATCCTCCAGTGATTCTGAAGAAGAAGTGGTCTTCAGTTTAGATGAAGAACAACAAGAATCAACAAGGAGATCGTCTGCCACTGAGAATGTAGGAGATGGTCAGATGCAGGGGGAGTATATTCTAGAGAGCACCATCCCACTGGATCAAGGTTAGGATGTGTCTTCTCTAGGGGGGGCAATGAACTTTCACCAGTGCAACAAGAAGTCTTGCCTCTAGAAAGTGCTCCTGAGAAAGAGCAAGCTTCCTTAGAGAGTGAAACAACCACACAAACAATTCTTGAGGTAATTGGTGATATTAATCAATCAATACTAGATACTGAGCCATATACATTAACTGTGCTTCTATCTGATGGTTGACAGGCACAGCACAACATCCCTGCACAGAATATACCAATGGATGATACATCTACCTTAGATGATATTCCATCAGATGTTCAAGCTACAGATATTCCTCCAGTTCAACAGCAACAAGAATTTACTCTTGAGGAATTATTCCCTAATTTACAAGAAGTAAGAACTGAGGAAGTTGTGACAAGAACTGAGGGGGAGGAGTCAGGGACTCAGGGGGAGTTGCCAAGAACTGATAAGGCACTGCCCACAATTCCAAAGGACAGTGTGAATCTAGAAAGTTCTTCAAAATCTGATGATGGAGAAGCACAAAGAGCAAAGAAGAGAAAATTGATGGTTTAGAAGAAGAAAAGCTCAACTTATAAGAAAGCTTTACAGACAGCCTCACAACCCACAGCACCAACAGTTGATTTCAGTTCACTGTTGGTGGCTCTTCAAATTAAAATGGATGAGCAAATAGCAGCTATTGAAAAATATATGGATGAAAGCCATAAGGAACTTCAGTTCTCTTTGGCTCAAGATATAAAATCAATTAGATTTGAAGTTAACCAGAATAAGAAGGAGATGACAGATTGCTTCCATAAAGGAGGTAATGCTGTAGTTTTTCTGGCAAAACAGCAAAAAGACGCAAGAACACAGATTGATGATATAGTGGTCAAGCAAGGCTATGTCCTAGAAAATCAACTTAGAATGAATGATAATCTTATTGAATCACATAATGTGATTGTTACTAAATTAAAGAATAAAGCAACTGCATTCACAGAGGAAAGGGCTAAAGAGACATCAGAGTTTGATAAGAAACTTCAAGAGGATTTAGCCACTTTCCAATCTGCACTTCGAGCCTCTCAGAAGATTATATTTGCTCAGCTGCAAAAGTTTAAAGCCTATTCTACAGAGGGAAAAAATTATCTGGTTAATTAAATAAGGTTCCAAAATAATGATCTCAGGGATCATATTGAAAGAGAAGTCATAAAGGGGGAGAGGTTGATAGTCAATGCCAGCTCAGAGCAGGCAAAATAGATAACAAATGTTGTTAGAGCAACTCTGGGATATCCACCCCTATGTGATGATGACATCACAGCTGAGTCAGGAATTCAAGCTACAGGAAATTAAGGGGGTCAGCAGGAAGTAGCTCAAATCATATATCCCCCTTCTATCTTTGGGGAAATTCAACACCTAGTTCATCGGATGTACAGCCCTCCAAAGGCTACTAAGAATGTTATCATTGAAAAAGTGGAAATGTGAGAGGCAAAGGATAAGGGATGAAGAACAAAAAAAGAAAGAACTCAAAGGCAAGAAGCCAGCTGAAGATACTGTAGCCCCAGTTCAAGCAAGGATCCAGTCTGGAAAAGGCATAGTGATCAAGGAGCCTGATCAGCCTTAGGATAAATTGACTAGATTCTTATAACATTGTAATCTTTAGTTTTTAACTCCATGTAATTTGTTGACAACACACTTTTGTGAAGTTTAAACAAAATAATGATTTGTGCTTATTAAGTTAGTATCATATTCTGTGATGATATTGTTTACCTGTTTTGTTTATATGTGTCACAACCCATATGTCCTCAATGAGTATATCGTATCAGAGTAAGAGGAACTACGGGTTATGATGTCACGTCATGCAGGGGATAACTACACACGCTCAGGCAAAACCTCGACGCTTACTTAGTTGTTGAAATCCATCAGTTGTGTGCAAGAAAACCGTTTAGTTTGATGGCCGTATCCCTCGGCCTTATGGATCAAAACGTGTGTTTGTGCGCGGCGGAAAATACTTTAGTTTACTTATGACGATCTTCTATATGCATTATAGATTTATAATACTATAAGAAAGCATACTTTTTATGTTATTTGGAAAATATTTGTTTAGGTGACCAAAATATGTTATGAATGCTATACAATAATAGGTTTTGTTTAGCTTAAATTACCTAATGCAAGCTAGCATAAAACAGTCCTAAGAGCAAGTAGAGATCATTCCAATGATTCATAATAGCAGTCTAACATTCATATGTAGCAAGTAAAGAAAGCCACCAATGGGCGCCAACAATCTGACATGAACCCATTGGGGCGTATGTATGTCTGTACAATAAATTAAGAACTACCTCGCTAAGTAAGCTCGACTAGCTCCAAAGAGACTCTACCCAAGCACTAGCCGCTCGACCGGCTACACCCTGCACCTGAGGCATTCAAGAAAGAACACCTCAGCAATCATCAAAGCTACAAAAAGAGAGCATTACGTTCATAAAATATAACAAAGGGGCTTACCGACCCCGTAGAAGTTTCATATAAACGAGTAAAAAGAACAGGGTGGGAAATAAGTGTTAAACACTGCCAACCCAACATGTAAGGCATCAAGTGCATGAAATTCTCATCAAGTCCTGCTCAACCCGCAGGAGCAAAAAGGCAATACACATGCCCATTCCATCATCTTTAGAACAAGAAACAACTCTACTAGTGAAACATAAGCAGCGGTTAAGTTCGATTCCGCAAGGGTCTTTTGGTGGCGGCCCTAAAGTGGAACGCACCAATAAAAGCCAGCCCAAATCGGGGCCAAAACGGTGCTCTACAACACAAATCAAAACTCGGTGGCCACCAAGGTTGAAACCACACCACCCCTTACCGAATCCTCACACCAACACTCCTGCCATGGTTCACAATTCGCCTGCAAAACACACCATAATCCAAGCTATACTCTTTTCCGTTCATCGTCCTCACTCATGACTACAAATTACCCAAGTTATGTCAAACTTGAGAGAATTTGGGTTTCTACTTCACCATAAGCGAACCCCACAAGTAACAACATCGATTAAACACAACAAGCTAGCAAATCATAGGAACAAGAAAGGTAGCTAATAGAGCAATATAAGATAAAACACGAAAAAAATGAGATGAACAAACAAGAAAGGTAGCTAATATAGCAATATAAGATAAAACCCGAAAAAAATGAGATGAACAATAGGTAAGCATCTAGGTTGGGAAAGTCTTGAAAGACAAGATAATTTATGCTTATGAGTCCTAAACAATAGTAGAGTAACAAGGCTAACTAATTTAGACAAAAGTGAGGTGCCAAACAAGAAGAACAAGCTAATAAAATTGAATGGGGAAAACTAGCTAAACTTGCACAATCAAAAACAACATGAAAACAAGATTGGCAAGGGTGAAGAACACCGCTTGCCTGAACCGAGATGACACCGCGATAGCTGCTCCTCTTTTTCTCCTTTCCTTTCCTTAGCTTTTCTCCCTTGCTTTTACTTTGAGAATGAAGAAGAAGGTGAAATGAGGAGGAGGAATCTCTTTTTCGGCCTTATTTCCCCCAGAACAGAGCTGGACCATTTGATCCAGAATCAAAGAAATGAACGGCACAAAAAAACTAGAAAAAACTGATTTTCGGCCCTGTCACGCCCTGTGACACGCCCGTGTCACAGGGCGTGTACCTTAAGCGGCGAAGAATCTGACAATTTCCAGTTTATCAACAATGTACACGGCCGGGTACATGCCCGTGACGGGTCGGTCACGCCCGTGACCTAGGGCGTGTAACCCGTGTCTCGACATCTCGTCGACCAAAATTGTCGACACTTCGACAAAGCTGGACACGCCCTGTGACACGCCCATGTCACAGGTCGTGTCCCCTCTCTCGACACCCGACACTCGACACTCGCCACTCGACACTCGACACTCGACACTCGACATAGCGGGATACGGCCCGTGACACTCCCGTGTCACAGGGCGTGTACCCCATTCGTCGAGCTCAACTCGCCGCAAGAAAATTCGTCGAGTCAAGGAGGTAACGCCCTGGGTCACACCCCGACACTCCCGTGTTGGCGGGCGTGTTCCTCCTGCAACTTCGTCGAACGAAGTTCGACGACCACAAAGCCAAACCGCATCCCGAGCTAGACACGCCCTGGGACACGCCCGTGTCCCAGGCCGTGTCACTCAAAAAATGACCATTTTTCACTGTTTTGAAAAGTGTTTCTATTTCGTCGTAGACCATTTCTTCCTTAAGAAATTTTTACCCCTTTTTGTTTTCTGTACACATCTTCCATACAATCAACCCGTTGAAAGCAACTTGACCCAGGCTCGCAAAGTGCAAGCATTCCCTAAGAGGCCTCACAGAGTCCCCAAAATTGGACTCCGGCTTGCTGGGGAATCGTGCAACTAGGCTACCAACACAACCACTCGAAAGCCCGCGTGAAAACCAAGCTCGAACAACGGTCAAAGCCAACGTAACGCCCATCAAGCGTATGCGATCATTCGATGAAAAATACGGGGTGTTACAGTCACTCCCCCTAACAAAAAGTTTTGCCTCGAAACTTTTCAATCATTCTTATATAAATCAAATGAGTAATCAAACAAAAACACCAATTCACATACCAGCTTATTTACGCGAATAGATGAGGGTGAGCCGCCCTCATCGTTGACTCGAGCTCCCACGTCGTGCTTTCCACATTCTGATTTTTCCATAGCACCTTGACCATAGGGATCTTCTTTTTTCGCAACACGCGCTCTTGGTAGTCCAAAATACGAATATGCATCTCTCAATACGAAAGGTTCGGCGCCAACTGCGGCACAACATCCAAAACTTGCCTATCATTCCACACACACTTGCGAAGTTGGCTGACATGAAACACGTCGTGAACACCAGAAAGTTCACGGGTACTTCTACTTTATACGTGGATGCACCAACTCGCGCAAGAATCTTCAAGGTACCCATATATCTTGGGTCTAATTTGTGCTCTTTTCCAAACCTTGTAATTCCAACCATTGGGGAGACTTTCAGGAAGACGAAATCCCCCACTGCAAACTCTACCTCCGACCTTCGCCGGTTGGCGTACTTTTCATTCCACTGACGGCAGAAACTTGCGCCGTAACATTTCTTTGAAGGCTTCCCACGAACATCCCGCCCCTAGGCTTTCCTTTTCTCGCAACCACCAACCTTTAGCTAACCCTTTTAGTTGCTAGGCGGCAAGCATCACCTTCTGGTCCTCGGTAACGGCAGAATAGACAAAAATCTCTTCCAACGTGATCACCCAATCATCCAAGATCACAAAGTCCGCTTTTCCATCATAGGTAGGTGGTCCAAGTCGCTGAAACTGCGAGATGAAAGTCATCGCAGGAGGAACCACAACTGGGGGTATCACTGCCACGGAAGGAGTAGAAAGAGCGGGGCCTTTGACAGTCTCTTGCACTCTTGGTGCTAGCCCAGACATCGCTGATGACATAGCTTGGAGCTGGGACTGCACTTCTTGCACCTGCCTCGTCAAAGCCTCATTACTTTGGCGTAGACTATCCATCAGAGCATTATTCCGCGTGCCCGAAGACTCTCCCTCAGATTGGGGAGTTTGCCTTGTCACTGGACGCTTCGACATCCTATAAACCATTTCACTCGATATCAAACTCAACCCAACAAGCAACACAAAACGACATTGTACAGACAAGACATATATAAATATGAACATCAACTGCTAACTTGCTCTGGGAGTTTGAGAATGATGTTATGCCTAGCCTAAAGATGACTCACCGTCATCCCACTAACTTGTGCCAAACCGATGACTGCATGACTGTATTTGACCCAAAACCATGTGCGTACAGGTGTCATCATGTAGATCTTTAGCTTGGCACGTTGTGCTCATGCAATGTTATGTTATGCGTGTTGTGCTATGCATTCTAGAAAAGACCTTAATGCATGCCATGAGCGGTCGTATGCATCACAATGCTATGCATCCCATACTACATAGCATTGCATGCAACTAATAAAAGAAAACGTGCTAGTAGCATCCATGTGGTGAGGTTATGCATCCCATACTACATAACCCGCACATGTTGCCCCTATGGTGGATCCATATACAACCACATATTATGCATCCCATACTACATAATATGCCCCATATACTACCATTTATGCCATGAGTGTAGTGTACGTGCTTCGGACAAGACATACTGATGGCACCTCTGTGTGTGTATGAGACAATGATGCATAATACGATTACATCGTATCAGAGTAAGAGGAACTACGGGTTATGATGTCACGTCGTGCAGGTCATAACTGCACACGCTCAGGCAAAACCTCGACGCTTACTTAGTAGTTGAAATCCATCAGTTGTATGTAAGAAAACCGTTTAGTTTGATGGCCGTATCCCTCGGCCTTATGGATCAAAACGTGTGTTTGTACGCGTCGGAAAATACTTTAGTTTACTTATGACGATCTTCTATATGCATTCTAGATTTATAATACTATAAGAAAGCATCCTTTTTATGTTATTTGGAAAATATTTGTTTAGGTGACCAAAACATGTTATGAATGCTATACAATAATAGGTTTTGTTTAGCTTAAAATACCTAATGCAACCTAGCATAAAACAGTCCCAAGAGCAAGTAGAGATCATTCTAATGATTCATAATAGCAGTATAACATTCATATATAGCAAGTAAAGAAAGCCACCAATGGGCGCCAACAAGCTGATACGAACTCATTGGGGCGTATGTATGTCTGTACAACAAAGTAAGAACTACCTCGCTAAGTAAGCTCGGCTAGCTCCAAAGAGACTCTACCCAAGCACTAGCCGCTCGACCGACTACACCCTGCACCTGAGGCATTCAAGAAAGAATACCTCAGCAATAATCAAAGCTACAAAAAGAGAGCATTACGTTCATAAAATATAACGAAGGTTCTTACCGACCCCGTAGAAGTTTCATATAAACGAGTAAAAAGAACAGGGTGGGCAATACACATGCCCATTCCATCATCTTTAGAACAAGAAACAACTCTACTAGTGAAACAAAAGCAGAGGTTAAGTTCGATTCCGCAAGGGTCTTTTGGTGGCGGCCCTAAAGTGGAACGCACCAATAAAAGCCAGCAAAAATCGGGGCCAAAACGGTGCTCTACACCACAAATCAAAACCCGGTGGCCACCAAGGCTGAAACCACACCACCCCTTACCGAATCCTCACACCAACGCTCCTGCCATGGTTCACAATTTTCCTGCAAAACTCACCATAATCCAAGCTATACCCGTTTCCGTTCATAGTCCTCACTCATGACTACAAATTACCCAAGTTATGTCAAACTTGAGAGAATTTGGGTTTCTACTTCACCATAAGCGAACCCCACAAGTAACAACATCGATTAAACACAACAAGCTATCAAATCATAGGAACAAGAAAGGTAGCTAATAGAGCAATATAAGATAAAACACGAAAAAAATGAGATGAACAAACAAGAAAGGTAGCTAATAGAGCAATATAAGATAAAACACGAAAAAAATGAGATGAACAATAGGTAAGCATCAAGCTTGGGAAAGTCTTGAAAGACAAGATAATTTATGCTTATGAGTCCTAAACAATAGTAGAGTAACAAGGCTAACCAAATTAGACAAAAGTGAGGTGCCAAACAAGAAGAACAAGCTAATAAAATTGAATGGGGGAAAACTAGCTAAACTTGCACAATCAAAAACAACAAGAAAACAAGATTGGCAATGGTGAAGAACACCGCTCGCCTGAACCGAGATGCCACCGCGATGGCTGCTCCTCTTTTTCTCCTTCACTCTCCTTAGCTTTTCACCCTTGCTTTCACTTTGAGAATGAAGAAGAAGGTGAAATGAGGAGGAGGAATCTCTTTTTCGGCCTTATTTCCTCCAGAACAGAGCTGGACCATTTGATCCAGAATCAAAGAAATGAACGGCTGAAAAAAAACTGGAAAAAATTGATTTTCGGCCCTGTCACGCCCTGTGACATGCCGTGTCACAGGGCGTGTACCTTAAGCGACGCAGAATCTGACAATTTCCAGTTTATCCACAAGGTACACGGCCGGGTACACGCCCGTGACAGGTCGGTCACGCCCGTGACCTAGGGCGTGTAACTCGTGTCTCGACATCTCGTCGACCAAAAGTGTCGACACTTCGACAAAGTTGGACACGCCCTGTGACACGCCCGTGTCACAGGCCGTGTCCCCTCTCTCGACACCCGACACTCGACACTCGACACTCGCCACTCGACACTCGACACTCGACATAGCGGGACACGGCCCGTGACACGCCCGTGTTATGGGGCGTGTACCCCATTCGTCGAGCTCAACTCGCCGCAAGAAAATTCGTCGAGTCAAGGAGGTCACACCCGGGGTCACGCCCCGACACGCCCGTGTTGGGGGGCGTGTTCCCCCCGAAACTTCGTCGAACGAAGTTCGACGACCACAAAGCCAAACCGCATCCCGAGCTAGACACGCCCTAGGACACGCCCGTGTCCCCGACCGTGTCACTCAAAAAATGACCATTTTTCACTGTATTGAAAAGTGTTTCTGTTTTGTCCTACACCATTTCTTCCTTAAGAACTTTTTACACCTTTTTGATTTTTGTACACATCTTTCATACAATCAACCCGTTGTGAGCAACTTGACCTAGGCTCGCAAAAGTGCAAGCATTCCCTAAGAGGCCTCACTAAGTCCCCAAAATTGGACTCCGACTTGCTGGGGAATCATGCAACTAGGCTACTAACACAGCCACTCGAAAGCCCGCATGAAAACCATGCTGAAACAATGGTCAAAGCCAACATAACACCCATCAAGCGTATGCAATCATTCGACGAAAAATACGGGGCGTTACAGTCACTCCCCCTAACAAAAAGTTTCGCCGCGAAACTTTTCAATCATTCTTATATAAATCAAATGAGTAATCAAACAAAAATACCAATTCACATACCAGCTTATTTACGAGAGCAGATGAGGGTGAGCCGCCGTCATCGTTGACTCGAGCTCCCACGTCGTGCTTTCCACATTCTGATTTCTCCATAGCACCTTGACCATAGGGATCTTCTTTTTCCGCAACACGCGCTCTTGGGAGTCCAAAATACGAATAGGCATCTCTACATACGAAAGGTTCGGCGCCAACTGCGGCACAACATCCAAAACTTGCATATCATTCCGCACACACTTGCGAAGTTGGCTGACATGAAACACGTCGTGAACACCAGGAAAGTTCACGGGTACTTCTACTATATTCGCGGATGCACCAACTAGCGCAAGAATCTTGAAGGGACCCACATATCTTGTTTCTAATTTGCGCTATTTTCCAAACTTGTAATTCCAACCATTGGGGAGACTTTCAGGAAGACGAAATCCCCCACTGCAATCTCTACCTCCGACCTTCGCCGGTTGGCGTACCTTTCATTCCACTTACGGCAGAAACTTACGCCGTAACATTTCTTTGAAGGCTTCCCACGAACATCCCGCCCCTAGGCTTTCATTTTCTCGCAACCACCAACCTTTAGCTAACAATTTTAGTTGATAGGCGGCAAGCAACACCTTCCGGTCCTCGGTAATGCTAGAATAGACAAACATCTCTTCCAACGTGATCACCCAATCATCCAAGATCACAAAGTACGCGTTTCCATCATAGGTAGGTGGTCTAAGTCGCTGAAACTGCGAGATGAAAGTCATCGCAGGAGGAACCACAACTGGGGGTATCACTGCCTCAGAAGGAGTATAAATAGCGGGGCCTCTGACAGTCTCATGCACTCTTGGTGCTAGCCTAGACATCCCTGATGATATAGCTTGGAGCTGGGACTGCACTTCCTGCACCTGCCTCATCAAAGCCTTATTGCTTTGGCGTAGACTATCCATCAGAGCATTATTCCGCGCGCCCGAAGACTCGCCCTCAGATTGGGGAGTCTGCCTTGTCACTGGACGCTTTGACATCCTATAAACCATTTCACTCGATATCAAACTCAACCCAACAAGCAACACTTAACGACGCTGAACAAACAAGACATATATAAATATGAACATCAACTACTAACTTGCTCTGGGAGTTTGAGAATGATGTTATGCCTAGCCTAAAGATGACTCACCGTCATCCCACTAACTTGTGTCTAACCGATGACTGCATGACTGTATTTGACCCAAAACCATGTGTGTACAGGTGTCATCATGTAGATCTTTAGCTTGGCACATTGTGCTCATGCAATGTTATGTAATGCGTGATGTGCTATGCATTCTAGAAAAGGCCTTAATGCATACCATGAGCGGTCATACGCATCACAATGTTATGCATCACATACTACATAGCATTTCATGCAACGAATAAAAGAAAACATGCTAGTCGCATCCATGTGGTGAGGTTATGCATCCCATACTACATAACCCGCACATGTTGCCCCTATGGTGGATCCATATACAACCACATATTATGCATCCCATACTACATTATATGCCCCGTATACTTCCGTTTATGCCATGAGTGTACTGTACGTGCTTCGGCCAAGACATACTGATGGAACCTCGGTGCTTGTATGAGACGATGATGCATAATACGATTACAAAAAGGCAAGTTTGCCCGATCAATTGTCAAGCAAACCTCCCTCTGATACCAACTGTCACAACCCGTATGTCCTCAACGAGTACATCGTATCAGAGTAAGAGGAACTACGGGTATGATGCCACGTCGTGTAGGGGATAACTTCACACGCTCAGGCAAAACCTCGACGCTTACTTAGTAGTTGAAATCCATCAGTTGTATGCAAGAAAACCGTTTAGTTTGATGGTCGTATCCCTCGACCTTATGGATCAAAACGTGTGTTTGTACGCGGCGGAAAATACTTTAGTTTACTTATGACGATCTTCTATATGCATTCTAGATTTATAATACTATAAGAAAGCATCCTTTTTATGTTATTTGGAAAATATTTGTTTAGGTGACCAAAACATGTTATGAATGCTATACAATAATACGTTTTGTTTAGCTTAAAATACCTAATGCAACCTAGCATAAAACAGTCCCAAGAGGAAGTAGAGATCATTCCAATGATTCATAATAGCAGTCTAACATTCATATGTAGCATTTAAAGAAAGCCAACAATGGGCGCCAACAAGCTGATACGAACCCATTGGGGCGTATGTATGTCTGTACAACAAAGTAAGAACTACCTCGCTAAGTAAGCTCGGTTAGCTCCAAAGAGACTCTACCTAAGCACTAGCCGCTCGACCGGCTACACCCTGTACCTGAGGCATTCAAGAAAGAACACCTCAGCAATCATCAAAGCTACAAAAAGAGATCATTACGTTTATAAAATATAACGAAGGGGCTTACCGACCCCCTAGAAGTTTCATATAAACGAGTAAAAAGAACAGGGTGGGAAATAAGTGTTAAACACTGCCAACCCAACATGTAACGCATCAAGTGCATGAAATTCTCATCAAGTCCTGCTCAACCCGCAGGAGCAAAAATGCAATACACATGCCCATTCCATCATCTTTAAAACAAGAAACAACTCTACTAGTGAAACATAAGCAGCGGTTAAGTTCGATTTCGCAAGGGTCTTTTGGTGGCGGCCCTAAAGTGGAACGCACCAATAAAAGCCAGCCCAAATCGGGGCCAAAACGGTGTTATACACCACAAATTAAAACCCGGTGGCCACCAAGGCTGAAACCACACCACCCCTTACCGAATACTCACACCAACGCTCCTGTCATGGTTCACAATTCGCGTGCAAAACTCACGATAATCCAAGCTATACCCATTTCCGTTCCTCGTCCTCACTCATGACTACAAATTACCCAAGTTATGTCAAACTTGAGAGTTTGGGTTTCTACTTCACCATAAGCGAACCCCACAACTAACAACATCGATTAAACACAACAAGCTAGCGAATCATAGGAACAAGAAAGGTAGCTAATAGAGTAATATAAGATAAAACACGAAAAAAATGAGATGAACAAACAAGAAAGGTAGCTAATAGAGCAATATAAGATTAAACACGAAAAAAAATGAGATGAACAATAGGTAAGCATCTAGCTTGGGAAAGTCTTCAAAGACAAGATAATTTATGCTTATGAGTCCTAAACAATAGTAGAGTAACAAGGCTAACCAATTTAGACAAAAGTGAGGTTCCAAACAAGAAAAACAAGCTAATAAAATTGAATGGGGGGGAAAACTAGCTAAACTTGCACAATCAAAAACAACAAGAAAACAAGATTGGCAAGGGTGAAGAACACCGCTTTCCTGAACCGAGATGACACCGCGATGGCTGCTCCTCTGAAAGTGCAGCTAGATCTGATATACTCTAGAGGGGGAGTGAATAGAGTATATGGTGCTTGAAAACTTTTTACAACAATTGTTGTAATCTGAGTGAACAGGGAAGCAAATAATAAATCTAATCACAGAACTAAACAAATGACAAACTAATCACAGAACAATCACAAAACAATCACAGACAGAAACAAAAATAAAGACAAGCAATCCAGAAGACACAAGGAACTATAGTGGTTCCCCTAAACTTGGGTACATCCACTCTTCTACCACCCTAGGTAGGAATCCACTGCAGGATGAGTTGATCAGGTGTCCTGGGCACCAATGAGCTTTTGATAAGGTGCTCAAAAACCAAATCAGATTTTTTGATCAGGTGTCTTGCCACCAATGAGCTTTTGACAAGGTGCTCAAAAACCAAGCTCAAACTTTTGAAGGGAGTTTGAGAAACCCTTTACAGATATGGGGATGAGAGAGTGATGGAAGTCTTCTCTTTCTCAAACAGCTGAGAAGACTAAGTGGATTTGATGATGTCAAAGCTCCCCCTGAGTCCTTGAGATGTTCAGGAAAAGAAGTTTTGTTGTATGGTGATAGGCCTTCAGAAGTTGATCTCCAGCAAAAGATGATTTCAGCAACAGCTGAAATGTTAGGTGTCTGGAGTATTGAAAGATGTTGACCATGAACACTTGAGATAAGAAAGATCAGAAGATTTCAGAAAATTTGATCTCCCTGGATGTGTGTTCTTCAGAGAATTCTTTGAGATAGGGAATATTTTGTGCTTGTTCTTCTTGTCTGTGTTCTGAGGATTATTGATATCTGTCACAGAGAGATTCAAAAATTCTTGTCTTTTATTCTCTGGTACTGAATAGAAAAACATCCTCTGTCAAGAATAGTCGTTGGACTGCATTAATTGCATCCTTAATTGCAAAATATCTTCTAGAGGAAAGTCCACAGAAATATTCCTTGATAATCCCTTGAAACTTGGTCCATAAATAAATGAAAACGGCTAGAAAATCTTCTGAATTAATTGCAGAATAACTCCTTAACTGATCTGAATTTGAATCTTGAAAAATCCTTGAAGTTATCGGAAAATCGTCGAACTGAGCTCTGTTATCGTCGAACTGAGCTCAGCAATAGAGATCCAATACAGAGTCAAGATCGTCGAACTGAGCTCGCAGATCGTCGAATGGAGTTCGACGATATGCGGAAGTTGAGCTCAGCGATCGTCGAATGGAGTTCGACGATCTGTCGAAGTTGAGCTAGACGATCGTCGATCGGAGTTCGACGAATCGTCGTGATGAGCTCGACGATATGACTTAGTCTCAAACTGAAAAAGTCTTGGTCTTGAGGGCAGCTTCCAAACCTAGACTTCTAACCCTTAGACTCAATTCTAATTGACCTTTTGAGCTATACAGGAGGTCAAACATTGGTTTCCTAGAGACATAGTGATCTTGACCCAAATCAGTAATAGGGTGTTCCAACAATCTCCCCCTATTTGGGTTAGGATTACTATTTACAGAGTTTGAAAAATAAAATAAAATAACAGCATACAAGCAACAATACAGAAAAGCAAAAAGCTGGACATTGCAGAACCACAGATATATGTCATCCCAGATAATAATCAGAAATCAGAGTGATTGTCACCTTACATAATCATTTCTTTTCCTTGCTCTTAATGAGTTTGATTTCTCTGTTGGGGTTGAGAGCCTCCTTCTTTGATCTTGTATCATCTGCTACACCTAAAGAGGTTTGCTGTTTGGGCCTGGGAACTACAACTTAAGGATGCAGCTCCATGTATCTTTCAGAATCAAAGAATTTGCTTGACCCATATCTTTCCAACTCTTTCTTTCTCTATTCAGACATTGTAGTGATGTTGGAGGAGTATTTTCCTTGCTCTATAGCTTTCTTGATCTGATCCAGTGCAGCAAGCTCTTTCATCCTTGCAGTCCAAGCAGCTGGATTGTTCTCAGGGTCTTCAAATGGCACTGCTGGCTCATATCTATTAGAAGGGTTATCTTGAGGAGGCCTGAATGAAACTATTTCCTTAAATTTATAGGGAAAAGGACCAGAGGTTGTGTCAGATGATGTTTGTCCTTCCCTGGAGTAGGGATGTTGCCTTGAATATCCTTTAGAATAAACCTGGACTTCTCTTTGATTGCCTCTATAGCCTCCTCTTCTGGATTGAGAACCCCTGGACTGGCTTCCCCTATGATAGGATCTTGCATGTGGCTGATTGGGGGTTTGGCTTTTGGCAGAGGGTTGAGCAGCTAAACTTCCACCTGCACCTGCATCAGGAGGAGGTGGTGGAGGAGGATGAGAATGTTGAAATTGAGAAGAGCCCTTTTCATATTTCCTTTTCTTATTCATTGCTTTGAGTTGATTCTTTGAGTACTGCATCCAGTGCTCAGTTATGGGGCAATCATGAAGAATATAATATGGTATGTCATTATTGTCCTTGACCTTGGCTGGAGGTACTCTCTTCATGGCTTTGCTCCTTGCCTTTCTCTTTCTGGCAATGGTAGCAGAAGAATCATCAGAATCTGTCTTGAACTCATCACTTTCAGAACTTTGATCATCATAAAGAGCATCAATCTTTTTCATCAAATCTTGCTTGAGCTGGATTGAAGCAGATACAGAACTGGTAACAGGAGTTGAAGCAGCAGCAACAACAGCATATACTAAAGGTTGTGGAGCAGTAATAGCAGCAGTTGGGGCAGCAGCAGTTTCACTTACAGAAGCAGCAATATCAGCAACATAAACATCATCAGAAAATACAGAGGGCTCAACATCATGTGCCTCTGTCATAAGGATATCAGTAGAAACTGGAACAGCAGTAGCAGCAGCACAGACAGCACTAATAACAACAGATGCATCAACACTCTCTTCAGTAGGAGGGACAGCAGCATATACTGACTTAACAAAGGAGGTGATGATGCTGGGGTCACAGCAAGAGAAGGGCACAAGGGCCTTGGACAAATCCTCTGGGTGCTGGATAGTAACTCTCTCTGGAAGACAAGCTTTCTCTGGAAGACAACTGAAATACATTGAATCAAATTCTGAGAGCAAGGACCTGATGTCCACTGGAAATACTGCAACAGGAGGTGGAACTGGATCTTGAAGAGCAGCAGCAACAACAACAACAACAAAAGCTGAAGAAACAGCAAGAATAGCAGCAGGCAGGCTCACTTCATAGGGCATCTCCCCCTGCCTGGATTCAGACAGAGCTGGATCAAGGCACCCTGCTGAAGGGGATGCCTGAGGGAATAAAGAGTAGAGCCTGGCAGAAAGGGTTGCTACTGACTGGAGTAATGGAGCTAAGGAGGTCTCCAAAAGAAGAGATATCCTGGGGGCTAGCAAGTCATAAATCCTGTCAGCAAGGGCTGGAAGATCTACTTGCTCAGTAGTGACTGGAGCAGAGGTAGAGGATGGAGGTGTAGTTGTTGAGGATGGTAGTGGAGAGCTAGTGTATTGGGGAATGGATGGTTGAGGTGTGGGTAAGGTGGATATGGAGGACAGTGGGATGGAGATGGAGGGTGTGAAGGTGGGTTGATCAATGATTTCTTGCAGAAGATCTTGGTAAGATGTTGAGGATGAGGGCAGCTCAGGAGGAGAGGAGGGTGAGTCATCCATGAAGGAATCATCAATGAGGTTGAATGAGGGAATGGAGGGTGATGAAGTGGCAGTATCTGGATGAGGGTAAGAGTATAATGGATGGAATTGTTCTTCTGTGGGTAGTAGAGTAGGGATTGGAGATGGTGTAGAGGTTGGAGAGGGGCTGGAGATGATGATGGTGGATGGAATTGGAGGAGATGGAATTGGAGGAGGAGGAGGAGGAGAGGCAGCAGCAGGCAGGTCATCTGCAGGGGCAGAGACCTGAGGGGAAGTGACTATGACAGTCCTGGTGCCTGAAGGTGTGCTGGAAGAGGGCCTGCTGGGCTTGATGATCTGCCTGTCCCATTTACCAAATAGGGCACAGGACAGTCTCTTAGAAGCATTAATGTGTATCCCAGAGGATACTAGCAATGCAAGGCACCTATGCTGCAGAAACAGTCCTAAAATCCTTCCAAAATTTACAAAACTCTTGTTAATTTTCTTCTTAATTAGGTCAAAGAAGACCTCTCCCCAGTTCAAATTCTTCCTGTCCACTATGGCTCCCATTAAGTAGAGCTGATACCTGGAAATTGTATCATGGGCAGAGTGCTTAGCCAATAGGACCTTTCCAACTACATCAGCCAGGAATCTGTATTCCACAAACAGATTCATTTTCAACAGCTTGCTAGGGTTAGCCTCAGAATGACCCATTCTTGCAATCAAGTCAGCATATTCTTCTCCAGATAAATCAGTAGAATCTCCACCAATACTTAACTCAAAAACCTCTGTCAGAATTGTTGGGGTCAAGGGTACTTGTGTGCCAGAGATTGATCCAACAATGGTGTTTTGATCCTGATTGTGGGCAGTGTAGACCCACTCTTTAATCTCATCAGTAGCAAGCTTAATCCTTGTGGTCATGATTGCAGCAAGTTTCTGTTCTTTGAATAGCTCTAAGATATCCTGGAAAACCTGATCTGTCGTGCTGAAGGATTCCATGTCTATGTCGAAGCCGGCATCAAATTTCATGGCGGCGAGAACAGCAACAGAAATAGCCATAGTTACCTGCAAAGATTCAACAAACAAAACGACCAAGTGCAGAAATGTTTGGAGGGAAAGAATGTTTTTGCAGATAAATCGAAAGCGTAAATGAGAACGACGACGAAAAATGAATTTTATATTAGGGTTCGATGCAGAAATGGAAAGATCGTTGAACTCAGTTCGACGATCGGGGCTTCTAAAGGAAACTGAAGAGTCTTCAATATCGCCGATCTCCGTTCGACGATATTGGAGAGCGTCGAGCTCTGTTCGACGATCGTTCAGAGAACAAAATCGTCGAGCGTCGTTCGACGATCGCTGACCGGAAGAGATAGTTCATACTATCTGAGAAACGTTGAACTCAGATCGACGATTTCAGACATCGTCGATCTCCGTTCGACGATCTGGGGGAAAATCGTCGAGCGCAGTTCAGAGACCAGAAAAACTCTAGACACTAAGAAAACTCAAGATTTTTGCCTAGTCTTGGTCAATTTTAAAACTTTTAAAATCTTGGATATTATTTAAGACTTCCTCCATCTAACATTCCTAACTGATTTAGGAAGAAGGTGTGTTTCTTTTCATCCAAGGGCTTGGTGAAAATATCTCCCCTTTGTAAATCAGTTGGGATATATTGTAGTTCAATTTTATTCTTTTCAACATTATCCCTTAAGAAATGATGTCTAATCTCTATGTGTTTTGTCCTACTATGGAGGACTGGATTTTGAGCTATAGAAATAGCACTGGTGTTATCACAAAAGATTTTAGACTTCTCTAAGTTATAGCCATAGTCTATGAGTTGGTTTTGAATCCACAAGATTTGTGAACAACAACTGACTGCTGCCATATATTCAGCTTCAGCAGTTGAAGTTGACACAGAAGTTTGTTTCTTACAAAACCAAGAGACAAGTCTGTCACCAAGGAACTGACAAGTTCCACTGGTGCTTTTCTTGTCAATTCTGCATCCAGCATAATCAGCATCAGAAAATCCAGTTAAATCAAATGCTGAATCTTTTGGATACCAGAGACCTAGATTTGGACAACTTTTAACATACCTGAAAATCCTCTTTACTAATGTTAGGTGTGACTCTCTAGGGATTACTTGGAACCTAGCACATATACATGTAGCAAACATTATATCTGTTCTACTAGCTGTAAGGTACAGTAAAGAGCCAATCATTGCTCTATATGTTGTCTGATCAACATGTTTCCCATGCTCATCGGCATCCAATACAGCATTAGTAGGCATAGGTGTTTTCATACAAGATGCTTCAAACATGCCAAATTTCTTAACCAATTCATTTGCATACTTGGTTTGAGAAATAAAGATGCCTTCAGCATGCTGTTTGACTTGCAATCCTAGGAAGAAGGATAGCTCACCCATGCTACTCATCTCAAATTTAGAATGCATTAGGTTGGAAAACCTTCTGCACAATTTTGAGTCAGTATAACCAAAAATAATATCATCTACATAGATCTGTACTAGTAGGGTATGAGACTTATGGGTTCTAATGAAAAGAGTTTGGTCTACTCTACCCCTTATAAATCTATTTCCAAAAGAAAGCATGCTAGGGTCTCATACCATGCTCTAGGAGCTTGCTTGAGACCATATAATGCTTTGTTCAATTTAAAAACATAATCAGTATAAGTTGGAGAGATAAAACCTGGAGGTTGTCTGACATATACTTCTTCTTTGATGTCTCCATTGAGAAATGCACTTTTGACATCCATCTGATATACTTTGAATCCTTTATGTGCTGCATAAGCTAAAAAGATTCTGATGGCTTCCAATCTTGCAACTGGTGCAAAAGTCTGGTCATAGTCTATTCCTTCTTCTTGAGAATATCCCTGAGCAACTAGCCTTGCCTTGTTCCTTATAATTACTCCTTGATCATCCAGTTTGTTTCTGAACACCCACTTTGTTCCAACAATGGAGTGATCCTTAGGCTTTGGCACTAGTTCCCACACTTTGTTCCTTTCAAATTGATACAACTCTTCTTGCATTGCAATGATCCAGTGTGGATCTTGCTCTGCATCTTGAATGGACTGAGGTTCAATTTGAGATAGGAAGCAGGTGTGCAACAGGTCTTGGTTGACCTGATTTCTGGTTTGCACACCAGCTGAGATGTCTCCAATTATTTGGGAAATTAGATGGTCTCTTGATGTTACTATATCAACAGGGGGTGTTGATTGTTCACCAACCTGTGTTGTTGTTTCCTCTTGTGGTATAACAACTGGCTCTTCAAGTTGTTCTTCAATATGTTGAATACTTTCTTCATCTTCACTGCTTTCATCCTTTTGGGTAACCTGTAACTTGTTCAAGTCTTCAACTAGAGAATGTTCCTGCAAAGGCCCTATGGTAGAAGAGATCTTCTCCTTGAAAGACATGTTAGATTCATCAAATGATATATGAACAGATTCCTCAATTTTTAGGGATGATTTATTATAAACCCTCTAAGTCTTGCTGATCATGGAGTATCCCAGAAACACACCTTCATCAGCTTTAGCTTGAAATTTTGCTAAATATTTCTTGTCATTATTATGTATATAGAAAATACAACCAAAAACTCTAAAATAATCAACTTTAGGTTTCTTCCCTTTGAGTAATTCATAGGGAGTCTTTCCCTTTAGTTTATGTATCAAACTTATATTCAGCACATAGTTGGAGGTGTTCACTGCCTCTGCCCAAAAGGATAGAGGAAGATGAGCATCTGACAACAATGTAGTGGCAGATTCAATAAGGGTTCTATTTTTCATTTCAGCTACCCCATTTTGTCGAGGAGTTCTAGGAGCTGAGAAAGTATGTCTGATCCCTTCACTCTGACAGAACTCTTGCATAAGAAGAGTATCAAACTCTGTCCCATGATCACTTCTGATCAGGGCAATGTGAGTATTGAACTCAATCTGTATACATTTGAGAAACTTTGTCAGACACTTAAAGTTATCAGACTTCTTCCTTAGAAAGAACACCCAAGTGAATCTAGAGAAGTCATATATAACTACTAAAGTGTAAGATTTCCCTCCTAGGCTTTGTACTGTGATGGGTCCAAAAAGATCAATGTGTAACAGATACAATAACCTAGTTGAATCACTCTTATTAAGTGACTTAAAACTGTTTTTAGTTTGCTTGCCTAATTGACAAGCCCTGTAGAGTCCTTCCTTCTTGTAGGGTCCAGAAGGTAGTCCTCTAACAAGGTTGTCCTTGGATAGCCTAGCAATAGTTCTAAGGTTTAGGTGACCTAGTCTCTTATGTCATAAAATATTTGGTCTACAAACAGAATTGAAGAGGCAAATATCTACATCTGTTGAAAGAAAATCTACTAGATAGATATTACCTTTCCTTTTACCTGTCAACACAGTTGTGTTGTCCTCTAACTTGATTTTGCATAATGCTTTGCTGAAGGTCACCTGGTAGCCTTCATCATACAGCTAACTGATGCTTATTAAGTTGTGTTTCAGTCCTTCCACATAAGCTACCTTCTTGAATGTTACTGATCCAATCTGGACTGCACCATATCCTTTGATTTGTCCAAAGTTTGAATCACCAAAGATAACTTTGGGTCCATGTTTGGCTCTAAAGGATGTGAGGTTGTCCTTATTTCCTGTCATGTGCTTAGAGCACCCACTATCCAAGTACCATTGCTGGTTAGATGTTGGATAGGTCTTCACCTGCACATAAAATAATTCATTTGTTTCTGACCCAGTTTACCTTGGGCCTAGGTTGATAACCTTTAAACTCTGAAATAAAATACATCCCAGGTTGACTCTTATAACCTTTAGGATGATATCTCCTTGGAGGTATAATCCATTCAGTATAAGGGTTAAAGATTTGGGATGAAGGACCCTTAGGATTGGATTTTGATTTGCCCTTAAAAGAATTTCCAGAGCTCTGACCTCTGTTCGACGATCGTAGAGCTGCGTTCGATGATCTTGGGTCAGATCATCGAGCTCCGTTCGACGGTTGACTATGGCAGAGTTCAGGAACTTGAGATCGTCGACCTGAGTTCGACGATTTTTCCTGAGATCATCGATCTACGTTCGGCGATCGTCGATCTCCGTTCGACGATTTTTACTGGGACTTAGTTTTCTTGGGCAGATCAGAATTTTTCCTAGCTACCTCTACAACTCCCTTTCCTTTATCAGAAATGAATTTAATTGGAGTTGTTAGAACTATGGGTTGGCTGGATGAAGCACCCAAGCCCAGTGTACTATTAAATCTGGAGTTCACTGTGCTTGTGATGTCCATCAGCTTGATACTTCTCCCATTAAGGGATTCTTCAAGCTTCCTGGCCTCAGATAGCTCACTTTTCAGTGAAGCTATCTACTCCCTACAGCACTCCAACTCCTGAGAGAGTTTGAGGTTTTCTGACTTTAAGGTATTATGTTCAGATAAATGATTTCTGAGAGAGATAATTTCTTTCTCAGATTTTAGCAGATCTAAACATAATGTTTTAAACTCAGACTTAAAGTCCTCTGAGTTAAAATTAAATGAACTAATTACCTGATCTTCTTCAGGTTGAGTCTCTGAATCTGACTCTGACTCTTCTTCTTCTGAATTATATTGAGAGGCATTGATTGCCATCATGCAGAACTCTTTCTCTTCTGCATCATCTTCATCATCACTGGAGCTAGATGAGGCTTCTGACTCCTCTTCAGTCTCACTCCAGGATTCAGCAACAAACCCCTTTCTTGTGTGTTTGTTTTTTCTTGAGGAGGGTTTGCCATTGCCATTTCTCTTGGAGTCTTTCTCCTTTATTCTCTCTTTCTTGTCCCTTCTGTCCTTGTTTTTGTTTTCTGGACAGTCAGGAACAATGTGCCCTAATGTGCCCTAGTTTCCTACAACCAAAGAAGACAATTTCTTAATTATTAATTGACTTATCATACCTTGGCTTATCATGCTCCTTGCATGATCTACTTCTGAAGTCCTTTCTGGCCATCTTGTAAAATCTTTTGGCCAACAGACTGAGCAGTTCATCATTGCCTGTGACTTTGTCTTCAGGTTGATCTTTAGTTGCCTTGAAGGCTATTGTCTTCTCTTTTCTTGTGGCTGGTGAGGCAGCCTTCTGTTCTTCTTCTCTATTCTTGATGAGTAGCTCATAAGATTTGAGCTTACCCAATAGAGCTTCTGTGGTGATCTCATTCAAACTTCTGGCATCCTTGATTGGCCAGATTCTTGAATCCCAAGTGCTAGGGAAGCACATTAGAATTTTGTCATTAAGTTCAGTTAGTGAGATCTCTTTATCCAAGGTCCTGAGTTCACTGACTATTAGACTGAACCTGTTGTACATATCCCCAACTGACTCAGCTTCTCCCTGCTTGAAATTCTCATATTGAGATATGAGGTGGGATCTCCTGTCCTTTCTCTCATCAGCTAAGCCTGAGACTATTTCAGAGAGTTTATCCCAGATTTCCTTTACTGAATTGCATTCAGCCACCTTTTGAAAGATGTCATCAGACATTGTCTGGGCTAATATGTTCATAGCCTTGACATCAGCTACCTTCCATTTCTTGATATCAGCATCTGTTCCTAATGGAGGTGGAACAACATTTGTACTTGAGTTCTCTGGAGGTCTTGGACAAACTGTCAAAACAGAGTTGAAAATATCCTCGTCAATAGAATTCATGTATAATCTGATCCTTGCTTTCCAAAGTGCAAACTTGGATAGATTGCACACTGGAGGTCTGGTGCTAGCATAATCTTTATTTTGGGCCATGATTTGTGAAAACAAAGTCTAATACTAAACTCAAAAGAAAACAGATCTAACTAGAAATTTTTGGGTTCAGGTGTTAGCCTGTGCAACCACCAAGGTGTGGTATGTATAACCAACCTCGCTCTGATACCAATTGAAAGTGCAGCTAGATCTGATATACTCTAGAGAGGGGGTGAATAGAGTATATGGTGCTTGAAAACTTTTTACAACATTTGTTGTAATCTGAGTGAACAGGGAAGCAAATAATAAATCTAATCACAGAACTAAACTAATCACAAACTAATCACAGAACAATCACAGAACAATCACAGTCAGAAATAAAAATAAAGACAAGCAATCCAGAAGACACAAGGAACTATAGTGGTTCCCCTAAACTTGGGTACATCCACTCTTCTACCACCCTAGGTAGGAATCCACTGCAGTATGAGTTGATTAGGTGTCCTGGGCACCAATGAGCTTTTGATAAGGTGCTCAAAAACCAAATCAGATTTTTTGATCAGGTGTCTTGCCACCAATGAGCTTTTGACAAGGTGCTCAAAAACCAAGCTCAAACTTTTGAAGGTAGTTTGAGAAACCCTTTACAGAGATGGGGATGAGAGGGTGATGGAAGTCTTCTCTTTCTCAAACAGCTGAGAAGACTAAGTGGATTTGATGGTGTCAAAGCTCCCCCTAAGTCCTTGAGATGTTCAGGAAAAGAAGTTTTGTTGTAGGGTGATAGGCCTTCAGAAGTTGATCTCCAGCAAAAGATGATTTCAGCAACAGCTGAAATGTTAGGTGTCTGGAGTCTTGAAAGATGTTGGCCTTGAACACTTGAGATAAGAAAGATCAGAAGATTTCAGAAAATTTGATCCCCCTGGATGTGTGTTCTTCAGAGAATTCTTTGAGACAGGGAATATTTTTTATGCTTGTTCTTCTTGTTTGTGTTCTGAGGATTATTGATATCTGTCACAGAGAGATTCAAAAATTCTTGTCTTTTATTCTCTGGTACTGAATAGAAAAACATCCTCTATCAAGAATAGTCGTTGGCCTGCATTAATTGCATCCTTAATTGCAAAATGTCTTCTTTAGGAAATTCCACAGAAATATTCCTTGATAATCCCTTGAAACTTGGTCTAGAAATAAATGAAAACGACTAGAAAATCTTCTGAATTAATTGCAGAATAACTGCTTAACTGATCTGAATTTGAATCTTGAAAAATCCTTGAAGTTATCGGAAAATCGTCGAACTGAGCTCTGCTATCGTCGAACTGAGCTCAGCGATAGAGATCCAATACAGAGCCAAGATCGTCGAAATGAGCTCGCAGATCGTCGAATGGAGTTCGACGATATGCGGAAGTTGAGCTCAGCGATCGTCGAATGGAGTTCGACGATCTGTCGAAGTTGAGCTAGACGATCGTCGATCAGAGTTCGACGAATCGTCGTGTTGAGCTCGACGATATGACTTAGTATCAAACTGAAAAGTCTTGGTCTTGAGGGCAGCTTCCAAACCTAGACTTCTAACCCTTAGACTCAATTCTAATTGACCTTTTGAGCTATACAGGAGGTCAAACATTGGTTTCCTAGAGACATTGTGATCCTGACCCAAATCAGTAATAGGGTGTTCCAACATCCTCTTTTTCTCCTTCCCTTTCCTTAGCTTTTCTCCCTTTCTTTCACTTTGAGAATGAAGAAGAAGGTGAAATGAGGAGGAGGAATCTCTTTTTTGGCCTTATTTCCCCCAGAATAGAGCTGGACCATTTGATCCAAAATCAAAGAAATGAACGGCACAAAAAACTGCAAAAATTGATTTTTGGCCCTGTCACGCCCTGGGACACGCCCGTGTCATAGGGCGTGTACCTTAAGTGGCGCAGAATCCGACAATTTCCAGTTTATCCACAAGGTACACGGTCGGGTACACGCCCGTGACGGGTCGTTCACACCCGTGACCTAGGGCGTGTAACCCGTGTCTCGACATCTCGTCGACCAAAAGTGTCGACACTTCGACAAAGCTGGACACGCCCTGTGACACGCCCGTGTCACAGGCTGTGTCCCCTCTCTTGACACCCGACACTCGACACTCGACACTCGCCACTTGACACTCGACACTCGACACTCGACATAGTGGGACACGGCCCGTGACACACCCGTGTCACGGGGTGTGTCCCCCATTCGTCGAGCTCAACTCGCCGCAAGAAAATTCGTCGAGTCAAGGAGGTCACGCCCCAGGTCACGCCCTGGGTCACGCCCCGACACGCCCATGTTGGGGGGCGTGTTCCTCCCGTAACTTCGTCGAACGAAGTTCGACGACCACAAAGTCAAACCGCATCCCGAGCTAGACACGCCTTGGGACACGCCCGTGTCCCAGGCCGTGTCACTCAAAAAATGACCATTTTTCACTGTTTTGAAAAGTGTTTCTGTTTCGTCCTAGACCATTTCTTCCTTAAGAACTTTTTACCCCTTTTTGTTTTCTATACACATCTTCCATACAATCAACCTGTTGGGAGCAACTTGACCCAGGCTCGCAAAAGTGCAAGCATTCCCTAAGAGGCCTCACCAAGTCCCCAAAATTGGACTCCGGCTTGCTGGGGAATCGTGCAACTAGGCTACCAACACAGCTACTCGAAAGCCAGCGTGAAAACCATGCTCGAACAACGGACAAAGCCAACGTAACGCTCATCAAGCGTATGCAATCATTCGACGAAAATACGGGGCGTTACAATATGTTACCCTCCCATTGAATCCTTTATACATCATATTATTATTTTATTATAAGTGATGTATATCATTGACTAAGGGTTATGACTTCTCCAAATAGGGGGAGATTGTTGGGTACATTGAAAAATGTGTACCAGATTTGGAGAAGCCTCACCTAACTCAGTGGTATGCATCAAGTTGTATTTGATGTTGTATGGAGTTATCATGTGCGGGTTAAGTAAATTGAAGAAATATTTTCCTAAGTACACGTGTCGACACTTGAGAATGGATGTGTCGACACCAAGGGCCAGATTCTGTCGACACCCAGAATTTATGTCGACACACAAAAAAATTTTCGACAACGTTGTGTCGACACCAAGGGCTAGATTGTGTCGACATCAACAGGATTTGTGTCGACACATAAAGAAGCTGTCGACACATTCCAGAATTCTATCGACAATGACTGTATCGACACACAGAACTTGTGTCGACACACACCAGAATTCTGTCAACACCCAGAAGTTATGTCCACAGTGAAAGCAGAAACTGTGTTGACACACAGAATTTATGTCGACACTGAAAGCAGAAGCTGTGTCGACACCCAGAAGTTATGTCGACACTGGAAGCAGAAGCTGTGTCGACACCCAGAAGTTATGTCGACACTGGAAGCAGAAGCTGTGTCGACACACAGGACTTGTGTCGACACATTTAATAGATGCTGTGTCGAGTACCAGAAGAATGACTATGTCAACACATGGAGTGTTGTGTCGACATCATCAAGACTTGTGTCGACACTTAGTCTATTTGTGTCGACATATGTGAAGCAGTTTGCTGAGTGGTTAATGCTGAGTTGGAAAGCCTTAACCAACTGGTCTGACACTTTTGTCAGAACTGTCAGAAGACTGTTACAAACCGGATCAGCCGGTAATCAGGAGGAAACTCTATATAAAGGACTGGCTCGATACAACATAAATCAAGTGTAGTAGTGAAGTAGTGAAAAAATAGAGAAGAGAAGCAAGGAACACTACATTAAGAAGTGAATTCTTCAGAGAGAAGTTTTCTACAACAAGAAAAGGGGAAACCCTTACGAAGGGAGATCCAGATCAGTCTGTAAGGAAGATTCAAATTTCATTCTGAATTAAAGAAGGAAGCTACCTGAAGATCAACTTCTACATCATGTGAAGATCAACCTTATTTTGTTCTATCAAGAAGCTTTGAAACGGCTAAGTCAGGTTGGATCTGAAGATCAGTCCATTCAAGAACTGATCGAGAAGCTCACCAGTGAAGAGATTCATCTGGTGTAATTTCTGTATCACATTATCAAATTATTTCTGGTAGGATCTATTGTTAGATCTGAGTTGTAAGCATGTAATTATAAATGCTGAGGTAGGGCCTTTGCCTGAGCTGTGTGAGTGGGATGTCACTCTGAGTTGTAGGCCTGTGAGAGAGGCTGAGGTAGGGCTGTTTCCTGAGTTGTAGGAGTGGGGTTTCACTCTGAGTTGTAGGCATGTGAAAGAGGCTGAGGTAGGCCTTGTGCCCGAGTTGTAGGAGTGTGGATTCACTCTGAGTTGTAGGAACCATTCTTGGTTATTAGCTGTAAGATCTGCGGATCTGAGAAGTGGAAGTAAGTTAGGCTGAATCCAGTTCATTACTGGATAGGCGAAGGGGGAAAGTGGAGGTACCCAGACCTTGGGGAACCACTGAAAATCTGGTTTATGTTGTGCTGTGTTCATTATTCTGTGATTTGAATTGCTGTAGTGATGAGATAAATTTTGTTATTTGCCTAAAGTTTTTGAAGAAAAATTTAGAACCTATTCACCCCCCTAGGTGTCTAGGCTCTTGAAATCAAGTCTTTCACCAGCTTCTATTTTGATACTGCTTTGTTTTCCTATGCTTTCGTCCTCCTACTCGGTGCCTACGAGTCGCGGGGGTGAGGCGAGGACGATAATGGCTTAGTCTTTATGACTAACGGTCGGTTGTGACCGTATCATTTTAGGAGCTCGAGGAGATGGAGCACCAGCACGACCAGCAGGAGGAGGTGGCAGGACTTGAGGAGCTGATACCACCTACTACTACTACTGCAGCCCAGCTTCAGGTGATGACGAGTGTGCTTTTTTAGAGTTGCTTCCACATAGTGTTATAGTGAGAGAGTGAGCTTTACTATTCATTTTTGGCATGTACTGGCATAAGCCCTTCTCTCTTTTTGTACTCATTGTTGACTATTGTACCTTTTCATTATATATATGATGTTATTGCTGTGACTTTTGGACTTGCTAGTTTTATTTCTGCTGCACTTCTCTTCTCAATTGGCCTACAGGTAAATGATCGTACTAGCCGGCAAGATCGACGTCTTCTGGTGTCGACTAGCTCGTGTGTTAGTGTCACCGTAAGGTGGCTGTTCTGGGCATAGGACCGGGTTAACTCCTTGGTAAGGGGAGGGGTCTTACAAAATCTCCCCCACTTAAAGAATTTCGTCCTGAAATTATATAAAGATACACTAAAATTTAATTGTTACCTGAGTGGAATAACTTGGGATATTCTTCCAACATAGTTTGCTCTCGCTCCCAAGAAAGCTCCTCGCGGTCGCAGTTATCCCATCGGACTTTAACCATTCGGATTTCCTTATTGCGGAGTTGCTTAACCCCAAAATCCTCAATACATACTGACTTGACCATGGTCATCAACCCATATTCAACCGACACTTGATCGACCGTAATTATCTACGAAGACTCTTGTATCACCTTCTGCAACACCGATACGTGGAACACATCATGTAGCCCACTCAACTCCACCAATAGCTTCAAACGATACGCTGCTTCCCCAACATGCTCCGGGATTTCAAACAGTCCAAGGTATCTCGGACTCAGCTTCTTCAGGCATCGAACCCGTGAAACACCCTTGAACGGATTGATTTTCAAATACACCCAGTCGCCAACATCAAACTCCACATTCCTATGCTTGGCATTATAGTATTTTGCCTGCCTGTCATGAGCGATCTTCAACCTTTCCTAAATTATATGTATCATTGAAGTGGCGTCTTCCACCGCTTGACGTTTGTATAACTTTGACTTGCCTGTCTCCAACCAAGACAATGGCGTGCGACACTTTCTCCAATACAAGGCCTCGAAGGGCGCCATTCCAATACTCGCTTGAAAGCTGTTGTCATACGTAAACTCCACCATGTACAGGTAATCTTCCCACTGCTTTTCGAAATCTAGGACGCACATACGAAGCATGTCCTCCATCATCATGTTGAACACTCGGTCTGACCATCCGTCTGTGGATGGAATGTTGTGCTGAATTTCAAATTACTTCCCAATAGAGTATGCGCAGCCTCCAGTCATTGGACATGAAGCGTCCATCTCGGTCATAATAATACTGCAGGGCACACCATGCAATCGAACAATATTCTCCACATAGAATTTGGCTAACTTCTCCACCGGATCTTCCTTCCTATTCGGGATGAAATGCGACACTTTTGTCAACCTATCTATGACCACCCAGATGGCATCGTTTCCCCTCTGCGACTTTGGCAAACCATGCTCAAAATCCTTAGAAATGTTGTCGAATTTCCATTCCGGGATAGGCAAGGACTTCAGGAAACCTCCGAGCTTCTGGCACTCCGACTTCACGAAGGCACAAGTTCGGCACTTGGCCACATAAAGTGCTACATCCTTCTTTAATCCTGGCCACCAGAACAAATTATTCATGTCTCTATACATCTCCGTGCTCCCCGGGTGGATTTAGTACTTGGTATGATGGGCCTCGTACATCAACACCTCCCTAAGATTATCCGCACTAGGGATGCATAGACGACCGTCCTTCCTTAGCAGTCCATCCTCAACAGCAAACTGGGAATTTGACCCATCTAAAGATTCATCTAAGATCCACTTCATGGTGCTATCCAGAACCAAAGCCCGCCGAACTCTATCAGCTAGGTCATACTGCACCTCTGTCCAAAATAATTTTGTATTGGCACTAGCCTGCTTTTCGACGCAAGATATCTCCAATGCCTCACCACGTCCCGAAAGTTTAAAAGAAAATTCCCCTTCACGGGAGGGGGTAAGTATGTGAGAATACCTCAGGGGGCTTTGGATACTCGCTAATAGTAGCGAGTTACGAGAGCTACTCACCCATACTCGCGAGTTACAAGGGCTACTCGCCCATACTCGTGAGTTGCAAGGGATACTCTCCCATACTCGCGAGTTGCAAGGGCTACTCGCCCATACTCGCAAAGTTACAAGAGATACTCATCCATACTTGCGAGTTATAAGGGATACTCGCCCATACTCGTTGAACAGTCTACAAATAGGCATCTCCTTAGGCAATTATGATATCGACAAATTACGGGTTATATAAATACACTAATAAGGGTACACATCCATAATCAGATAAATAATCTAGTCCATACAATAATGAAGAAAACAAACAGATAAAAATTCACAAGCGCAGAGAGCCATAAGCAAAAGGAGGTGGAGATCCCATGATCGCGGAGGTGGAGGTAGTGGTGGCTATCTGAAGGGAGTAATACAACTGTGCGGGAATGGTCTGAGGGAGATCAGGTTGGAGTTGGACTGGGAAAATGCGGCTTGCATTTGGTAAGGGATGGTGTGATGTGGGTCAAGTAGGGTGAGGAGTAGGGAGGGGTTTGGCTATGGTTGAGTGACATTGAGAGGGGGTTGGCCAGGCCTTAGGAGGTCCTGGGAGTGGAGGGTAGTGGAGGATTGGGGTCGGGGAGGTGCGGCTACTGCTGGGAGTGGTTTCGAGGGGTCGGTTGTTATGGGCAACGTGCTCATAAAGTTATCATATTATTATGATGTATGTTATACTCGTTATTATATGTTATTATTAGTGTCAGTCGAGCTATTTACGGTAATGTCCTATATGTTCTATTTAAAGGGTTCCTTGAGGTCTTGTACGAGGCATGAATGAAATCAAGTCTAATTCTTATTCTCTTATGTGAGGCCTTGGTATCTCTCTCCTCCAACAAGCAAGCCCGCTTAAATAGCCACGGTTAGGGCGACCTATAGTTACTCCTCCCAAAGATTATCCGCAGCAGACGAAGGGGCTGAGTTCAAAGTCCTCTACTTCTTGTTCCATCTGTGGAATCCTGACTTTGAGTTTGGCACTTTGAACTCTGACCTCTTTTCCCTTGGGTTCTTCTTCTCTTGCACTTTCTTCACAACCTTCTCCAATGACTTGGCCGAATTGAACAAGGCTAGGAAGCCCTGCGCCTTAGGCCAAGCAAGGAGCAACTATAGGTCACCACGTAAATCCTCATAGAATCGGTTGGTTTTACGCTCCTCTTCAATAAACATAGCACCAGTATAACGACCCAACCGCATAAACTCATGGAGATACTCATTCACGCTTTTGACTCCCTGAGTCAACCCAAGATACTGATTCTCCATCTCAAGCTTCTGAGTAGAGGGTAGATACCTGGCCAAGAACAACCTCGAGAATTCCTCCATCGGCACATCAACCAGTTTCCTTCCCACTAAAAGGTGAACCTCCAACTCGTCCACCACAGCCTCGCCTCACCAGCCAAAAGGAAGATCGCAATGGTAGTCTTCTGCCACTCCTCAGTTAATGTATCTGTCAAGACCCTCTTTATCATATAGAGCCAATCCTCAGCTTGAGTTCGCATTCCAGCCCCATTGAACCTCGGAGGACTAAAGCCCATTACATGCTTGAGCTGCCTCTCCGTAGCTCTCCTTGGTGCTACTAGACCAACTACAGCATGCTCCACCACTCTCGGCTTTGCTGCCATAACCGGTTCTTGCTCAATAATAGGTGATGTGTGGTGCATTTGCCCTACAGGTTGGGCATTTATCATCGCAAAGATTGCTTCAGCCACCAACCTGATGGTTTCCGCTGAAGGAGGTGTTGTAGGCACGTCCCTCGGTGCACTACTTTCCACTGATTGCGGACGTTCCGACTGACCAGCACCGCTCCTAACTGCCTATAATAGCAAATACCCACGATTAGACGACAAGCAAATTACTAAAAGCAATCATTGGACGATTCAGGTTCCTCAAAACAAGTGTATTTTTCATTCCTAAGTGGACATTCATGGGTTTTTTTGATGTTATAACGATGAAGCACACATGTGCTCCCCACCCCTTAAAAGAATTCGCCCAAGAATTCATTTAAGCATAACCGTAACCAGAAGTTTGATACCAAATTGTAACACCCCCATCCGTCATATGACATATAACAGAAGGTCCAGCTGGAAACCGACGTCATATTCCACGGACAGTCGGAAGGGTTACATATGAATAACCAAACTATCCAATCTGAGACTACTCATCCTAACACAGAGCATTCTAGCAGAAGTTTTTAATCTGAAATAAAGAACCCATAATTGAAAGATCAACTAACATGAATGTCTACAACTACCACAGGAATAAAATAGCAAATACACTGAATGTCTTGGCCTTATGGCCTTACAAGAGTTTCACTTAACAAAGTAATGACTTCCATACATCGGCTCGCACGCCGGACATACATAAAAAATAAAGTACAACTATTCGCTTTGGCCTTCGAGGACCAGCTCAGCAATACGGGCTCCAGCCCGCTATTTGGCACTCGTCTCCACAGCACCTGTAAGCAACATTCCACTACACGGTGGCAAACAAAGCAACTGTCAGCCAAAGACGACCAAATTATAACGACCCCTCCCCTTTCTCGGGATGGTGGTGCTCCTTCCCTGCATTTAGTTAGCCTAGCTAAACAAATAAGTACATTAATACTTCGCCACAGGTGTAGGCTCGTACGGCAAAACACCCCGTGCACTCAGGGCACATTAATTTTGAATCCGGTCAATTCCGTGGCTTCACCACCACCCCCAGGATGGCAACAACATGATCATTTTAGCCTTTCTGACCACTATCTAAGGCTCCTGCCTATGCCAACGGCCAGTCCCCTCAATGGGTCTCTCGTACCGAACCACATAGCCCAAGTCCAATTCCACTTGCCCGTAGTCATGCCGCCTAGTCAATTTAAGTCCTATGCGCGGGCCAAGCTTCTCTTGGATCCTAAACATTCCATACAATCACCCAGTTATGTTCAAGGTCGGTTCCCTGACCGCCAAGTTATCAAAACAATGATTCCGCTGAGTTTTTCGGGTGCGCCTTGTTGTTAGTCCCCAAGGATCCCTGCTGCAATCTACCTTGTAGAAAGCCGAAAACCCAGAGCATAAAGTCTTATCCGGAAAAACATAAAAATACAACATCACCGATCCAGACCAACATGTTCGGGTAGACTTCACACACAATGCCTATGTCCATACTTCGAATCCGGACTCTATATGCAACACAAGAAGGACTATTCACGTCTACCCTAAGGAACACCGCACACTTGTCGTACACTCACGGGAGCGGGTTTCCCTATGCAAAAAGAAGAGAGCTTCACATGCTCAAGTAGAGAATCATTACCCTTTTAGTCCTCTTTTGCGCCAAGGAAAAACTATACAGATAGAAGGCTTAGCAATGGAATTTCGTCCATGGATCCGCTCTCGGTTCCCAAAACGGTGCTCTGATGCTCTGCCGGCGGCCGGAATCCTCCTCAAACTTCCTCCTTGCTCTCTCTTCTCTCCAACACCTTGGAAAGAGAATGCTAAAGAAGAAATGAGGAGTTAATCCCTTATTCCCGGCCTTAATAGAGCAGGAACACCTCTGGGCCGTTGGATCTTAATTAAAGAAAACGAACGACTCAGATCCGCACAAAAAACCTCAAACCTAGGCCAAACACGGCCTCGCACACGGCCGTATCCCAGGCTGTGTGCCTCGATCCAGGCACGATCATCGAACACAGAAGATGGCACGGGTCAAGACACGCCCGTGTCTCAGCCTGACATGCCCGTGTAGGGTCCTCGACATGCCCGTGACCGGGGGTGTGTCACAAATAACCGCCACGCCAACCATCACGTCTCTTGGGAACACTGGTACTAACACGGGTAGGCACACGCCCGTGTCAGCTGACATGCCCATGTCACTCTATCGTGTTTCCTGACGTGTCCTTCTCTGGATTCAGCTGGCCAATAGAGGGAACGACACGCCCCGGGGACACGCCCGTGTCCCAGGCCGTGTACCCCTATACAGGCACCAAAAATATTTCTCAGGACGCGACCAGCTCGATTATGATTTTTGGGGCATTACAAGTGATTTGAGATGTCTATCCATCTCCAAATCCTCTAAGATTCATACCAGAGGACTTGGGCTACCCTAGCATCATTTTTACCAAGTTGCAAGATCTCACAAGGGCATTTGACCCCATGCCCTTCACAACACTCAAAAGCCCCTCCTTAGGGTTTGAGTTTGGATCCTAGGGCAAAAATACCCTAGACCACCCCATAATCCCTATGAGGGTGTTAAAGGTAATGCCAAGTTAGTGGTCAAAATCTCAGCCTCTGTTGAGGTGATTTGACCTCTCAACCTGAAGGTGCACTTTTTACTTAAGAACCCCTCATTAAGTTAAAATTAGGGTTAGGTAATTCCCCATCCAAAACACATCCAAATGTGGTGCAAATTTATACAGAGACATATCATGAGGCCAGGGAACACTCACCAAAGTTTGGGAGGGTTTGGAGGTAATTAGACCACCTAATTAAATTAACCTAGTATTATTAAATTAAAAATAAAACCATAGCCAAAGTATCTCCAAAAATTCCCATTTTTGTAAAATTCCTAGGTATCGCTAAGGGTGACCCCCTATCCAAATCTCAGGTCATTTGGACAAGGGATGAAGAGTGTGCACCCATTTTAATCTTAGGATATCCCTAGGTATAGATCCCACCAAAGCGGGTGCCCTAGTCCAAACAGAGGTCCAAATTGGTTCAAATTAATTTTGAATTAAAGTAGACGCTTAGGGCTACAAACTTCATGTTGGTGACTTTTTCAGTAGAGGAGCCTAAGTAGTTATAAAAATTAAAACCATCTACTGCAAATAGTGTGACAGAATCTAAATAAAAATGAAATTAAATGATTCTTATCAAATCTGGCTCACAAATTTTGGCGAAGATCCAATGGCCCGGGCTCATCGTCTACCTCCAGCTAATGGCTTAGATAGCCCGAGCCTGGGGTAACTTCCAACGGCCGATGTCGCCTATCCCGGCACTTCCCCGGCCGGCCACCGCCACCAACACCTCCATCGAGGTGGTGGCTATCGACTGGAAATTGGTTCGGGCTCGAAATCTTCTACCAAGAAGATTTCTCGGCCCGAAACCATGATAAACAGGAAATTGGTTCGAGCTTAATTGAGCCCGAGCCTTGAACCTAAGCATTGTTATGATCTAACCATGAGGCAAGGAGAGGGGGAGGACCTTGCCGGCGGCCTGAAGTTGAGAAGATCGCCGGGAAACCATTTTTGAAGGCGGCGCCGCTCGGTATCTGCTACTACACAGTGGGGGGTGCTTGATTTCTTCAGGTAAGGATTGGGAAAGTCTTCTCTCGACCCACTTATTGTGTTTAAAGCCTTAGTTGGGGAGAGGAGGGGCTGGATCATCAATGTCCATTAAAGCCATTAATGGCTAGGCTCGGCCATGGAGGAGGTGCTGAACCAGGCCTTTGGTGGCCGGGGAATGGCTGGAAACTTCTCCCCTTCCCTAGGGGAGCTGAATTCAGCCATTAAAGGTGGCCTTTGGCCTCTCCTTGGCTGAGCCCCTTCATTCCCTCCTCTTCCTTCTTTTCTCTCTCCTCCATTAACATGGAATGGAGCTCACCCTTTGTCCTAGTCACCAAGTTGACTTGGTCAACCTGGGGGACTATTTGCAGCCCATCCATGCACATTATTCCCTAAATAAGCCACATGAGGAGGCTTGAGCTTGGGCTAGCCCATTTGGGCTAGGTTGACCCAAAGTATGCTTGGGTTGAATTTGGTCTTTTTCACCTTTTGGGTTGCCCCAAATGGATCCTTGGTGACCCATTAATCTCCCATAAGGCCTAGGTAGGGTTGGATAGGGCTGACCTGGCACCTTGGAGGTCACTTGTCTCATGGTAAGGACACTTTGACCATTTCAGGACTAGAGTTGACTTAGGTCAACTTAGCCTCTAAGGTTGACCCCAATGGGTCCTTGGTGACCCATTGACCCCACCTTATGGTTAGTAAGGAATTTACTAGGGCACAATGCCATTAGTTAGGGCACCTTGCCCAGTTCAGGGTTATAGTGGTTCTAGGTCAACTTAGCCACCCTGAGTCGAATCCAATGGACCCTTAGGGTTCAGATGAACCTTACAATGGATTGGTGAGGCCATGGTGGGGTCTTGAAGTCTTGGTGAAGCCCCATGAGCATCTTAAACTAGCGTTCATAAATCTACTATTTGCAAACCATAGCGGTCTCAGCTACATCCCTAGGTTTACTTAGCCTTCTTGGGCTTCCTAGGGTTTTGTCATGACCTATTCATGACAAAACCACTCCAAGGGGTCTAGTTGTTTGAGGTATGTTACAAATCCCAATATATAACAAAAAAAATTTTATCCTTGAAATTCTAGTTAGGCCTACGGGGTTTCAAATATGAAAGGAAAAGTGTAACATCCCGAGAGGTTGTGAGTAATACCTGACAGAAAAGCTCTGGGTACCTTTGTTGCATCAAGTCCTGAGGATCCCAGGTGTACTCCTCTCGCACGTGATTCCTCCACGGGACCTTGACCAATGGTACCTTCTTGCGGTGCAAGACTCGTATTCCCCTGTCGTCAATCCGGACCGGTTCCAGGTGAACTGACCGATCAGAGGCTGCTGGCCCATCCGTGGCCGTAATCTGCTGCTCCAGACGTAGTAGAGCCCTCCTGAGAGAGGATACATGAAACATGTCGTGCAGGCTTGCCAACTCCGATGGCAGCTCCAGCCTGTATGCCAAGGGACCGATCCACTCCCGGATCCTATAAGGCCCCATATATCTTGGGCTGAGCTTCTTCTTCCGGTCACGTACCCGTGAAACCCCATGCATCGGTCGGATCTTCAAGAACACCCGGTCCCCCACCCGGAACTCCACCTGACGATGTCGAGCATCATAATACTTAGCCTGTCGACTCTGCGCCTCTAGCATCCTGTCCCGTATCAATCTCACCTGAGCCTCGGTGTCCTTGACAAACTACGAACCCAAAGCCTTCAGATCCTCATTCTGTATCCATGACAGCGGTGTCCTACACCTCTGACCATATAGGGCCTCATAAGGAGCCATTCTTATGCTGGACTGGTAGATGTTATTATATGAGAACTCGATCAGTGGCAGCAGCTTCTCCCAAGGCTCGCCGCGATCCAATATGCAGAGTAGCAGTAGATCTTCCAAGGTCCGATTAGTGCACTCTGTCTGCTCATCAGTCTGCGGATGAAAAGTTGTACTGAATGTCAATCGCATGCCCAAGTAAGTCTGCACTGATCTCCACTCCCTGGATGTAAACCGTCCATCCCGATCCGATACAATCGTCCTAGGTACGTCATGATAGAGGGCGAATTACTCCATGAATTTCCGAACCAGCACACCAACCGAGTCATCCTTCCTGATCGGAATAAATCTGGCCACCTTCGTCAGCCGGTCGACGATCACCCAGATTGAATCATTTCCCGTACGCGATCGGGGAAGCCCATGTATGAAGTCCTTCGCGATATCATCTAACTTCCACTCCGGAACTGGGAGTGGCCGCAACAATCCTGCAGGGTTTCTGCATTCTTCCTTCACCAGCTGGCATGCCTCGCAATGGGTTACGAAGTGGGTGATATCCTTCTTCATACCTGGCCAGTACATGGTCTTCTTCAGATCTGCAGTCGTCTTTGTAATCCCTGTGTGTACCGAATACCGACTACAGTGAGCCTCCGTCATAATATCCTCCCGGACCTGGCCTCCCTCTGTATGTAAATCTGTCCTCTAAAACACACTAGACCAACCCTCAGCGAGTAATCTCCAGCTGTGCCTGCTTCCAAGGCCCAGAATATCGGCTTTAGTTGGGCATCCTGCCTCTGCCCATCTCTGACTCGGTCTCGAATGTCATCTGGAGCAACCAACGATGCTATGTACTCCTGGTACAACTCCGGGTGATCCTCGGACACAAAGGATATCTGCATCTTTGCTAACATCTAAACTAACTCCAAGGCCATCAACTGTGTACCTGCTCCAAAGTTTGTGGCCTTCCGGCTCAGTGCATCTGCCACCACATTCTCCTTCCCTGGGTGGTAATGCATCTCGTACTGGTAATATGCTAAAAACTCCACCCATCTCCTCTGCCTAATATTCAGCTCCTTCTGCATGTCCACATACCTCAAGTTTTTGTGATCGGAGTATATATCGCAGTAGACACCGTACAGATAGTGTTGCCAGACTTTCAGAGCAAATATGACAGCTCCCATCTCTAAGTCATGAACTGAGTAGTTCTGCTCATGCTTCTTTAGCTGTCGAGGAGCATATTCTATCACATGACCATTCTGCATCAGCACAGCACCCATGCCCTGGTAGGAAGCGTCGGTGTAGACCTGGAACCATTCTTTCCCCGAAGGAATGGCAAGTATAGGAGCCGAGGTGAGTCGCTCCTTCAGCTCTTGAAAGGCCACCTGGCACTGCGGAGTCTAGACAAAGGGCACATCTTTCCTCGCCAGGGATGTGAGAGGGAAATACGAGAAAATCCCTCCACGAACTTTCGGAAATAACCGGCAAGTCCTAGAAAACTCCGCACATCCGAGGCCGACTTCAGCTGCGGCCAATCCCGAACTGTACGGACCTTGGCCGGGTACACTTCCAACCCAGCACCACTGATGATATGGCCTAGGAAAGCCACCTCCCTCAACCAGAACTTGCATTTGCTGAACTTTGCATAAAGTTGGTGCTCCCGCAGTCTCTCCAGGGTCAATGTCAGATGTCGTGTGTGCTCCTCCTCTGTCCTCGAGTAGATGAGGATGTCATCAATAGATATGATGATGAACACATCCAAATATGCCTCGAACACCCAATTCATGAGGCTCATGAACGCCGACGGTGCATTTGTGAGCCTGAATGGCATCACAGTAAACTCGAACAGCCCATATCTACTACTGAGGGCAGTCTTTGGAATGTCCTCCTCCTGGATCCGCAGTTGGTAGTAGCCCGACCTCAAATCCAATTTTGAAAAGAAATGTGCCCCCTCCAGTTGATCAAACAACTCATCTATCCTTGGCAATGGATAGGTATTCCGGACTATTAGTCGGTTCAGTGCTCGGTAGTCGATGCACAACCTAAATGTCCCGTCCTTCTTCTTAATGAACAATACCGGGGCTCCCCATGGTGAAGAGCTTGGCCGGACAAATCTGGCTTCCACTAGTTCCGGGAGCTGGCTTTGAAACTATGACAACTCCTTCGAGGCCATCCAGTAAGGGGCTCTAGATGCTGGCTTAGCCCCCGACACCAGCTGTATCCGGAAATCCTGTTCTCGGTGTGGGGGTAGCCCTGACAGCTTCTCTAGAAATACATCGTCAAAATCTCGCACCACTGGGATGTCCGAGATGGAACCATTGGCCTCGGCCATCTCATAACACTTAATAGACTTCCTCCCCCTGCAAGTGGGCCTTGACGGGCTGCACGGATGACAACAAGAGAGGGGGAATAGATCTAATATCTTCGATGACGATGTAGGAATCCCCATGCCTCACAGTAATCCTCTTGTACATGCAGTCAATCTGAGCATGGTTTCAGCACAACCATGTCATTCCCAGGATCAAATCAAAGACCGGCATCTTCATGATCGTCGCTGGTGCTTCAAATATCTTTCCACTGATCTCCACCTCCATGTTGCAGCAGGCGGTGGTGAATATCTCTGATCCGTCAGGTAGCCATATCCTCATCATCAGGCCTGTGAATCGCTCCACGCCTTCCAGCCTTCCACGAAGGCTTCCAACACGATTGAGTGCAAATCACTTGTATCGAACAGTGTATAGGCAGGCTTGCCGTTGATGAAGACTATGCCTGGGGTAGTTTAAAGTCTTAGAAATCTAGTTGTTTTCTTTCCTAGTTTATCAATTCTATATCCAACACTCTAACTATCTAGGAAGGAGAAAATTTTAAAATTAAACTGGCGTACCTGTGATCACTTGCTCCGGATTCCGCTGTTGAGTCAGATCCAGTGCATACACTTGCTCCCCCTCCTGCCTGCGGTCTCTACCCTGGTATCCTCAACCTCGGCCATGTACCCAGCCTCCAAAATACTGAGCTGGCAGGGCAGCTGGTGGTGCTGGTGGTGGTGCCCCCCTCATGGTGCAGTTCCTCCGGATATGCCCTACCTGATGACAGTTGAAGCACTCTGGCGGGGGATATGTCGTACCCCCGGGTCTCTACACCTCCCGCATCTGGGGTGGCTGAGGGGCCACCACTACTGCTTCCCTCTGCTCCTATCTCGCCTCCTGATGAGGCTGGTCTTCTCCTCTTCTCCCATCTATGATGCGGCCCCGTCGTTGATCATTCCTGGCTCCCTAGCCCTGATCCTCCGTTGGCCGCTTCCGGCCTCGGGTGGTATGTCAATCTGCCTCGATCCTTTTCGCCATCTCCAATATCCGAGGAATAGGCCCGTCGGACATGAATAACAGAGCCTCCCTCAGATCCTCTCGCAGGCCCTTATAGAACCTCTTATTGTAACCTGCCTCATCTAACTGATAAGAATCTGCAAACTGGGCTAGGTGGTTGAACTCCCGATGATACTCCTGCACTGTCTTGCTACCCTGTCTCAACTGTAGAAATCTATCCTTCAGCTTGTCTCTGGCCGACTGCAGAACAAAATGCTCCAATAGTTCAGCCCTGAATTCCCCCCAAGCTATCTCAGCAACCTCTCTGTCAGCAAACGTCATGTCCAGCGAAGTCTTCCACCATCTCTTGGCATGGGAATCCAAGCAAGAGACAACCAAGGACACTCTCTCCTTCCACGGGCACCGGATCCCAGTCAGCATCACATACATAATGTCTAGCCACTCCTCTATCCAAACGACCGACTCTGTCACCAAGTAGGATGGGGGAGAAAGTCCTCGAAAAATGCTTAGCCAGTTGGCCCCCAGGATTGGCTATGGAGCCCGAACCTGTTGAGCCCTAAAAGCCTCCAAGATAACTGTCAGAGTCTTCTGCATCTCTGACTGTAGGAATAGAGTGGAGACCGGGGGAGGTGGTGCAACATTCGGAGTCTACTGGACTCCGTCTTGTGGCGTAGGTTATGCTGGTGGATGCGAAAAAAACTACATTAGTAAGAAATTAATCAAAACCTAACTAAAAGTGGACAATTTACATGTGATCCCCCATGTGGGCACACCACTGCTTCCGCTGCTTAGTTTTTCCCCAAACTAAACTCGCGCGGGGGTGACCCAAGGGTTGTGGACTGCTACTTTTCGATTAAGGTCTCCTTTGATACCACTTGTAAGACCCCCCCCCCCCCCATTTTTTTTGAAACACCGGAGTCTTAGGCCCGGAACCGCCGCTTTGCGGTGACACCTTCGCGCCCTGGAAGGTCATCACTACAAAACGCTGATCCTGTCGTCCAAATCGATCACAACTGTAGCAAAATAATAGAAAGACAAGTCCACAAAAAATCACATATATATCAAATAAACTCCTCGAAGGGAGTGTCCACAGAAATAATAAAAGTACTAAATCTTGGGCTCATGCCCAATACATCAAATCCTCACTACATGTCTCTCATCGCGGAAGCAAATTAAATATAACTACTGGTGATCAGGACTCACAGTCCCTGCTGTCTGAACTCCAGTGCTAGACTGCCCCATCTCCAAGCGTGCCGACCTCCGGGGCTGCTCCTCCACGCTGGGCTCCGCAGTCCCCTAAAATTATGTGGTTCGAAAACCTTTAGTCTAAAAGACTAAGTCCGATCATCCCCCTCCAGAGAATGGAAAATAAGCAGATGGCGGCGGGACTAATTGTAAGACCCCCTTTTTTTCTTTTAAAACCTCGGGGTCTTATGCCCAGAATGGCCATTTTGCAGTGGCCCCGACTCTCGGGAAAGCCGCCACTACAAAACGTCGATTCTACCGGCCTTTTCGATAATCACAGAGAGAGCAGCAATTATAAACAGAGTTATAATTCGGTCCACAAACATCACAAGTAATAAGAGAAATCACAACCAGTCCATAAATAGAGAAGTGAGAGTACTGCAAAGTAAAAAATGGAAATATAAACGGGCTTAAGCCCGGTACATCAAATACTCACTACAATCTCTCGCGGAAGCTATAAAAAGACTAACACTCATGGAGCTGGTCATTGGTGCTCCGGTACTAGACTGGCCCACCTCCATGTGCACCGTACTCCACTGGTGCTAGTCCCTGAGCTGCTGGTCCCTGTCTCCCATCTGGATTCCCTGTAATGTTGTGGTCCGAAAACCATTAGTCATAAAGACTATGCCCTTTCATCCCCTACCCCTCCCCCCATGGCTCCTAGGCACTAAGCGGAGAGGAGGAAAGGGAAGCTACAAAGATGGAGAGTACAAAGTGGCAGGTGACAGCGGATCTAGTCTAGTAGTTCTATAATAGTATGCAGTAAGGTAAGCAAGTAGAGTAAGTAAGTAGAGTAAGCAGCATATGTGAGAAAGACAAGGTAAGAAGTAAGTAAATAAGTAAGTAATCTTAACTTATATGAGTGCCCATACAAACATATAAGTTAAGGGGTCTTCTGCAAGGCTCCCACCGTATAAAGAGTCTCATACCAATTTATTCGTTGGTGTGTCGGTTGTATGCAAGTATGAGTGTAGTGATATGCTATGCCATGATTCATGCAAGTGCAACCCACGCACACGAATCTATGCGCACAGACTTTTAGTTCCCCCTATTTGGGTAGCTAGCTTCACTCCTAGGAACCTCCGTAGTGGCAAACAGAGTCAGTGGGTCGGGTCCCCCACTCCTAGGCGGGTATCCACACTACCAGGCCTAGCCCTCCCGTATGCCCCTAGAAGAACACAACCTAGAGTATCTGCGTACTAATGCTGGCCATATCCACCATACTTTCTTTGGCTAAGTGTCCCAGAGTGCCGAGTCAACGTATCGACGTCGGTGTGAACGACCATCCGATACCGAAGACCCACCACCTTATTTTGTATCCAAAATCTTTTGAGCTACTAGCTCCTTGGACTATCTGTCCGTGCATCTACCTTCTGAACGAACCGTCCGGATGGCAATCAAAACAACCTAATCA
The DNA here is from genome assembly GCA_039583875.1 of Platanthera guangdongensis. Classification (NCBI taxonomy): domain Eukaryota; kingdom Viridiplantae; phylum Streptophyta; class Magnoliopsida; order Asparagales; family Orchidaceae; genus Platanthera; species Platanthera guangdongensis. The sequence goes on from CM077164.1 coordinate 53,114,829, forward strand.
ACCTCCCGAGCTACCGGGGTGTGTGAATGTGTAACCCTAGTTATACTAGTTACTATTGAAATTTTTTATTGTTACTGTTTAGGTTAGCCCAGGACTACCCAAGGTATTCCCCGTGAAGGGATCTCGAAGGCACTAGGAACTACGATGGGATTATGCCCAAAGCTCCCTTTCACAAGGCACTTACTATTATTGGTTGCTATCAGATTTTCCAAACCCATACTTGTTGTACTGGATCTAACCCTAGAGTATTTGACACATCCTCCCCACGGGAAAGGCGATCTTTCGTCGATCCCGAGCACCACCTAACACTAGCCAAACCTACACCATACTCATCCTATCTTCCAATGGAGAACTCATTTTTTAATTATCCAACCGGCAAACATCTAACCCTAACTCATGTGCCCAATTTTAAATTCCAAATTAAATTCTGCAGTTTTACTAAATGCAGACCAACCCAAACTATATGACGTGTTACATGAGAGGTACTTAAAATACTCATCCAGTAACCCTATAATTATTAATAGAGGGTTATCATAACCTTTGTAGCCTATATCTAGAATTTCATAATTTTCCTAATTTACCTGGTAATTTATTTAATTATTCTAGTAATCCAAAACCGCAAGTTTGAACACTATGTGCCAACACCAAACAAGTAAATGCTCCACAAAATTTATGATAAACATAATATGGCTATTGAACATTAAATCCAAAGTTTCTCAACTCTTAAACAAGATTTAAGACCCTAATTAATTAATTCAATATAAATACAATAAATAGAATTAAATAGAGAAGTACCTTAAAATATTATCCAAACATTACACAAAATTTATCAAGGCTATAATATGATCATAAATCCTCACTGACCAAGTTTCATAACATTTAAAGTTAGTTTAACCATGATTTTATCAAAATCATCCTTAGGGGCAATATAAAGATTATAACTACAAGTACAAGCTAATTTCTTCCAAACACCCAACAATAATTTCCAGAGGCTCCTACTGCCCTAAGACTACTCTACCCAAGTTTCATCACTGTTCAATGAGTTTTTGTAACTCATTCTATCTCCATAAATTTTGTGTCGTAGACTACGGTTAGGGTTTAGTGGGGCCTACCTAATTCAAAAACCCATAATATTTTTATTAGAGGGCTTTAGATGACCTAGCACCCTCCCTACCAAATATCAAGCTAATTTAGGGTCATTTGACCTCATGCCCTTCACAAGGCACAAAAGTCCTTCCTTAGGGTTTGGCCTTAAGTCCTAAGGCAAATTCAGTCCAATCTACCCCATTTTCCAGAGGTGGGTGATAAAAGTCATGCCAAGTCAGTGGCCCCAATTTCATCCTCTCTTGAGGTGATTTGGCCACTCAAAATCTAAAGTGCACATTTGACCAAAATGCCCCTATTATGGCAAGGATAGGGTTTGCATGGTTTCAGTTCAAACCATCTCCAAATGAGATGAAATCTTAACCATGGCTTTATAATGACCCCAAGCTCCTCTTAGCAAAACTTGAATGAGTTTGGATCTCATTTGGTCCCTAAATTAAATTACCCTAGAGAAATTAAATAATTTCCAAAACTATAAAAAGAGTGTCCCCAAAATTTCTCAATTTTGGGCAGGGCCTAGATATGGTCTATGGTGAGTCCCTGTCCAAATTTCAAGTCATTTGGACCAGATATGAGTTGTGGGCACCCATTTTAATTTCTACCTTGTACTAGGTATAGACCCCCACCAAAATGAGTGCCCTAGTAAAATCAGGCACCCAAATTGGTTTAAAACCAATTTTGACTTGAAGCTGACCCCTTGGGCTACAACTTTTATGTTGATCACTTTCTCTGGATTAGCTTCTAGGTATTTTTAATAATTAAAAACATTAAATACAATAAGTATGACCGAAATGAAATAATCATACACAAAACCTATAGTTTAATATTAGGCTAACACGAATCTTGGCGCACTATCGGATGGCATGCCGTCATCGTCCCCGCGCGCCAATGGCCTGGATTCAATCTCCCTGGAGCATTTTCTACACGATGCTGCCGGCCAACCGCCCACCTCCCTGGCCGGCCACCGCCACCGCCACCGCCACCTCCGTTGAGGTGGTGGCTAGCGCCAGGCGGCGACACAACCGCCGGAGAGGCCTATTCCGGCAATCCCGAGAGTTAATTTTCACTGAAAAACCATGAAAATGCAAGCTTCAATCGAGCTCAATTGAGCCCGATTTTTATTCTAAAAGATCCCTACGATCTATCTATAGTGCGAGAGGAAGGGAAGGACCTTGCTTGCGGCCTGGAGACGCGTTGATCGCCGGGAAGCCATGGTGGTTGTGGCACCACTCGGGTTTCTGCAACTACACAGTGAAGTAGCTCTAAATCGTCGGGGTGAGAGTGGAAGCGAATCCTTGGAGCCCACTGAAGCTTTTAAAATAATCATATGGGTAAGGGGGGTGTCATGGCATCAATGCCATTAATGGCCATGAATGGCTAGGCTCGGCCATGGTGGTGGGGAGGTGAATCTGCCTTGGGGTGGCCAGGAAACGGCTGAAAACCTCTCTTCTCTAGAGGATTTGAATCAAGCCACCAAAGGTGGCCCTTGGCCTCCCCATGCATGAATGGCCTTCTCCTCCTCCTTTCTCTCTCCCCCATTAAAGGGAAAAAGGAGTATTCTCTCTACTAATCATCAAAGCCGAATTTTTATGTCTCCTCCAGCCTATTGGCAGGCCACTAACTCATATTAATAATAAGAATGAGGTTAGCCCAAGTGGGGGAAATTGGTTTGAGCTTGGGTTAACCCATTTAGGCTAATTTGACCTAACACTAGAATAGAGTTGACCTTGGTCAACATTGTAACACCCTCATCCGTCACATGACATATAACAGAAGGTCCAGCTGTAACCCGACGCTATATACCACAGACAGTCGGAAGGGTTACATAAGAATATTCAAACTATCCAATTAAGACAACTTGTCCTACACAGAGCATTCTAGCGGAAGCTTTTAAAGTTGAAAGAACCCAAAACATAAATCCAATAAACATGAATGTCCACAACCAAAACCACTGGAATGAAACCCAAATACACTGAAAGGGTACTTGGCCTTATGGCCTTATAATAGTTTGTTGGAACCCCAGTTTGGATTTGGGCAAAGATCACTATTATGCTTGTTTAGATTGACCCAACATGTATATTCATGGGTCATAGGATTAGTTCCAGGACAGGTCATTCAGAAGGACTCTCCAGCTTTGCAGAAAAGAAGTGAAAGAAATGCAGTCAAGACAAAGGCAGAAAATCAGATCGACGATCGTCGAACGTAGTTCGACGAATGGCGATCTCCGCTCGACGAATTCTGAGCTCGACGAACTGCAAGCTCCGATCGACGAATGCAGACAAGATATTCAGCTCGACGAATCCAGCTGAGTTCAACGAACGTCGAACTCAGGTCGACGTTTGCAGACAGATTCTCAGGTCGACGATCTTGCATCTCAGCTCGACGATTGATTGACTCGACGAACTTTCTGATCGACGATTTCTGTGGAATCAGTAACAGTTGGCAGAATTAATTGGGGATTAATTACAGTCAACATTCCCAGTGAAAATAGCCGTTCAAATGGACAGTTACAGTTGGATTAATTATAGATCAATTTCCAAAGCATATTCTACTCTTGGGAATGCTTCTTCAGCCATAAAATCTACAGATTTCATATACAGATATATAGACAGAGCAAACATACAGAGATAACATATAGAAAGAGAAAAACAAGTACAGTAACACAATAGAAAGGACAATATCACTTGAACAACAACTAGAAGCCCTAGACCAGAGGAGATAACAATATCAAGAAGAAGAACATCCATTCATATCAAGAGTCTTCTGCTTCCTCATTCCTACAGGACAACTTCAAGGACAACAAAACTCTATCTGTCAGAAGTTCCTGAAGCATCACTGGTCCAGGCCTGAAGATTGAAGGCCTATCACCCTGAAGCAGTGCTCCAGTATTCCTGATCCATTCAAGATCTCAGGGGGAGCAAGCTGCTAACATCTTTCCACTCAAATCTTCTCTCTGATTGTTGACAGAGAAGATACCATCACCCATTTTCCCTCTCCTGTAAAGGGTTGTGACTCCCTTTAAAAGTCATTTCTGGTTGCAAGTCTCCTTATCAAAAGACTTGAGGTTTGGTTTTTGGGGACCTTATCAAAACCCATTGGTGCCAGGACACCTGATCAACTCATCCTGCAGTGGATTCCTACCAGGGTGGTAGAAGAGTGGACTACCCAGATTTGGGGAACCACTATAAAAATCCTTGTGTCTTCTGTGTGGTTTGATCTTCTTTCTTTATTCTGTGCTGTGATTTTTCTCTAATCAGCTTAGTTAAGATCTATCTCTTTCAATTGGTATCAAAGCGAGGTTGGTTAAACATACCACACCTTGGTGGCTGTACAGGCTAACACCTGAACCAAAAGATCCTTTGGTAGATCTTAAAAATCTTTTGAGTTTATCATGGCACAAATGGAAGAGATTTCAAGCACCAGACTCCCTATGTGCAATCTAAACTTGCTTGCACTATGGAAGACAAGGATTAGGTTTTACATGAACTTCATTGATGAATGTATTTTCAATTCCATCTTATCAGGTCCAGCTCAAACAACAAGTTCAAATGTTGTTCCTTCTCCTCAATGGACAGATGCCCAGAAAAGACTAAAGATTGCTGATGCTCAAGCAATGAACATTCTAGCACAATAAATGTCTGATGACATTTTTGAAGATATTGCTGAATGTTCATCTGCAAAAGAAATGTGGGACACACTCACAGCAATGGCTGCAGGATCAGCTAAAGAAAGCAATCTAGAGGCTGACAACAGATGTATATTTGATGATTCACCCAGCACATCTGTAGATGAAGAAGAATTAAAAGCAAGAGAGTTCTGCCTCATGGCCATCAATGCCTCTTGCAGCACTTCTAAAGAAGAATCAGACTCTGAAGCAGAATCAGAAGAAGAACTGGTAATAACTACCCTTGATTTTACACCAGAAATATTTGAAAATCTCAACAAAATTTCTGTTCAACATAATTCGTCGAACGGAGCTTGACGAAATCAACTCAATTCGTCGAACGGCGCTCGACGATCTCTGAACAGAGAATTTATCTTTAACTGGATTAGATTGTGTGGTCGACGAAGTCATTGCCGTTCGTCGAACTCTGCTCGACGAACTCACTCAAAATCGTCGAACGCAAAATTTCAGGACAAAAACTTTAAACCAACAAACAATCTTCCTGAATGTTCTTTTATTTCTGACTATTATAAAAGAGAACCAGGACCCAATGTTTTCTGGGTCCAGAGCTCCTAACATCTTCTTGCAGGAAAAGAATTCAGTCCAGCAAACATACAGGCTATATCAGTGGCTGTCAGATTTGGGCAAAGAAATGTAATGAGGGAGAGATTGGTTGAATAATGGTTATGCAAAATAGGGGGAGATGCCTCTAAATACAACTACAGAAGTTCTAGCAGCAGCAACAAACAACAAGCCATAATAATGCAGATTTGGACAAGGATCATCAACAGCAACAACAGTTTTTCTTGATCCAGATTTAGGGGGAGATTATTTGTAATTGTATTTAATTGTATTTCTTTTTGTTTTGGATGTAAATAGTGTCTTTACCCAAATATGGGGAGATTGTTGGAACCCCAGTTTGGATTTGGGCAAAGATCACTATTATGCTTGTTTAGATTGACCCAACATGTATATTCATGGGTCATAGGATTAGTTCCAGGACAGGTCATTCAGAAGGACTCTCCAGCTTTGCAGAAAAGAAGTGAAAGAAATGCAGTCAAGACAAAGGCAGAAAATCAGATCGACGATCGTCGAACGTAGTTCGACGAACGACGATCTCCGCTCGACGAATTCTGAGCTCGACGAACTGCAAGCTCCGATCGACGAATGCAGACAAGATATTCAGCTCGACGAATCCAGCTGAGTTCGACGAACGTCGAACTCAGGTCGACGTTTGCAGACAGATTCTCAGGTCGACGATCTTGCATCTCAGCTCGACGATTGATTGACTCGACGAACTTTCTGATCGACGATTTCTGTGGAATCAGTAACAGTTGGCAGAATTAATTGGGGATTAATTACAGTCAACATTCCCAGTGAAAATAGCCGTTCAAATGGACAGTTACAGTTGGATTAATTATAGATCAATTTCCAAAGCATATTCTACTCTTGGGAATGCTTCTTCAGCCATAAAATCTACAGATTTCATATACAGATATATAGACAGAGCAAACATACAGAGATAACATAGAGAAAGAGAAAAACAAGTACAGTAACACAATAGAAAGGACAATATCACTTGAACAACAACTAGAAGTCCTAGACCAGAGGAGATAACAATATCAAGAAGAAGAACATCCATTCATATCAAGAGTCTTCTGCTTCCTCATTCCTACAGGACAACTTCAAGGACAACAAAACTCTATCTGTCAGAAGTTCCTGAAGCATCACTGGTCCAGGCCTGAAGATTGAAGGCCTATCACCCTGAAGCAGTGCTCCAGTATTCCTGATCCATTCAAGATCTCAGGGGGAGCAAGCTGCTAACATCTTTCCACTCAAATCTTCTCTCTGATTGTTGACAGAGAAGATACCATCACCCATTTTCCCTCTCCTGTAAAGGGTTGTGACTCCCTTTAAAAGTCATTTCTGGTTGCAAGTCTCCTTATCAAAAGACTTGAGGTTTGGTTTTTGGGGACCTTATCAAAACCCATTGGTGCCAGGACACCTGATCAACTCATCCTGCAGTGGATTCCTACCAGGGTGGTAGAAGAGTGGACTACCCAGATTTGGGGAACCACTATAAAAATCCTTGTGTCTTCTGTGTGGTTTGATCTTCTCTCTTTATTCTGTGCTGTGATTTTTCTCTAATCAGCTTAGTTAAGATCTATCTCTTTCATAGTTCACTTAATAAATAGTGTTTTCCATACATCGGCTTGCAGGCCGGCCACACATGACAAAAGTAAAGTACAACTATTCGCTTTGGCCTTCTAGGGCCAGCACAGCAACATGGGCTCCAGCCCGCTATTTGGAACTCAGCTCCGCAGCACCTGCAAGCACATTCCACCGCACGGTGGAAAACAAAGCAACGGTAAGCCAAAAGCCGACCAAATTATAGCCCCTTACTCGGGACGGCGGTGCTCTTTCCCTACATAACATTAGCCCAGCTAAACAATAAAGTGCAATTAAATATTTCGCCACAGGTGTAGGCTCACACGGCCAAACACCTCGTACACTCAGGGCACATTAACGGTGAATCCGGTCAATTCTGTGGCTTCACCACCATCCCAAAGATGGCAACCATGTGAGCATTTAGCCTTTCTGACCACCATCTAAGGCTCCCAACTATGCCAATGGCCAGTCCCCTTTTCGAGTCTCTCGCACCGAACCACATTGCCTAGGTCTGATTCCACTTGCCCGTTGCTCACACTGCCTAGTCAATTTAAGTCCTACGCGCGGGCCAAGCTTCTCTCGGATCCCAAAATTTCCAAACAATCACATAACCCAGTTATGTTCAAGGTCGGTTCCCAGACCGCCAAGTTAGCAGAACAACGATTCCGCTCAGTTTTCCAGGTGCGCCTTGGAGCTAACCTCCAAGGATTCCTGCTGCAATCTACCGCGTAGAAACCCGAAAACCCAAAGCACAGACTCTTCTCCGGCAAATCATAACAAATGCAACATCACAAATCCAGACCAACATGTCCGGGTAGGCTTCACACACAATTCCTATGTCCGTACTTACGATTCTGGACTCTACATACAACACAACAGGGACTATTCACATCAACCCCAAGGAACACCACACACTCGCCGCACACTCGCGGGAGAGGGATTCCCTATATAGAAAGAAAGAGCTTCACATGCTCAAGTAGAGAATCATTACCCTTGTAGTCCGCTTTGGCGCCATGGAAAAACTACATGGACAGAACTCTTCGCAACGAACTTTCCTCCACGGATCCGCTCTCAGATCTCAAAACGGTGCTCCGATGCTCCGTCGGCGGCCGGAAAACCCTTCCTTCTTCCTCCTCTTTCCAACTCCTTGAGAGGGAGAATGGTTGGAGAGAAATGAAGGATTAACTCCCCTATTCCCGGCCTTAACGGAGAGGAAACCATCTGGGCCGTTGGATCTTATTTAAAGAAAACGAACGGCTTAGATCCGCTCAAAAATCTCCAAACCTGGGCCGAACACGGCTTGGCACACGGCCGTGTCCCAGGCCGTGTGCCTCGATCCAGGCATGATCATCGAACACAAAGACTCACACGTGCTCAGACACTCATGTGTCCCACCTGATACGCCTGTGTCGGGTCTCTTGACACACCCGTGTCCGGGGGCGTGTCACGCATAACCGCCATGCCAACCGACACGACCCAACTGAACACGGGTGCTGACACGCGTAGGCACACGACCGTGTCAAATGACACGCCCGTGTCATCTAGCCGTGTTCCTGGTTGTGTCCTTCTCGGGATGAAAACAGCCAAAACACCAGCCAGAAACGGCCTTGGACACGTCCGTGTCCTAGGCCGTGTACCCCTATACAGGCCCCAAAAATCCCTTTTTACGCGACCGACTCAAATACAATTTTTGGGGCATTACAAATCTCCCCCACTTAAGGAATTTCATCTCGAAATTAAGTAAAGGTACACGAATCTAAACAATACCTGAGTGGAATAACTTGGGGTACTCCTCCAACATAGCTTGCTCTCGCTCCCAAGAAAGCTCCTCTCGTCCGCAGTTATCCCATCAGACTTTAACCATTCGGACCTCCTTGTTGCGGAGTCGTTTGACTGCAACGTCTTCAATACGTACTGGCTTGACCCTTGTTGTCAACTCATAACCAACCGGTACTTGATTTTCTACAATGATCTGTGAAGGCTCTTATACAGCCTTACGCAACACCAACACGTGGAACACGTCATGTAGCCCACTCAATTCCGCCGACAGCTTCAATCTATACGCCGCCTCGCCAACATGCTCCATGATTTCAAATGGTCCAAGGTATCTCAAACTCAGCTTCTTCAAGCGTCGAACCCGTGATACACCCTTGAACGGCTTGATTTTTAGATACACCATGTCGCCAACACAGAACTCCATGTTCCTATGCTTGGCGTTGTAATACTTTGTCTGCATGTCCTAAGTGATCTTCAACCTTTCCTGAATTGTACGTATCACTGAAGTGGCATCTTCCACCTCTTGACGTTTATACAACTTCGATTCACCTTCCTCTAACCAAGACAACGGCGTACGACACTTCCTCCCGTACAAGGCCTCGAAAGGCGCCATTCCAATACTTGTCTGAAAGCTGTTGTTGTACGCAAACTCCACCATGTACAGGTGATCTTCCCACTGATTTCCAAAATCTATGATGCACATGCGAAGCATGTCCTCCAACGTACGGTTGACCCTCTCGGTTTGGCCATCCGTCTGTGGGTGAAAGGTTGTACTGAACTTTAGCTTGGTACCCAACAGACTATGCACCAACCTCCAATCATTCGATGTGAAGCGTCCATCTCGATCACTAACAATACTGCGGGGTACACTATGCAATCATACAATATTCTCCACATAGAGTTTGGCTAACTTTTCCACCGGATCTTCCTTCCTAACCGGGATAAAGTGCGACACCTTTGTCAACCAATCTACGACCACCCAAATGGCATTGTTTCCCTTTTATGACTTCGGCAAATCATGCACAAAATTCATAGACATGTCATCGAATTTCCATTCTGGGATAGGTAGGGGCTTCTAGAAACCTTCGGGCTTCTGGCATTCCGCCTTCAGCAATGCACAAGTACGGCACTTGGCCACATAAAGTGCTACATCCTTCTTCAATCTTGGCCACCAGAATAATTTCTTCATGTCTCCATACATCTTTGTGCTTCCCGGGTGGATTGAGTACTTGGTATGATGAGCCTCATACATCAACTCCTCCCGAAGATTATCCGCACTAGGAACGCATAGGCGACCGTCCTTCCTTAGCAACCCATCCTCAACAGTAAACTGGGAATTTGACACATCCAATGATTCATCCAAGATCTTCTTCATGATGTTATCCTGAACCAAAGCCCACCGAACTCTAGCAGCTAGGTCACACTGCACCTCTGTCCAAAATAGTTTCGCCTCAGCACTAGACTGCTTGTCGACACAAGATATCTCCAAAGCCTCCAACTCATGGACCAATCTCTCATCATGTACCGATAACCAGTTGTCCTGCGCCGGAGTCCTGCGACTCAATGCATCCGCCACTGCATTTCCCTTCCCAGGCACATAATAAATCTTGAAGGTGTAGTCCCCTAAGAACTCCATCCACCTCCGCTGCCTCATGTTCAGATCTTTTTGGTCCAACAGGTACTTCAAGCTCTTATGATCGGTGTAAATATCGACCTTCACACTGTATATGTAGTGCCTCCAAAGCTTTAGAGCAAATATCACGGCCGCTAACTCTATGTCGTGGACCGGATAATTCCTCTCATGAACCTTCAGTTGTCGTGAACCATAAGCTATCACTCTCCCATGTTGTAGCAGAACACAGCCCAAACCACTACCCGAAGCATCACTATAGATCTCGAACCCTTCGGTTCCAACTGGCGAACATAAAATAGGCGACGTGGTCAACCGCCTCTTCAACTCTTCAAAAGCATGTTCGCACTCCGGAGACCACACAAACTTCTGAACCTTCCTAGTCAACGTCGTGAGTAGTAGCGCTATCCGCGAGAAGTTCTCTACGAAGCGCCTATAGTAGCCAGCAAGACCCAGAAAAATCCGGACCTCTGCCACTGTAGTCAAAGCAGGCCACTCTCGTATCGACACTATCTTCACTGGATCCACAGCTACCCCTTCTCCACTGACAACATGACCAAGGAACGCTATCGTGGATAACCAGATTTCACACTTGGAGAACTTAGTATACAATTGATTCCTCCTCAACGTCTCCAACACCATGTGTAGATGATTGTAGTGATCCTCCTCGTACTGCGAGTACACCGGGATATCATCGATAAATACTATCACGAAACGATCCAGGTACTCTCTGAACGTCCTGTTCATCAGATCCATAAACACAGATGGCGCATTGGTCAAACCAAATGGCATGACCGTGAACTCGTAATGCCCAAACCGCGTACTGAATGTTGTCTGTGGGGTGTCGCTCTCCCTTATCCTCAACTGGTAGTATCCGGATTTCAAATCTAACTTCGAATATACCGTTGACCCAACCAACTGATCAAACAGATTGTCAATCCTGAGGATCAGATATTTGTTCTTCTCCGTAAGCTTGTTCAATTCCTGGTAGTCAATGCAAAGTCGTAAGCTCCCATCCTTCTTCTGAACAAAGAGAACTGGTGCGCTCCAAGGTGACGAACTTGGATGCACATACCCTTGCTCCAACAACCCTTGAAGTTGCACCTTCAATTCCACCATCTCTCTTGGCGCTATCCGATACGGAGAGCGTGACACCGGTTTGGCACCCGGTACCAGCTCAATGGTAAAATAAATCTCCTGCTGAGGAGGGGCTCCTGGGAGATCATCTGGGAACACATCAGGATACTCGGACACGACTGGAATACTGTCAAGACTTGGCTTAGGCGTCGAAGTCTGCACTAGAGAGACAAACAGCTCTGCCCCAGACTGAACTGCCTTGATCACCTGAAGGGCTGGCATAAAAATCTTACCCCACCCCTTCATGCCCGCAAAAAGAGTCTCCCGATCAGTGTCCAGACCCAACTTAACTTCCTTACGGTTGCAATCAATGCATGCACCCTGCTTCGAGAGCCAATGCATACTGAAGATTACGTCGAACTCTACTAACGGTAGAATCAACGCTTGCAAATCAAACTCCTGGTCTCCAACCCGAATCTTCAGAACGCAGACCCTATCCGCGTGCATTGAGCACCCATTGGGCAACAACACATCCAATTTGTCTTTTGCCATCGAGGACGGAACCCCGGTGCGCGATATGAATTTTTCGGACAAGAGGGAATACGATGCTCCTGTATCAAACAGGGCTCTTGCCAGAAACTCAAAGATCAACACAAAGCCTAGCACTAACAAGAGTAAGCTAACAAACAAAAGTGGTAACAACTACATAAAGTTAAACCACTGTAATTTAACTCATACCTATCACCACGTCAGTTTATTTTATGGCCTCTTGCAGACCAAGGTTGTAGACTCTAGGCTGGGCTGGAGCATGGTGGGACATGGTTGACTCCACCGCCTTCCCTTTCTCCTCATAAGTCACTCCAGACTTCCTCTCGGACTTTGAATGTCCGCTCCAACACTCACGAGCAAAATGCCCCGTCTTACCGCAGTTGTAGCAAACTCCTGGGACTCGACTTGTAGTTGCCCCTGACGCACTAGACGAAGGGGCTGAGTTCGAATTCTTCTGCTTCTTGTTCCACCTGTGGAAACTTGACTTGGCATTTGGCACCTTGAACTCGGACTTCTTTTCTCCTGGGTCCTTCTTCTCTTGAACTTTCTTCACAACTTTTTCCAAAGACAGGGCCGAATCGGCCAAGGCTAGGAAACCCTGCGCCTTAGGCCCAGCAAGGAGTAACTGTAGGTCGCCACGTAGACCCTTATAAAATCGGTTTGTCTTCCGTTCTTCTTCCATAAACGTAGAACCAGCATACCGACCCAACCGTGTGAACTCATGGAGATATTCGTCCACGCTTCTGGCTCCCTGAGTCAAACCAAGATACTCATTCTCTATCTCCAACTTCTGAGCAGAGGGTACAAATCTGGCTAGGAACATTCTAGAAAATTCCTCCATAGGCACATCAGCAAGCTGTCTACCCACTAAGAGATGAAACTCCAACTCATCCCACCACAGCCTCGCCTCACCCACCAAAAGAAAAGTCGCTATGGCGGTCTTCTGCCACTCCTCAGTTAACGTGGATGTCAAGACCATCTTCATCGAAGAGAGCCAGTCCTCAGCTTGAGCTGGTGTTCCAACCCCATCGAACCTCGAAGGATTAACTCCCCTATTCCTGGCCTTAACAGAGCAGGAAACCATCTGGGCCATTGGATCTTATTTAATGAAAACGAACGGCTCAGATCCGCTCAAAAATCTCCAAACCTGGGCCGAATATGGCTTGGCACACGGCCGTGTCCTAGGCCGTGTGCCTCAATCCAGGCACGATCGTCGAACACAGAGACTCATACGGGCTCAGACACTCCTGTTTCTCACCTGACATGCCCGTGTCAGGTCTCTCGACATGCCCGTGTTCGGGGGCGTGTCACGCATAACCGCCACGCCAACCGACACGACCCAACTGAACACGGGTGCTGACATGGGTACGCACACGCCCGTGTCATCTAGCCATGTTCCTGTCTGTGTCCTTCTCGGGATGAAAATAGCCAAAACACTAGCCAAACACGGCCTTGGACACGCCCGTGTCCCAGGCCGTGTACCCCTATACAGGCACCAAAAATCCCTTTTTACGCGACCGACTCAAATACAATTTTCGGGGCGTTACAAACATGACCATTTGGGTTGACCCCAATGGGTCCTTGGTGACCCATTGGACTCCCTTAAGGTCTAGGAAGACTTGAGTATGGTTGGTTGGGCATCTTGGGGTCACATGACCCTTAGTTAGGGCACTTTGACCCCTTTTTGGAGCTAGTGTTGACTTGGGTCAACTTAGCCTCTTTGGTTGACCCCAATGGGTCCTTGGTGACCCCTTGACCTCCCCTAAGATCTAGGAAGGGTTGGGCAAGGTTGTCTTGTCACTTTGGAGGTCACCTATCCTTAGGAAGGGTAATTTGACCAAATTAGGGGCTATAGTTGACTTTGGTGAACCTAGACTCTTGGGTTGACCCCAATGAGTCCTTGGTGACCCATTGACCTCAATTTGGGGTTAGGAGGGCATGGATGGGGTCCACTTGACTAGGGGAAGGTCAATTGACCCTAAGTAGGCTAGTTTGACCTATTTAAGGTTAGGGTTGACTTAGGTCAACTTAACCACTTTGAATGCCCATAGTGGGTCCTTAGTGGCCCTATGAACTGCCCAAGGTGGTTTAGGGTGTCATGGTTGGGTCATGGGGTCAAGTTGGAGCCCTATAGGCAAACCTTAAGTCTAAATGTTGAGGATGAGTTATAGGCAGACCAAGGTGATTTTCACCTTGACCCTTGTTCACTTGGTCCCTTGGGCTTCTTAGGGTTTTGTCATGACTTTGTCATGACCAAAACCACTCTTAGGGGTCTAGTTGGAAATTGGATGTTATAAATCCCAATAAACAAAATAAAAATTTCGTCCCCGAAATTCAGGTTAGGCCTGCGGGGTTTCTACTGGGAGTATCTGAATGTAACATCCCATTGGAAGTTGAAAGTGTACTTTACCCAGAGAGATCTGGATACCTCTACTGCATTAGACCCGGTGGCTTCCAGGTATACTCCTCCTGCCCATGGTTCCTCTACAGGACATTGACCAGCGGGACCTTCTTGCATCGCAAGACCCGCACCGTTGTATCATCTATCTTGACCGACTCATAGCGGGCCGATTGATCAAAAGCTGTTGAGCCATCTATACAAAGAACATGTCGTTACAGCCATAGTAGAGACTTCCTAAGAGAGGAGACATGGAAGACATTGTGCAACCCCGCTAACTCCTGCGGTAGCTCTAGTCGGTAAGCCAATGGGCCGATCCACTACAGGATCCTATAACGCCCCACATTCCTTGGACTGGCCATCTTCGGCCCGCGTACTCGCGAGACTCCATGCACCAGACGTATCTTCATGAATACACAGTCTCCATCCTTAAACTCTACTTGGCAATATCGCGCATCGTAACATTTGATCGGTCTACCCTGGGCCGCCAGCATCCTGTTTTGAATCAGTCGCACCTGAGAATCTGGGTTCTCCATAAATTTCGAGTTGAGTGCCTTTGGATCCTTGTACTAGCTCCATGAAATTGGAATCCTGCACCTTCACTTGAGGGTGTAGAGGTGTGTTGAATGTCGTCCGCGAGCCCAGATAAGCCTGGACTGATCTTCTCTTCTTGGACGTACACTGTCCATCCTGATTCGACAAGACCATCTTGAGCACACCATGATAACAGACAACTACTCACAAATTTCATGAAACACATACGGTAGTTTTCTTCCGGGTCGGCGTGACCCAAGCTACCTTGGTCATTCTATCCTCGATGTTCCCTTTATAATTATGTCTAGAGTGGGGACGAGGATTCCTGTGTATGAAAACCCCTAAATATACCCTCAAACTTCCATTCTAACTCGGGCGATGGCTATAATAGTTCCCCAAAAACTCTTGTACTTAGCCTTCATTAACTGACGAACCTCACCGTGCATCACAAAATCCATGACGTCTTTCTTATTCTATGGAGAGATAAGTTCTGGTAAACACAACTTTCTTCTGGTAAATTGAGTTCTTATTTGTAAGTGTAGACGACGACTCTATAAACTTCCTCTACACGATCATGTTCTTATTCTTTCAAGTACGCCCGAGTAACATCGAATACAATTTACTTCAATTTCAATATGTTCACGACACAATATTTTATATATGAGGTCTAAGGGAAACCCAAATTAGTAGCTAATTTGCCCAATAATCAAAAGGCAAGCCCCCAATAAACAAAAGATAAGCCTCTACCTCCCTTGGGCTAAGTATCTTCGATATTGCCATGTTATATCCGTCCTAGCAGGGTGCACAGTCCCTAGGGCATCAATCTTTGACTTGCGGTTCCAACCTGAAACTTATTGATATACTTCATACTTTAAACCCTCCGAGTCACATTTATGACAACCTTATCCAGGTCAAAATGTTCGCAATCCCAACCGAGTCTCTTCCGAACATGAATTCCTATCCGACCCTTGGTTCTTGTCATGGTGGTTGTCTCCAGGTAATCTTGTTACCAGTACGAGGGTTGAGACTATGTGTCTTCTACCATTCTGCTAATGGATTTTTGGTCTCAATTCTCCTTAAAGTAGTTCTTCCAGTTTGAATAATCCTTGATATGGACCGTAGGGCCACCTGAGCTTATGTAGTCATTCTCGTGTTATACTCCTCCTTTATTCTCTTTAGGTATCTCCTTAACTTAACCAAGTTCATACCTGAGGTCTATTTTAGACTAGGGCATACTATATATTATCGTGATTAGTCATGTCTCCTAGTGGGTTGAGTCTAACTCTTTGACTAGAGAATTATAAGATGGGATCTTCGCAGCCGGAGGTGTTCCCTGCGGGGGGCATGGTTTTCCACAGGCTACAAGGAAGAATTCCAATTGTTAGCTAGCGTACAAACGGAATGAATGGAAGGAGAAAAATGGACTTCTACATGTGATTTCCCTTATGGGCAAACCACTGCTTCCGCTGCTAGTTTGTCCGCAAACTAATCTCACGCGGGGGTGGCCTAAGGTTTTTGTGGACAACTTCTACTTCGTTCGAGGTTTGCACTTATACCACTTGTAAGACCCCCTTTTTATTTTAAAAACCACGAGGTCTTATGCCTAGAACCGCCGTTTTGCGGTGGCCCCGACTCTCGGGAAAGCCGCCACTACAAAATGCCAATTCTGCCGGCCTTTTTGATCATCATAGAGAGAGCAGCAATTATAAACAGAGTTGTAATTCGGTCCACAAACATCACATGTAATAAGAGAAATCACAACCAGTCCATAAATAGAAAAAAGAGAGTACTGCAAAGTAACAAAATAGAAAAATAAACGGGCTTAAACCTGGTACATCAACTCCTCACTACAATCTCTCGCAGAAGCTATAAAAAGACTATCACTCACGGAGCTGGTCACTGGTGCTCCGGTACTAGAGTGGCCTAGCTCCATATGCACCGTACTCTGCTGGTGCTGGTCCCTGAGCTGCTGGTCTCTGTCTCCCATCCGGATCCCATGTAATATTATGGTCTGAAAACCATTAGTCATAAAGACTAAGCCCTATCATCCCCTACCCCTCCCCCCATGGCTCCTAGGCACCGAGCGGAGAGGAAGAAAGGGAAGCTACAAAGGTGGAGAGTACAAAGTGGTAGGTGACAGTGGAACTAGTCTAGCAGTTCTATAATAGTATGCAGTAAGGTAAGCAAGTAGAGTAAGCAGCATATGTGGGAAAGACAATGTAAGAAGTAAGTAATTAAGTAAGTAACCTTAACTTATATGAGTGCCCATACAAACATATAAGTTAAGGGGTCTTCTGCAAGGATCCCACCGTATAAAAAGTCTCATACCAATTAATATGTTGGGGTGTCGGTTGTATGCAAGTATGAGTGTAGTGATATGCTATGGCATGATTCATGCAAGTGCAACCCACGCACATGACTCTATGCACACAGACCTTTAGTTCCCCCTATTTGGGCTACTAGGTTCACTCCCAAGAACCTCCATAATGGCAAACGGAGACAGTGGGTCAGGTCCCCCACTCCTAGGTGGGTATCCACACTACCAGGCCTAGCCCTCCCGTACGCACCTAGAAGAACACAACCTAGAGTATCCGCATACTAATGCTGGTCATATCCACCAGACTTTCTTTGGCTAAGTGTCCCACACCACCGAGTCAACGTATCGACGTCGGTGTGAACGACCGTCCGATACCGAAGACCCACCACCTTATTTTGTATCCAAAACCTTTTGAGTCAATGGCTCCCCGGACTATCCGTCTGTGCATCTAACTTCCGAACGAACCATCCGGATGGCACTAAAAACAACCTAATAAACTTCTCGAGCTACCGGGGTGTGTGAATGTGTAACCCTAGTTATACTAGTTGCTCTTGAAATGTTTTATTCTTACTGTTTAGGTTAGCCCAGGACTGGCCAAGGTATTCCCCGTGAAGGGCTCTCGAAGGCACTAGGAACTATGATGGGATTATGCCCAAGGATCCCTTTCGCAAGGCACTTTCTATTATTGGTTGCTATCAATTTTCCCAAACCATTACTTGTTGTACTGGATCTAACCCTAGAGTATTTGACACATCCTCCCTACGGCAAAGGCGATCTTTCGTCGATCCCGAGCACCACCTAACACTAGCCAAACCTACACCCTACTCATCCTATCTTCCAATGGGGAACTCATTTTTTAATTATCCAAGCGGCAAACATCTAACCCTAACTCATGTGCATAATTTCATATTCCAAATTAAATTCTGCAGTTTTACTAAATGCAGACCAACTCAAGCTATATGATGTGTTACATGAGAGGTACTTAAAATACTTATCCAGTAACCCTATAATAATTAATGGAGTGTTATAATAACCATTTTAGCATAGATCTAGAATTTAATAATTTTCCAAATTTACCTGGTAATTTATTTAATTATTCTAGTAATCCAAAACCCAAAGTTTGAACACGATGTACCAACACGAGACAATGAAATGCTCCACAAACTTTATGATAACCATAATATAGCTATTGAACAAAAAATCCAAAGTTTCTCAACTATTCAACAAGATTTAAGCCCCTAATTAATTAATTCAATATAAATACACTAAATGGAATTAAATAGAGAAGTACCTTAAAATGTTATCCACAAATTACACAAAATTTACCAAGGCTATAGTATGACTGTATATCCTCACTGACCAAATTTCATAACATTTTAAGTTAGTTTAACCATGATTTTATCAAAATCATCCTTAGGGGCAATATAAAGATTATAACTACAAGTACAGGCTAATGTCTTCCAAACTCCCTACAATAATTTCCAGAGGCTCCTAATGACCCTAAGACAACTCTACCCAAGCTTCATCACTGTATAATGAGTTTTAGTAACATATTCTATATCCACAAATTTTGGGCCCTAGACTAGGGTTAAGGTTTAGTGGGGCCAACATAATTTAAAAACCCATAATATTTTTAGCATAGTGCTTTAGATAACCTAGCACCCTCCCTACAAAATTTCAAGCTAATATAGGGTCATTTGACCTCATACCCTTCACAAGTCACAAAAGTCCTACCTTAGGGTTTGGGCTTAAGTCCTAAGGCAAATTCACTCCAATCTACCCCATTTTCCAGAGGTGGGTGATAAATGTCATGCCAAGTTAGTGGCCCGAATTTCATCCTCTGTTGAGGTGATTTGACCACTCAAAACCTAATGTGCACATTTGACCGAAATGCCCCTATTATGGCAAGGCTAGGGTTTGCATGGTTTCGGTTCAAACCATCTCCAAATGATAGGAAAACTTAACCACGGCTTTATAATGACCCCAAGCTACTCTGACCATAATTGGAATGAGTTTGGATGTCATTTGATCCCTAAATTAAATTACCCTTGAGAAATTAAATAATTTCCAAAACTATAGAAAATGTGTCCCCAAAAATTTTCAATTTTGGCCATGGCCTAGATATGGTCTAGGGTGAGTCCCTGTCCAAATTTCAAGTCATTTGGACCAGAGATGAGTTGTGGGCAACCATTTTAATTTCTGCCTTGTCCTAGGTATAGACCCCACCACAATGAGTACTCGGGTCAAACCAGGCACCCAAATTGGTTCAAACCAATTTTGACTTGAAGTAGACCCCTTGGGCTACAAATGTTATGTTGACAACTTCCTCTGGATTAGCTTCTAGGTATTTTTAATAATTAAAACATTAAATATATTAAGTGTGACAGAAATGAAATAATAATACACATAACCTATAGTTTAATATTAGGCTAACACGAATCTTGGCGCACTATCGGACGGCATCCCGTCATCGTCCCCACGCGCCAACGGCCTGGATTCAATCTACCTGGAGCATTTTCTACACGATGACGCCGGCCATCCGGCCACCTCCCTGGCCAACCACCGGCACCACCACCTCCGTTGAGGTGGTGGCTAGCGCCAGGCGGCGGCACAGCCGCCGGAGAGGCCTATTCCGGCGATCCCGAGAGTTCATTTGCACGGAAAAACCATGAAAATGCAAAATTCAATCGGGCTCAATTGAGCCCGATTTTTATTCTAAAAGATCCCTACGATCTATCCATAGTGAGAGAGGAAGGGGAGGACCTTGCTTGCGGCCTGGAGACGCGTTGATAGCCAGGAAGCCATGGTGGTGGCGGCGCGGCTCGGGTTTCTGAAACTACACAGTGAAGTAGCTCTAAATCATCGGGGTGAGAATGGAAGCGACTCCTTGGAGCCCACTGAAGCCTTTAAAATAATCAGATGGGGAAGGGGGGGGTGTCATGGCATCAATGCAATTAATGACTATGAATGGTTAGGCTCGGCCATAGTGGTGGGGAGGTGAATCTGCCTTGGGGTGGCCAGGAAATGGCTGGAAACTTCTCCTCTTCTCCAGTGGAGTTGAATCCAGCCACCAAAGGTGGCCCTTGGCCTCCCATGCATGAATGGTCTTCTCCTTCTCCTTTCTCTCTCCTCCATTAAAGGGAAAATGGAGTTTTATCTCTCCTAATAATAAAGGCCGAATTTTAATGTCTCCTCCAGCCTATTGGTTGCCCACTAACTCATATTAATAATAAGAATGAGATTAGCCCAAGTGGGAGAAATGGGTTTGAGCTTGGGTTAACCCATTTAGGCTAATTTGACCTAACACTAGAATAGAGTTGACCTTGGTCAACATGACCATTTGAGTTGACCCCAATGGGTCCCTGGTGACCCATTGGACTCCCTTAAGTTCTAGGAAGATTTGAGTAGGGTTGGTTGGTCATCTTGGGGGTCACTTGACCCTTAGTTAGGGCACTTTGGCACATTTTCGAAGCTAGGGTTGACTTAGGTCAACTTAGCCTCTTTGGCTGACCCCAATGGGTCCTTGGTGACCCATTGACCTCCCCTAAGATCTAGGAAGGGTTGGGTATGGTTGTATTGGCACTTTGGAGGTCACCTACACTTAGGAAGGGAACTTTGGCCAAATTAGGTGCTAGAGTTGACTTTGGTCAACCTAGACTCTTGGGTTGACCCCAATGGGTCTTTGGTGACCCATTGACCTCACTTTAGGGTTATGAGGGCATTGGTGGGGTCCACTTGACTAGGGGAAGGTCAATTGACCCTAAGTAGGCTAGTTTGACCCATTTAGGGTTAGGGTTGACTTAGGTCAACTTAACCACTTTGACTGCCCATAGTGGGTCCTTAGTGGCCCTATGGACTACCCAAGGTGATTTAGGGTGTTATGGTTGGGTCATGGGGGGTTAAGTTGGAGCCCTACAGTCAAACTTTAAGTCTAAATATTGAGGATGAGATATAGGCAGACCAAGGTGATTTTCACCTTGACCCTTGTTCACTTGGTCCCTTGGGCTTCCTAGGATTTTGTCATGACTTAGTCATGACCAAAACCACTCTTAGGGGTCTTGTTGGAAATGGGATGTTACACTAATCTTGCAATTCTATATTATATAAGACAGGGTGCAGGTAAGAAAGACTGAATAAGAAAAATAACCTTAACTTATATGAAAACACATAAGCCAAGTGATCTTTTGCGGGGCTCCTATCATATAAAAAAGTCTCATACCAATTTATACGATAGGGTGTCGGTTTTCTAACAAGCATAGATATATATTTTACTGAATAAAAATCTTAACTTATAAGCACGCTCGCATGACTTATAAATCAAGGGGTCGTTTTGCAGGGCCTATTGTATAAAGCGTCTCATACCACTTTATACAATAGGTATCAGGGTTGAATGCAATGGTTATGCTATGAAATATAATTATGTCATGTTGTGAACATGCAAGTGCAACACACCCACTCGACTCTGTGTACAGAGACGTTTTGTTCCCCCTTTCTGGAGCCGAAACTCCTAGGATACCTCCGTAGTGGCAAATGGAAGCGGTGGATTGGGACTCTCCCACCTCTAAACCGGTAATTGCACTACCAGTCAGACCTATCGTATTCCTCAATGCTGGTGCACTAAGTGGAACTCCTGCATACTCTTTCCGGCTGGTGCACCGGACTTTACTTGGCCAAGTGCTAAACCACACTTGCCGAGTCAACGTATTGGTGTCGGTGCATCGACTCTCCAAAACCGAAGACTCACCACCTTTACTTTATGCAAATGCAATCTTGATGTATAACCACCGAGACAAAGCTCCCCGGACCATCTCATCCGACACAACAACAACTGAGCCAAAGCTCGCCGGGCCAACCTGACCATAACAAACATCAACCGAGCCAAAGCTCGTCGGGCCAACCTGCCCATCACCAAATCCACCGATACTACTGCCCGAGTGACCTAACCTAACTCCCACAACCCAGGGGAGTGTGAGTGTAATCCTAGATTATTTCTAATTACTCTTGCATTTCAGTTTTACCTAATATTTAGGTTAGCACAGGCATGCCCAAGGTATACCCCGTGAAGGGCTCTCAAAGGCACTAGGAAGTACGTTTGGATTACGCCCAAAGCTCCATTTCGCAAGGCACTTATATTATATTGGTTGATTCCCAACTCCTAGTTCCTTATATGTTGTATTGAGTCTAACCATAGTGTATTTGACACTTCCTCCCATCGGGAAAGACGATCTTTCATCGATCCCGAACACCGCCTAACACTAGCCAACTCCACACTTTACTCAACCTGTCTTTGAAAGATGACCCCAATTGTTTATCCAAATAGCATAATCTCTAACCCGAACTCATGTGCCCAAATGCTTATTCCAACTCAATTTCTGTGATTTTACTAAATGCAGACCAACCTAAACTATATGAAGTGTATAATGTGAGGTCCACAAAATAATCACTCAGTACCCCTATAATAATTATTGGAGGGCTATAATGACATTTGTAGCCTAAATCCAGAAATTCATAATTTTCCTAATTTATTTGATAATTTATTTATTCTAGTAATCCAAAAATCCAAATTTGAACATGAAGTACCCATTTCAGATAAGCAAATGCTCTACAAAATTTATGATAATTTCAATGTGACTATTTAACATAAAATCCAGTGTCTCTCAATTTTTTATTAGAAAATAAGCTTTGAATAAATTATACATCAGATCCCCAAAATTTTGTGTTTGTAAAGTATATACTGCAAATAATCATCTAAATAATTATGAATTAATTTCTCCAAGTGGTTATTGGCCTAAAATTATCAGAGACCTAATTTTACAATTTTTGCAATAAGTAAATAGCTCTAAATAATTTATTAACCATAATTGCACCTTTTAAAACTTGTGAAGAAAGTACTAAAGTTGTTCAACTAAAATTTATAACAAAATTCAGGAATAATTATTTTGACTTAAAACATCTTCTGCCCAAATTTCATGAGTCTATAATGTAGAGTGTGATCATAATAAAATACCATTTAGGGTGACATCATGTATAACAAAGGGGATGCTAGTAATATTACTCATAAAATTACAATAAATTCACCAGAGATCCTATCTAACTTAGAGTCCATGCTACCTAAGTTTCACACCTTTTTAGTAAGTTTTGGTGGCTTATTCTACACAAAAAGTTGTTATTCCCTAAACTAGGGTTTGGGTTTTGAGATGTCTATCCATCTTCAAATCCTCTAAGATTCAAACCAGAGGACTTGGGCTACCCTAGCATCAATTCTACCAAGTTGCAAGATCACACAAGGGCATTTGACCCCATGCCCTTCACAACACTCAAAATCCCCTCCTTAGGGATTGAGTTCGGATCCTAGCACAAAACTACCCTAGACCACCCCATAATCCCTATGAGGGTGTTAAAGGTCATGCCAAGTCAGTGGTGAAAATCTCAGCATCTGTTGAGGTGATTTGACCTCTCAACCTCAAGATGCACTTTTTACTTAAGAACCCCTCATTAAGGTAAAATTAGGGTTAGGTAATTCCCCATCCAAAACACATCCAAATGAAGTGAAAATTTATACAGAGACATATCATGAGGCCATGGACCACTCACCAAAATTTGGGAGGGTTTGGAGGTCATTAGACCACCTAATTAAATTATCCTAGTATTATTAAATTAAAAATAAAACCATCGGCAAATTATCTCCAAAAATTCTCATTTTTGGACAGGTCCTAGGTATACTAATGGTGACCCCCTGTCCAAATCTCAGGTCATTTGGACAAGGGATGAAGAGTGGGCACCCAATTTAATCTCAGGATAGCCCTAGGTATAGATCCAACCAAAGTGGGTGCCCAGTACAAACAAAGGCCCAAATTGGTTCAAATCAATTTTGAATTAAAGTAGACCCTTAGGGCTACAAACTTCATGTTGGTGACTTTTTCAGTAGAGGAGCCTAAGTATTTTTAAAAATTAAAACCATCTACTGCAAATAGTGTGACAGAATCAAAATAAAAAT
This sequence comes from Platanthera guangdongensis, assembly GCA_039583875.1. Lineage (NCBI taxonomy): Eukaryota > Viridiplantae > Streptophyta > Magnoliopsida > Asparagales > Orchidaceae > Platanthera > Platanthera guangdongensis. The sequence continues at coordinate 53,139,044 of CM077164.1, forward strand.
GAAATTAAATGATTCTTATCAAATCTGGCGCACGAATTTTGGCGCAGATCCAATGGTCTGGGCTCATCGTCTACCTCCAGCCAACGACTGAGATAGCCCTAGCCTGGAGACACTTCCAATCGCCGCTGCCGCCCATCCCGACACTTCCCAGGCCGGCCACCGCCACCAACACCTCCATCGAGGAGGTGGCTATCGACCGGCGGCGACAAAACCGCCGGAGGTGCGGATTCCGGCGGTTCTACCAAGAAGATTTCTCGGCCCGAAACCATGAAAACTAGAAAATTGGTTCGGGCTCAATGGAGCCTGAACGTTGAACCTAAGCATTGTTTTGATCTAACCATGAGGCAAGGAGAGTGGGAGGACCTTGTCGGCGGCCTGAAGTCGAGAAGATCGCCGGGAAACCATTTTTGAAGGCAGCGTCGCTCGGTTTCTGCGACTGCACGGTGGGGGGCTTGATTTCTTTAGGTAAGGATTGGGATAGTCTTCTCTCGACCCACTGATGGTGTTTAAAGCCTCAGTTGGGGAGAGGAGGGGTTGGATCATCAATATCCATTAAAGCCATTAATGGCTAGGCTCGGCCATGGAGGAGGTGTTGAACCAGGCCTTTGGTGGCCGGGGGAATGGCTGGAAACTTCTTCCCTTCCCTAGGGGAGTTGAATTCAGCCATTAAAGGTGGCCTTTGGCCTCCCCTTGGTCGAGCCCCTTCATTCCCTCCTCTTCCTTCTTTTCTCTCTCATCCATTAACATGGAATGGAGATCACCCTCTCTCCTAGTCACCAAGTTTACTTGGTCAACCTGGGGGACTATTTGCAGCCCATCCATGCATATTATTCCCTAAAGAAGCCACATGAGGAGGCTTGAGCTTGGGCTAGCCCATTTGGGCTAGGTTGACCCAAAGTAGGCTTGGGTTGACTTTGGTCTTTTTGACCTTTTGGGTTGCCCCCAATGGATCCTTGGTGATCCATTGATCTCCCCTAAGGCCTAGGTATGGTTGGATAGGGCTAACTTGGCACCTTGGAGGTCACCTATCCCTTGGTAAGTGCACTTTGACCATTTCGGGGCTAGAGTTGACTTAGGTCAACTTAGCCTCTAAGGTTGACCCCAATGGGTCCTTGGTGACCCATTGACCCCACCTTATGGTTAGTAGGGCCTTTACTAGGCCACACTGCCTTTAGTTAGGGCACCTTACCCAGTTTAGGCCTCGAGTGGTTCTAGGTCAACTTGGCCACCGTGAGTCGACTCCAATGGACCCTTAGGGTTCAGATGAACCTTACAATGGATTGGTGAGGCCATGGTGGGGTCTTGAAGTCTTGGTGAAGCCCCATGATGATCTTAAACTAGGGTTCATCAATCTACTATTTGCAGACCATAGTGGTCTCACCTACATCCCTAGGTTTACTTGGCCTTCTTGGGCTTCCTAGGGTTTTATCATGACCTAGTAATGACAAAACTACTCCTAGGGGTATAGCTTGAAAGTGCAGTTAGATCTGATATACTCTAGAGGGGGGGGGGGTGAATAGAGTATATGGTGTTTTTAAAACTTTTACAACTGCTGTTGTATTTTAGGTGTGTGTGTGTGTGCAGCAAATACAATAAATTAGAAAACAGCAAAGGAATAATCGCATCACAATCACAGAGCAAGGCCAGAAAACAAAAAGGAAAAGAAAGCAACCAGACGACACAAGAATTTTATAGTGGTTCCCCAAATCTGGGTAGTCCACTCTTCTACCACCCTGGTAGGAATCCACTGCAGGAAGGGGTTAATCAGGTGTCCTGGCACCAATGGGGTTTTGATCAGGTTCCCAATAACCAAACCCTCAAGTATTTTGGAGGGAGACTTGCAACCAGAATAATTTTGAAGGGAATTAAAACCCTGTACAGAGGTGGAGTGAGAGTGTGATGAGATCTTCTCTTTCTCAAATCAAATGAGAAGACTTGTGGATGTTGTTTAGCAGCTTTGCTCCCCCTGAGATGTAGAATGGTTCAGGAAGAATACTGGAGCACTGTTTCAGGGTGATAGGTCTTCAAAGACCTAGACTTCCAGGTCCAGAGAAATTCTTCAGGAACTTCTTGCAACTGATATGAATGTATTGTTATGAAGTTCTCCTGAGTAAGAGCAGATGAAGAAGACTCTTGATATTGATGTAATGTTCTTCTTCTTCTAGATCAATTTCTCTCTGGGCCAAGATTAAAATCTTTTTCTTGTATTGTCTGAATCACTGTCTGTCTTCTTCTTGTTATGCACTGGTGTTCTATCTTTGTTGTCTATAGTTTTTGGTTTCTGTATCTCTATCTGTTATGGAGAGCATTCGAATTTTGAATGTCGAGCAGTAATTACAGACGGCCTGGAAAGGAAGCAGCAATTAATTATTTCCCCAACTGTTTCCATGGGAAAACGGTATGTAATAACCCAGAATTAACTGCGCATCCTAACGGTAGTATACTGTGAAGAACTGCCATTAATTGTCCAGGAATCAGCGCCATGAAATGAGACGGGAACAGAAGAAGACCTAGTCTGGAATCGTCGACCGAAGAACAGAATTCGTCGAGCTGAGTCTTGAATTCGTCGAGCTAAGCTGAGTTCGTCGAGCTGAGCTGAGTTCGTCGAGCTGAGCTGAGTTCGTCGAGCTGAGCTGAGTTCGTCGAGCTGACAGTCTTTATTCGTTGAATAGACAATCTTCAATATCAGACAAACATCATTCGTCGAGCAGAGAATAAACTTCGTCGACCTGAGAAAAATTCTGGACTTGGACGAAATACTCTGCATCTGCTGAAAAACTGTGTCGACACAAAATGGTGTCGACAGATTGATCTTGGTGTCGACACAACTCCTCTGATGTCGACAGATTGGTCTAGGTGTCGACACAAAACCTCTGGTGTCGACACAAGCTGATGTCGACTGAAATCCTGGGTGTCGACACTGAAAGATATGGTACCTAAACACCTAGAGGGGGGGTGAATGGGTGACCTAAACCTTTTTGAAACTTTGTTGGCAGCAAAACAGTTATCTCACAGATTTCTACAGCTAACAGCAATAACAAAATATAAACTGCTAATCCACAGCACAGCACAGCACAGCAGACACACAAATTTATAGTGGTTCCCCAATCTTTGGGTACATCCACTTTCCCCCTTCGCCTATCTAGCAGTGTACTAGATTCGGCCAAACTTCTCCACTATCTCAAAACCCAACTAGGTTCCTACACCTCAGGCCCAAAGCCTTACACTCAGCCACCAAGGCCTACACTCAGCCACCCAGGCCTACACTCAGCCAATCAAGGCCTACACTCAGAGTTCTTCAACTCCTACACTCAGGCAACCAAGCCCTACCCTCAGCCTTTATAATATAGGCTTACAATTCACTCAGATCCAATGGATCCTACAAGTTAAAATTGAATTACAATAACTAACTCTACAACTCAGAAAATAAGAGAGGAGTTGAGAGTTTCTTGAAGAGTTCTTGGAAGAACTCAGCTAGATCCAAACTGACTTAGCTTCCTTCAAAGCTTCTTGAGTAGAACTGAATTAGTCTGAATCCTCTGCAGTTGATCCTTGACCTCTGCTTCTTGAGATCCAGATGATTCTGAATCCTTCTTCTCAGCCTTAGTTCCAAAGACTGATTTCTTGATTGGAGCTCTCTCTCTCCAACTTCTTAGATCTGCAGTTGGACTGCCAGATCTTCTTGTGTTGATACTATGTGTACCACTTTTCTGATTACTTGAATAATCTGATCTATTACTTCAAAAATAGCTTCAACAACTTCTTATTAACACTTTTTCAACCTCTCTTTCTGTAAACAGTCTGTGCCTATTTATAGGCCTTCTTCATGGTAACCGGCTGGTCCGGTTCATAACTGACTTCTGACATCTCTGACAAGTGCTGTAAACCGGCTGGAACGGCAGCTGTCATGACATCCAGTCAATTCTTGAAATTCTCTAACTGTCAGATAGTGTCGAGACTTTCTGTTCTTAAGTGTCGACACTTATAGACCAAGTGTCGACACATGTTGTGTAAGTGTCGACACAAGTCTACAAGATGTCGACACAACTCCTTGTATGTCTCGACACAGATTCTTCTTCCAGTGTCGACACTGAAATTAAGTGTCGACACAAGTACTTGAACTTCTGTAACTTGTTGAATTCTTCTAAGTATCGACACATCTCCTTTGTGTCGACACATCTTCATGTGTTGAAACTGTCAAGTGTCGACACTGCTTCTTGGTGTCGACACAAGTCTTCAATTTTGTTTCTTCAGCTGAGTGTCGACACATTCCCTTAGTGTCGACACTTGTACTTAGAATATTTTGTAAACTTTTCTGTTCTTTGCTAAGTGTCGACACAGCTCCTTGTGTCGACACTTCCTTCAAGTGTAGAGTCTTCAACTAAGTGTCGACACATTGTGCTGGGTGTTGACACTTTCTTCAAGTGTTGACTCTTCTGGTTGTGTGTCGACACATTGTGCTGAGTGTCGACACTTGTCCTTAGTCTCTGCAGAATTTTGCTGAGTGTCGACACAACTCCAAGTGTCGACACTTTCTGATGTAGACTTAGCTCTTCTAGGTGTCGACACTTCTGCTAAGTGTCGACACAGCTTTTCTGCATTCTTCTTCACTGAGTGTCGACACAGCTCCAAGTGTCGACACTTTCTGTCTGGTGTCGACTCTTCTTCTCAGGTGTCGACACAATTACTCCAAGTGTCGACACTGCTTGTCTGGGTGTCGACACAAGCTTTCTCAAGTGTCGACACTTTCCCTCTTGGTGTCGACACATGGACTTAGAAACTTTTAGCTTCAGTCCAGTGAATACCTAACCTGCACAAGTAACTCAAACAAACATCAAATACATTATGATGTATATCATTGAGTTAGGTGAGGCTTCTTCAAATCAGGTACATTTGACCAATGTACCCAACAATCTCCCCCTATTTGGAGAAGTCATAACCCTTAGTCAATGATATACACCACTCATAATTAAAAATTAGAAAATGATGTAAAGCAGGTATATGTCAACAGGGTAAACTTAAACATGTAATAAAGCACACATGTATACTCATTAAACATTGCAGAACAAACAAGAAATAGACACATGCTTCTGAACAATCATGAGATATATTTATCAAAAATTGTTCTAACATTGTTTTAATACATTTCCATTGTTTTACAAAAATATTTCATATGTAAAAGATTACAACAATGTTCCTTAGTCTAATCTTAGTCTAGTTCTGATCAGGTTCTTTTATAACTATTCATTTCCCATCTTGTACTTTGGCCTTTACAGCAGCAGCAGCAGGCTCAGCATCAGCAGGCTTCTTGCCTTTGAGATCTTTCTTATCAGCTTTGATCTTTTGCCTCTCAAAGTAATGATAGGGCTTAGGAAAGTACTTGCTAGGCTCCACAGCTGTAGGAGGTAGCTTTCCTAACTTAGCCTTCCTTCTATACTAGACAATGGCTTCCTGCCTAATCTCATGCTTCCTCCATTCTGCTTCTGAGAACCATTTGTTCCTTTCATGAGCATTGTCCTTGGCTGCTTTCCAGGCTGTGAGAATGATGTTCCTAGAAGTAGGGCTCCACTGTTCAAAATCTGGTTTTTGCTCAGCTAGTTCCCTAAACTTCTTCTTTGACAGCCTTGTCTCTTCTTCTTTGTCCAAAGCCTCTTGCATAGCTGTTGTTATAGGTTGAACAACCTTTTCCAGAACAACATTTGACTTTCCAGCAGTTGGGCTATACATTGTGCTTACATCTGCATGAACCATGTCAAAATCTGGAGGTGGATAGATCACCTGAGCTACTTCCTGTTGCTCACCTCCAAGAGATGCACTTTGAATTCCTGATTCAGCAACATTATCATCATCACACAGGGGAGGATATCCAAGGGTAGCCCTGATGGAATTTGATATCCACTTAGCATGGTCTGAGCTTGCTTTGACTAACACCCTCTCCCACTTTATGACTTCTTGTGCAACATGATCTCTTACATCATCTTTCTGGAACCTGATTTGGCTGTCCAAGTACCTGATTCCATCCTTAAAATAAGGTCTAAGCTTTGTAAGCTGTTCAGAAATGACCTTCTATGAATCCTTGATTGCAGTCTTGACAGCAGCAATTTCATCTTGAAAAGCTTTATCAAATTCAGCCTTAACTGCAGCAGATGATGTTGAAGGTTCAGCAGTCTTATTTTTCAGTTCAGTGACTATAGAATTGTGAGAAGCTGTCAGATTGTCATTCATTCTCAACTGATTCTCCAGCACATAGTCTTGATTCAGTGCTATATCATCTACTTGAGACTTTATCTTCTCTTGGTGGGTTGCCAGATAGACCACTGCATTACCACCCTTTGAAAAACATTCAGTCATCTCCTTTTTATTAAGGTTCATTTCAAACCTTATTGACTTGATTTCCTGTGCCAGATCAAATTGTAGGGTCTTGTGCCCTTCATCAACATAAGTCTCTATAGCCTTCCTTTGCTCATCCAGCTTGATCTGTAGTGCAATCAGTAAAGCACTATAGTCAGCAGTTGGAGCTTGCTGAACTATGGGCTGTGGGGCAATGGATTGCAAGGCTTTCTTGTAACTCTGACTTCTCCTCTTGAAGACATAGAGTTTCTTCTTTTTAGCTTGTTCAGCCTCATCTTCCTCAGACTCTGAAGTACTGGCGATATTAACCCTGTCCTTAGGGCTTGATGGTTTGTCAGCTTGCACATCAAGTGCTTTCTCACTTTCTTGCCTGACAGGCTCTTCCACAACTTGCAGTTGCTCCCCCTCAGCAGCAGCACCCTTCTCTTCAGCAGCAGCAACCTTGTCCATGTCAAAATCCTCTTGATCTAAATTCAGAAAGAGGTCTTCCATTGTATATTCAGGAGGTGACTGTGCAGGAGAAGTACTGGGTTCATCAACTACTTTATCAGGAACCACTTCTAGGATAACTGATGTGTCTTGGAGAACAACATCTGGTTCTTGATTTGCTTGCTGAGTTTGCTGATGGACATCAGACAAATCAGAATCTATTACAGAAAAATCTAAAGTATTGAGGTCAGTAAGTACCTCTTGGATAATGATTGTGGCTTGCTCACTGTCCAGAGTAGAGGGTTCTTCTACTGCTGGAAGCTCCCCCTGGCTTGGATCCTTATACTTGGGGCTAGCTGGAGGCAGCTCCCCCTGGATTTCAGCTGTCTCTTGAGGAGCAGGAGACTTCTCTGCAGCCACTTCCTCTTGACTATGAGGAGTGAAAACAACTTGTTCTTCACTACCTGAACTGCTGGAGGACTCCTGTGTCACAGGAGCTATCTTCCTCTTCTTCTTTGGAGGTGAATCTTTCCTAGAAACTTGCTTCTCTGGGGTAGGTATTTCTTTAGATAGTACTCTTTCCCATCTGGAAAATATCCTTTGATCCATCCTTCTCATGTGATTGATTTTAGTACCAGCAGCATTGCTCATTACCTCTGGTATTGTACCAGCCAGGTAGAGACTTAGTATTCTGCCCAGATTGGGCTTCTTCATACTTTCTTTAATTTTCTCATACACAACCATTGACCAATCTGTTTTTAGGTTGAAGATGATTCTAGTCATAATTTCAAACATGGAGGCAGACACCCTGTCATGCCCTCCAGTCTTGCTGAGTAGAACTTTGCCTACAATTTCAGACAAAAATTTTCCTTTGTTATTCATTCCTTTCCTGTTGAATACAGATCAAATCTTCATCTTAGGATCTAGACCACACCAGGTAAGTGCTTCCCTGGTCTTAGATGTAGTCACTTCCTCTTCTGCTTGAATTTTAGGTAGCTGAAATACCTTTCTCAGAGTTTTGGGTGAAATCTTGACCTTGGTTCCATGCACTCTTGATTTGATTCTGTAACCTGAGTCATCTACAGAAGCTCCAGTAAGGAATTCAAGAACTTACTTCTTCCATATTTTGGTTGGTTCTGAAACCAAGTACTCCAATCCAGAATCGGTGACTAGGGTTACCACCGATTTGATTTCTTGATCGTCATCGTCGAACGCGCCACGAACCAGTTCATAGCCTTCATTGACGTTCTCCTCGAGCTTGGGAGCCATTAGGGTTTGTAGAATTAGTCTTTAGAAAAGAGAAATGTCGACACAGTAGTTTGGTCTCGAAACTCTGAAAGCGTGTCGACACACAAAGACAGAATCCTATTTATACCTTTCTGGTTTGAAGACGAACAGGCGGGATGGATTACTAAAGATGTGTCGACACTGGCAATAAGTGTCGACACTGACTTATAATGTCTCGACACTCATGTGTCGACACAAGTTTAGTCAACAGATTTTATGTCTCGACACTTGGTTATGTGTCGACACCACACTATTCGACATGTAGTCGAGACGTTACTTAGAAAATTCTGAGTAAAACTTAAGTGTCGACACCTCATTGGATGTGTCGACACCAACTCGACATGTGTCGACACTAACATTCTGAAGTGTCGACACTAACTTCCTAGATGTGTCGACACCATTTTCCTGAAGTGTCGACACTTACTATTCTGTGTCGACATAGACTTGTCTATGTGTCGACACCTTTTTACTTAGCCAATATTTAGTTCTGTAAACTTAGCCTAAGTTTATCATACCTAGTTCAATTTTGAACCTATTGAACTTAGCTTCTTCTAAGGGCTTAGTAAACATATCAGCTATCTGATTATCTGTTTTAACATATTCAAGTGCAATATCATTTCTTTCTACATGCTCCCTAAGAAAGTGATATTTAATCTCAATATGTTTAGTTCTACTATGTGATACAGGATTATTAGCTATTGAAATAGCACTTGTAGAATCACAGAAAAGTGGAGTTCTACTTACCTGAAATCCATAGTCTTCTAGCTGATGTTGAATCCACAGAAGTTGAGCACAGCAACTTCCTGCAGCTACATATTCTGACTCAGCTGTGGAGATAGCCACACTAGTTTGCTTCTTACTACTCCATGAAATGAGTCTTCCACCTAGGAATTGACAGGATCCAGTAGTGCTCTTTCTATCTTCTTTGCATCCTGCAAAGTCTGCATCTGAATAGCCTGTTAGATCAAAATCTCCATTCCTAGGGTACCAGAGGCCTAGATAAGGAGTGCCCTTTAGATATCTCAAAATTCTCTTGACTGCAGTCAAGTGAGACTCTTTAGGGCAGGCTTGATACCTGGCACAAACACATGTAGCATACATAATGTCAGGCCTACTTGCAGTCAAGTATAGTAAGGAGCCAACTATCCCTCTATACAAGGTTTCATCTACAGGTTTCCCTGCATCATCCTTGCTAAGAGACATACTTGACCCCATAGGAGTCTTCATGGTACTGGATGAATCCATACCATATTTCCTTATGAGTTCTAGGGTGAACTTGGACTGACATATGGACAAGCCACTTTCAGTCTGTTTAACTTGGAGACCCAAGAAAAACTTCAGTTCTCCCATACTACTCATCTCAAATTGACCTTGCATAAGTTTTGCAAACTTTTTGCAAAGGCTGCTTTCAGTAGACCCAAATATAATGTCATCTACATATATTTGGACTAGTATGACTTTGCCTCTAGATTCCCTAAGGAATAGAGTCTTATCTATTTCCCCCTTGTGAACTTGTTCTCAATGAGGAAACTAGATAGGGTTTCATACCAAGCTCTAGGAGCTTGCTTTAACCCATACAATGCTTTCCTAAGTCTATAGACATAATGAGGTTGAGTTGGATCAACAAAACCTGATGGCTGCTCCACATAGACTTCTTCTTTCAAATTACCATTTAGGAATGCTGACTTGACATCCATTTGGTATACCTTGAATCCTTGATAGGTTGCATAGGCCAAGAACATCCTTATGGCCTCCAGTCTGGCTACTGGGGCAAAGGTTTGATCAAAATCAATACCTTCTTCTTGCCTATATCCTTTTGCAACCAGTCTTGCTTTATTCTTAATGATGACCCCTTGTTCATCTAACTTATTTCTGTAGATCCACTTAGTTCCTATAACATTGTGGTCTTTAGGCTTTGGAACCAGCTCCCAAACCTTGCACCTTTTGAACTGATTAAGTTCTTCTTGCATAGCTTCAGTCCACTGTGGATCTTGTATAGCTTCTTCAAATTTCTTTGGTTCTATTTGAGACAGAAAACTTGAATATACTACAGCATTCTGATTTCTGCTCCTTGTCTGAACACCTTGTCTTGGATCTCCAATAATCAGCTCTACTGGATGATCTCTTAGATGCATGTTGGCTGGAGGCATCCTTACTTCTGGTTGTACTTCTACAGCATCTTCATCATGCTGAGTTTCTTGTACTTCTTCAGCTCCTGGTACATGTAGTTCTCCCCCTGGACATAAGCCATCTTCTTCTACTTGCTGTCTTGCAGCAGGTACATCTTCTATGGTTAGCTTGTCCATCTTCTTAGTAAGACCTGTGGGGCTGCACACACTACTAGACAACTCATTGTTAATAAGTTTTGTCTCATCAAAAACTACATGCACAGACTCCTCTACAACTTGTGTAGTCAAGTTGTAGACTCTATAAGCCTTACTATTATTGATGTACCCAACAAACACTCCCTCTTGGGACTTGGCAGCAAACTTAGTTAAGTAAGACTTCCAATTATTAAGTATGAAGCATTTGCAACCAAAAATCCTGAAATAGGATAGGTTTGGTTTCCTGCCTTTCACAACTTCATAGGGGGTCTTATTTAACCTTTTAGTGATGGTAGCCCTATTTATCACATGGCATGCAGTGTTAACTGCTTCAGCCCAGAAATACTCAGGCAGTGATGTATCACTAAGTAGGGTTCTACCAGCCTCTATCAAGGTTCTATTCTTCCTCTCAGCAATGCCATTTTGCTGAGGTATTCTAGGTGAAGAGAATTCTTGAAATATCCCAAAGTCTTCACATAGTTTTGTCATGCTTTCAGATTGAAACTCAGTACCATGGTCACTTCTAATTTTGACCACTGTACTGTTTAGTTCATTCTGAATTTACTTGACAAAGTTATGGAAAACACTAGGTGTTTCAGATTTCTGTCTTAAGAAGAACACCCAGGAAAACCTTGAGTAGTCATCTACAACTACAAAGGTGTAGACCTTCCTACCTAAGCTGTGAACTGGCATTGGACCAAAGAGATCCATATGCAAGAGGTATAAGCACCTCACAGCATCTTTGTTCTCAATGCTTTTAAAGGTGGATTTGGTCTGCTTGCCCTTTTGACAAGCTGAGCAAATGCCATCTTTAACATACTTAACTTGAGGACCATTCCTCACTAACTCTTTGCTAAAGAGTTTGCTAATAGTCTTGTAATTAAGATGGGCAAGCCTCTTGTGCCATTTGACACATTGAGAGACTGTCTCATCAGCTACAAGACAAACTGGAGAACTATTGTTCTCAACCATAATGTCTAGACAATAGACATTTCTCTTCCTATAACCTGTCAAAATGATCTCTTGATCACTTGACCTCTTGATATGACAACCATCTTTAACAAATGAGATGTCATACCCTACATCACTTAATTGACTTATACTTATAAGGTTGTGTTTCAACCCTTTAACATAAGCCACTTGAGTAATGGTAACAAGGTTTGAAGAAATGTTACCAAACCCTTTGATGATTCCTTTTTCAGAACCACCAAAGGTCACTTTAGGACCATTTTTGATTGGAATGTAGTCCTTCAGTAGTCCCCTTGTTCCAGTCATATGTCTGGAACATCCACTATCCAAGTACCATGTTGGGGTATGACTACTTGGATTCACCTGCAAAACAAATTAATGAACCTTAGAACCCAAAGTAAACTTGGGTCCTTGGTGATTGTTAGTTTGCAACATGACATAGCTACCTACTGGCTTTCCACCAGGTAGCTTACTACTCCCATTGGCACTTGTATTGTGCCAACAGTCCAAGGCAAAGTGGCCAACTTTGCCACAGCACCAGCATTCAAACTTGTTGTACCTTTGCTTAGGTACAGACTTGGCTGTCTTGACTACAGCAGGCTTATTGAATGTTGGGGCTTTGCCCTTGGACTTGGACTGATCCTGAACAGTCCTAGCTGGTTTAATAAAACCCAATCCAGCCTTTCCTTTATGATGAACAAATTCATCAATCAAGGGTAGCACTGATTTAGGTTTTGAAAACCTAGCAACTAGCTCTCTTTCCTTCTGAAGATTGATCTCCAGTCTCTTAATTTGATCATTTTTATAGGTGATAGTTCCCATCTGAATCACAGTAATGTGTTTCAGCCTGGCTACCTCATTGAGCTTTTGATCAAATTTCTTCTCAAAATCTGTTGCAGCTGCCTTGAGATCAGCAATCTCCTTTGCCTGACTTTTGGCTAGGGTCTTGCTTTTCTTATAGGCTTGCAACAGCACTTTATATTCATCTAAGAGCTGATGAATATCTCCCTCAGATTCAGAAACACTTCCATCACTTGATGAAGATGAATCTGACTCTGAACTAGAACTGGAATCTGAACTTTGAGTAGGACTTTGTACCTGACTAGGTCCTGGCTGCTCCAGGATTTTGGTACTTTCAGTCAATGCCATCAGTCCTTGGCACTGACACTCTTCTTGTTCATAGATTGATTCCATGATCTGCATAAACTCTTCTTCTTCAGCAAATAGCCCTATGTAGGCTTCAGCATCTGTCTCAGTGTCTGAAGAAGAAATGTCTGAAAGAGTCTTCTCATTCTTTGCAACAAAGGACTTCTCCTTCTTTCCTTTGAAGTGAGTCTTCTTTTTGTCACTGGATTCTTTTCTTCTCTCAAGACAATCTGCAATAACATGACCCTGTCTATTGCAGCAGTAACACACTATCTTAGACCCAGTTGCCTTGCTAGTCTTTGTCTTTTTCTTGTCCTTCTTTGAAGGCTTCTTCTCCTGATACTGGACTTCTTTCCCTTTGGAAAATGAAGGTCTGGACCTCCACTGTTTCTTCTTCAGGAATTTCTGAAAATGTCTGGTGAATGCAGCAAAGTCTTCATCACTTTCACTACTTGTAAACTTTGTGCTAACAGACTCATCAGATTCTGATTCAACTACCTCTGGAGGAGGAGTTGATGACTTAGTCCTGCCATTTCTAGGTACTTCTGACTTGAAGGCAACAGTCCTTTCCCTGTGCTCAGTCCTTGTTGATTTTTCCTCCTCTTTTCTCACTGACAGCTGCATCTCATAAGACAACAACTTGCCAAACAGTGTGGTAGGAGGAATTTCTCCCAACTTTGCCATTTCTCTGATGGCACAGATCTTGGCGTCCCAATCTTTGGTTAGGGACCTTAAGAACTTATCATTCAATTCATAGTTAGTGAACTCTCTTCCATAGGACATGAGTTCATTAACAATTCTATAGAACGTCTTGTAGCATTCAGTGATGCTATCTCCTCTTCCTTGCCTAAAGCTCTCATACTCTTGATTAAGCAAGGACTTCCTATCTTGCCTAACTTCTACAGAACCTTCCATATAGACAATGAGAGTATCCAACATCTCTTTTGCTGTTTTACAGTGAATTAAGTTCTGAAAAGTGGCATCATCAATGGCACTTACTATAATGTTTTGTGCCCTCTTGTCCATAGTGGCTAGGACAATTTCATCCTTAGTCATCTCAGAGAAATCCTTTGGAGTTCTCTATGTAGCATCCAAAACTGAAACCTTCATGGGCACATATGGCCCCTCTTTGACTGTGATGTAGATTCTAGGGTCAGAGGCCTCCATAAATAGCCTAACCCTTTCTTTCTAGATCCCAAAGATCCCTTTTCTGCATATGGGTAGTTTCATTGAACCCAATTCCTTGTGATTCTCTGAAGAACCCATGTTTCTTGATTTTCTTGAAACTGTGTTCTGACTTACACTGAATCTGCCAAACTGGATCTCCTCAGATAGTTAGTCCTTTTTGAGGAACCTGGCTCTGATACCACTTGAAAGATATGGTACCTAAACACCTAGAGGGGGCGGTGAATAGGTGACCTAAACCTTTTTGAAACTTTGTTGGCAGCAAAACAGTTATCTCACAGATTTCTACAGCTAACAGCAATAACAAAATATAAACTGTTAATCCACAGCACAGCACAGCACAGCAGACACACAAATTTATAGTGGTTCCCCAATCTTTGGGTACATCCACTTTCCCCCTTCGCCTATCTAGCAGTGTACTAGATTCGGCCAAACTTCTCCACTATCTCAGAACCCAACTAGGTTCCTACACCTCAGGCCCAAAGCCTTACACTCAGCCACCAAGGCCTACACTCAGCCACCCAGGCCTACACTCAGCCAATCAAGGCCTACACTCAGAGTTCTTCAACTCCTACACTCATGCAACCAAGCCCTACCCTCAGCCTTTATAATATAGGCTTACAATTCACTCAGATCCAATGGATCCTACAAGTTAAAATTGAATTACAATAACTAACTCTACAACTCAGAAAATAAGAGAGGAGTTGAGAGTTTCTTGAAGAGTTCTTGGAAGAACTCAGCTAGATCCAAACTGACTTAGCTTCCTTCAAAGCTTCTTGAGTAGAACTGAATTAGTCTGAATCCTCTGCAGTTGATCCTTGACCTCTACTTCTTGAGATCCAGATGATTCTGAATCCTTCTTCTCAGCCTTAGTTCCAAAGACTGATTTCTTGATTGGAGCTCTCTCTCTCCAACTTCTTAGATCTGCAGTTGGACTGCCAGATCTTCTTGTGTTGATACTATGTGTACCACTTTTCTGATTACTTGAATAATCTGATCTATTACTTCAAAAATAGCTTCAACAACTTCTTATTAACACTTTTTCAACCTCTCTTTCTGTAAACAGTCTGTGCCTATTTATAGGCCTTCTTCATGGTAACCGGCTGGTCCGGTTCATAACTGACTTCTGACATCTCCGACAAGTGCTGTAAACCGGCTGGAACGGCAGCTGTCATGTCATCCAGTCAATTCTTGAAATTCTCTAACTGTCAGATAGTGTCGAGACTTTCTGTTCTTAAGTGTCGACACTTATAGACCAAGTGTCGACACATGTTGTGTAAGTGTCGACACAAGTCTACAAGGTGTCGACACAACTCCTTGTATGTCTCGACACAGATTCTTCTTCCAGTGTCGACACTGAAATTAAGTGTCGACACAAGTACTTGATCTTCTGTAACTTGTTGAATTCTTCTAAGTATCGACACATCTCCTTTGTGTCGACACATCTTCATGTGTTGAAACTGTCAAGTGTCGACACTGCTTCTTGGTGTCGACACAAGTCTTCAATTTTGTTTCTTCAGCTGAGTGTCGACACATTCCCTTAGTGTCGACACTTGTACTTAGAATATTTTGTAAACTTTTCTGTTCTTTGCTAAGTGTCGACACAGCTCCTTGTGTCGACACTTCCTTCAAGTGTAGAGTCTTCAACTAAGTGTCGACACATTGTGCTGGGTGTCGACACTTTCTTCAAGTGTTTACTCTTCTGGTTGTGTGTCGACACATTGTGCTGAGTGTCGACACATACTTCAAGTGTTGACTCCTTTGAGTGTGTGTCGACACATTGTGCTGAGTGTCGACACATTCTTCATATGTTGACTCTGCTGATTGAGTGTCGACACATTGTGTTGAGTGTCGACACTTGTCCTTAGTCTCTGCAGAATTTTGCTGAGTGTCGACACAACTCCAAGTGTCGACACTTTCTGATGTAGACTTAGCTCTTCTAGGTGTCGACACTTCTGCTAAGTGTTGACACAGCTTTTCTGCATTCTTCTTCACTGAGTGTCGACACAGCTCCAAGTGTCGACACTTTCTGTCTGGTGTCGACTCTTCTTCTCAGGTGTCGACACAATTACTCCAAGTGTCGACACTGCTTGTCTGGGTGTCGACACAAGCTTTCTCAAGTGTCGACACCTTCCCTTTGGGTGCCGACACATGGACTTAGAAACTTTTAGCTTCAGTCCAGTGAATACCTAACCTGCACAAGTAACTCAAACAAACATCAAATACATTATGATGTATATCATTGAGTTAGGTGAGGCTTCTTCAAATCAGGTACATTTGACCAATGTACCCAACAGACACAAATCGCCTGGTGTCGACACAAGCCCTAAGTGTCGACACAGATTCTCTGAGCACAAAAATCGTCGAGTACAGTTTTAGCATTCATCTACCTGAGAAGCTGTGAACTTGAGGTCCAAGTTCGTCGAGCTCAGAAAATAATTTGTCGACCGAAGCATGAAGCTGGACATAGAGAAATTTTGAAGTAGTCCTGAGAATGCTTAAAGTAGAACCTGGGGTTCGTCGAGCAAAGAACAAAGTTCGTCGAGCTCAGTACTGCGAATATTCTCACGATCGTCGAGCGCACAACTTCCTTCGTCGATCTGAGTTCGACGAACGTCGAACTCATTTCACTTAGTCTGAGTATTTGATAGA
The DNA here is from genome assembly GCA_039583875.1 of Platanthera guangdongensis. NCBI lineage: Eukaryota > Viridiplantae > Streptophyta > Magnoliopsida > Asparagales > Orchidaceae > Platanthera > Platanthera guangdongensis. The sequence goes on from CM077164.1 coordinate 53,155,387, forward strand.
TCTGGAGTTCCTGAAGGTCTTGAAGAAGGCTGGTCCATTTGTAATTGAGATAGAGGACTGTCCTAGACTCTAAGACACAAACTTGACCCAGACTATACATGATGGGTCACATCCTAAGTCAGTGAACCTAGCCCAAATCAACTAGGGATCCAACAATCTCCCCCTATTTGGGTGAGGTCACTAACAGAAACTCCAAGCAAAGAACAAACAGAAAAACAAAGCAAAAAAAAGAGATATCTGGCAGAGAATTTACAACACATGCAACAGATATATATATACATACTGGCTTTGTTTTAATGCAAAATATAGACTGAAACAGAAGCAGAAATGAAAAGAAAACACAAAATTACTTCTCTGATTTCTTCTGTTTTGGCTTGACTTCTGCTGTTTTATCTCCTGGCTTCTTGAAAATGATTTCCCTATTAGGATCTGAAGCTTAAGCCTTGGTCATAGTCATGTCAGCCGCCACTATAATGTTCAGTGAAGTGGCTCTGGGGACAACTACTTCTGGGTGAAGATTCATGTATTCCTCAACATTTAGCAGCTTGTTTGATTTCCCAAATCTTTTCAGTTCATCTCTCCTGTACTGAGACATAGTGGTTAAACCTGTTGTGTCCTTGCCTTCAGCTTTAGCTTTGTTGATAAGGGATAAGCCAATGTTTTCTTGGAATCTTGCCATTCTGGCTGTATTGGCTGTTTCTGGATCTTCAGGAGGAGAATAGGGCCTTTCAGCTTCCTGTTTCTTAGATTCCTGGGGCTTCTGCTGTTGTTGTTGATGGTGTTGACTGCTTGAGGATGGTGGCCTTGGCTGACTACTACCTGAGGATCTCCCTGTTTGTCTCTGATAGGTTTGAATAGGAGTAGATCTTTGGGAGCTTGAGCCAGAGGCACCTGCAGCTGGAGGAGGAGGAGGAGGGGGATCCGTTCTGTACCTATGAACTGGGGGAGGAGAGTATCTCCTACTCCTCTTCCTCTCTTTTTGCTGGTTCTTAGATAACCACATCCATGCAGGCATCCCTTTGTAAGGAGCAACATTGTGCAGAATATAATATGGAGTGTCTGCAGTGGGATTAGGCTTGGGAGCAGGAGGAGGAGGGGCCTTCCTTTTCTTAGAAAGCAACTTCTTTCTCTTTTTAGCAGCCTCCTCATCTGATTCATCATCATCATCATCAGAAGTTGAGCTCTGAGGGTTATCATACAAAGCATTTACCTTCCTCAGAGTGGCATCAGGAATGGTAAGAGTTTTGTCTTGAGGGGGAATAGAAGGTTCAGAGGGTGAAGGTACAACAGCAGTAGAGGCAGAACTTGCAGCTGCCGCCTTGTTCTCTTCCTCAATGTCTGCCAGAATGAGCTCATCCAGATCAGGCATGGGAGAATCATCCATGACAAAATCTGGGACAGGGCAGATTTCTAGGATAGACACAGAAGTTGGAACAACAGAGGGAGCAGCAAAGGATGCACAAAGTTGCCTGGCAACTGCTGAACTTGCTGGAGAGGTATACTGGACAATAGCCAAATATGGCTTAGCAGCCTCTACTGAAGGAAGTTTCATATATACAGGATCAAAAATCGGAAGTATCTCAGATAAATTAACTGTGGGATTTATAAGAAAATCACCAGCAGTTGTTATTGAATCTACTGACTCATCAAAGCTACTGTCAGTTTCCATGAATTGAATACAATCTATTGCTGTATCTGGCACTGAATCAACTATATTTGTAGTATCTGCATCTGTATTAACAGTATTCACTTCTGCAGCTGCTGCACCAGCTTCATCCTGGAGCATCTCCCCCTGCCTAGGTTCAGGAAAACCTAGAGCCAGGCCCCTGATTGAAGAGGGGGCAGCAGAGAGAGCTGAGATTTTGGCAGATAAGGAATCAATGGAATTCACCAGAGGTGTAATGGCCTCTGTGATGAGTGATTTAATGAGAGGAGTCAGAAGAGAGATGATGGAGGGGATGGTGGAAGAATCCATAGGTGGAGAAAGAATAGTAGAGGAGGAAGGAAGAATATGTGGAGGGGATAAGGGAGGTAGAACAGGTTGTGGTTCAGTGGGTATGGAGTAGGAGGGAATAGGGGAAAGGTGTGGTGGAAGAGGGGATTGAGGAGGGGAGGGAATATTCGGTGCAGTGGGGGAAACTGGAGGTGTAGGCATATGTGTAAGATAAGGCGGTGGTGATTGAGGTGAAGGTGGAGTCAATTGAGGTGCAGGAGGAGTGGGAAGAGATTTGGTAAGGGGAATGACCTCTTCAGAGTCAGGGTGAGGAGTGACCTTGACGGTCCTGGTGCTCTCAGAAGCATTGATGGAGGAGGAGGAACCCTTGGAGGGTTTGGAGATTGTCCTCTCCCATCGGCCAAACAAGGCGCAGGTGAGGCGCTTCCCGGCGTTGATGAATGTGGTCGGGGAGACCAGACATTCACTGGCCTTTTACTGAAGGAAAATCCCCAAGATTCTGCCGTAGCAGACTTCCTTCTTGCTAATCCTTTTCTTGATAAGTCCAAAGAAAACCATGCCCCAATCAACGTGACGCTTGTTGAGCATTGCACACATGATCAGGAACTGATGGCGAGTGATGTAGTCGTGTGCTGAGTGCTTGCCCATTAGAATTTTCCCGACAATGTCAGCCAAAAACTGATAGGCGGCAGACAATTGTTTCTTTAGAAGCTTATTAGGGTTGTTGCCGGAGAAACCCATGACGTTCAGCATATCTGCATATTCTTCAGCGTCCATTTCCAAGTTGTCTTCTCCATTTATCAGACCAAATATTTCAGAAATTACTGTTGGGGTCAGAGAAACGGCAATGTTTCCAATTGTTCCTGTCAGGTTTCCATCTTCCGAAATTGCGGCAGAGTACACCCATTCTCTGATCTCGGTTGAGTGTAGCTTGATGTTGTGTGCCATGAAGTCCTTGAGATGCAGTTCTTCCAGTAATTCAAGGATATACAGAAAAATGGGATCGGAATGCTGGAAGGACTCAAAGTCCATTGAGAATGCTGCATCAAACTTCATTGCTGCAAGTGCTCCTGGAGGAATTGCCATTGATGACCTGCAAAGAAAATTACAGAGAAAATGGCGATCAAGAGCAAAGGAACTGAAAGCGCGGGACGGAGGTCGAAGAAAACCTAGATATAGGATTTTCAGAATATGAATCAACAAGCTCTGTTCCACGAAAAAGAAACAGATCTTCAAACTGAGATCGGCGAAATAAGATATAGGAGAGTAGTTCGTCGAACCCATTCAGAAGAATTGAAAACAGTTCGTCGAACCCAGTTCGACGAAATGGTTTCTGAAACAAGGTTCGTCGATCTCCAGTCGACGAAAATTGTTTCCACACAGAGAATTCGTCGATCTCCGTTCGATGAGAATTTCTCAAACTTTCCCTAATTCGTCGAACTTCGTTCGACGAACTCTGGAAAATTCGTCGAATGCAGACAGAAGTTAATTTAACTCTTCTCCATCAATCATTCCCAGTTGATTTATAAAGAACAGATGGGTTTTCTCATCCAAGGGCTTGGTGAAGATATCTGCTCTCTGTAGATCAGTAGGAATGTGGATCAAGTTAATTTTCTTTTTGTCCACATTATCTCTAATGAAATGATGTCTTATTTCAATATGTTTAGTCCTAGAATGATGAACTGGATTCTGTGCTATAGCAATAGCGCTAGTATTATCATAAAATAAGGTTGAATTATTTAAGTTGATACCATAGTCTAGGAGTTGGTTTTGTATCCATAGCATCTGTGAGCAGCAGCTGCAAGCAGCCATGTACTCTGCCTCAGCAGTTGATGTAGACACAGATGTCTGCTTTTTGCAAAACCAAGAGACAAGTCTCATACCCAGGAACTGGCAAGTTCCAGAGGTACTTTTCCTGTCCACCCTACATCCAGCATAGTCAGCATCTGAGTATCCAGTTAATTAAATTTCTGACTCTGCAGGATACCAGAGTCCTAAACTAGGACAACTCTTTATATATCTCAAAATCCTTTTTAGAAAAATAAGATGAGATTCTTTAGGATTCACTTGGAACCTAACACAAAGTCATGTGGCAAACATTATGTCAGGCCTGCTAGCTGTTAAGTATAATAGGGATCCAATAATTGCCCTATAATGTTTCTGAACTACAGTTTTCCCTGTTGCATCAGAATCCACAACAGCATTTGTAGTCATAGGTGTTTTCATTCCTAAAGCATCACCCATCCCAAACTTTTTAATAAGCTCTTTGGCATACTTAGATTGAGAGAGGAAGATAACATCAGGGAGCTGCTTCACTTGGAGACCAAGGAAATAGGAAAGCTCACCCATGCTACTCATCTCAAATTTGGAATGCATGAGATCAGCAAACCTCTGGCACAATTTGGGATCAGTAGACCCAAAAATAATATCATCCACATATATTTATACCAATAAGATTTGGTCCTTATGATGTCTAGTGAAAAGGGTTTTATCTATGGTTCCTCTTGTAAATTTATGCTCTAAAAGAAAGCTAGCTAGGGTCTCATACCAAGCTCTTGGAGCTTACTTTAAACCATAGAGAGCTTTATGCAACTTGTAAACATAAGAGGGTTGAGTTGGAGAGATAAAACTTGGAGGTTGTTCTACATAAACCTCTTCTTGGAGTACACCATTCAGAAAGGCACTCTTGAAATCCATCTGGAATACCCTGAACTTTTTGTATGCTGCATAGGCTAGAAATATTCTAATGGCCTCCAACCTTGCAACAAGGGCAAAGGTTTGTTCATAGTTTATTCCTTCTTCCTGCCTATATCCTTGGGCAACCAGTCTAGTCTTATTCCTTACTATGTTCCCTTCTGCATCTAATTTGTTCCTGTAGACCCATTTGGTTCCAATAACTGGGTAGTTATGGGGTCTTGGAACCAAATCCCAAACTCTACATCTCTCAAACTGATTTAGTTCCTCTTGCATTGCAAGAATCCAGTGGGGATTTTGCTCAGCTTCATGGATGGTGAGAGGTTCAATTTGAGAGAGAAAACAGGCATGCATCAAGTCTTGATTGAGCTGATGTCTTGTCTGTACACCAACTGAAATGTCCCCAATCACTTGAGATCTGGGGTGATCTCTAAGTTTGACAAGATCAGTTGGTGGAGTTGGTTGAGCAACAGCTTCTGCAAATAATTCCTCTTGAGGAATGGTGTTGGTTGTTGATGGAAGTTCAACTACTTCCTCTTGAATTTCTTCTTCACTATCTTCAGCAGCCTGTGGAGTGGGATGAGTTGGAATCTCTTGGGTAAGGTTTAGTCCATCCATAGACTCACACATTTGTGAAACTTGCAAAGGACTATTAGTAGAAATATCTTTATCCTTATAAGACATGTTAGCTTCATCAAAAGACACATGGACAGATTCTTCAATTTTAAGGGATGATTTATTGAAAACCCTATAGGCCTTGCTTACTTGGGAATATTCTAGAAAAATCCCTTCTTCAGCCTTAGCCTCAAATTTTCTGATGTATCTTTTGTTATTAGTGTGGATGTAACATATGAAACCAAAAACTTTAAAGTAAGTGATTTTAGGTTTCTTTTCTTTAAGTAATTCATAGGGGGTCTTGTGTTTTAGTTTATGTATAAGACATCTGTTCAGGACATAGTTAGCTGTGTTTACAGCATCTGCCCAAAAGGATAGAGGCATGTAGGCATCTACTAACAATGTACCTACAGCTTCAATGAGTGTCCTATTTTTCCTTTCAGCAACCCCATTTTGTTGGGGAGATCTAGGGGCTGAGAAGCACTGCCTGATACCTTCCTTCTCACAGAACTCATGCATAAGAAGAGACTAAAACTCTGTGTCATGATCACTTCTAATTAATGCAACATGAGTAGAGAACTCAATCTGTATGGTCCTGAGAAAATCTGTAAGAACTTTGAATGTATCTGACTTAGCTCTCAGGAAGGCTACCCAACTAAATCTGGAGAAATCATCAACAATAACTAAGGTGTAACACTTCCCTCCTAGGCTTTGTACTACAATGGGTTCAAAAAGGTCCACATGAAGCAGATACAATATCCTAGGTGAATCACTTTTATTAATGGATTTAAAGCTAGTTTTAGTTTGCTTGCCTAGTTGACAAGCCCTGCATAGGCTTTCCTTCTTGTAGGGGCCAAAAGGTAAACCTCTAACAAGGTTGTCTTTAGATAACCTAGATATGTTCTTAAGGTTTACATGTCCTAGCCTTTTGTGTCATAACTCATTTTGGTTACTAGTGATATTGAGTAAACAAATTTCAGTTGTGGCAGAAATGAAATCTACTAAATATATGTTTCCTTGTCTAAGTCCAATTAAAACAGTTTGGTTTTTATCATTTATAATAGAACAAGAGGTGGAGTTGAAATGTACCTGATAACCTTTATCACATAATTGACTTATGGATATAAGGTTATGTTTAAGTCCTCTTACATATGTCACCTTTTTGAAGGTCACTGCTCTAATGCTTACTCTTCCATATCCTTCTGACTGACCACTCTTTGAGTCTCCAAATATCACCTTTGGTCCTAGCTTGGATTTGTAGTTGGTGAGATTTGCTTTGCTTCCAGTCATGTGCTTGGAGCAGCCACTGTCCAGGTACCATGTCTGACTTAGCCTTGGACAGCTCTTCACATGTACCTGCATCAGAAAATGAAGCTCAATTGTTCTTGACCCAGGTTACCTTGGGTCCTTGGTTTGGTTGAAAAGAAAAACTAGAGATGACTGATAATGCAGGTTGAGACTTATACCCTAGTGGGTGATATCTCCTAGGTGGAATTATCCAATCAGCTACTGGATTAAATGCCTTATTAGCTGTGTTAACATTTCTATAGGAGAAATTATTTATGTTTGGTCGTTCTGGGATCGACGAATTATTGTAAGTTCGTCGACCAGAGTTCGACGGATGGGGTTGAGGTCGTCGACTTCCACTCAGAGAATGACCATGGTCATTTTCTGCGTCCCACGTTCGTCGACCTCTGCTCGACGAACCATACACAGTTCGTCGATCGCAGTAAGACGAATAATTATTTCTGAAGTTTGTGTTCAACGTTCGTCGATCGGGGTTCGACGATCTTGCAGGATTTCGTCGATCTATGTTCGACGAATTTTGCTGAACTTGGTTTTTGACAGCTTTCTTCTGTTTTCTGTTGCTATTGTCTAAGGGATTTAACTTGTTTTCTGATCTGGGTTTTTCAGTTAGTTTCTCTTTTCCTTTAGCAGTGATAAACGTTATGGGAGTGGAAAGTATATTCTTCTTTATTATGGGGGTTAAACCTAATGAAGCACCCAAGCCCAGCCTGCCATTTAATCTGGCATTTACTGTGCTTGTGATATCCATCAGCTTGAGGCTTCTCCCATTGAGAGATTGCTCAAGTTGTTTTTCCTCACATAATTCAGATTTTAATTTGATTATCTGTTCATTAGCTAGAGTCAATTGGTCAGTTAGTTTTCTGTTTTCTGTGCTGACAGATTCTAGATTTTATAGTCTAGTCCTCAGGGTTTTTATCTCTTTCTCTGAGTTTATTAAATCCATGCACATAGTTTTAAATTCTACTTTAAACAAATCAGAATTGAAATCAAAACTGGAAATCACCTGATCAGCCTCTGAGTCTGAGGCACATTCATCTTCAAAATCCTCTTCTGATCCATAGTTGCTTCTGGAGGCATTTATTGCCATTAGACACACCTCCTTGGATCTGGCTTCTACCTCTTCTTCACTGGAGCTAGATGAGGATGTTTCTTCTTCTGTGTCACTCCAGGACTCAGCAACAAATCCTTTGTCCTTCCTTTTATACTTGTTGGAGGAGGGTCTGCTGCTTTGTTTTCTTCTGGAATCCTTGTCCCTGCCCTTCTTATTTTTTTGATTTTCTGGGCATTCTTAAATATAGTGCCCTGGCTTTCTGCAACCAAAACACACAACCTCCTTAGTTGGTGTCTTGTCATATTTGGGTTTATCATCCTGCCTGGATGATTTTCTTCTAAAATCCTTTCTTGCCATTTTGTAGAATCTTTTGGTAAAGAGGCTCATTAACTCTTCATTTGAGGTAGATGTTTCACTGTTTTCAGAAGCTTTGAGAGCCAAGTTGTGCTCCTTCCTAACAGGTGTACTTGCCTTCTGTTCTGCTGCCTCTCTTGATTTGACAAGCTGCTCATATGACTTCAGCTTGCCTAGCAGAGATTCTGTTGAGATCTCATTGAGGCTTCTGGCTTCTTTGATTGGCCAGATTCTGGAGTCCCATGAACTGGGAAAACACATCAGTATCTTATCATTCACCTCAGTTAAGGTGATGTCCTTGTCCAGAGTCTTGAGTTCACTAATGATGGAACTTAATCTATTGTACATCTCAGCCACTGATTCTGTCTCATCCTTTTTGAAATTCTCATAGAGAGAAATGAGACTGGATCTCCTATCCTTTCTTTCATCAGCTGAGCCTGCTACCATTTGATTGAGAGAGTCCCAAATGGCCTTGGCTGAGGTGCACTCAGCCACCTTCTGAAATATGTCATCTGACATTGTTTGGGCCAAAATATTCATAGCCTTTGCATCAGCCATCTTGGCTTTCTTATAGGCTTTAGTGTTGTCTGGAGGTGGTACTGCACTCAGATTAGTTGATGTGTTGGCAAACGTTGTAGGAGCTGGAGGAACACCTGTTGAGATGACAGAGAAAATATCCTCATCAATGGAGTTCATATATAATCTGATTCTTGCCTTCCAAATGGCAAACTTGTTAAGATTGCACACTGGAGGTCTGATGCTTGTATAATCCTTGATTTGGGTCATGTCTGTGAGAACAAAATCTAGTAACAGAAACAAAGAGATCTAACTCAGGGATCTTTGGGTTCAGGTGTTAGCCTGTACAACCAATCAGGTAGGGTATGTTTAACCAACCTCCCTCTGATACCAATTGAAAGTGCAGTTAGATCTGATATACTCTAGAGGGGGGGGGGTGAATAGAGTATATGGTGATTTTAAAACTTTTACAACTACTGTTGTATTTTAGGTGTGTGTGTGTGTGTGCAGCAAATACAATAAGTCAGAAAATAGCAAAGGAATAATCACAGCACAATCACAGAGCAAGACCAGAAAACAAAAAGGAAAAGAAAGCAACCAGACGACACAAGAATTTTATAGTGGTTCCTCAAATCTGGGTAGTCCACTCTTCTACCACCCTGGTAGGAATCCACTGCAGGAAGGGGTTGATCAGGTGTCCTGACACCAATGGGGTTTTGATCAGGTTCCCAATAACCAAACACTCAAGTCTTTTGGAGGGAGGCTTGTAACCAGAATAATTTTGAAGGGAATTAAAACCCTGTACAGAGGTGGAGTGAGAGGGTGATGAGATCTTCTCTTTCTCAAATCAAATGAGAATACTTGTGGATGTTATTTAGCAGCTTTGCTCCCCCTGAGATGTAGAATGGTTCAGGAAGAATACTGGAGCACTACTTCAGGGTGAAAGGTCTTCAAAGACCTAGACTTCCAGGTCCAGAGAAATTCTTCAGGAACTTCTTGCAACTGATATGAATGTATTGTTATGAAGTCCTCCTGAGTAAGAGCAGATGAAGAAGACTCTTGATATTGATGTAATGTTCTTCTTCTTCTTCTAGATCAATTTCTCTCTGGGCTAAGAATGAAATCCTTTTCTTGTGTTGTCTGAATCACTGTCTGTCTTCTTCTTGTTATGCACTGGTGTTCTATCTTTGTTGTCTATAGTTTTTGGTTTCTGTATCTCTATCTGTTATGAAAGCATTCGAATTTTGAATGTCGAGCAGTAATTACAGACGGCCTGGAAAGGAAGCAGCAATTAATTATTTCCCCAACTGTTTCCATGGGAAAACTGTATGTAATAACCCAGAATTAACTGCGCATCCTAACAGTAGTATAATGTGAAGAACTGCCATTAATTGTCCAGGAATCAGCGCCATGAAATGAGAAGGGAACGGAAGAAGACCTAGTCTGGAATCGTCGACCGAAGAACAGAATTCGTCGAGCTGAGTCTTGAATTCGTCGAGCTAAGCTGAGTTCGTCGAGCTGAGCTGAGTTCGTCGAGCTGAGCTGAGTTCGTCGAGCTGAGCTGAGTTCGTCGAGCTGACAGTCTTCATTCGTTGAATAGACAATCTTCAATATCAGACAAACATCATTCGTCGCGCAGAGAATAAACTTCGTCAACCTGAGAAAATTTCTGGACTTGGACGAAATACTCTGCATCTGCTGAAAAACTGTGTCGACACAAAATAGTGTCGACAGATTGGTCTTGGTGTCGACACAACTCCTCTGGTGTTGACAGATTGGTCTAGGTGTCGACACAAAACCTCTGGTGTCGACACAAGCTGATGTCGACTGAAATCCTGGGTGTCGACACAAATCGCCTGGTGTCGACACAAGCCCTAAGTGTCGACACAGATTCTCTAAGCACAAAAATCGTCGAGTATAATTTTAGCATTCGTCGACCTGAGAAGCTGTGAACTTGAGGTCCAAGTTCGTCGAGCTCAGAAAATAATTCGTCGACCTAAGCATGAAGCTGGACTTAGAGAAATTTTGAAGTAGTCCTGAGAATGCTTGAAGTGGAACCTGGGGTTCATCGAGCAAAGAACAAAGTTCGTCGAGCTCAGTACTGCGAATTTTCTCACGATCGTCGACGCACAACTTCCTTCGTCAATCTGAGTTCGACGAACGTCGAACTCATTTCACTTAGTCTGAGTATCTGATAGATCTGGAGTTCCTGAAGGTCTTGAAGAAGGCTGGTCCATCTGTAGTTGAGATAGAGGACTATCCTAGACTCTAAGACACAAACTTGACCCAGACTATACATGATGGGTCACATCCTAAGTCAGTGAACCTAGCCCAAATCAACTAGGGATCCAACATAGCTGTTTGAGGGATATTACATTGTTTGTGTCATTGTGATTGTTTGACGGTAGATCTTTGAAGGATGTGTGCATCTCCAAGGAGAAAGTTGTTCAGAAAAAACGAGGTTTGTGAGCTACCGCTACGCGCTCGCAAGCTAGCACCCCGCGGTAGCTTCGAGAACTAGTTTTTCTGGACCAAAATAATTCAAATTTTTAAGTACTCGTAAAACCTTATTCACCCCCCACCCCTCTAAGGTTGGCCACTAGATTCAACAATTTCATCCCGAAATTTACTCATACAAGAAACAACAAAGAAGTACAAAATACATAAAAGTTTATACCTCAATGGAACAGCTCGGGGAACTCCTCAAGTATTGTTTGCTCGTGCTCCCATGTGAGCTTCTCACTGTCGCAGCTGTTCCACTGTACTTGACCATTCTGATCACCTTGTTCCATAACTTCTTGACCTTCGTGTCCTTAATCTGAATGGGCTTGACCTTTGCCTTCAACCCACCATCAATTGACACTTGATCAACGACAACCACCAGAGTAGGCTCTTTCAATGACCTCCTCAGCACTGATATGTGGAACACTTCATGCAAGCCACTCAACTCCGTCGAAAGAGCGAGCTGATAGGCATCTTCACCAATACGCTCCATGATCTCCAATGACCCAAGGTACCTCAGACTCAACTTCTTCAGGCATCGAATCCTTGACATGCCCATGAACGGTTTGATTTTTAGATAAACTCAGTCGCCCATGACGAACTCGTTATTTCATTACTTGACATTGTAGTACTTTACATGTCTATCTTGAGCAACCAGCAACCGATCATGAATTAAACGTATTGTCGAAGTCGCATCCTCGATGTCTTTACGTTTATAAGCTTCGATTCACCTATTTCTATTCAAGAAAACGTAGTACGACACTTTCTATCATATAAGGCCTCAAAAGGCGTCATTTGAATATCTAATTGGTAGTTGTTGTTGTTGTCGAATTCGATCATAAATAGATGATCCTCCCACCTCTTCCCGAAACTTAGGGAGCACATGCGAAGCATATCTTCCATTATCGTGTTTACCCTCTCGGTCTGATGATCAGATTGAGGATTAAGGGTCGTGTTGAACTTCAGCATGGTACCCAACAGTTGATGAATAAGCTTCCAATCATTTGACGTAAAGCGTCCATCCCGGTCACTTAAAATGCTGCAGGGCACACCGTGCAATCGTACGATCTGACCAACGTAAAGTCCGGCTAACTTTTCCACTGAATCGTCTATTCGATTTGGAATGAAGTGTGCTACTTTATTCAACCAGACCATGATCACCCAAATAGAATCGTTCTCATATTGCTATCTCAGCAAACCGTGCACGAAATCCATAGATATATCATCAAATTTCCATTCCTGTATCAGAACTGACTTCAGAAAACCACCGGGTTTTTGACATTCCGGTTTCACGAGGGTGGAAGTCTGGCACTTCGCCACATAGAGTGCTATGTCCTTCTTCAACCTGGCCAGCACAACAACTTTTTCATATCTTTATACATTTTCTTGCTCCCTAGGTGGATTGAGTACTTGGAAAAATGAGCCATGTACATCAACTCTTTCCATAAGGTGACAAACTTCGGGATGCACAAACAGTCGAGTTTCCGCAAAAGACCATCCTAAAAATAAAACTCAGCGTTAAACTGATCCACGGTCTCCGCTACACAGCGTTTCATGCTTTCATCAAGCTCCAATGCTTGTCAAATCCTGTCTGCAACAACACACTGCACCTTTATCCTGTTCAAGCATGCATTTGTTGTAGCATTCTTCGAGACACAAGAGATATCCAACGCCTACAACTCACGAATCAGACGCTCATCATGCATCGGTAACCAATTTTCTAATGTCGGATCCATGCGACACAGCGCATCTGCGACTACATTTTCTTTGTCGAGAATGTAGTGTATCTTGAAGGTGTAGTCCTCGAGTAACTCCATCCATGTCCTTTGTCGCATGTTCAAGTCCTTTGATCTATCAAATACTTCAAACTCTTATGGTCTGTAAAGATATCGATCTTCACACCATATAATTAGTGTCGCCCCAACTTAAGGGCGAATATCAAGGATGTTAATTCCAAGGCTTCGTTTGTTTCAACGTTTTCACCGGGCATTTGGAGCAAACACCGTCGGACGACAGGTAAACAAACGGGGTGCCGGTGGCGCTTGCTCCGTTTTCATCCGCCGCAAGAAGAAAAAGCCCCCCAAACGCCGCTTTTCCAACCCTGCCTCCCCCCCCCCCTTCGGTTCCAACTCTCCATTTCGACCCACTGGGAGTAAACACCACTGTCGTATTAAATGAAGCTTAAGTGATGAACCGGAAAATTCCTCTCAAGAACTTTTAGTTGTCGGGAGGCATAAGAAATAACCTTTTCAAACTGCTGAAGAATGCAACCTAAGCCACGGAAAAAGCATCGAGTCAAGTCGATGCCGCGTTGAGTACTTTCAATGCACTCAATGCCAAGCCAGATACTCAACGAATACACCTTCACTCAACGCTGCGTTGAGTGCATTCAGCGCACTCAACGCCAAGTCAGCGATACTCGACGAAATCGTCGAGAGTACTTGACGAATTTGATTTAGGCTCAAGATCACTCAACGCTCTCAGCGCTAAGCCTAATCCACTCTAAGCCAAGTCTTATACTCGACAAACTCGATGCCAAACTACCCTCACTCAACGAATTTGTAGAGAATACTCGATGAATTGGACTTAACTCAAATCTCACTCAACGCCAAACTGATACTCGACGAATTCATCGAGAATACTTGGCAAAGTGGACTCGGCGAAATCTAACATTACTCGACGAATGATACTCGAGGAATTTACCTAAACGGATTTCTACACCTAGTTCTTACTCGACCAATTCTTTCCACGATATACGCCAAAATTGTCCTTAGGCTAAATTATTATACTCGACGAACTTAAGACGAAAAGTCCTAACTATCCTTGTGTTGGAACACCCTATTACTAATTTGGGTCAGTATCACTATGTCTCTAGGAAACCTGTGTTTGACCTCCTGTATAGCTCAAAAGGTCAATTAGAATTGAGTCTAAGGGATAGAAGTCTCAGTTTGAAAGCTGCCCTCAAGACCAAGAATCTTTCAGTTTGAGACTAAGTCATATCGTCGAGCTCAGCACGACGATTCATCGAACTCCGATCGACGATCATCTAGCTCAACTTCGATAGATCGTCGAACTCCATTCGACGATCGTTGAGCTCGACTTCCACATATCGTCGAACTCCATTCGACGATCTGCGAGCTCAGTTTGACGATTTTGACTCAGTATTGGATCTCTATCTCTGAGCTCAGTTCGACGATCTTTGAGCTCAGATCGACGATATTTTGTTGATGTATAAGTCCATATCGCTGAGCTCAGTTCGACGATAGCAGAGCTCAGTTCGACGTTTTCTGATGACTTCAAGGATTTTTCAAGATTCAAATTCAAACCAGTTAAGGAGTTATTCTGCAATTAATTCAGAAGATTTTCTAGCCGTTTTCATTTATTTCTGGACCAAGTTTCAAGGGATTTTCAAGGAATATTTCTGTGGACTTTCCTCCATAAGACATTTTTGCAATTAAGGATGCAATTAATGCAGGCCAACGGCTATTCTTGACAGAGGATGTTTTTCTATTCAGTACCAGAGAATAAAAGACAAGTTATTTTTTCGAATCTCTCAAACAGACATCAATAATCCTCAGAACACAGACAAGAAGAATAAGAACAAAATATTCTCTGTCTCAAAGAATTCTCTGAAGAACACACATCCAAGGAGATCAAACTTTCTGAAATCTTCTGATCTCTCTTATCTCAAGTGTTCAAGGCCAACATCTTTCAAGACTCCAGACACATAACATTTCAGTTCTTGCTGAAATCATCATTTGCTGGAGATCAACTTCTGAAGGCCTATCACCCTACAGCAAAGCTTCTTTTCCTGAACATCTCAAGGACTCAGGGGGAGCTTTGACACCATCAAATCCACATAGTCTTCTCAGCTGCTTTGAGAAAGAGAAGACTTCCATCACTCTCTCATCCCCATCTCTGTAAAGGGTTTCTCAAACTCCCTTCAAAAGTTTGAGCTTGGTTTTTGAGCACCTTGTCAAAAGCTCATTGGTGGCACGACACCTGATCAAAAAATCTGATTTGGTTTTTGAGCACCTTATCAAAAGCTCATTGGTGCCCAGGACACCTGATCAACTCATCCTGCAGTGGATTCCTACCTAGGGTGGTAGAAGAGTGGATGTACCCAAGTTTAGGGGAACCACTATAGTTCCTTGTGTCTTCTGGCTTGCTTGTCTTTATTTTTGTTTCTGGCTGTGATTGTTCTGTGTTTAGTTTTGTTTTGTGATTAGCTTAGTTCTGTGATTAGTTTTAATACTTGCTTCCCTGCTCACTCAGATTACAATAATTGTTGTAAAAAGTTTTCAAGCACCATATACTCCATTCACCCCCATCTAAAGTATATCAGATCTAGCTGCACTTTCAATTGGTATCAGAGCCAGGTTGGTTAAACATACCACACCTTGGTGGTTGCACAGGCTAACACCTGAACCCAAAGATTCCCAGTTAGATCTGTTTTCTTTTGAGTTTAGTATTAGATTTTGTTTTCACAAATCATGGCCCAAAACAAAGATTATGCTAGCACCAGACCTCCAGTGTGCAATCTATCCAAGTTTGCACTTTGGAAAGCAAGGATCAAATTATACATGAATTCTATTGACGAGGATATTTTTAACTCTGTTTTGACAGTCTGTCCAAGACCTCCAGAGAACTTAAGTACAAATGTTGTTCCACCTCTATCAGGAACAGATGCTGATATCAAGAAATGGAAGGTAGCTAATGCCAAGGCTATGAACATCTTAGCCAAGACCATGTCTGATGACATCTTTCAAAAGGTAGCTGAATGCAATTCAGCAAAGGAAATCTGGGATAAACTCTCTGAAATAGTCTCAGGCTCACCTGATGAGAGAAAGGACAGGAGATCCCACCTCATATCTCAATATGAGAATTTCAAGAAGGGAGAAGCTGAGTCATTTGGAGATATGTACAACAAGCTCAGTCTAATAGTCAGTGAACTCAGGACCTTGGATAAAGAGATCTTACTAACTGAACTTAATGACAAAATTCTAATGTGCTTCCCTAGCACTTGGGATTCAAGAATATGGCCAATCAAGGATGCCAGAAGTTTGAATGAGATCACCACAGAAGCTCTATTGGGTAAGCTCAAATCTTATGAGCTACTCATCAAGAATAGAGAAGAAGAACAGAAGGCTGCCTCACCAGCCACAAGAAAAGAGAAGACAATAGCCTTCAAGGCAACTGAAGATCAGCCTGAAGACAATGTCACAGGCAATGATGAACTGCTCAGTCTGTTGGCCAAAAAATTTTACAAGATGGCCAGAAAGGACTTCAGAAGGAGATCATACAAGGAGCATGATAAGCCAAGGTATGATAAGTCAATTAATAATAAATAAATTGTTTGCTTTGGTTGCAGGAAACCAGGGCACATTGTTCCTGACTGTCCAGAAAACAAAAACAAGGACAGAAGGGACAAGAAAGAAAGAAGAAAGGAGAAAGACTCCAAAAGGAATGGCAATGGCAAACCCTCCTCAAGCAAAAACAAACACACAAGAAAGGGGTTTGTTGCTGAATCCTGGAGTGAGACTGAAGAGGAGTCAGAAGCCTCATCCAGCTCCAGTGATGATGAAGATGATGCAAAAGAGAAAGAGTTCTGCATGATGGCAATCAATGCCTCACAACATAATTCAGATGAAGAAGAGTCAGAGTCAGATTCAGAGACTCAACCTGAAGAAGATCAGGTAATTAGTTCATTTGATTTTAACTCAGAGGACTTTAAATCTGAGTTTAAAGCATTATTTCTAGACCTGCTAAAATCTGAGAAAGAAATTATCTCTCTCAGAAATCATTTATCTGAATATAATACTTTAAAGTCAGAAAACCTCAAACTCTCTCAAGAGTTGGAGTGTTGTAGGGAGCAGATAGCTTCACTGAAAAGTGAGCTATCTAAGGCCAAGAAGCTTGAAGAATCCCTTAATGGGAGAAGTATCAAGCTGATGGACATCACAAGCACAGTGAACTCCAGATTTAAGAGTACACTGGGCTTGGGTGCTTCATCCAACCAACCCATAGTTCTAACAACTCCAATCAAATTCATTTCTGATAAAAGAAAGGGAGTTGTAGAGGTAGCTAGGAAAAATTCTGATCTGCCCCAGAAAACTAAGTCCCAGCAAAAATCATCGAACAGAGATCGACGATCGCCGAACGCAGATCGACGATCTCAGGAAAAATCGTCGAACTCAGGTCGACGATCTCAAGTTCCTGAACTCTGTCATAGTCGACCGTCGACCGGAGCTCGACAATCTGACCCAAGATCGTCGAACGCAGCTCCACGATCGTCGAATAGAGGTCAGAGCTCTGGAAATTCTTTCAAGGGCAAATCAAAATCCAATCCTAAGGGTCCTTCATCCCAAATATTTAATCCTTATACTGAATAGATTATACCTCCAAGGATATATCATCCTGAAGGTTATAAGAGTCAACCTGGGATGTCTTTTATTTCAGAGTTTAAAGATTATCAACCTAGGCCCAAGGTAAACTGGGTCAAAAACAAATGAATTGTCTTATGTGCAGGTGAAGACCTATCCAACATCTAACCAGCAATGGTACTTGGATAGTGGGTGCTCTAAGCACATAACAGGAAACAAGGACAATCTCACATCCTTTAGAGCCAAGCTTGGACCCAAAGTTATCTTTGGTGATTCAAACTTTGGACAAACTAAAGGATATGGTGCAGTCCAGATTGGATCAGTAACATTCAAGAAGGTAGCTTATGTGTAAGGACTGAAGCACAAGCTAATAAGCATCAGTCAACTGTGTGATGAAGGCTACCAGGTGACCTTCAGCAAAGCATTATGCAAAATCAAGTCAGAAGACAACACAACTGTGTTGACAAGTAAAAGGAAAGGTAACATCTATCTAGTAGATTTTCTTTCAACAGATGTAGATATTTGCCTGTTCAATTCTATTTGTAGACCAAATATTTTATGGCATAAGAGACTAGGACACCTAAACCTTAGAACTATTGCTAGGCTATCCAAGGACAACCTTGTTAGAGGAATACCTTCTGGCCCCTACAAGAAGGAAGGACTCTGCAGGGCTTGTCAGTTAGGCAAGCAAACTAAAAATAGTTTTAAGTCACTTAATAAGAGTGATTCACCTAGGATATTGTATCTGTTACACATGGATCTCTTTGGACCCATCACAGTACAAAGCCTAGGAGGGAAATCTTACACTTTAGTAGTTGTGGATGACTTCTCTAGATTCACTTGGGTGTTCTTTCTAAGGAAGAAGTCTGATAACTTTAAGTGTCTGACAGAGTTTCTCAAATGTATACAGATTGAGTTCAATACTCACATTGCCCTGATCAGAAGTGATCATGGGATAGAGTTTGATTCTCTTCTTATGCAAGAGTTCTGTCAGAGTGAAGGGATCAGGCATACTTTCTCAGCTCCTAGAACTCCTCAACAAAATGGGGTAGTTGAAAGGAAAAATAGAACTCTTATTGAATCTGCCACTACACTGTTGTCAGATGCTCATCTTCCTCTATCCTTTTGGGCAGAGGCAGTGAACACCTCCAACTATATGCTGAATAGAAGTTTGATACATAAACTAAAGGGAAAGACTCCCTATGAATTACTCAAAGGGAAGAAACCTAAAGTTGATTATTTTAGAGTTTTTGGTTGTATCTGCTACATACATAATAATGACAAGAAATATTTAGCAAAATTTCAAGATAAAGCTGATGAAGGAGTGTTTCTGGGATACTCCATGATCAGCAAGGCTTATAGGGTTTATAATAAATCATCTCTAAAAATTGAGGAATCTGTTCATATATAATTTGATGAATCTAATATGTCTTTCAAGGAGAAGATCCCTTCTACCATAGCACCTTTGCAGGAACATTCTCTTGTTGAAGACTTGAACAAGTTACAGGTTACTCAAAAGGATGAAAGCAGTGAAGATGAAGAAAGTATTCAATATATTGAAGAACAACTTGAAGAGCCAGTTGTTGTACCACAAGAGGAAACAACAACAGAGGTTGGTGAACAATCAACATCCCCTGTTGATTTAGTAACATCAAGAGACCATCCAATTTCCCAAATAATTGGAGACATCTCAGCTGGTGTGCAAACCAGAAATCAGGTCAACCAAAACCTGTTGCACACCTGCTTCCTATCTCAAATTGAACCTCAGTCCATTCAAGATGCAGAGTAAGATCCACACTGGATCATTGCAATGCAAGAAGAGTTACATCAATTTGAAAGGAACAAAGTGTGGGAACTAGTATCAAAGCCTAAGGATCACTCCATTGTTGGAACAAAGTGGGTGTTCAGAAACAAACTGGATGATCAAGGATTAATTACAAGTAACAAGGCAAGGCTAGTTGCTCAGGGATATTCTCAAGAAGAAGGAATAGACTATGACCAGAATTTTGCACCAGTTGCAAGATTGGAATCCATCAGAATCTTTTTAGCTTATGCAGCACATAAAGGATTCAAGATATATCAGATGGATGTCAAAAGTGCATTTCTCAATGGAGACATCAAAGAAAAAGTATATGTCAAACAACCTCCAGATTTTATCTCTCCAACTTATCCTGATTATGTTTTTAAGTTGAACAAAGCATTATATGGTCTCAAGCAAGCTCCTAGAGTATGGTATGAGACCCTAGCATGCTTCCTTTTGGAAAATGGATTTATAAGGGGTAGAGTAGACCAAACTCTTTTCATTAGAACCCATAAGTTTCATACCCTACTAGTACAGATCTATGTAGATGATATTATTTTTGGTTCTACTGACTCAAAATTGTGCAGAAGGTTTTCCAACATAATGCATTCTAAATTTGAAATGAGTAGCATGGGTGAGCTATCCTTATTCCTAGGATTGCAAGTCAAACAACATGCTGAAGGCATCTTCATTTCTCAAACCAAGTATGCAAATGAATTGGTTAAGAAATTTGGCATGTCTGAATCATCTTGTATGAAAACACCTATGCCTACTAATGCTGTATTGGATGCTGATGAACATGGGAAGCCTGTTGATCAGACAACATATAGAGCAATGATTGGCTCTTTACTGTACCTTACAACTAGTAGATCAGATATAATGTTTGCTACATGTATATGTGATAGGTTCTAAGTAAGCCCTAGAGAGTCACACCTAACATTAGTAAAGAGGATTCTCAGGTATGTTAAAAGTTGTCCAAATCTAGGTCTCTGGTATCCAAAAGATTCAGCATTCGATTTAACTGGATTTTCTGATGCTGATTATGCTGGATGCAGAATTGACAGGAAAAGCACCAGTGGAACTTGTCAGTTCCTTGGTGACAGACTTGTCTCTTGGTTTTGTAAGAAACAATCTTTTGTGTCAACTTCGACTGCTGAAGCTGAATATATGGCTACAGGCAGTTGTTGTTCACAAATCTTGTGGATTCAAAACCAACTCCTAGACTATGGCTACAACTTAGAGAAGTCTAAAATCTTTTGTGATAACACCAGTGCTATTCCTATAGCTCAAAATCCAGTCCTCCATAGTAGGACAAAATACATAGAGATTAGGCATCATTTCTTAAGGGATAATGTTGAAAAGAATAAAATTGAACTGCAATATACCCCAACTGATTTACAAAGAGGAGATATTTTCACCAAGCCCTTGGATGAAAAGAAACACACCTTCTTCCTAAATCAGTTAGGAATGTTAGATGGAGGAAGTCTTAAATAATATCCAAGATTTTAAAAGTTCAAAAATTGACCAAGACTAGGCAAACATCTTGATTTTTCTTAGTGTCTAGAGTTTTTCTGGTCTCTGAACTGCGCTCGACGATTTTCCCCCAGATCGTCGAACGGAGATCGACGATGTCTGAAATCGTCGATCTGAGTTCAGCGTTTTTCAGATAGTATGAACTATCTCTTCCGGTCAGCGATCGTCGAACGGCGCTCGACGATTGTGTTCTCTGAACGATCATCGAACAGAGCTCGACGCTCTCCAATATCGCCGAACGGAGATCGATGATGTTGAAGACTCTTCAGATTCCTTTAGAAGCCCCGATCGTTGAACTGAGTTCAACGATCTTTCTATTTCTGCGTCGAACCCTAATATAAAATTCATTTTTCGCCGTCGTTCTCCTTTGCGCTTTTGATTTCTCTGCAAAAACTTTCTTTCCCTCCAAACATTTCTGCACTTGGTCGTTTTGTTTGTTGAATATTTGCAGGTAACTATGGCTGTTTCTATTGTTGTTCTCGCCGCCATGAAATTTGATGCTGGCTTCGACATAGACATGGAGTCCTTTAGCACAACAGATCAGGTTTTCCAGGACATCTTGGAGTTATTCAAAGAGCAGAGACTTGCTGCAATCATGACTACAAGGATTAAGCTTGTTGCTGATGAGATTAAAGAGTGGGTCTACACTGCCCACAATCAGGATCAAAACACCATTGTTGGATCAATCTCTGGCACACAGGTACCCTTGACCCCAGCAATTCTGACAGAGGTTTTTGAGTTAAGTACTGGTAGAGATTTTGTTGACTTATCTGGAGAAGAATATGCTGACTTGCTTGCAAGAATGGGTCATTCTGAGGCTAACCCTAGCAAGCTGTTGAAAAAGAATCTGTCTGTGGAATATAGATTCCTGGTTGATGTAGTTGGAAAGGTTCTATTGGCTAAGCACTCTGCCCATGATACAATTTCCAGGCATCAGCTCTGCTTAATGGGAGCCATAGTGGACAGGAAGAATCTGAACTGGGGAGAGGTCTTCTTTGACCTAATTAAGAAGAAAATTAACAAGAGTTTTGTAAATTTTGGAACGATCTTAGGCATTTTTCTGTAGAAAAGATGCCCTGCATTACTAGTATCTTCTGGGACACATATAAATGCTTCCAAGAGACTGTCCTGTACCGTATTTGGTAAATGGGACAGGCAGACCATCAAGCCCAGCAGGCCCTCTTCCAGCACACCTTTAGGCACCAGGACTATCAGAGTCACTTCCCCTCAGGTCTCTGCCCCTGCAGATGACCTGCCTGCTGCTGCCTCTCCTCCTCCTCCTCCAATTACATCTCTTCCAATTCCATCCACCATTCAAAATCCATCCACCATCATCATCTCCAGCCCTTCTCCAACCTCTACACCATCTTCAATCCCTACTCTACCAACCACAGAAGAACCATTCTATCCATTATACTCATACCCTCAACCAGATATTGCCAGTTCATCACCCTCCATTCCCTCATTCAACCTTATTGATGTTTCCTTCATGGATGACTCACCCTCCTCTCCTCCTGAGCTGCCCTTATCATCAACATCTTACCAAGACCTTCTGCAAGAGATTATTGATCAACCCACCTTCACACCATCTATCTCCATCCCACTGTCCTCCATCACCACTTTACCCACACCTCAACCATCTCTTCCCCAATTCACCAGCTCTCCTCTGCAATCTCCAACAGTTACACCTCCATCCTCTACCTCTGCTCCAGTCACTACTGAGCAAGTAGATCTTCCAGCCCTTGATGACAGGATTTATGAATTGCTAGCCCCCAGGCTATCTCTTCTTTTGGAAACCTCCTTGGCTCCATTACTCCAGTCAGTGGCAGCTCTTTTTGCCAGGCTCTCCTCTTTATTCCCTCAGGCAGCCCCTTCAGCAGTGTGCCTTGATCCAGCTCTGTCTGAATCTAGGCAGGGGGAGATGCCCTATGAAGTGAGCCTGCCTGCTGTATCTGCTGTTTCTTCTTCTGTTACTGCTACTGCTGCTGTTCTTGCTGTTTATTCAGCTTTTGTTGCTGCTACTGCTGTTGTTCTTCAAGATCCAGTTCAACCTCCTGTTGTAGTCTTTTCAATAGACCTCAGGTCTCTACTATCAGCATTTGATTCAGCCTACCTTAGTTGTCTTCCAGAGACATTTGCTATCCAGCCCCCAGAGGATTTGTCTAAGGCCCTTGTGCCCTTCTCTTGTTGTGACCCCAGCATCATAACTTCTTTTGTTAACTCAGTTTATGCTGCTGCTACTGCTGTTCCAGCTTCTACTGATATCCTTATGACAGAGGCACATGATGTTGAGCCCTCTGTATTTTCTGATGATATTTCTGCTGCTGATATTGCTGTTTCTATAAGTGAAACTGCTGCTGCCCCAACTGCTATTATTACTGCTCCAGAACCTTTAGCATCTGCTGTTGTTGCTACTGCTTCAACCTCTGCTTCTGCCTCAACTTCAACTGCCACACCTTCAGTCCAGCATCAGGATGGTGCCTTACGAAGCCTTGTATGGAAGGAAATGCCGGACCCCGCTTTCTTGGGTTCAGGATGAATATCCGAAGGTGTTGGGATCAGATTTTGTTGAAGACACCGAGGCCCAGGTGAGGCTGATCAGAGACAGGATGCTAGAGGCGCAGAGCAGACAAGCTAAGTACTATGACGCCCGGCATCGGCAGGTGGAGTTCCAAGTCGGGGACCAAGTGTTTTTGAAGATCGGGCCCATGCATGGAGTCTCGCGGGTGCGTGGTCGGAGGAAGAAGCTCAACCCTAGGTACATGGGCCCTTACAGGATCCTGGAGAGGATCGGGCCCCTAGCCTACAGGCTGGAGTTGCCACCAGAGCTGGCATCTCTGCACGACGTCTTCCACATTTCCTCGCTGATGAGGGCTCTGATATGCCCGAAGCAGCAGATTTTGACCACCGAAGGGCCGATAGCTTCAGACCGGTCAGTTCGTTTGGAGCCGGTTAGGATCGACGACCGAGGATTACGGGTCTTGCGTCGCAAGAAGGTCCCATTAATCAAGGTCCTGTGGAGGAACCACGGCCAGGAGGAGCATACCTTGGAGCCGCAGGACCTGATGCGACAAAGATACCCAGAGCTGTTCAGTCAGGTATACCTCACAAACCCCTCAAGATGTTTAATTTATTTTCCTGCTTTAAACTAGTAAGGGCTGCTCTAGGCAGGTAGAGGCTTATCTTTTGTTTATTGGGGGCTTATCTTTTGTTTATTGGGATCTTGGCTCTCCGATTAGGTGAAATGAGTATAGACTTAAGTTTCCCTCAAAACTTAATTCAGCAAACAT
The DNA here is from genome assembly GCA_039583875.1 of Platanthera guangdongensis. Lineage (NCBI taxonomy): Eukaryota > Viridiplantae > Streptophyta > Magnoliopsida > Asparagales > Orchidaceae > Platanthera > Platanthera guangdongensis. The sequence continues at coordinate 53,179,388 of CM077164.1, forward strand.
GGCATCGTGATGGGATGTTACAAGTTTCTTTTCTTCGGCAGAAATTCCCGTAGGCTTAACCTTGATTTCGGGGACGAAATCTTTATTTTGTTTATTGGGATTTGTAACATCCCATTTCCAACTAGACCCCTAGGAGTGGTTTTGTCTATGACTAGGTCATGACAAACCCTAGGAAGCCAGAAATGGGCCAAGGGATAGGAGACAAAGTGTGGAAATCATAATGGTCTGCAAATAGTAGAACTCTGAATAATGGTTTAGGATGACCATGGGGCTACACCTTGACCCCAAGACCTACCAAAACACCCCCCCCCCCCTAATACCTTGGGAGGCCCATTAGAGCCATAAGGACCCATTGGGGTCAATCAAAGAGACTCAGTTGACCAAGGTCAACCCTAACCCAAAATGGGTCAAACTAGCCTACTTAGGGTCAATTGACCTACTCCTAGCCTAGAGGACCCCACCTATGCCCCCCTAAACCTAAAGTGAAGTCAAGGGGTCACTAAGGACACATTGGGGTCAGCCCTAGAGGCCAAGTTGACCCAAGTCTACTCAAGCCACTAATCTGGTCAAGTGCCCTTATTAAGGGTAGGTGACCTCTAAAGTGTAAGGTAACCCTTCATAACCCCACATAGGCCTTAGGGGAGGCCAATGGGTCACCAAGGACCCAATGGGGTCAACCTAGATGATCAAATTGACCCAGGTCAACCCTAACTTAAGCCAAGTCAAACCTAGCCCAAATGGGCTAACCCAAGCCCAAGCCACTTCTTCCTTAGGCTAACCTCACTTTCATGGTCATCATGACTAAGTGGGCTGCACTTAGCCTATGGAGTTGACCAGTCAACATGGGTGACTAGGAGAGAGAAGGGAGCTTCCCTTCATGTTAATGGTGGAGAGAGAAGATGGGGAGAGGAAGGGGAGAGTGGGAGCCGGCCAAAGGGAGGCCAACAACCACTTTTAATGGCTGCAATCAACTCATCTAGGGAAGAGGAGTTGATTCCAGCTGTTTCCCGACCACCAAGGGGTAGATTCAGCCCCCTCCAGTTAACCCGAGCCACCCCATTAATGGTGTTGAAGGGCATTGAATAACCAACCGCTCCCCTCCCCAATTGCCCATTTAAACATCATCAGTGGGGAGAGGGGAACATTTTCGAGCTTTTACCAGGAGGAGACAGGCCGTCCCACTGTATTGTTGTAGAAGCCGAGCGTCGCCGCCGTCGACTATGGCATCCCGCCGCTCCTCCCACATTCAGGCCGCCAGGAAGGTCCTCCCCCTCTCCTTAACTCACGGGTAGATCATAGGTCTCCTTAGGTTTAAGGTTCGGGATCAATTGAGCCCGATCCAAACCATGATTTTCATGGTTTTTCGGCAAAAAAAACTTCCTACTAGAACCGCCGGAAAACACCTCTCCGGCGGCTGAGACGCCGCCTGGCGACAGCCACCACCTCAACGGAGATGGTGGTGGCGGTGGCCGGCCGGGGAAGGGGCTGGATCGCCGGCGGCAGAGATTGGAAGCGGCTCCAGGCGAGATTGATCCTGGCCGTCGGCTCAATGAAGAAGACGATGGGATCCCGTTGAAAACGCGCCAAGATTCGTGCTCCAATTGATTTTAAACTATAGGAAATATTTTTATATTAATGTGATTTATGTCACAGATTTTGATATTAATGGTTTTAAATTTTAAAAATACCTAGGCTCACCTGGTGGGAAAACCTTCAACATGAAAACTGTATTCCATTGTGTCTACTTTATTTTAAAATTAGTTTGAAGCCATTTGGGTGCATGGTCTGACCAAGGCACCCATTTTGGTGGGACATATACTTAGGGCTAGGCAGTCATTAAATAGAGTGCCTACACCTCATCCCTGGCCCAAATCACTTGATAGTTTGGCAGGGAGTCTAACCTAGCTATACCTAGGGTCTGCCCAAAACTCAGAATTTTTGGAGACACTTTGCCTAAAGTTTTTTACTTTTATTTAATAGTGCTAGGGTAATTTAATTAAGTGGCCAAATGACCTCCAAACCCTTCCAAATTTTATAGAGTGGTCCCTGGCATCAAGGCCTAGTTCTGTACAAAATTTTAACTCATTTGGATATGTTTTGGTTAGGAAATCACCAAACCCTAGATTGGCTTTAAAGGGGTATTTTTTATTACAAGTGCACTATGGTCTTAGGGTGGTCCCCTCCCCTCAACCGAGGCTGAGGGTTTGGACACTGACTTGGCATGGCCAATGTCACCCTCTTAAGGAAAATGAGATGATTTAGGCTTGATTTACCCTAGGGTTCAACCTCAAACCCTAAGGAAGGACTTTTGAGGGTTGTGAAGGACATGGGTGCAAATGCCCTTATTTGGCCTTGTAAACCCAGTAGAATTGAGGGTAATGTAACCTTAGTTTTCTGGTAGGAACCTTAGAGGAGTTGGAGCAAGGTAGACACCTCAAAACCCTAACCCTAGTTTTAGGGTAGGAGCACAAATTTGAATATTCAGCCACTAAACCTTCTCCAAAAGTTATGAAACTTGGGTATAGTAGGTGTTAGGCCATCTAGAACCCCTGGTAATTTCTATAGAATTTTATGGATTTTATTCCTGGTATTTCATTTGTTAATTACCAAAAGGCCCATAGTGATGTTTGACTTTCTTATGGTTATTCTCTGCTTTTGAATCTAATGAAATTTGGTCAGAATATCTTAAAGGTCTAAGTGAATATCCCTGAAATTTATTATAATTTTTACTTGAGTTTATCTAGTACTTCCTTCACAAGTTTTGGAAATGGGCTTGGTAGAATAAAATTAATTATTGATGATTTATCTGTTGAAAAATCATGAGACTTAGGTTTTGATGTTTCCAGGCCAAAAAGTACTTGTACTAATTTATTCATAATTTTTAGAGGCCTGTTTACAGAACTTCCTTCACAAGACCTTAATTTTGAGAATTGGACATTTAGTTAATTCAGGGAATAATGCTTTCAAATAAATTATGAAACTTTACTTGGAGGTTTTATGTGCCCTTATAATCATCCTGGAATTTTCTCTGAATTTTTGGAAGTATTTTTGTTGTACATCCCCTTTAAATGATTTATTATGGAATAAATTTGAAATAAAATTTAAGGGCTTAAAACTTGCTGAAAAATTGGGAGATTCTGGATTTTTAGATAATTATTCATTTTGCATTTATCATAAATTTAGTGGGATTTTATCTTGCATAAATCTTGTACTTCATGTTCAACCTTGGAACTTTTGGCTTTTAGAATAAATAAATAAATTATCGGTTAAATTATGAAAAATTAGGAAATTATGGATTCAGGCTACAAATGCCAATATAGTCCTCCAATAATTATTATATGAGCACTAGATGATCATTTGGTATACTTCCCTTTTTACGGGTCATATAGCATAAGTGGTCTGCATTTAGCAAAACTGCAGGAAATCATTTGGGATATGAATTAGAGAACATGTGTTGGGTTTTGTTGGGTTGCTGGAAAGGATAAATAGAGTTAGATGCATCATTGGAAGATAAAGTGAGTAGGGTGTGTTTTGGCTAGGGTTTAGAGGTGCTCGGGTCCAACGAAAGATCGTCCTCCCCGAGGTGAGGTCGAGTCAAATCACCTTAGGATTAGCCTATTGTAACATGAGAAAGTAATGGGAAGGGGATCAACCAATAATAATAATATGTACCTTACGAAAGGTAACGCTGGGCGTAATCCCAAAATAGTTCCTAGTGCCCCTTGAGAGCCCTTCGCAGGGAATACCGGGGGCAGTCCTGGGTTAACGTAAACTGTTTTAACAAGCTGAAAAGAGTAACTTAGTAATTAGGGTTGCACATTTCACAAACACTGATAGCACCGGAAGATAGCTGGGAGTTTCAGCTCGGATGGTTAAAATGCGGACTTTGGGTCCGGGGAGCTTCGACTCGATTGTTTGAGACGGACGTTTTGGTCCGGGGAGATTCGGCTCGGTTTTTGATTGTGCTAAAATTGCATGTGCATAAAAGAAACGAAAAATTAAGGTGGTGGGTCTTCGGTATTGGAGGGTCGATGCACCGATGCCAATACGTTGACTCGGCAAGTGTGGTTAGCACTTCGCCAACAGAAGTCCGGTGCACCAGCCGACAAGAGTACGCAGGAGTCCGCTTCATGCACCAAGCGTTGAGGCGTACGATAGGTCTGACCGGTAGTGCTTTACTGGTTTAGAGGTGGGCGAGGCCCAATCCACCGCTTCCGTCTGCCACTACGGAGGTATCCTGGGAGGTTACGGCTCCAGAAAGGGGGAACTAAAGGTCTGTGTGCACAGAGTCGGGTGTGTGTGTTGCACTTGCATGTTCCATCATACCCACTTGCATGTCATAGCATAATCGATTCATTTAATCCCTGACACCTAATCTATAAGTGGAATGGGACGCTTATACATTAGGACCTGCAAAACGACCCCTTGGTCTATAAGCTTGTGTGGGCAAGTTTATAAATTAAGGTCAAATTTGATATATATCTATATATTGCTGTGTGATAACCGACACCCCAACGTATAAATTGGTATGAGACTCTTTATACGATGGGAGCCTTGCAGAAGACCCCTTGGCTTATGTGTTCTCACATAAGTGGAGGTTATTTTTCATGTTTCATCTTATTGTCAACAACTATTATAGAATTGCTAGTGTAGGTCCGCTGCCATCTGTTTTTGATTATTCTCCACCTTCAAATCCTCCCCTTTCTTCCTCTCTGCTCGGTGCCTAGGAGACATGGGGGAAGGGGTGGGGGATGATAGGGCTTAGTCTTTTAGACTAACGGTTTTCCAACCGCATCATTTAGGGGATCATGGAGCCCAGCATGGAGGAGCAGCCCCAGAGACCGATACGCTTGGAGGTGGGGCAGTCTAGCTCCGGAGTTCATACATCCGGGACCGTGAGTCTCGACCTTGAGTAGTTTTTCTGCTTTTTCTTCCACATGAGTGATTTTATAGTGAGGATATGATGTACCGGGCATAAGCCCATATTTTAGCACTCTGATGCATATATATGTGGACAATCCCTTCGTGGAGATTTATTTACGATGATATGTGATTTTCAGTGGACTGTTAGTTTCCATTACTTCATTATGCTACTTTTATGTGATCGAATTGGCAGGCAGAATCGGCGCTTTGTGGTGATGACTCTTCAGGGCGTGAAGGAGTCACCGCAAAACGGCGGTTCTGGGCCTAAGACCCCGGTGTTGAAAAAACAAAAAGGGGGTCTTACAATGAAGGTCCACCAAAAATCACCCCTTTTCACACATAAATCACTTTATTTCCCACATGTCATTATTAGCCACCATAAACCACCCCCTTTTCACACATAAACCACTTTATTTTCTTCATGCCATTAATAGCCACCACAAAGTTCTCTCCTTTCACACATAAGCTACCTTATTTTCATCATCATTGAAACTTGTGACTAAATACCACCATTATGGTGGCCCAACCTCTAACCAAATACATGAACTCCAAAGTCATTCCCTCCTCACCTTTCATGGCTCTTAAGATCTATAAATAGGCATGAATGCTCTTGTTGTAATCATCCTTTGAATGAATTAATATTGCAATTGTTAGCTATTTCTACATTGTTCTTCTTTGTACTTTTTTCTCTGAGTGAAGGACTACTAAGAGTGAGAGTGTACGACCCTTGAAGAAGGACTTTTAAGGAAGGAGTAGGCAACGACCCGGCGAAGGACTGCCTGATTGGTACTAGCTCGAGTTATCCCTCTACTAAAATATCAAAGTAGCTTGGCTACAGTATTTCTCGTTCAAAACCTTACTATTATTCTTTTACATGGTTGTAAGATTAGACGTTATCGGCTAGCAACTCAACACACGACACCAATCATTGACAATCGCGTTTCCGTCTTGCTATTTGTTTACGACCAACTTTCGTATAACTCAAGTATTTAACGTAAAAGAACAGCGAATCTCCAAAGTAACTCAAATGTCATATTAAATCACAACATAAAACTCCTTAGCCTACATCAATCAATCCTAAGCTGAGGGAGAAGGACAACGCCAAATCCTCAAGGCTCCTCACAACCATTACCAGTTTCTCTTTACATATTTTCAAACATTTTCTTTCTAAGGCACTTCTAAGTGTTGTTTCTTTCATTTCAATAAATTTTACGTAAGAGATCCCATACTGACACATTTCCCTTTTTGGAGTGCTTCCTCCTCTATTTTCTTGTTGCCAAAGAGATAACTGAACTATCGAGATATCACCGAGACTTGTTGTTTCCTTCCATAAATTAATCTCGGCCTTATGGCCACAATGACCAAATATTATGGGGAGTGTTCGCGTATGTGCAGTGGGTGCCGCTAAATCTATAAGGTGAACTTTAGGACTTTGGATCTTGGCCGGTATCTAACACAAAGTGGTTATCAAGGGTGGTCCCATGTGTTAGCTCTGCTGTGCTTCGCAAATGATACATTACAGTTATGATGATCTTTGTTTGACAAACAATGGCAATCAAGTATAGCCTTATCTCTTTGATCATCTCATGATTGTAATAGTCGAATACTCTATGGTACTATCAATCCGTACTTTCACAGGGCCTACAACTCTGCTGATCTTTTCAACAGGCGAGCAATGCTATAGACCACTTGGCGCAGCTCGCCTGACTGATCAACAATGTTGTAACCCGAGGCATGAGAGTAGTGTATCTAAAGATCCTTTTCAGGATTTCCTTTGCATGCTTTTCTCTTATACCCTTATAAAGGATGCACGGCCAACCTGCTCTTAGTAGGACTATACTCGTAAAGACCTTTCTCGGGCAAGCGATGCATAAGGGCCACGGGTGATCTCCTGTGGCAACATCCAGCCTTTCTTGGTCATCTCCGAGTATAGACCTCTTTTTATCAACTGCCTCTTTCATAGGTTAACAGGTTGAGTCCGACCTATCAAAAGGATTTGCAACATTCATTTTTGCTTATACTCATCTTATATGCACTGCTTGCATGAAGCTCTATCAGATGATGATTTATAAGCTCTCTATTACTCTTATCGGATATTAATGACACCAATTATTGATAAAATTATCTGGTTCTCCTTGATTAACAAGCCTCACTATTGGAGTCTAATTAAGTTGACTTCTTCTTATTGATCTGGACTTTATATTCAAGATATCATCACCATTGCGCTTTGATCTTTATACGGTTATTAGCAGAATTCTTCAGACATTTCTTCTGCTATCCGATCAAATCTATCTTATCATATCAACAGATAGCATTTGCAAGTTCCATCCAGGTACTTGCAGCTTAGATTTTCTTTCAAATCTGCTTCTAACTCTTTTCTTGCAGAGATTAACAGCTATTTGCAAGTTCCCTACAGGTACTTGCAGCTTAGATTTTCTTTCATATCCGCTTATAACTCTTTTCTTGCAGAGATTAACAGGTATTTGCAAGTTCCCTCTAGGTACCTGCAGCTTAGCTTTTCTTACATATCTACTTCTAACTCTTTTCTTGTATAGTTTGACAGATACTTGTAAGTTCCCTCCAGGTACTTGCAGCTTAACTTTTCTTTCATATCTTCTTCTAACTCTTTTCTTGCGGAGTTCAACAGATACTTGCAAGTTCCCTTCAGGTACTTGCAGCTTACTTTCGTATATACCATCATATCTGTGTATAAATTCTCTTTTGCAAGAACTAGCAAACGCTTGCAAGTCCCCTTCAGGTACTTGCAACATATTTTCTTTCACGCCTACCACTCACTCTTCCTTATGCAGAGGATAGCAGATGCTTGCAAGCCTCCATTAGGTACTTGCAAGTTATTACTCTTCTGTGCCTTTTCTCATCTTTGTTTTGTATAGCTCAATGGAAGACATTCATGTCTTCTTCATTTTGTAAAGGTAATTCAGGTACACACAAGATGTACCCCCTTTTCTTTGCTTGCATTAACTTTGCCTTTGCATGAGAAAGATAGGCATTGGCAAAATCCTTCTAAAGAGAGACATCAAGTTCTATCTCTACTTACCTCTTACTTTTCTAAGTGGTGGATCATGATTTTTGTGGGTCTCCTACTTTTTCGAAGTTGCCTTGGAGACTTAAAAAAGTGCGGGTATTATGTTAACCCAGAAATCGGTGATCCATCCCAAGGTAGCCAGCTTGCTAGTGGCGGCCTGCTCCAGGTTCTCCCTGGTGGTCGCGACCAGTCTAAGTATGGGCGGACAGAATCCTTTGTCCGCTCAGGCCGCGCAGCTAGGGAGTCTCCCCGGTCTGACCGGCCAGGTCACGCAGCAGCCGCTTGTTCTATAGGGGCTGCGGAATACTTCCTTAGTCCGCCCCTACAGGCCGTGCGGTTTGATCAGCTAACCACCATGATTTTCCATTCTGACAGGTGGACTACCCAACTTTGGCGGACTCGGATTCCTATCCGTCGAGACCTCCATGTAGCCGCATGCTCGGTAGGAGTCACGGTCTTCTCCAGCCCAATCCTATAAGTAGCATAGCAAGGAAGGCAAATCGCCACTTCACTAAGCGACCTGCCTCCAGGTCGCTCAACGCCAGGTGACCTGCCTCAAGGTCGCTCAACGCCAGACGACATGCCTCCAGGTCGCTCATCAAAGTGACAACTCTCAAGGTCGCCAAGTAGAAGGCGACAACCTCCAGGCCGCTCGGCAGGGGAGGCAAGCCTTTCCATCCAACATGATGCGGACTTCAGCGACGGGGGCGACCTGCTTCTTTAGTCCGCCAGGTCTCCTAGTCAACCAGCTCGACCTCCTATAGTTTGCGGAGTCTAGCTCAGTCAGCCAAAGGAGCATGGACTTACTCCAGCTCTCTGCCAAGATGCATAACATTCAGTGGACTCATCCCATCCTCAGCGGGCTAGGCAGACTCATTATGCTGCTCAACCCTTCAGTCTGCATGCAGTAGACAGACTCCCCCAGTAGCAAAGGTGACATACTCTATTCAGGTCGCCAACCTCTGACCAAGCGACAAGACTCTAGCAGAGGCGTACTCCTCTCGTTCGCAGCAGGCTGGGCTGACTCTCCCAGTCTGCCACTGAGCCCTCTAGCCTTCCACCAACATGCTTCCCCACAGCAGAGGCGGACTCACCACGCAGCTCTCCAATCAGCTTTCCAACCGCTTATTCCCAGCAGCGGGCGGATAACTTCTCAGCATGCATACCTTGGGGCGGACTCACTCAATATAGAAGAGGCGGACTCGTGCCAATCCGCCAACATCAGAATCAACTCCAAAAGATAAGTCCCGAATCGTGTGACCTGGTGTGGGCTCCGCGGACTCCAAGTTCTACTCACACAAATCAACGACTTACCGGGGGTGACGTTACAAAAAGCCGTTACCTCCTCGGGCCTATAAATAGCCCCCATATCTCTCATTCAGGGCGATACAGACACGAGGGCAACCTCCGACAAGGTCAGGGCATTAGACATTGCGGACTCCACTTTCTAGTCCACGCGACTTAACCTGTCCACTCTGCCGACCTCTGTTCTCAATCCACACAGCCTTCTCTGGCAACATCTTTCCTTAGCCTCCAGCTTCCCCCTATGTACCCTTTATTTGCTTTCCATGTAAATGTGCAACTCAAGCTGTAACACTGAATATTAATCAAATTAAAGACCGTCGCTAGAGTGGCATTTAAGCTGCGGCGGGCGAAGTCTGTTGTTGTCTCTGCTAGCGGCCCCCTCTTCTTCTCAACTCACTTCTCTCAGCATCAACCGGCAAACACAACCATCAAAGTAACCGTCTGATCGACAGTTCCTGATCAACCTTCCCTGCCATCTCCACACTCGGATTAAAAACCTCCTTTCCTCTCCTCTATCCCCTCAACCCTTGAACAAGTTCTTGCTCCACTCTCAAGCACTCAGAAGCTTTTCTCAACATCCACAAAAATCTCTCTATTATCCCTGCAACCTTCTTATTCAATCATCCTTGCTTGTGAGACCGAACACACTCGTTAGCTGCTGGTGCCCGTGACAACTTCTTCTCCTCTCTCCTTTTCCACGCATCAATAGTCTATACCCCTTGGCCACTAGTCTGGCTTTGTTCTTGTTGGGTATTGTATCTACAATAACCCAGATTTGATTAAGTCACCCTTGAACTAAGATGAATTAAGTTGTATTTGATGTGCTGTTTTAGTTATATGTTTGCAGGACTAAATTGCCAATTGTAGACCAATGTTAGTCTACAATGGGTCACCAAACACAAGACCATACAATGTTATCCCTCAATGTGTGATCCATGGTGTTGATTCATGTGTAGCCTCTCTATTAGGATACACTTTATGTTTCAAGCACTAGGATTGATTGGAGAAAGAAGTTTTGCTGATTTTATTGAAGAAAAGAAAATTCTCTTGAAGGAAAATTTTCTAAGTCTTTCACTCGAGTAGAAGTTTAAGTACTCGAGTTGAACACTTAGTAAATACACGAGTAAGTTTGTATGTACTCGAGTAAGGGAAATGGCTCTCGAGTAGTCTAAACATAGCTCTTGAGTGACCAAGTTCATTACTCGAGTAGACCTTCTCTTATTCTAGAGTTAACAGTTCTTCCTCTCAGAAAATTTTCTAAGTACATTACTCAAGTAGTCAAGTTAACCACTCGAGTAGCTGAATACTTTGTCTCGAGTGACAGAAGGACAGTTCTCATGTTGTTTTTACCCCACTCGAGTAGTCAAGTTCATGTACTCGAGTAGTCTTTCTACTACTCGAGTAGCCTAGCTCCAATACTTGAGTGACCAACTTTTAACTCTCAGAATTTTTCTAAGTCCTGTATTTGAGTAGCAAAATTCCTATAGTCGAGTAGTTAATCTACTTCTCGAGTAGTCCAGTTTCAGTACTCGAGTTCCCAGAATTCATCTCCCAGAAAATTTGCTAAGTCTTTCTCTTGAGTAATCATTCTAGTACTCGAGTAGTTCATCTCCATGTCTCGTGTAATACTTCTCACACTCGAGTGTTTCTTATCTCACTAGAGTGATTACGAATTTTGTTCAGAATTTCCTCAAGGACTTCTTCTCGAGTAGTTTGTTTCTATCCTCTCAAGTAATCATATTTGTACTCGAGTAGCTCATCTTTTACTCGAGTAAATCAGAAATCTTTTCTAGAATTTTGCTAAGTCCATAATCGACGGGATTTTCAAATGCCTTGACATGATTGGTCCACGTGTACGTCATTAATGCTAATTATGACCATTAGGGAGATCTTATATAAGGTCTTGTCAAATTCGACTAACCCTAACAAGCTGTCAAAGAAATATTCTAATTCTCTGAATCGCAATTTTCTCTTTCTAAAAATAGAAGCCGCCTCCGTCGATCTTCGTGCAGATCGCCTAGGGTTTTCGTCCAAGAAGATTTAGATAAGGTTAACTTACAGATCGAGATTGCTCTTCAACTCCTCATCATCCCTCAGATCGTGTGAGTCAAAGGAATTTCAGATCCAGATCTAGTCGAGCATCTTCTTCAACATTTTCTAATAAAGCCGCAGAGATCAAAGAAGAAGACCTTGGCTGAGATTTTCCAGATCTGAGAAATTATTACTATTTGTATTTTATTTTCTCCGTTTATTCTTATAGGAGATTTCTGTTCGAGTGTAGGAGCTTTTGTCTTCAAGTTGTAGGAAGTTTTTATCTTCTGAGTGTAAATCCGTATTGTGGATCGAGATTGTAGGAACTTTGTTCCAAGACGCGGGATTGGTTTTCAATCCGAGATAGTAGAGTAGCCGAGTCTAGTGCTTTGCTAGATCGGTTAGTGGAAAGTGGATGTACCCAAGGTTGGGGAACACTAGAAATCTCTGTGTCCTATGTGATTTCTTGGTAGTGTTTGTGTGCATAGCTCTCTAAATTGTATTCTGCAAAAAGACGCATAACTCACCTATTCACCCCCTCTAGGTGATTTAGGTAGACAGCTGAATAACTTTTAGTTCTTGATTATAATTCCATTTTCATCAAGCTTGTTTCTGTAAATCCACTTGAATCCAATGACATTATGTCCTTATGGTAAGGGAATCAGCTTCTAGACCTTGCACCTCTTGAACTGGTTCAGTTCCTCTTGCATAGCTCCAATCCAATGCTGGTCTATGTTCGCTTCTTCAAACTTATTGGGCTCCATTTGGGATAGAAACCTTGAGTACGTGGTAGTATACTGACTTCTGCTGCTTTTTGTTACTCCTTGGCTTGCCTCACTAATTATTTAGTGTGCTGGATGATCTCTTATGTATATGACGGCAGGTGGAAGTCTTCTTTTAGCAACAGGTTCAGCTTCAGGTGTAACCTCTTTTTGATCTTCATCCATTCCCAGTGTATCTAGTAGATCTTCTGGAGTATCCACTTCATCTTATATAATTGGAGATGCTTCCTTGATGGTCAGTTTGTCGAATAGCTGTTATGTACCTGCAGTACTATAAGAGGAGCTTGGTAGCTCCCTATTAATCATAGTAGACTCATCAAAGACTACATGAACTGATTCTTCTACAACTTGGCTTTTCAAGTTATAGATCATATAGGATTTGCTATGATTATTGTACCCAACAAATATTCCATCAAAGGTTTTGGCAGCAAACTTAATCACATAGGACTTTCCATTATGAAGCACATATCACTTACTACCAAATATTCTAAGATAGCTCAGGTTTGGTTTTCTGCCTTTCAAGATCTCATAGAGAGTCTTCTTATGGATTCTGGTGATAGAGGCCCTATTGAGGACATGACATGCAGTATTTACTTTCTCAGCCCAGAAATATTCTGGGAGAGTTGTATCACTCAACATTGTTCTACCAGCCTCTATGAGAGTCCTATTCTTTCTCTCAACAATACCATTTTGCTGGGGTGTTCTAGGTGAAGAGAATTTTTGAAGAATCTCATTTTCTTCACAGAATCTTGTCATGCTATCAGACTGGAATTCAGTCCCATGGTCACTTCTGATTTTGACCACAGAGCTGTTTAACTCATTCTGAATTTGCTTGACGAACTTAGTGAAGATATTAAGGGTTTCATTCTTTCTCTTTAGGAAGAATAACCAAGCAAACCTAGAAAAGTCATCAACCACCATAAGGGTGTAGACCTTCCTACCAAGACTATGAACAGGCATAGGAGCAAACAAGTCCATATACAGGAGGTAATGGAACCTCACAGAATCTTTGGCCCCAATGCTCTTGAAGGAGGCTTTAGTCTGTTTGCCCTTTTGTCAAGCAAATCAAATGCCCTATTTGGAGCACTTCATATTGGGACCATCCCTAACTAGCTCTTGACTAAAAATCTTACCAATAGTCTTGTAATTCAAATGAGCTAGTCTCTTATGCCACTGGACATAGTAAGAGGCTTTCTCATTTGCCACTAGACAGATAGGAGAATCTGTATTTAGACATAAAAAGTTTAAGCAATAAAATTTTTCACTCCTAGTTCCTGTCAAGATGACCTCGTGGTCACTTGACCTCCTAATTAGACACTTATTCTTGTGGAAGACAATAACATAGCCAAGATAAGAGAGCTGGCTTATAATTATAAGGTTGTGTTGTACCCCTTCAATATAAGCCACCATGGTGATGGTGACTCTGTAATTGGTTATCTTACCATATCCCTTGGTTACACCTCTATCTGAACCACCAAAGATGACTTTGGGTCCATCTTTTACTATAATAAATTCCTTTAATTTGCTCCTTGTTCTAGTCATGTTCCTAGAACAACCACTGTCCAAGTACTATATAGGTGTATAGCAATTTGGACTATCCTGCAATACACAATTTATTTTACCTTAGAACCCCAATATCTATTGGGTCTTAGCTGCACATTACTATCAAAATGAACATGTCTACTAGAAGAATTTCTGACTAGTGTACAGACCCTAGCTCTGGCCACATTGGGATTGTGCGAGCAGTCAATGGCAAAATGCCCAATCCTACCACAGCACCAATAGTAATGTATGTTATATCTTCTCTTCTGTGTAGGCCATGTAGCTTGGTTGGCAGCAGTCCTAATAGGGGGAAGATGTGCTGCAACCCTTTTCTAATTTCTTTCAGCTAGAATTTGACTGAAGGTAAGTCTTCTAGCTGGATTGTTTGGTTTGCTCTAACTGCGATCAGTAGCAAGCTTTTTTCAGAGAGCATAATTTTGATGGCATCAAAAATGCCCAAATCAGCCCGACTGTTAGAATTGCCCTTAGTCTAACCCTTAGTTGTCAGATTCAGAGACTTGTCTGCAGCAACATTCTTGAGTGTTGGTGCTGAAGCACCAAAAACAAATGGTCCTGGTTGGGTCATCTGAAATTTCTCATGGGTAGCTGCAAAAGCACTCACCCGACTAGAGCTTTCACCATGGTAGTGAACATCTTTGTTCACCCCAGATGAACAACCCTTCTCCTAGTGACCATAAGAGCTTTCTTGGTCATACCTGTCATAAGGTAACAGAACTTTTCTAAAAAGAATGGGAGGCTTGGAAGCAATATGATGATGTGGAGTTGGAGCTTTGCCCTTCCTTTTGGAAGGGGCAACTCTTGTGATTCCCTTGAATCCCAACCCCTTCTTACCCTTTTAGAGGAGAAAGTCTCTATCAAGGATAGTACTGTACTTGGCTTAGAAACGTTAGCCACTATCCTTTTCTCCTTCTCAACCGTATCTTCAAGCTCCCTGATAAGACAGTTCTATCTCTTTATGGAGGCTATCTGGATGTCCAAGAGGGACTTTAGTTGTCTTATTTCCCGAGCATTCTGGTCCAGCAGATTAGCTGTTGCAGTCTGCTGGGCAACTGCAAGCTTAAGAGATGAAATCTCTTTAGCCTGCTTTTTAGACAACTTCTTGACCTTATTGAAGGCATTCAGAAGTTCTCCATACTTGTCAATCAATTGATTGACATCTCCTTCAGATCCAAAATCTTCTTCACCACTGGGTGAAGAGGCTTCTGAGCAAGGACTAGTCTCATACTAAGATAGAGAAGCAGAATTAGGTAATAAATGTACCTTTCTTTGACCAAGTTGATCTTGACTGCCCTCTTCATCTATCATTTCCATCAGCCCTCGGTAGTTGTGGGCATCTTCATCTACCTTTGAGTCACTATCTGATAGTCTTAGACCGATTCTTCCTGTGATGAGTGGAGGTGGAAAAACTCTTCTTCAAATTCTTCTTGTTCATCAGCCTTTGGAGTTGCCTGAAGAATACAGCAAAGTCTTCATCAGACATGCTGCTGTATGATTCTTCTGAGTCTGAGCTATCTGACTCAGCTAGTCTTCTTAGTGGAGAATGAATCCTCTCTTTGCCCTTCCTTGTGCTTTCTACTTTAAAGGCCAAGAACTTTTCCTTGGCCAGGGATTTGTTGGAGGCCTCCTCCTCCTTCCTGAAAGCTAGCTGCATCTCATAGGAGAGTATCTTTACAAACAAAACTTGAGGAGGAGTATCAATAAGTTTGGCCACCTTTCATATGGCACAGATCTCGGTATCCCAGTCTCTAGTGAGAGATCTGAGAAACTTGTCATTTATTTCATAATTATGGAAGAACCTCCAATAGGTCTTCAACTCATTTATGATCCAGAAGAATCTTTCATAATAAGCAGTTATGTTCTCATTTAGGTTTTACTTGAAAGCCTAATACTCTTGGTTGAGCAGAGACTTCTTATCATCCCTCACTTCTTTAGTCCCCTCCATGTAGACCACAAGTGTGTCCCACATCTCTTTGGAGGTATTGCAGTGAACTAGATTCAGAAAGGTTGAGTCATCAACAGCACTAGCAATAATATTCTGAGCTCTCTTGTCTAGTCCAATAAGGATGATTTCATCCTTGGTCATCTCAGAGTATATCTCAGGGGTCTAGTCATTAGCATTCAGAACAGAGACCATCATAGGGATGAAAGGTCCCTCCTTGGCTGTTACAAAAATCCTGGGATTATAGGCTTCCATGAATAGCCTCACCCTCTTTTTCCATATTCCAAAATACTCCTTCTTGTAAATGGGAAGTTTCATGGAACTCAACACTCTCTGGCTCTCTCCAGAGCCCATGATCACTTAACTGTAGCTACCTTTGGAGATCACTCAGATTGTTAAGTCCTTTTTGAGCAACCTTCCTCTAATACCACTTGAAAGTTCTTATTTACAAGATAGCTAACAACCTAGAGGGGGGGGGGGTGAATAGGTTTGTCTAGGTCTTTCGTTATATATTTTTTGGTTCTTCTAGAGTTTCTATGTGATTAGAGCTTTTTATGTACCTACAAACAAAAAACACACACATAAAAGCACAGAAGTATTTTATAATGGTTCCCCAAAATTATGGGTACATCCACTCTCCTTCCACCTTGCTAACTTCCTGTTAGTCAAGGCCCAAACTCCTCCAAAATGCTCCTCAGATCTTACACCTCATGCCCTCAGCCTTATACTCAGGTTCTCTTCAAAACCCTACCTTAGAACCACAAAGGTTCCAACTTCAGAGCCCTGCAGTGCTCCTACAACTCAGTGCCCCTCAAACCACCTACCTTCGACTTATCTCCAAGGCCTACAGCTCAGGATTTTCAGCCCAACAACTTCAGGGACAAGACCCTACTCTCAGAGTGCTGCAGTACTCCTACGGCTCAGTACCCTTTCAGGTACCTACCTCAGTGCCCTTCCAGGCACCAACAACTCAGTGACACACTTGTCACCTACCTTAGGCAAAAAGTCTCTACAGCTCAAATCTAGAAAGATCCTACAACAAGAAATAAGTTGTTTAACTTTGACACAGAGAAATTTTAGTTTGTCAACAACTAGAACAGAGAATCTCTGCTCTTTCTCTCCCCACAATAGAGAAAACTTTGCTGGAGGAACTCAGGAGCTTACTCCTGAACTTGTTGTAGAAGAGTAAAGATCTGTTGATCTTTAGTTTTCATACAGCTAACTGAACCTGCCTCAGGCTGAAGGTTCTTCTTTTTGCAGAACTGTATCTGATCCTGCTGTGCTAGATAGAATCAACACAACTATCTGAACTTTTTCTTTAGGAGTGCTTCAATCTTTTTACATGCAACAATGGCGAGGAAGATGAAGTCGGCTGCTAACTATTTTTGTTGATGAAGCCCTAGAAAGGTTATCGTGTGTCTTGGCCCATCTCTTCCTTTTGTAGTCTGCTAATCAACGGCTCTTAGAGATAAGTGGGCCACACCTGCAGTGTCCAGCTGTGTCATGCTTTAATACCTACCTGTCGTACTGTATACCTGCAGTGCCATTTGTCGTGTACTGTGATTTTGTTGCTAACAATTTGAATATTGTTGACGTTTTGACTTGCTGACATTACCACCTAAGGACTTAGTCAAAATTCAAGCATCAGTAGTATAGATGTTGAGTGAGTGAGCTTCACTCAACGTTAAATCACTTGGATTATAAATCTATTACTAGGCATTAACTGATTTAACTTTAGTCAACGCCAACATAATTTTTTAGCTTTTTGCTGCTTGGTATTGAGTGAGTGAGCATCACTCAACACCAAACTACTTAGACAAAATTCTGTCTTCACTAGGCATTGATAGTGTTGAGTGAGTAAAACACACTCAAAGCTTTTTTCCTTAACCATTTCAGCAGTTTTATGCATGCATGGCATTGAGGGAGTTGAGAGCAATGAGTGAACATTCCTCACTTAATGCCATCTGCCTTAGCCATTTTTACTTCTTCAGCAATATAAGAGTTGACAGAGTTGAGTGGGCATGCCACACTCAACGACTTTTGCTTTAACAAATTCTGCATCATGGCGTTGAGAGCGTTGAGTGACCATGCCTCACTCAACGCTTTCTACCTTAGACAAATTTCTTTATTCTATAAAAGTACTGGCTTTGACTGACTGAGTGTTACTCAATACTTAAGTGGCTATGGCGTAGAGTGAATGAACTTCACACAATGCCCGTGGACTTATCCACATTTCTGTCTATTAAACCATAGGCGTTGACTTTCTCAGCCAACTTTACACAACTCTGAACTGAGTTCGATGAATGCAGAATTGAGTTCGACGAACAGTGAGCTCAGCTCGACGAACTATGAGCTCAGTTCGAAGAATTTAGACTTGGCCAAATTTCTCAAACTCTGAGCTTAGTTTGACGAATGATTTGCTCAGCTCGACAAACTCTGAACTTAGTTCGGCGAAATTGGACTTGGTCAATTTTCTCAAACCAAATCTTAGGTAAGAGTTTTCCTGACTTAACCACATAGGCTATCTGTCCTATCACTGTCATCTACTGATATATGTATATCATTGATCTTCCTCAAATCTAGGACATTATGGGCAATGGACCCAACAGTTAAGCCTTATCATTCCCCGTAGAAGAGTTTTGTATAGCGTTAAAAACCCCAATGACGACCTCCCCTTATGAATTGGAGCCATAACACCGATAGTACTCTCCTGGAAGAGAACCTAGCAGTTCATGGAGACAAAGAAGCTGATCATCCTTCTAACAACTTGTCGTGTGATGTTAGCTTGGCATTTCTCTGATTAGTATGGATATCCCGTAAAGGCGCAGGTCTACTTTTGTGCTTTCGTGGACCCAAATAACAAGGACAACTTGGAATATGATTCCAATTCAGCACAAAGAATTTTTTGGAGCATCTTGATCGACTTTGTCTCAATCCCGCTCAAGTTACTTTTCATTTGCTGTGTTTTACTTCTTGAATTTTGGGTTTTTGCAAGGACTCATTATTGTTTTGGGTTTTCTTGTAATCTATTCAGCTACGCACATATGATGTGTGACCACTCAATGAAAAGCCAACATAACATTGCCCGCCGCAACTGGTATTTGTCATGGCAGGTAAATCTAGTGTACACCGCTACCAATTACCTCTCTTTTCTTGTTCTCTTTCTTGCTCTCTTAGTGTAATGCTCTAATTTTCACCAGGTATAGCTCTCTGAGAGCTACCGCCTGGTGGTAGTACTAGCGACGAAGGTAGCGAGGCCAATTTAAATGGCATGGCCCTCTATGAGTTACCGTGCGACGGTAGCGATACCGCGTAGCAGTAGTAACTATTCATCGTAAGCATTATAATGTTATGATGCTTGACCTACCGCTCGACGATAGTGTTGTACCGCGTAGCGGTATCATGATAGTTATGGTGTGGCCGCGTGTCGGCATGTGATTGGATAATTTGAACAGTGCGCTTGCCGAAGAAGCCACAGATTGGGGCTACCACGTGGCGGTACCTTCTTACAACACAGAGGAAGGGCTCTTTACAGTGAACCATTTTGAATCGGGGCCGTTCGTCGCAATCCAATGGTGGGGTGTGTTTTCTGCTGGTTTAAGTCCATGGATGGGGAGTTATCTCTCATTCTAACCTAAGCCATTTTATTTCTAAGAGTTAGAGAGAGGGGAGAGCAAGGAAGAGGAAGGAGAAGGAGATTCCTCCATTATTGGAGCGACGGAGCTGTAAATCACGATCTGAGTTAAGATCCGCGGAGGCGAGTCCGTTGAGGTCATTTTCATCCGGCTAGTTTCTCTTTCTTCGCATCGAAACAAACCTCAAGGGTAATGATCTTCCACCTTGGACTTGTGAAGTACTTTGTTTTGACATGTAAGGGTAGATGCTATACAACCACGTGGTTGCAATTCTCCCAACAGGTTGATCGGTTGTATCCCCGTTACCTTTGCATTTAGAATCTGAAATA
Source organism: Platanthera guangdongensis (assembly GCA_039583875.1). NCBI lineage: Eukaryota > Viridiplantae > Streptophyta > Magnoliopsida > Asparagales > Orchidaceae > Platanthera > Platanthera guangdongensis. Next base: position 53,198,941 of record CM077164.1, read on the forward strand.
GGCATGTTATGTGAAGCCAAATCTGGATAGGTTGGTCTATATTGGTGATGGTTATCTTGTTGTTTTGTGTGCAGAAGAAGGCTCAGTGGTTAAACGAGTGGTTTCAGAGTCGTGGGGTATGCAGGTCGCTGCAAAGAGAGTACATGAAATGGCCTCCAAAAAAATACCCAAGTTCTGGGGAAGAATGCGTGTTTTCCCCTACCCCGCGACAGTAGCGCTACCGCCGACGGTAACTCCCAATGAGTTTTGTGAGGCCTATCTCGTTGAGACAATCGGGCATGTATATTTAGATGAGACCTTAGAGTTCTCCATTCTGGTGGCCATGAGAGCCAGCCTTGGAACATAACATGGTTATGTATTGTTTTGAATGGTAAAGGGGAGGCTGACCCACGTTGTTGCTCGTTGTGCCCGACGATTTGAGCAACGAGAAAGGGCTGAACTGTACACAACCCTATGTCGTTCAACTTGGATTGAATCATTAAGCTGGATCATGGTGATCACCTTTGACTTTGTCGTAGCCATAGGGAGGAGTCTTAGGATTTAGGCCGGAAAGACTAGTAATGCTCAAAAGAATGTTGAACTGTCATTGAGTACGGTGGTGAGATCCTAGGAAATTTCGGGACACCTATAATGTGCCCTGAGTGCACGAGACATGTGGTCGGTCGTGCCAACGTTTGTGGTGAATGGTGCTTAAATTGCACGTTTTATTGTCATTATATGTACATGTTGTTTTCTTGCAGGTAAGGAGCGACGCCACCCCAAGTGTGGGGTGGGTCAATATAATTTTGTCAGCTAATGCTGACCGTTGCCTTATATTCCACATCTTTGTGGATTGTCCCTATGCAGGTGCTGGTGAGCTAAGCAGAAAGTAGCGGGCTATGCCCTTTGTGTTAAGCCAACTCTCAAAGGCCAAACAAAACTTATTTTCTACTTTCATGTGTTGTCGGCCTGCTTGCCGATTTATGCAAGACATTTTAATTTATTGAAAATAATTTGTAAGGCCTTAAGGCCATACTATTTGTGTATTTTGTTAATCATTACTACTTTTGGTTAGTAAGCATTCATGTGGTTGGGTTCATAATACTTTCAATACTTTTGCTAGAATGCACTCTGTGTTAGGATGCATGTTTAGTTTGGTTTCGATAAGTAACTCCGCTAACTTTCTATGGAATATAACATGGGGCCGCAACCAAACCTTCTGTTATATCTTACGTGATGGATGGGGTGTTACAATTTGGTATCCTTCTCTGGTGTCGGTCTTTCTTATTCGAATTCATGGTCGAATTCTTTTAAGGGGTGGTGAACACGTGTGTGTATCACTGTTATAACATGAAAGAACCCATGGGTGTCCACTTAAAAATTAAAATACACATGTTTGTGGAACATGTGTTTTCCTGTGATTGCTATTTTGCAATATGAATACTCCCTAAATTGTGTGTTTTGCGATTATAGGTGACTAAAAGTTATGCGGGGCAGTCTCAACCCCAGCGCTCGGGTGATGTGCCTACACCTCCTCTTTCTACTGAAATGATACGCTTAGTTGTTGAAGTTGTGCTCGCGATGATCATTGCATAACCAAGATGGCATGTACCGCCTCCTACCCTTGGGGTCGCCCCGACACAGGTTGGCTTAGTTGAGCTTGTGGCTATGCGACAAGTATCTGACGAGCCTTTAGAGATGAGGCGAGTGACAGAGATGCAACTAAAGCATGAAATGAGACAAAAGGTGTTGTTCTTGTGATCGTGGAGGATATGATCGGGTGTTATATTTTGGACCACAGAGGTGCGTGGTGTAACACCCCCATCCGTCATATGGCATATAACAGAAGGTCCAGCTAAAACCCGATGTCATATACCACGGACAGTCGAAAGGGTTACGTATGAATAACCAAACTATCCAATTAAGACTACTCATCCTATTACAGAGCATTCTAGCGGAAGCTTTTAAACAGTTGAAAGAACTCATAATTGTAATCCGATAAACATGAATGTCCACAACTACCACAAATGGAATGAAATACGAATACACTGAAAGGTACATGTCCTTATGGGCTTACAGGGATTTACTTAATAAAATAATGTTTTCCATACATCGGCTCGCAGGCCGACCACACATGATAGAAATAAAATACAACTATTCGCTTGGGCCTTCGAGGGCCAGCTCAGCAACATGAGTTCCAGCCTGCTATTTGGTACTTGGCTCCGCAGCACCTGCAAGCAACATACCACCGCACAGTGGCAAACAAAGCAACGGTCAGCCAAAGCCGGCCAACTTATAACGACCCCGCCCCTAACTCGGGACGGCGGTGCTCCTTCCCTGCAATTCGTTAGCCCAGCTAAACAATATGACACAAAACATATTTCGCCACAGGTGTAGGCTCGCACGACCGAACACCCATTGCACTCAGGGCACATTATCGGTGAATCCTGACACTTCAGTGTCTTCACCACCACCCCTAGGATGGCAAACACATGAGCATTATAACCTTTCTGGCCACCGTCTAAGGCTCCCGACTATGCCAACGGCCAGTCCACTTTTCGGGTCTCTCGCACCGAATCATATAGCCTGGGTCCGGTTCCACTTGCCCGTTGCTCACATGCGTAGTCACCTTAAGACGTATGCACGAGCCAAGCTTCTCTCGGATCCCGCCACAAATCCAAACAATCACATAACCCAGTTATGTACAAGGCCGGTTCCCAGACCGCTAAGTTAGCATAACAACGATTCCGATCAGTTTTTCGGGTGCGCCTTGGGTTTAGTCCCCAAGGATTCCTGCTGCAATCTACTGCGTATAAACCCAAAAAAACTCAAGGCACGTAATCTTCTCCGGCAAACCATAACAAATACAACATCACAGATCCAGACCAACATGTCCGGGTAGGCTTCACACACAATGCCTATGTCCGTACTTCGATTACAGACTCTATATGCAACACAAGGGGGACTATTCACGTCAACCCCAAGGAACACCGCACACTCGCCGCACACTCGCGGGAGCGGGTTTTCCTATGCAAATGGAAGAGAGCTTCACATGCTCAAGTAGAGAATGATTAACCTTGTAGTACGTTTTTGTGCCATGGAAAACTACACGGATAGAAGTCTTCGCCACAGGATTTCCTCCATGGATCCGCTCTCGGTTCTCTAAACGGTGCTCCGATGCTCCACCGGCGGCCGTAATCCTCCTCTTTCTTCCTCCTTTCTCCAACTCCTTGAAAGGGGTGCTTAAGAGAGAAATGAGGAATTGATCCTCTAATCCCGACCTTAACAGAGCAGGAACTCATCTGGGCCGTCGAATCTTAATTAAAGAAAACGAATGGCTCAGACCCGCACAAAAATTCCCAAACCTAGGCCAAACACAGCCTCACACACGGCTGTGTCCCAGGTCGTGTGCCTCGATCCAGGCACAATCGTCGAACACAGAAAACCACACGGGAAAAGACATGCCCGTGTCTCAACCTGACACGCCCATGATCGTGGGCGTGTCACAGATAACCGCCACGGAAACCTCCACGACTCTTGGGAACACTGGTATTGACACGTGTAGGCACACGCCCGTGTCAGATGACACGCTCGTATCCTCTGTCGTGTTTCTTGCCGTGTCCTTCTCTAGACACAGCCGGGCAACAGAGGGCTCCACACGGCCTTGGACACGCCTGTATCCTAGGCCGTGTACCCATATACAGGCACCAAAAATATTTCCTGGGACGCGACCAGATCGATTCCGATTTTTGGGGCGTTACAAATCTCCCCCACTTAAAGAATTTCGTCCTGAAATTATGTAAAGGTACACAAAAATTAAATGTTACCTGTGTGGAATTACTCAGGGTATTCCTCCAACATCATTTGCTATCGCTCCCATGAAAGCTCCTCTCGCCCGCAGTTATCCCAACGGACCTTAACCATTCGAATTTCCTTGTTGCGGAGACGTTTGACTTCGACGTCTTCTATATGTATATGCTTGACCTTTGTCGTTAACTCGTAATCAACCGACACTGGGTCGACCGCAACTATCTGCGAAGGCTCCTGCACCGCCTTACGCAACACTGATACGTGGAACACATTGTGCAGCCCACTCAATTCCACCGACAACTTCAATCTGTATGCTGTCTCGCCAACACACTCCAGGACTTCAAATGGTCCAAGGTATCTCAGACTCAGCTTCTTCAAGCATCGAACCCGCCAAACACCCTTGAATGGCTTGATTTTTAAATACACCCAGTCATCAACGTTGAACACTACATTCCTATGCTTGGCATTATAGTATTTTGCCTGCCTGTCCTGAGCGATCTTCAACCTTTCCAGAACTGTACGTATCATTGATGTAGCATCTTCCACCGCTTGACGTTTATACAACTTCAACTCGCCAGTCACCAGCCAAGACACCGGTGTACGACACTTCCTCCCATACAAGGCCTCGAAAGGTGCCATTCCAATACTCGCTTGAAAACTATTGTTGTACGCAAACTCCGCCATGTACAGGTGACCTTCCCAATACTTTCCGAAATCTAGGACGCACATGCGAAGCATGTCCTCCATCATCCTGTTGATCCTCTCGGTCTGACCGTCCGTCAGTGGATGGAAGACTGTGCTGAAAATCAGCTTAGTTCCCAATAAACCATGCACCAGCCTCCAGTCCTTCGACGTGAAGCGTCCATCTCGGTCACTAAAGATACTGCGGGGCACACCATGCAACCATACAATATTATCCACATAGAGTTTGGCTAACTTTTCCACCGGATCTTCCTTCCTATTCGGGATGAAGTGCGACACTTTTGTTAACCTATCTATGACCACCCAGATGGCGTCGTTCCCCTTCTACGACTTTGGCAAACCATGCACAAAATCCATAAGATATGTCGTCGAATTTCCATTCTGGGATAGGTAACGAATTTAGGAGACCTCCGGGCTTCTGGCACTCTGCTTTCACCAAGGAACAAGTTTGGCACTTGGCCACATAAAGTTCTACATCCTTCTTCCATCCTAGCCACCAGAATAACTCCTTTATGTCTCTATACATCTTCGTGCTTCCCGGCTGGATTGAGTACTTGGTATGATGAGCTTTGTACATCAACTCCTCCCGAAGATTATCCGCACTAAGGATGCATAGGCGACTGTCCTTCCTTAGCAGTCCATCCTCAAACGCAAACTGGGAATTTGACCCATCCAAAGACTCATCTAAGATCTGTTTCATGCTGCTATCCGTGAGAAGTTCTCTACGAAGCACCTGTAGTAGCCGGTAAGCCCCAGAAAGCTCCGGACTTCCGTCGTCGTAGTCAAAATAGGCCACTCTTTTATCGCCACTATCTTCGCCGGATCCACCGCTATCCCTTCTCCACTAACAACATGACCAAGGAATGCTACCGAGGATAACCAGAACTCACACTTGGAGAACTTAGCATACAACTGATTCCGCCTCAACATCTCCAACACCATGTGTAGATGCTTGTAATGGTCCTCCTCACACTGCGAGTATACAAAGATATCGTCGATAAATACAATCACGAAACGATCCAGGTATTCTCTAAACGTCCTATTCATCAGATCCATAAACATGGATGGTGCATTGGTCAGCCCAAACGGTATGACCGTGAACTCGTAATGCCCAAATCGTGTGCTGAACGGTGTATTTGGGATATCGCATTCCCTTATCCTCAATTGGTAGTAGCCGGATTTCAGATCTAACTTCGAATATACTGTTGACCCAACCAACTGATCAAATAGATCGTCAATCCTTGAGATATGATACTTATTCTTCTCTGTAAGCTTTTTTAACTCCCGATAGTCAATACAGAGTCGCAAGCTCCCATCCTTCTTCTTAATGAAAAGAACCGGTGCACTCCAAGACGACGAACTTGGATGCACATATCCTTGCTCCAACAACTCCTGCAGTTGCACCTTCAACTCTGCCATCTCTCATGATGCTATACGATACAGAGAGCGTGACACCGGTTTGTCACTCAGTACCAGCTCAATAGTAAAATCAATCTCCCGTTGAGGAGGGGCTCTTGGGAGATCATCTGGGAACACATCAGGATACTCGGACACAACTGGGATACTGTCCAGACTTGGCCTAGGCGTTGAAGCTTGCACTAAGGTGAAAAACAGTTCTGCACCAGACCGAACTGCCTTAATCACTTGAAGGGCCGACATCAAAACTTTACCCGACCCCTTCATGCCCGCAAACGTTGTCTCCCATTCAGTATGTAGTCCCAACTTAACCTCCTTTCAGTTGCAATCAATGCATTCTCTCTGCTCCGAGAGCCAGTCCATACCAAAGATTATGTCGAACTCCACTAATGGCAGAACCAATGCTCGCAAATCAAACTTCTGATCCCCAATCTGTATCTTAAACACACAGAATCTATCCGCGCGCATTGAGCACCCATTGGGTAACAACACATCCAACTTGTCTTCTGCCATCGAGGAAGGGACCCCGATGCATGATATGAATCTTTTGGACACGAAGGAATGTGATGCTCCAATATCAAACAGGGCTCTCGTCGGACAACCGAAAACCAACACGAAGCCTAGCACCAACGAATATAATCTAACATATAAAAAAAGGTAAGAACCACATAAAGTTAAACTACCGTAGCTTAACCCATACCTGTCACCACGTCAGCTTATTTTATGCCCACTTGCAGACCAAGGTTATATACTCTAGGCTGGGCTGGAGCATGGTGGGACGCGGTTGACTCCACCGCCTTCCCTTTCTCTTCGTAAGTCGCTCCATGCTTCCTCTCAGATTTTGCACGTCCGCTCCAACAATCACGAGCAAAGTGCCCCGTCTTCCCACAGTTGTAGCAAGCTCCTGGGACTCGACTTGTGGTTGCCCCCGACGCACCAGACGAAGGGGCTGAGATCGAAGTCTTCAGCTTCTTGTTCCATCTACGGAATCCTGACTTTGCATTTGGCACTTTGAACTCCGCCTTCTTTTCTCCTAATTCCTTCTTCTCTTGTACTCTCTTCGCGACCTTTTCCAATGACCGGGCCGAATTGACCAAGGCTAGGAAGCCCTGCGCCTTAGGCCCAGCAAGGAGTAGCTGTAGGTCGCCACGTAGACCCTCATAAAATCGGTTGGTATTCCTCTCTTCTTCCGTAAACATAGCACCAGCATACCGACCCAACCGTGTAAACTCGTAATGATACTCGTCCACGCTTCTGGCTCCCTGAGTCAACCCAAGATACTGATTCTCCATCTCAAGACTCTGAGTAAAGGGTAGATATCTAGCCAAGAATAATCTTGAGAATTCTTCCATAGGCACATCAGCAAGCCGCCTTCCCACTAAGAGATGAAATTCCAACTCATCCCACCACAGCCTCGCCTCACCAGATAAAAGGAAGGTCGCTATGGTGGTCTTCTGCCACTCCTCAGTTAACGTGGCCTTCAAGATCCTCTTTATCGTAGAGAGCCAATCCTCAGCTTGAGCTGGCGTTCCAACCCCATCGAAACTCGGAGGATTAAAGCCCATTACATGCTTGAGCTGTCTCTCCGTAGCTCTCCTTAGCTCTACCTGATCCACAGCCAAGCGTTCCACCACTCTCGGCTCTGCCGCTCTAACCGGTTCTTGCACAGTCATAGGAGGTGCGTGATGCACTTGCCCCACAGGTTGGGCTTTAATCATGGAAAAAACCGCTTCAACCACCAATCTGATGGTTTCTGCTGAAGGAGGTGTTGTATGTGCATCCCTCGGTGCACTACTTTCCGCCGATTGTGGATGATCCGATTGACCAGCACCGATCCTTGCCGCCTATAAAAGCGAAGAACCTAAATTAGACGATACACAAATTCCTAAAAGCAATCATTGGAACACTCAGGTTCCACAAAACAAGTGTATTTTTCATTCCTAAGTGGACATTCATGGGTTCTTTTTGATGTTATAACAATGACGTACACATGTGCTCACCACCCGTTAAAAGAATTTGTCCACGAATTCATTTAAGCTTGACCATAACCAGAAGTATGATACCAAATTGTAACACCCCCATCCGTCGTATGACATATAATAGAAGGTCCAGCTGGAACCCGACGCCATATACCACAGACATTCAGAAGGGTTATGTATGAATAACCAAACTATCCAATTAAGACTACTCCTCCTAACACAGAGCATTCTAGCGGAAGCTTTTAAACAGTTGAAAGAATCCATAATTGTAATCCAATAAACATGAATGTCCACAACTACCACAAATGGAATGAAATACGAATACACTGAAAGGTACATGACCTTATGGCCTTACATGGGTTTACTTAATAAAGTAATGTTTTCCATACATTGGCTCGCAGGCCAGCCACACATGATAGAAATAAAATACCACAATTCACTTGGGCCTTCGACGGCCAGCTCAGCAACATGGGCTCCAGCCCTCTATTTGGTACTTGGCTCCGCAGCACCTGCAAGCAACATACCACCGCACAGTGGCAAACAAAGCAACGGTCAGCCAAAGCCGACCAAATTATAACGACCCCGCCCCTAACTCGGGATGGCGGTGCTCCTTCCCTGCAATTTGTTAGCCCAGCTAAACAATACGGTACAAAACATATTTCGCCATAGGTGTAGGCTCGCACGGCCAAACACCCCGTGCACTCAGGGCACATTATCGGTGAATCCTGACACTTCAGTGTCTTCATCACCACCCCCAGGATGGCAAACACATGAGCATTATATCCTTTCAGACCATCGTCTAAGGCTCCCCACTATGCCAACGGCCAGTCCCCTTTTCGGGTCTCTCGCACCGAACAACATAGCCTGGGTCTGATTCCACTTGCCCGTTGCTCACACGCATAGTCACCTTAAGACGTACGCACAAGCCAAGCTTCTCTCAGATCCCGCCACAAATCCAAATAATCGCATAACCCAGTTATGTACAAGGCCAGTTCCCAGACCTTCAAGTTAGCAGAATAACGATTCCGCTCAGTTTTTTGGGCGCGCCTTGGGGTTAGTCCCCAAGGATCCCTGCTGCAATCTACCGTGTAGAAACCCAAAAAAACACAAGGCACAAAGTCTTCTCCGGCAAACCATAACAAATGCAACATCACCGATTCAGACTAACATGTCCGGGTAGGATTCACATACAATGCCTATGTTCGTACTTCGATTCCGGGCTCTATATGCAACACAAGGGGGACTATTCACGTTAACCCCAAGGAATACCACACACTTGCCACACACTCATGGGAGCCGGTTTCCCTATGAAAAAGGAAGAGAGCTTCACATGCTCAAGTAGAGAATCGTTACCCATGTAGTACGTTTTTGCGCCATGGAAAACTACACGGATAGAAGTCTTCGCCACGGGATTTCCTCCACGGATCCTCTCTCAATTCTCTAAACGGTGCTCCGATGCTCCGTCGGCGGCAGGAATCATCCTCTTTCTTCCTCCACTCTACAACTCCTTAAAAGGGGTGCTTAAGAGAGAAATGAGGAATTGATCCTCTAATCCCGACCTTAACAGAGAAGGAACTCATCTGGGTCATCGGATCTTAATTAAAGAAAACGAACGGCTCAAATCCGCACAAAAATCCCCAAACCTGGGCCGAACACGGCCTCACACGCGGTCGTGTCCTAGGCCGTGTGCCTCCATCCAGGCACGATCGTCGAACACTAAAAACCACACGGGATAAGAAACGCCCGTGTCTCAACCTAACATGCCCGTGTCAGGTCCTCGACACGCCCGTGACCGTGGGCGTGTCACAGATAACTGCCATGGCAACTGACATGACTCTTGGGAACACGGGTGCGGACACGGGTAGGCACACGCCCGTGTCAGATGACACGCCCGTGTCCTCTGCCGTGTTTCCTGTCGTGTCCTTCTCTGGACACAATCGGGCAACAGAGGGCTCCATACGGCCTTGGACACGCCCGTGTCCTATGCCGTGTACCCCTATACAGGCACGAAAAATATTTCCTGCGATGCGACCAGCTCGATTCTGATTTTCGGGGCGTTACACGTGGGACGAGTGTTTGAGATTGATGGAATTTGCATACAATAACAGTTATCAAGGGAGCATGCAGATGGCCTCGTTTGAGGCTTTGTATGGGAGACATTGCAGAAATCCCTTAATTTGGGCTGAGGTTGGTGAGAGACCATTGTTAGGTCTGGTGGCCTTGGAAGAAATGGATATCTCTGTTAGGCATATTCGAGAGAAGCTTTGTATAGCCCAGGAGCATTATGAAAAGAACGATAATCGTCGAAAGACTGAATTGGAATTTGCTGTTGGGGACATAGTTTTTATTATGGTTTCACCAATGTCTGGCATTAAGAGGTTTGGTAAGAACCATAAATTGGATCCTAGGTATGTGGGAGCCTTCAAGATTATGAAGCATATTGGAATGTCTGCTTATAGACTTAATTTGCCAGTAAGTTTTCCTGGTGTGCACGATATTTTCCCGTAAGCCAGTTGCGTAAGTGCATTCTTAGCGATCGACAGATTCTTGATGTTGTGCCTCAGTTGGAGCCTAATATTTCCTATGTGGAAGTGCCTGTTCGTGTTTTGGATACTCAAGATCGGGTATTGCAAAGGAAGAAAATACCCATGATTAAAGTATTGTGGAGGAACCAAGATGTGGAGAGCGCGATTTGTGAGTTGGAGTCAGTTATGTGGAAGGCTCATCCTCATCTGTTCTCCTGAAGCTTTTGGTAAGTGTTTTCTTTGATAGCCTTTGATTACTTTTCTTCTATTTGGATTTGATTCTATTCATGTCAAGTTTTAGGATGAAACTTCTTTTTATGGGGGGTGGTTGTAACGCCCCTGATTTTTCGGTGTTTATTTTAATTCCCATAGTGATGTATTTTTGACATCAAGGAGTTACGTTGATGCGTAGTTAATGTATGTTGTTGTTGGAGCATGGGTTTCCTCACTGGGTTTTCCTGTGTGGTTGGTTTTGGCTTGGTGGTGCACCTTCCCTCGCAAGCTGGGTCTGTTTTGGTGACTCGATTGAGCTTTTTATAGGGATATGGTGGTGTTTTATCTTCAAGTGGTGTTTTACTCGAGTTTGGTTTGTCGGATTTGGATTTCGAATTCATTGTTAGATTCGTAGCATCAGTATTTAGCTATGGTGCAATTTTCGTAAGATTCTGAGTTAATTTGAGTTCGGGTCATTTGGGGGTTATTTATTAATAATTGTAATATAAAATTGAAATTATATATATATATATATATATATATATATATATATATATATATATATATATATATATATATATATATATATATATATATATATATATATATATATATATATATATATAACTGGTTATAAGGGTTGCGTCAAAACCATATTCATCCCTACCGAGCCGTCATCTGTTTCGTGAAAGAGAAGCAGCGGTGGGTTGTCGTGGGATTTCAGCAGGCGATCTAGTTAGATCCGGTGGTCGGTTTCGACGGAGGAGTTGAGATCCAGAAAGCTCTCGCCGAGATCTACGCGTTCGTGGTAAGATTTTCTCGATCCTCCGATTTTTGTGTGTTAGGGTTTGTGATTTTGACCACCTTCTTACCCCAAAAGTTTCAGGAAATGTTGCCAAGGTCTACTTGCCGCCGATCCTTGCCATGGAGCATTGGAGGAGGCAGATTTTCTGAGATTTGAGGCAAGTAGTGATTTCCCCCTTGCTTGTTATTTTCCTTTCATGTCTTTCCTTTTCTTTCTCTCCATTGTGAGTAAGAGTTGTGCTGGAGTTAGCCTTGAGAAAATCCCTCGGATAGCTAGGACTTTTTGGCTGAATTCGTTAAGTAGCATAATTTAGCCTAAGCACAATTTCAGCGTATATCATGGGAAGAATTCGTCGAGTATGAACTAGGTTTAGAAATCCGTTAAAGTAAATTCGTCGAGTACCATTCATCGAGTAAGGTTAGATTTTGCCGAGTCTAATTCGTCGAGTATTCTCAACGAATTCGTCGAGTATCAGTTTGGCATTGAGTGAGATTTGAGTTAGGTCCAATTCGTCGAGTAAGGCTAGTTTGTCATCGAGTTCGTCGAGTATAAGTCTTGGCATTGAGTGGATTAGGCTTGGCGCGGAGAGTGTTGAGTGATCTTTAGCCTAAGTCAAATTCGTCGAGTACTCTCGACGAATTCGTCGAGTATCACTGGCTTGGCATTGAGTGCGTTGAATGCACTCGACGCGACATTGAGTGAAGGTGTATTCATTGAGTATCTGGCTTGGCGTTAAGTGCGTTGAAAGCACTCAAAATGGCGTTGAGTTGACTCGATTCGTTTTCCACGGACTTAGTGTTTTTTTGCCAATTTGCGTCTGATTCATCGTGTATGTTCCTTAGAGTAAATTTTGGGCTTGTCACAGTATTTCTTTGGGTTTAGGCTTGGGTTTGGTTCAGGGTGTTTGGGTATGATGTTTTCTTTGGCTAGGAAGGTTGGCAATGGATAAAGGACCACCAATTGGGCGCGGGTTTGTGAATCATTACACTTGGTGGTTGTTTGGTCTCTATTTTGTGGACTGTTGGGTTTTGTTGGGCCAGGTGTGAAAGTGCAGGTTAGATCTGAAATACTCTAGAGGGGGGGGTGAATAGAGTATTGTGCTTTCTAAAACTTTTTACGACTTTTGTTGTATTCCTAAGTGAACAGGGAAGCAAATAAAATAAAGTAAACACAGCAACCTAAACAATCACAGAACAACACATCACATCACAGCCAAAATAAAAAGAAGGGCAACCAGACGACACAAGAATTTTATAGTGGTTCCCCAACCTGGGTACATCCACTCTTCTACCACCTTGGTAGGAATCCACTCAGGTTTTTGATCAGGTGCCTGACACCAATGAGCTTTTGTTCAGGTGCTCAAAAACTAAAACCTCAAGCCTTTTGGAAGGAGACTTGCAACCAGAATAATTTTGAAGGGATTTAAAACCATATACAGGAATTGGAAGTAAAAGAGATGGTGTCTTCTCTGTCAACAATCAGAGAGAAGACTTGTGGATTGATTGTAGCAGATCTTGCTCCCCCTGAGATCTTGAATTAATCAGGAAAGCTGGAGCACTGCTTCAGGGTGATAGGTCTTCAAAGACCTAGAATGCCTGGACCAGGATTTGTTTCAGGAACTCCTTTTACAGATTTAATAATTGTTGTCCTTTGAAGTTATCCTGTGAGTTGGAAGAAGAAGACTCTTGATAGAATTTGATTGTTCTTCTTCTCCTTGAAAATGTTCTCTGGTCAGGCTGATTGCAGGAGAACTTTTGATTTCAGTTGATTGCTCTTCTGTGGAATCTGAGAGTGTGTGTCTAAAAATGTCTGTATTGCTTGCTGTTCTGTATGTCTGTGTGACTGACTGTGTTGTGTTTTTCTTTTCATCTCTGTCTCTTTTTGACTGACTGAGAACCTTCAAAATTTGAATGAATGAGTAGTAATTGCAGTCGGCCTTGGAAGGAAGCAACAATCAATGATTTCCCTAACTGTCCCATGGAAAACCGGCATGTAATCGTCCATAGTCAATGCGCATTCCAACGTTAACATTCCGAGAAGATCTGGCATTAAATGTTCAGGAATCAACGCCAAGAAACGGGACGGGAAACTTGAAGAAGACCTAGTATGGATTCGTCGAGCGGAGAACACAATTTGTCGAGCTGAATTTGTGTTCGTCGAGCTGAGCTTGAGAGAATTCGTCGACCAGACAATCTTGATTCGTCAAACAGGCAGTCTTCATTCGTCGAGCTGAGAATCAAATTCGTCGAGCTGAGAAAAGTTCTGGACTTAGGCAAAATATTCTGCATCTGCTGAAATGCTGTGTCGACATAAGTTGGTGTCGACAGATTGATGTTAGTGTCGACACAAATCCTCTGGTGTCGACATAAGCTGGTGTCGACTGATATCCTGGTGTCGACACAAATCGATCTTGGTGTCGACACAAACCGTATGTGTCAACACAAATTCTCTGACTCTAGAAATCGTCGAGTATAATATAGAATTCGTCAACCTGAGAAGCTGACTTCGTCGACCTGAGAAGCTGTGAACTTGATGTCCAAGTTCGTCGAGCTTAGAATCCAATTCGTCGACCAAAGCTTGAAGCTGGACTTAGAAAAATTTGAAGTTCTCCTGAATTTGGCTTGATGTAGAAACTGAGTCTTCGTCGAACAGAGAACACAGATCGTCGAGCTCAGCACTAAGAATTGTCTCACGATCGTCGAGCGCAGAACTCCTTTCGTCGAGCTGAGTTCGACGAATGTCGAACTCAATTGACTTGGTCTTGAAATCCTCTAAGTCTAAAGTCTCTGATGGTCTTGTTGATAGCTGGTTCATATGGAGTTGAGCCTAAGGACTTGACCTAGACTCTAGGACACAAATTGGCCATGGCATGATGGGTCACATCCTAAGTCAGTGAACCTAGCCCAAATCAACTAGGGATCCAACAATCTCCCCCTATTTGGGTGAGGTCACTAACAGAGACTCAAAACAGGAAAACAAAGCAAGAAAAGAGATATATCTGACAGAGAATTACCAACACATGCAACAGATATATATATACATAGCTTTGTTTAACAGATGACATAGTTTTTTAAAAACAAGAACAGACAGAAATTGAAACAACAAGAAAATTACTTCTTTGGCTTCTTCTACTGAGGTTTGTCTTCAGATGTCTGCTCTCCTGGCTTCTTGAAAATGATTTCTCTCTTTGGATCTCGAGCTTGAGCTATTGTCATAGTCATGTTAGCTGCCCCAATAATATTCAATGAAGTTGCTCTGGGGACAACTGCTTCTGGATGAAGTTTCATATAGGAATCAACATTAAACAATTTATTTCCTTTGTCAAACCTTTTCAGCTCTTCTTTTCTATACTTTGACATGGTTGATAATCCAGAGATATCTTTACCTTCAGCCTTGGCTTTATTAATCAGAGATAATCCAATCAATTCCTGGTATCTAGCCATTTTTGCTATATTAGCAGTTTCAGGATCTTCAAAAGGGATTGGAGGAGAGAGAGGTCTCTTTGGACTTTCAGCTTTTTGAACATCAGAAATTTGTTGTTGCTGCTGCTGCTGATGTTGCTGTTGACTTTGACTACCTGAGGATGGCTGCCTCTGCTGGCTGCTTCCAAAAGATTTCCCTTACTGTCTCTGGTATGTTTGCATTAGGGCAGATCTCTGGGAGCTAGAGGTGCTAGAGGCACCAGCTGCTGGAGGAGGAGGAGGAGGATCCTTCCTGTATCTTTTCACTAGAGGAGGGGAATATCTACTGCTTCTCTTTCTATCTTTCTGCTAGTTTTTGGAGAGCCACATCCATGCAGGCATTCCCTTATATGGAGTTATATTGTGCATGATGTAGTAAGGGATGTCAGCATTGGGATTAGGCTTTGGAGCTGGAGGAGGAGGAGCCTTCCTTTTCTTTGAAAGCATCTTCTTTTTCTTAGTAGTAGCATCTTCATCTGAGTCATCATCATCATCTTCTTCAGACTCAGAACCTTGAGGGATGTCATAAAGAGCATCCAAAGCTTTCAAAGCTTTATCAGAAATAATAGCTTTTTTTGGAGGAGAAGCAGAAGATTCAGGAACTGGAATATCAACAACAGAGGAGGAGGGGACTGTACAAGAGTCAGAAACAATAGGGATAGAGCTTTCAGCTGCTGCCTTATTCTCTTCTATGTCAGCCAGAATAAGCTCATCCAAATCTGGTAGGGGAGAGTCATCCATAACAAAATCTGGTGCTGAAACTGGCACTGAAGTATCTTCTGGAATGACCTCTGAACTAGAAGCTGAGATGGAAGCTGAAGTTGAGATAGCAAAATTGTCACATAGTTGCTTAGCAACTGCTGGACTTACTGGAGAGGTGTATGGTACAATAGCCAAATGTGGCTTAGTATAGGGTAGCTGTACAAAAATATTATCAAAATTTTTCAACAAAGCAGATAAATTAACTGTGGGATTTTACTGGAAATCACCAACAGGTTTTATTTCCTCAACTGACTCATCTAGATCATTGTTAGTATCCATAAAATGAATTAACTCAATCATTTCAGAATCAAAATCTGTCAAAATTTCTGTATCCTCATCTGAATCTGCATCTGCTGGAGAGAGAACTACTACTGTGACTGCTGCTGATGCTGTATCTACATCTGCTGAAACTTCATCATTGAGCATCTCCCCCTGCCTGGGTTCAGGAGAACCTGGAGCCAGGCCCCTAGATGAAGAGGGGACAGCAGATAGAAGAGATATTTGGGCAGATAAAGAATTGATGGAGGTCACAAGAGGTGTAATGGCCTCTTGGATGAGAGATTTTATGAGGGGAGTGAGCAAGGAGATGATGGTTGATGGATCAAATAGGGAGGGGGAAGAGGATGGAATAGAGGGTGGAATAACAGATGAAGTGGGTGCATCTGGCATGATTGTGTCTGAGAGTATGATGTAAGATGTAATGGTGGATAAGTGTGGGGGAAGAGGAGACTGAGGAGGTGTAGGAATGTGAGTGTCCTGGGGTGAAGCTGGAGGGGTGGGTGGTTGATTTACTGGCAGAGGGGAAGATGAATGTGGAGATGGGATGTTGGTGATGTCTAGAGGTGGAGATGAAGGAGGGGTAGGCACATGAGGAGGATTCTGTGGAGGAAGGGGTGCTGGGAGAGATGATTGAGATGGAAGGACCTCTTCAGCAGGGAGGGGGTGGCCTTTACAGCCCTTGTGCTCTCAGAAGTTTGGATGGAAGAGGAAGAAGCCTTTGAGGGCTTGGTGATAGTCCTCTCCCACCTGCCAAACAGAGCGCATGAGAGGCGCTTGCTGGCATTTATGAAGATGGTCGGGGAGACCATACATTCAGCAGCCTTCTCTTGAAGTAAAACCCCCAAAATTCTGCCGAAGCAGACTTCCTTCTTGCTGTTCTTTTTCCTTATCAATTCAAAGAAGATTGTGCCCCAGTTGACACGTCTCTTATTCACTACGGCGCACATAACCAGAAATTGGTGTCGAGTTATGTAGTCATGCGCTGAGTGCTTTCCCATTAGCACTTTCCCTAAAATGTCTGCCAGAAATTGGTAGGCGGCGGACAGTTGCTTCTTTAACAGTTTATTAGGGTTGCTACCTGAAAAACCCATTAGCTTCAACATATCATTGTATTCCTCAGAATCCATTTCCATATTATCTTCTCCGTTTACTAATCCAAATATCTCAGAAAGAACTGCCGGAGACAACGAAACAACAGTACTCCCTATATTGCCGGTCAAAACATCTTCTTTAGAAATTATAGATGTATAAACCCATTCTCTTATTTCAGTTCCATGTAGTTTAATGCTCCTAGTCATGAAATCCTTTAGATTAAATTCATCCAGTAATTCCAAGATATACAGAAAGATGGGGTCCGAATGTTGAAAAGAATCGAAGTCCATATTGAACCCAGTATCAAACTTCATCACTGCTAACATGCTTGCTGGAATCGCCATTGATGACCTGCAGGAAGAACACAGAGAAAATCGGCGATCAAGAGCAAAAGAACTGAAAGCGCGGGACGGAGATCGAAGAAAACCTAGATATAAGTTTTCCAGAATATGAATCGACAAACTCCGTTCCGCGAAAAAGGAAAAATTCTTCGAACTAAGGTCGACGAAATAAATTGTAGACAAATAATTCGTCGATCTCATCCAGAAGAATCGAACACTGTTCGTCGAACTCCATTCGACGAAATGTCTTCTGAAGCAAAGTTTGTCGATCTCCGGTCGACGAACGTTGTTTCCACACACACAGAGAATTCGTCGATCTCCGGTCGACGAGAATCTCTCAAACTTTCCCTAATTCGTCGAACTCCGTTCGACAAACTTTGGAAAATTCATCGAATGCAGACAGAAACTAGGTTAACTCTTCTCCATTAATCATGCCCAGTTGATTTATAAAGAACAGATGAGTTTTCTCATCCAATGGCTTAGTGAAAATGTCTGCTCTCTGTAAATCAGTAGGAATATGGATTAAGTTAATTTTCTTTTTGTCTACATTATCTCTAATGAAATGATGTCTTATTTCAATATGCTGAGTCCTAGAATGGTGAACTGGATTCTATGCTATAGCAATAACACTAGTATTATCACAAAATAATATTGAATTATTCAAGTTGAAACCATAGTCTAAGAGTTGATTTTGTATCAATAACATCTGTGAACAGCAGCTGCCAGCAGCCATGTATTCTGCTTCTATAGTTGATGCAGACACAAATGTCTGCTTTTTACAAAACTAGGAGACAAGTCTCATACCTAGGAACTGGCAAGTTCCAGAGGTACTCTTTCTATCCACTCTACATCCAGCATAGTCAGCATCTGAGTATCCAGTTAACTCAAACTCTGACTCTACAGGATACCAGAGTCCTAGATTAGGGTAACACTTTTTATATCTCAAAATTCTTTTTAAGAAAATAAGGTGAGATTCTTTAGGGTTCACTTGGAACCTAGCACAAAGGCATGTGGCAAACATTATATCAGGTCTACTAGCTGTGAGGTATAATAGGGATCCAAATATTGCCCTATAATTTTTCTGATCTTCAGGTTTCCCTGATCCATCATAATCCACAACAGCATTTGTAGCCATAGGGGTTTTCATCCCTGAAGCATCACCCATCCCAAACTTTTTGATAAGCTCTTTAGCATACTTAGCTTTGGAGAGGAAGATGTCATCTGGGAGCTGCTTCACTTGGAGACCAAGGAAGTAGGAAAGCTCACCCATGCTACTCATCTCAAATTTAGAATGCATAAGGTCAGCAAACCTTTTGCACAATTTGGGATTAGTAGACCCAAAAATGATGTCATCCACATATATTTGTACTAATAAAATTTGGTCCTTATGATGTCTAGTGAAAATTATTTTATCTATGGTTCCTCTTGTAAATTTATGCTCTAAAAGAAAGCTTACTAAGGTCTCATACCAAGCTCTTGGAGCTTGCTTTAAACCATAGAGAGCTTTATGTAATTTAAAAATATAAGAGGGTTTAGTTGGAGAGATAAAACCTGGAGGTTGTTTTACATAATCCTCTTCTTGAAGTACTCCATTCATAAATGCACTCTTGACATCCATTTGGTAGACCTTGAATCTCTTGTGAGCTGCATAGGCAAGGAATATTCTTATGGCCTCTAACCTTGCAATAAGGGCAAAGGTTTGGTCATAATCAATTCCTTCCTCTTGCCTGTAGCCTTGAGCAATAAGCCTAGCCTTGTTCCTCACTATGTTGCCTTGAGCATCCAACTTGTTCCTGTAGACCAATTTGGTTCCAATAACTGGGTAGTTATGAGGTCTTGGAACCAAATCCCAAACTCGACATCTCTCAAACTGATTTAGTTCCTCTTGCATTGCAATGATCCAGTGGGGATCTTGCTCAGCTTCATGGATGGTGAGAGGTTCAATTTGAGAGAGAAAACAGGCATGCATCAAGTCTTGGTTGAGTTGATGCCTTGTCTGTACACCTGCTGAAATGTCTTCAATCACTTGAGATCTGGGGTGATCTCTAAGTATGATAAGATCAGTTGCTGGATTTGGCTGAACAACAGCTTCTGTAATTAATTCCTCTTGGGGAATGGTGCTAGCTATTGAGGGAAGTTCACCACTTCCTCTTGAATTTCTTCTTCACTTTCTTCAGCAACCTGTAGAGTAGGATGGTTTGATACCTCTTGGGTAAGGTTTAGTCCATCCATAAACTCACACAATTGAGGTACCTGCAATAAGCTATTGGTAGAAATCTCTTTCTACTTATATGATATGTTAGCTTCATCAAAAGATACATGAACAGATTCTTCAATTTTAAGAGTAGATTTGTTATACACCCTATAAGCTTTACTGATCATGGAGTATCCCAGAAACACTTCTTCATCAGCTTTAGCTTGAAATTTTGCTATGTTTTTCTTGTCATTATTGTGAATGTAACAAATGCAACCAAAAATTTTAAAATAATCTACTTTAAGTTTCTTCCCTTTGAGTAATTCATAGGGAGTCTTGCCCTTCAGCTTATGTATCAAACTTCTATTCAACACATAGTTGGAGGTGTTCACTGCCTCTGCCCAAAAGGATAAAGGAAGGTGAGCATCTGACAATAATGTAGTAGCAGATTCAATAAGGGTTTTATTTTTTCTTTTCAGCTACCCCATTTTGTTGAGGAGTTCTAGGAGCTGAGAAAGTGTGCCTGATCCCTTCACTCTGACAGAACTCTTGCATAAGAAGAGAATCAAACTCTGTCCCATGATCACTTCTGATCAGGGCAATGTGAGTATTGAACTCACTCTGTATGCATTTGAGAAACTCTGTCAAACACTTAAAGTTATCAGACTTCTTCCTTAGAAAGAACACCCATGTGAATCTAGAGAAGTCATCTACAACTAATAAAGTATAAGATTTCCCTCCTAAGCTTTGTACTGTAATGGGTCCAAAGAGATTCATGTGTAACAGATACAAAATCCTAGGTGAATCATTCTTATTAAGTGACTTGGAGCTATTTTTGGTTTGCTTGCCTAATTGACAAGCCCTGCAAAGTCCTTCCTTCTTGTAGGGGCCAGAAGGTAGTACTCTAACAAGGTTGTCCTTGGATAGCCTAGCAATGGCTCTAAGGTTTATATGTCCTAATCTTTTATGCCATAGTTCATTAGGTTTACAAATGGAATTGAACAAGCATATATCTACCTTAGTTGAAAGAAAATCTACAAGATAAATGTTACCTTTCCTTTTACCTGTCAACACAGTTGTGTTGTCCTCTGATTTGATTGTGCATGAGGATTTGTTGAAAGTCACTTGGTAGCCTTCATCACACAGTTGACTGATGCTGATTAAGTTGTGCTTCAGTCCTTCCACATAAGCTACTTCCTTGAATGTGACTGAGCCAATCTGGACTGCACCAAATCCTTTTGTTAGTCCAAAGTTTGAATCACCAAATATTACTTTGGGTCCAAGTTTGGCTTTGAAGGATGTGAAATTCTCCTTGTTTCCTATCATGTGCTTTGAGCACCCACTATCCATATACCATTGCTGGTTGGATGTTGGATAGGTTTTCACCTGCACATAAAACAATTTATTTGTTTTTGACCCAGTTTATCTTGGGTCCTTGATTTGGTTGGAATGAAAAACTAGATATAAACAGGTTGTGATTTATACCCTAAGGGGTGATATCTCCTAGGTGAAATTACCCAATCAGCTACTGGATTAAATGTCTTATTAATTGGCTTAGAGTATCTGTAAGAGAAATGGTTTAGGTTTGGTCTTTCTGGGTTCGACGAATTGTTGTAAGTTCGTCGACCAGAGTTCGACAAATAGGAATGAGATCGTCGATCTCTGCTCAGAGAATGACAGTAGTCATTTTCTGCGCCCCAAGTTCGTCGACCTCTGCTCGACGAACCATACACAGTTCATCGATCACAGTTAGACGAATGGTTATATTTGATGTTTGCGTTCAGCGTTCGTCGATCTGGGTTCGACGAACTGGCTACATTTTGTCGATCTGAGTTCGACGAATGCTGCTGAACTTTGTTTTTATTTGCTGTTTTCAGATTTCTGTTTCTCTTGTCTATGGGTCTAAGATTGTTTTTTGACATTGGTTTGTCTATTAACTTTTATTTTCCCTTTGCAGATATAAACTTGATTGGGGTTGAAAGAATATTTCTCTTAACTATGGGTGATAAGCTTGATGAAGCACCCAAGCCCAGCTTGCCATTTAATCTGGCATTCACTGTGCTTGTGATGTCCATCAGCTTGAGGCTTCTCCCATTGATAGATTGCTCAAGTTGCTTGGCCTCACATAATTCAGATTTTAGTTTAATTATTTGCTCATTAGCTAAGGTTAATTGGTCTGTTAGCTTTATGTTTTCTGAATTTACAGATTCAAGATTTTCTA
This sequence comes from Platanthera guangdongensis, assembly GCA_039583875.1. Classification (NCBI taxonomy): domain Eukaryota; kingdom Viridiplantae; phylum Streptophyta; class Magnoliopsida; order Asparagales; family Orchidaceae; genus Platanthera; species Platanthera guangdongensis. Next base: position 53,220,720 of record CM077164.1, read on the forward strand.
GTCTTTCTCTAAGAGTTTTTATTTCCTTTTCTGAGTTGATTAAGTCTAGGCACATAGATTTGAATTCAGCTTTAAATAAGTCAGAACTAAAGTCATAGATAAAAATAACCTGATCTGCCTCTGAGTCTGAGGCAGCTTCATCTTCAGAATCTTCTTCTGATCCAAAATTACTCCTAGAGGCATCAATTACCATTAGGCACACCTCCTTGGATCTAGCTTCTTCCTATTCTTCACTTGAACTGGAGGAAGATGTTTCTTCTTATGTGTCACTCCAAGTCTCAGCAACAAATCCCTTATCATTCTTTTTATATTTGCTGGAGGAGGGTCTGCTGCTATGCTTTCTCCTGGAATCCTTTTCTCTGCTCTTGTCCTTCCACTGGTTTTCTGGACATTCTGAGATGTAGTGTCCAGGCTTTCTGCAACCAAAGCACACAACCTCCTTGGTTGGTGTCTTGTCATACTTGGGCTTATCATCCTGTCTGGATGATTTCCTTCTGAAGTCCTTCCTTGCCATCTTGTAGAACCTTTTGGCAAAGAGGCTCATGAGCTCTTCATTTGAAGTTGATGTCTCACTTTCTTCAGATGCTTTGAAGGCTATGTTGTGCTCCTTTCTAACTGGAGTTGTTGCCTTCTGTTCTGCTACTTCTCTGAATTTTATCAGCTGCTCATAGGACTTCAATTTGCCTAGTAGAGACTCAGTTGAGATCTCATTGAGGCTTCTGGCTTCTTTGATTGGCCAGATTCTGGAATCCCAAGATCTAGGGAAGCACATCAATATCTTGTCATTCACCTCTGTCAAGGTGATGTCCTTATCCAGGGTTTTGAGGTCATTGATGATTGTGCTCAACCTGTTGTACATTTCTGCCACTGATTCATTCTCATCCTTTTTAAAGTTCTTATACAGGGATATGAGATTGGATCTTCTATCCTTTCTTTCATCTGCAGAGCAAGCTACCATTTGTTTGAGGGAATCCCAAATGGCCTTAGCTGAGGTGCACTCAGCCACCTTCTGGAATATGTCATCTGACATAGTCTGGGCTAAGATATTCATTGCCTTAGCATCTGCCATCTTGTCTTTCTTGTAGGCTTCATTGTTCTCTGGAGGAGGAACTGCAGTCATGTTTGTTGAAGTGCTTGAAGAAGCTATAGGTGCTGGTGGCACTCCTGTCAAGATAACAGAAAAGATATCCTCATCAATAGAATTCATGTATAACCTGATTCTTGCCTTCCAGATGGCAAACTTGTTAAGATTGCACACTAGAGGTCTGGTGCTTGCATAATCTTTTTTTTGGGCCATGTCTGTGAAGAGATAAGTCTAATATCAAAAGCAAACAAGCAGATCTAATAAGAGGGATCTTTGTGGTTCAGGTGTTAGCATGTGCAACCACTAAGGTGGGGGTATTTTAACCAACCTCGCTCTGATACCAATTGAAAGTGCAGGTTAGATCTGAAATACTCTAGAGGGGGTGAATAGAGTATTGTGCTTTCTAAAACTTTTTACCAGTTTTGTTTTATTCCTAAGTGAACAGGGAAGCAAATAAAATAATGTAAACACAGCAACCTAAAAAATCACAGAACAACACAGCACATCACAGTCAAAACAAAAAGAAGGGCAACCAGACGACACAAGAATTTTATAGTGGTTCCCCAACCTGGGTACATCCAATCTTCTACCACCATGGTAGGAATCCACTCAGGTTTTTGATCAGGTGCCTGACACCAATGAGCTTTTGTTCAGGTGCTCAAAAACCAAAACCTCAAGTCTTTTGGAAGGAGACTTGTAACCAGAATAATTTTGAAGGGATTTAAAACCCTGTACAGGAATTGGAAGCAAACGAGATGGTGTCTTCTCTGTCAACAATCAGAGAGAAGACTTGTGGATTGATTGTAGAAGATCTTGCTCCCCCTGAGATCTTGAATTAATCAGGAAAGCTGGAGCACTGCTTCAGGGTGATAGGTCTTCAAAGACCTAGAATGCCTGGACCAGGATTTGTTTCAGGAACTTCTTTTACAGATTGAATAATTGTTGTCCTTTGAAGTTATCCTGTGATTTGGAAGAAGAAGACTCTTGATAGAATTTGATTGTTCTTCTTCTCCTTGAAAATGTTCTCTGGTCAGGCTGATTGCAGGAGAACTTTTGATTTCAGTTGATTGTTCTTCTGTGCAATCTGAGAGTGTCTGTCTAAAAATGTCTGTATTGCTTGTTGTTCTGTGTGTTTGTGTGCCTGACTGTATTGTGTTTTTCTTTTCATCTCTGTCTCTTATTGACTGACTGAGAACCTTCAAAATTTGAATGAATGAGCAGTAATTGCAGTTGGCCTTATAAGGAAGCAACAATTAATGATTTACCTAACTATCCCATGAAAAAACGGCATGTAATCGTCCATAGTCAATGCGCGTTCCAACGGTAACATTCCTATAAGATCTGGCATTAAATGTTCAGGAATCAGCGCCAAGAAACGGGACGGGAAACTTGAAGAAGAGCTAGTCTGGATTCGTCGAGCGGAGAACACAATTCGTCGAGCTGAATTTGTGTTCGTCGAGCTGAGCTTGAGAGAGTTCGTCGACCAGACAATCTTCATTAGTCAAATAGACAGTCTTCATTCGTCGAGCTGAGAATCAAATTTGTCGAGCTGAGAAAAGTTCTGGACTTAGGCAAAATATTCTGCATCTGCTGAAATGCTATGTCGACATAAGTTTGTGTCGACAGATTGATCTTGGTGTCGACATAAATCCTCTGGTGTCGACATAAGCTCGTGTCGACTGATATCCTGGTGTCGACACAAATCGATCTTGGTGTCGACACAAACCCTAAGTGTTGACACAAATTCTCTGAGTCCAGAAATCGTCGAGTATAGTATAGCATTCGTCGACCTGAGAAGCTGACTTCGTCGACCTGAGAAGCTGTGAACTTGAGGTCCAAGTTCATCGAGCTTAGAATCCAATTCGTCGACCAAAGCTTGAAGTTGGACTTAGAAAAATTTGAAGTTATCCTGACTTTGGCTTGATGTAGAAACTGAGTCTTCGTCGAACAGAGAACACAGATCGTCGAGCTCAGCACTAAGAATTGTCTCACGATCGTCGAGCGCAGAACTCCTTTCGTCGAGCTGAGTTCGACGAACGTCGAACTCAATTGACTTGGTCTTGAAATCCTCTAAGTCTGAAGTCTCTGATGGTCTTGTTGATAGCTGGTCCATCTGGAGTTGAGCCTAAGGACTTGACCTAGACTCTAGGACACAAATTGACCCTGGCTATACATGATGGGTCACATCCTAAGTCAGTGAACCTAGCCCAAATCAACTAGGGATCTAACAAGTTGGCCACCACCACAGTGGCTTTTTGTGAGACATTTAGGTCTAGTAGTTCGGTTTTGGACGTTTTGGTCACCAACTCTGACCCGATTGTTTTCACCAGTGTTATTGTTTCACATTTTCGGGCTGTTTTATGCTCATTTTGCTTCTTACAGATCAGTTTATGCTATTTCATGCTTATTCTTGAAGATTTTGTCGAAGCATGTCTTCGTTCCACACTTGGTGCAAATTTCTTTTACTCCATATTGCAAACGTTTTACTTTACCTATTTTTATTTGGCTAATCAGCTGTGGTTTCAACTCTTCGTATAGTCATGTTTGGTAAACCCTTTCTTGCATTTTTTTCTACTTATTACTTGTTTATTTCCATTGCTACTTGCAAATTTCTTGCTGAGGTGTTCTTTCTTTGAATGCCTTAGGTTCAGAGCTATAGCTGGTGGAGCAGCTGTGTTGGGTGGTAGCTTGTGGACTGCAGTTGTTGCAGTGGTTTTACTCAGCATCATGAGGTTTGTTGTTTTAGGTTTTAGTTCAGACATGGATACTTTCAGTGGGTTCGTGTCAGGTTGTTGATGCCCACTGATAGTTTTATTTAGGAATGTTGAATACTTTGCTAGCTGCCAGTTTATCTTTTTGGTTGGTTGTAATTGCTCTCTAAGAAAATTTTATGCTAGGTTGCATGGTAGATATTTTAAAATATAAAAATTATTATTACTATTACCTCATACATGTCATATTTGAAATCTAAATCACTATATTTAACAGTCGTAAAACCTACTTTCATAATTATTATAACTCTAGAGTCTTACATACCATGAGATGTCCTCTGGGGATGTTAATACTCACATAGTATGTCTAATATTGTAAATAAAATATTTTTCGCACCGTATAATTATCTTTTTCTCGTGCACTAGATGAGCTACCGAGTTGAGGGATACGGCTAACCGCTTTAACTTTAACTAGATTTTCTCCTTAATAACTTATGGATCTTTTATAAAAGTGTTAAGTCAGAGTTTTGCCTGAGCGTCTGTAGTTATCCCATGCTGACATGACATCATTACACACATTTTCTTTTACTCTGATATATCGTTAAATGCGGAGAAAATTCGGGTTGTGGCCGTTGGTATCAGAGGGATGGGTTGTTTGACAATTAGTTGAACATCTATCTCGGGTTTGTGTTTGTTGTGTAGTTTAATTTCATACACACACTGATGTGTCATTTCTTTTACCGAGCCATCATCTGTTTCGCAAAAGAGAAGTAGGGGCGGGTTGTCTTGGGATTTCAGCAAGCGATCTAGTAAGATCCGGTGGTCGGTTTCGATGGAGGAGTTGAGATTCGAAAAGCTCTCACCGAGATCTACGTGTTCGTGATAAGCTTTCCTCGATCCTGCGATTTTTGTGTGGTAGGGTTGTGATTTTGACCTCCTTCTTACGCCAAAAGTTTCAGGAAATGTTGCTTAGGTCTTCTTGCCGCCGATCCTTTCCGTGGAGCGTTGGAGGAGGCAGATTTTCTGAGATTTGAGGCAAGTAGCGATTTCCCCCTTGCTTGTTATTTTCCTTTCATGTATTTCCTTTTCTTTCTCTCCATTGTGAGTAAGAGTTGTGTAGGAGTTAGCCTTGAGAAAATCCCTAGGATAGCTAGGACTTTTCGGCTGAAATTCATCGAGTAGCATAATTTAGCCTAAGGACAATTTTGACATATACCGTGGGAAGAATTCGTCGAGTATGAACTAGGTGTAGAAATCCTTTAAGGTAAATTCGTCGAGTATCATTCATCGAGTAAGGTTAGATTTCGCGTAGTCCAATTCGTCGAGTATTCTCGATGAATTCGTTAAGTATCTATTTGGCGTTGAGTGAGATTTGAGTTATGTCCAATTCATCGAGTAAGGCTAGTTTGTCATCAAGTTCGTCGAGTATAAGACTTGGCGTTGACTGGATTAGGCTTGGCACTGAGAGCGTTGAGTGATCTTGAGCCTAAGTCAAATTCGTCGAGTACTCTCGACGAATTCATCGAGTATCGCTGCCTTGGCATTGAGTGCGCTGAATGCACTCAACACGGCATTGAGTGAAGGTGTATTTGTTGAGTATCTGGCTTGGCGTTGAGTGCGCTGAAAGCACTCAATGCGGTGCCGAATTGACTTGATGCTTTTTTCGTGGACTTAGTGTTTTCGCCGATTTGTGTCTGGTTCATCGTGTATGGTCATTAGAGTAAATTTTGGGCTTGTCACGGTATTTATTTTGGGTTTAGGCTTGGGTTTGGTTTAGGGTGTTTGGGTATGATGTTTTCTTCGGCTAGGAAGGTTGGCAATGGATAAATGACCACTAATTGGGCGCCGGTTTGTGAATCATTACACTTGATGGTTGTTTGGTCTCTATTTTATGGACTGTTGGGTTTGGTTTGGCCAGCTGGCCACCACTGCAGTGCCTTTTTATGAGACGTTTGGGTCTGGTAGTTCGATTTTGGACGTTTTGGTCACCAACTCTGGCCCGGTTGTTTTCACCAGTGTTAATGTTTCACGTTTTCGGGCTGTTTTGTGCTCATTTTGCTTCTTATAGATCAGTTTATGCTATTTCATGCTTATCCTTGTAGATTTTGTCGAAGCATGTCTTAGTTCCACACTTGGTGCAAATTTCTTTTACTCCATTATTGCAAACTTTTTACTTTACCGGTTTTATTTGGCTAATCAGCTGTAGTTTCAACTCTTCGTATAGTCATGTTTGGTAAACCCTTTCTTGCCTTTTTCTATTTATTACCTGCTTATTTTCATTGTTATTTGCAAATTTCTTGCTGAGGTGTTCTTTCTTTAAATGTCTCAGGTTCAGGGCTATAACCGGTGGAGCTGCTCTGTTGGGTGGTAGCTTGTGGACTACAGTTGTTGCAGTGGTTTTACTCACCATCGTGAGGTTCTTTGTTGTTTTATATTTTAGTTCAGACATGCATACTTTCAGTGGGTTCATGTCAGGTTGTTGATGCCCACTGGTAGTTTTCTTTAGGAATATTGAATACTTTGCTAGCTGCCAGTTTACCTTTTTGGTTGGTTGTACTTGCTCTCTGAGAAGATTTTATGTTAGGTTGCATGTTAGATATTTTAAAATATAAAAATTATTATTACTATTATCTCATACATGCCATGTTTGAAATCTAAATAACTATATTTAACAGTCATAAAAGCTACTTTCATAATTATTATAAATCTAGAGTGTTGCATAACATGAGTTGTCCTATGGGATGTTAATACTCATATAGTATGTCTAATATTGTAAATAAAATATTTTTTGCGGCGTATAATTATCTTTTTTTCGTGCACTAGATGAGCCACTGAGCCGAGGGATATGGCTAACCGCTTTAACTTTAACTGGATTTTCTACTTAATAACTTTTGGATCTTTCATAAAAGTGTTAAGTTAGAGTTTTGCGTGAGCATCTTAGTTATCCCCTGTTGATGTGACATCATGACACACATTTTCTTTTACTTTGATATATCGTTAAATGCGAAGAAAATTTGGGTTGTTACAGTTGGTATCAGATGGATGGGTTGTTTGACAATTAGTTGAACATCTATCTCAAATATGTGTTACTTGTCTAGTTTCATTTCATACACGCACTGATGTGTCATCAGTACGTCTTGGCCGAAACACGAACACTACACTCATAAGCATGATAAGAAGTATACGAGGCATATTATGTAGTATGAGATGCATAATATGTGTTTGTATATGGATCCTCATATGAGGCAACATATGACTATTATGTAGTATGTGATGCATAATAATCATCACATGAATGCACACTAGATTTTGTTTTTTGTTGAATGCGATATTATGTAGTATGCGATGTATAATATTTCATGTGTATGTCGCTCATAACATGCATTAAGGTCTTTTTACAATATATAACACGATATACATGACATAATATAGCATTAACACATGTGACAAGCTAAAGACTTACATGATGACATATGTACACACATGGTTTTTAGTCAAAGAGAAGAATAAGAATTCATGTATTCATGGTTTAGGCACATGAGTTAGTGGGACGGTGGTATACCGTCCTAAGTTTAGGCATGACATCATAAATGAAAATCCAAGAGCATATTAGCAGCATGAGCAAGTATTTAAGCATGTATTTGTCTGGACTAAGTTGTTTGGTTCTAGCAGTTGAGATAGGTTTTGATTAGATATTCGTTTTTTGTTTAGATTCCGCCTAAGCATCAGGTGATGAGGTCGACTCCCCAGTTAGAGGGGGAATCGTCTGGTGCCCAGAGTGAGGCCGTGATAGAAGGATTGTGGTAGAGCAATGAGGCTCTATCGAGGCAAATGTTGGAGATACAGTCGTAGATCCAGGCATTATTATCGGTTATTTCTAGTCTGCCGCTTAGAGTGTAGGACCCAGCTGTAGGTCAAACTATTCATGTTCCCCCTTCCCCTCTAGTGACCCCGATTTTGTTGCCACCAAAGATGACTTTTATTTCGCATTTCCAGCGATTAGGGCCCCCTACCTACGATAGCAGAGTAGATTTTATGGCCTGGGACGATTGGATTGTAGCCATCGAGGAGATGTTCGCATACTCAGGAGTTTCAGCAGATCAGAGAGTGATGGCCGCTGCTTATCAGCTCAAGGGAATTGCAAAGAGTTAGAGGTTGAGAGAAAAGGAAAACCTTAAGGATGGGTGCTCATGGGAATTCTTCAAGGAATTGCAGCTGAAAATGTTTCTACCGTCGGTCGAGAGGGACTATTTGATGAATGATTTTCTATATATAAGGCAAAGGAAGCTCACCATTAGCAAGTACGAGGTGGAGTATAGCAAACTGTGCTGATTTGCCCCTGACATGGTATCCTAAGAATCTAGTCGAGTTAAACGTTTTCAGGGTGGTCTTAGGAATGACATCGAGCAGCTGGTAAGTGCTTATGGATCTGTAAACTATGCTGAAGTTATGGAGGCTGCTCTGAAGGTCGATGTGATCGACAATGCCAAAAACTGAGGTCAACAAATGAGAAAAGATAAGAGGAAGACTAGTGTAGGTAAGAGTTCTCAGGATGCAGGTGCTGCTTCAAGGAAAAGGAGCAAAGAATTATGCAGTTTCTATGGCCGGTTAGGCCATCCATTTGAAAGATGTTACCTGAGATTACGAGCTCAAAAGCAGGAGCAGGTGCATTTGATTCAGAGTGCTCCTAAGGAAGACCAAGTTTGTTCTGCATGTAAGCGGAGGGAGCACGAAGCTGCCATTGTTGTGGAAAGGAAAGGGTCTATTAGCCGTACAAACAGAAAGGACATTTCAAGTCGAAGTCCCGTATGCTCAGTGTAACGCCCCGAAACTCAAAAGAGCGACGGGAGGCATTTTGGACAAAAATTGGATTCTGGCAGGGGGCACATGGCCTGGGACACAGGCGTGTCCCAGGGCATGTCAGGCTGGAGTCGACGATTTGGTCGAGAGGTCGACGATTTTGGAGTCAACTATCGTCGAGTAGAGAACAAGGCCTGTGACACGGGCGTGTCTCAGGGCGTGTCGAGCCCGTGTCGACGATCGGACCGGGGAGTCGACGAATTTCGCTCGACGATGTGTCGAGACAAGGCACACGGCCTAGGACACGGGCGTATCCAAGGCTGTGTCAGGCAGTCGACAAACTTTGCTCGACGAAGTGTCGAGACAGTGAACACGACCTGACGCCCAGGCATGTTTGAGTAGACACGGGCTAGGACACGGGCGTGTCCAATACCCATGTGCTGTTTTTGGGGCTATGTTGATGGAGGCGCACGACCGACCACACGGCCATGTTAGTTGGAACACGAGCGTGTCAGGTCGAACACGGGCGTGTCGGATGCCCGTGTGCTGTTCCAGGCGCGTCGATTTTGACGGCGAATGAGGGACACGGCCCTAGACATGGGCGTGTCTCAGGCCGTGTTCGGCCTAGTTTTAATATTTCAGGCCCGAATCAAGGCCATTCGTTTCATTAATTTGGGATCCAATGGCTGTGGGTTGTTCCTGATGGGATATACACGGGATTGGACCCTTGAAACCCTCATTTTTACTTGAGTGGTTCTCTTTCTATGTCAAGAGAGAGGTGAGAGCAAAGGAGGAAGAAGAAGCTAGATCCGGCCATTGGAGGAGCTTCGAAGCTCCGAATCGCGAGCCGACTTCGGATCTACGGAGGCAAAGAGAGTGCGGTGCTTTTCGTCTGCTTACTTTTCCATGATGCCAAGGAAGAACGCTATTGTAACGATTCTCTTCTTGAGCATGTGAAGCTCTCCTTCTTTGCATAGGAAGCCCGCTCTCGCGAGTTTGCGGTGAGTTGGAGGCGTTCCTACGGGTAGACATGAATAGTCCCCGTTGTGTAGAGTCTGTAAACGAGAAAGGACATAGACATGATGTGTGAAGCCTACCCGGACATGTTGGTCTGGATCGGTGATGTTGCATTGCATAAATGCCAGAGAAGACTCCGTGCAATTGTTTGTTTTTCGGGTTTTCTACGTGGTAGATTGCAACAGGGAGCCTTGGGGTTTAACCCAAAGGTGCACCCAGAAAACTGGGCAGATGTGTGATCTTGCCAACTTGGAGGCCTGAGAGCCAACTTGAACATAACCGGGTTATGTGAAATGTGTGACGGAAACGGGACTCGGGAGAATTTTGACATGCTCATATGTTTTGAATTAACGTTGCGATGTGAGCACGGGTTAGATGGAACCGTACCCGTTTTATGTCGTTCGGTTAAAGACACCTAAGGGTACGTGGCACTTGTCGTTGGCATAGATGAGGGTCTTCGGCGGTCTATGGTTTTAATTACCGTGACCCATGCCGAGAAGATAAATTGCTCATTGTTTGGCCGTCCAAAGGAACAATGGTGAGTCGGCAGACTTTGACTGTGTTCACCGAGAATGTGCCCTGAGTGCACGGGGTGTGTGGCCGTGTGAGCCTACGCCTGTGATGAAATGAATATTTATACACTGCTCGCTAATGCTAATAAAATGCAGGGAAGGAGCATCGCCACCCCGAGTTGGGGGCGGGATCGTTATAATTTGGTCAGCATTGCTGACCGTTGCCTTTGTTTGCCACTGTGCGGTGGTTTTGTTGCTTGCAGGTGCTGCTGGACCAAGTGGTCAATAGCGGGCTAAAGCCCAAATTATGAAGCCAGCCCTCGAAGGCCTAATTGGAGTGTTTACTTACTTTTGTTCATGTATGACCGGCTTGCGTGCCGTGGTATGAAAAACATGTAAATTGAAGTAAACCATTTGTAAGGCCTTAAGGCCGGTACTTCTGTATGTACTACATTCCTATTTGGTGTTTAGTGGACATTCGTGCTTTAGTGTTGGGTTCTTAATTGCAACTTATAAACTGCTTCCGCTAGAATGCTCTGTATAGGACGTAAAGATTGGTTTGATGGTTTCCATGAGTAACCACCCGGTCTGTCTGTGGTATATGTCGTCGGGCGCCGGCCGGACCTACTGCTATATGCTATGCGATGAATAGGGGGTGTTACACTCAGCCCCTATTGCAACCAGTTCCATTTCATGCCTTGCCACCACCGCAGCAATTGGACAAGGGGAAGGGCAAGCTAAACATCATGTCTTTGAAGGAAGCTAAGATGTCTACTAAGTAATTTCAGGTAGATCCTAACCTAGTTTTAGCTTTGGTTCGTAGCTGTAGTTTTAACGTTCGCTCCCTTAGTTCCATATGCGATTTTATAGGAAAGTTTAAGGTAAAGAATCGCTGGGCGAGCATTTTTTTCAATTTCGGATCTACCCACTCGTTCGTGGCTAGGAACTCTGTAGAGCATCACCGTTTGACCCTCGATCTTGTTGGCGACGTGTTTTGTGTCAAGTTTCCCTCTAGCGATTCAGTGGTGTCGGACTAAGGCATTCAGAGTTGTCTGATTCTATTAGGTGGTTTTTTAGCCGTTGCTGATCTGAAGGTGATAGACTTGGAAGATTTTGATGTGATCTTGTGCAAGGACTGGTTGTCCAAGTATGATGCGGTCATCCAATGCAAGATCAAGCATTTGGACTTCAAGATGGACAACGGTCAACATATGAGTGTTTATGGTTTTCTGCGCCATGTTTCTCCGATTATTTCTGCGGTATGTGCTCGGAAGCTTTTAGATTCAGGATGTTTTGTCTGTTTGGTTTCAGTATTGGAGACCGGTGGTAGTTTGCCGCATGTAGAGGAGATTCCTATAGTGCGCGAGTTTCCTGATGTTTTTCTGGATAACCTTCCATGTCTTCCACCTGAGAGAGACGTAAAGTTTGTCATAGATTTGGAGTCAGGTACCCATCCTATTGCTAAAGCATCGTACCGTATGGCCCCGTGTGAGATGGAGGAGTTGCGTACCCAACTGGATGAGTTATTGCAGAATGGATTCATTAGACCAAGTTCTTCATCGTGGGTTGCTCCCGTGTTGTTAATGAAGAAAAAGGATGGAACGATGAGGCCGTGCATTAATTATAGAGAATTGAGTAAGGTAACAACCAAGAACAAGTATCCCTTACCAAGAATAGATGACTTGTTTGATCGGTTGTGTTGGGTGCATTGGTCAAATGTACCTGATTTGAAGAAGCCTCACCCAACTCAATGATATACATCATAATGTATTTGATGTATGTTGAGTTTACTTGTGCAGGTTAAGTTATCACTGGACTGAAGCAAAAAGTTTCTAAGTCCATGTGTCGACACCCAGAGGGAAAGTGTTGACACTTAAGAAGACTTGTGTCGACACCTAGACAAGCAGTGTCGACACTTGGAGTCATTGTGTCGACACCTGGGATGCAGAGTCGACACCAGACAGAAAGTGTCGACACTTGGAGCTGTGTCGACACTCAGTGAAGAAAAGTGCAGACAGAAAGTGTCGACACAAGGAGCTGTGTCGACACCCAGTGAAGCTGTGTCTACACCAGAAAGTGTCGACACTTGGAGCTGTGTCGACACTCAGCAAAAGTCTGCAGAGACTAAGTTAAAGTGTCGACACTCAGAACAATGTGTCGACACTCAACAGAAGAGTCAGCACTTGAAGTAAGTGTCGACACTCAGAACAATGTGTCGACACTCAACAGAAGAGTCAGCACTTGAAGTATGTGTCGACACCCAGCACAATGTGTCGACACACAACCAGAAGAGTCAACACATGAAGTAAGTGTCGACACCCAGCACAATGTGTCGACACTCAGCTGAAGACTCTACACTTGAAGAAAGTGTCGACACATGGAGCTGTATCGACACTTAGCAAAGAACAGAATTATCAACAAAATATTCTAAGTACAAGTGTCGACACTAAGGGAATGTGTCGACACTCAGCTGAAGTCTCAACAAGAAGAAGGTGTGTCGACACAAGGAGCTGTGTCGACACTCAGCAAGTATCAACATAGAAGACTATGTGTCGACACCAAGAAGTAGTGTCGACACTTGACAGATTCAACACAAGAAGTTGTGTCGACACAAAGGTGATGTGTCGACACTTAGAAGAATTCAGTAAAAATAGAAGATCAAGTACTTGTGTCGACACTCAATTTTAGTGTCGACACCTGAAGAAGAATCTGTGTCGAGACATACAAGGAATTGTGTCGACACCTTGTAGACTTGTGTCGACACTTACACAGCATGTGTCGACACTTGGTCTATAAGTGTCGACACTTAAAGACAGAAAGTCTCGACACTTTCAGACAGTTAGAGATTTTCAAGAAATGAATGGATGACTTGACAGCTGTCGTTCCAGCCGGTCTACAACACCTGTCAGAGATATCAGAAGTCAGTTATGGACCGGATCAGCCGGTTACCATGAAGAAGGCCTATAAATAGGCTCATACAGTTTACAGAAACTGTGTGGTTCAAGAGTTCAATTTGTTGAAAAACAAGTTATAAAAGTGGTACATAGAGTATCAACACAAGAAGATCTTGCAGTCCAAGTGCAGATCTAAGAAGTTGGAGAGAGAGGGCTCCATCCAAGAAATCAGCCGTTGGAACTAGGGTGAGAAGAAGGATTCAGATTCATTCTGGATCTTAAGTGGCAGAGGTCAAGGATCAACTGCAGGAGGATTCATTCTTATTCAGTTCTACTCAAGAAGCTTTGAAGAAAGCTAAGTCAGATTGAATCCAGCTGAGTTCTTTCAAGAACTCATCAAGAAACTCTCAACTCCCCTCCTATTTTTGAGTTGTTGAGTTAATATTTGTAATACATTTTAAACTTGTAGGATCCTTTGGATCTGAGTGAATTGTAAGCCTATAATTATAAAGGCTGAGGGTAGGGCTTGAGAGCCTGAGTGTAGGAGATTGAGATCTCTGAGTGTAGGCCTTGGTTGGCTGAGTGTAGGCCTTGGTTGGCTGAGTGTAGGCCTTTGTGGCTGAGTGTAGGCTTTGGGATAAAGCTGAGTTGTAGGGCCTTGGGCCTGAGGTGTAGGAACCAATTTAGGTTCTGAGACAGTGGAGGAGTTTGGCCGCATCTAGTACACTGCTAGATAGGCGAAGGGGGAAAGTGGATGTACCCATATCTTGGGGAACCACTATAAACCACTGTGTCTACTATGCTGTGCTGTGATTGTTACTGTGTATGCTGTGTGTTTGCTGTGATAGAATAGTTAGAAATTTGCTGTCATTAAAGTTTAAAACGGATTAGGTCACCTATTCACCCCCCCTCTAGGTGTTTAGGTACCATATCTTTCAAGTGGTATCAAAGCGAGGTTACTCAAAAAGGACTAACAGTCTGAGGAGATCCTGTTTGGCAGATTCAGTGTAAGGCAAAACACAGATTCAAGAAATTCAAGAAAGTCAAGAAACATGGGTTCCTCTGAGAATCACAAGGAATTGGGTTCCATGAAATTACCCATATGCAGGAAAGAGATCTTTGGGATCTGGAAGGAAAGGGTAAGGCTGTTTATGGAGGCCTCAAACCCTAGAATCTACATCACAGTAAAGGAAGGGCCTTATGTGCCCATGAAGATTTCAGTTTTGGATGCAAATCAGAGAACTCCAAAGGATTTCTCTGAGATGACTAAGGATGAGATTGTCCTAGCCACAATGGACAAGAGGGCACAAAACATTATAGTGAGTGCCATAGATGATGCAACATTTCAGAATCTTATACACTGTAAGACAGCCAAGGAGATGTGGGACACTCTTATAGTGTATATGGAAGGATCTGAAGAAGTTAGACAAGATAGAAAATCCTTGCTAAATCATGAGTATGAGAGTTTTAGACAAGGTAAGGGTGATAGCATAACTGAGTGCTATAAGAATTTCTACAGAATAGTTAATGAACTCATGTCTTATGGAAGAGAGTTCAGTAACTATGAACTAAATGACAAGTTCCTAAGGTCCCTAACCAAATATTGGGACACAAAGATCTGTGTCATTAGAGAAATGGCTAAGTTGGGAGAAATTCCTCCTCCTACACTGTTTGGCAAGTTGTTGTCATATGAAATGCAATTGACAGTGAGGAAGGAGGAGGAGAAATCAACAAGGACTGAGCACAAAGAAAGAACTATTACTTTCAAGACAGAAGTTCCCAGAAAGTGCTGGAATAAGTCTTCAACTCCACCTCCAGAGGTAGTTGAATCAGAATCAGATGAGTCAGTCAGCACAAAGACTGAGAGCAGTGAAAGTGATGAAGACTTTGCTGCCTTCACTAGACACTTTCAGAAATTCTTGAAGAAGAAACAATGGAGGTCAAGACCTTCTACTTCAAAGGGAAAGGAAGTCTTTTATCAGGAGAAAAAGCCTTCAAAGAAAGACAGGAAGAGGACAAAGTCAAGCAAGGCAACTGGTTCAAAGATAGTGTGCTATTGCTGCAATAGACAGGGCCATGTTATTGCAGATTGTCCAAAGAAGAGAAAGGAATCTGGTGACAGGAAAAAGGCTCACTTCAAAGGCAAGAAAGAGAAGTCTTTTGTTGACAAGAAGGAGAAGACTCTATCTGATATCTCTTCTTCAGAAACTGAGTCTGACGCTGAAGCCTACATAGGGCTGTTTACTGAAGAAGAAGATGAAGAATTCATGCAGTTAATGGAGTCTATTTATGAATAAGAAGACTGTCAATGCCAAGGGCTAATGGCTTTGACTGAGAGTGACAAAATCCTGGAGCAGCCAGGACCTAGTAAGGTACAAGGTTCAAGTTCAAGTTCAGTTTCTTGTTCTAGTTCAGATTCAGATTCTTCTTCATCAAGTGATGAGAATGTATCTGAGTCTGAGGATGATATTCATCAGCTTATAGATGAATATAAGGTGCTGTTGCAAGCTTACAAGAAAAGCAAGTCCCTAGCCAAAAGTCAGGAAAAGGAAATTGCTGATCTTAAAGCTGCCGCAACAGATTTTGAGAAGCAATTTGATCAAAAGCTGAATGAGATAGCCAGACTGAAACACATAACAGTGATTCAGATGGGGACTATCACTTTTAAGAATGATCAAATTAAGAGTCTGGAGATCAATCTTCAGAAGGAGAAGGACTTGGTAGCTAGGTTTTCTAAACCTAAGTCAGTGTTACCTTTAATTGATGATTTTGTTCATCATAAAGGTAAGGCTGGACTGGGCTTTATTAGACCTGTAAGGACTGAGCAGTCCAAGTCCAAGGGCAAAGCCCCAGCATTCAACAAGTCTGCTGTAGATAAGACAGCAAAGGCTGTACCTAAGCAAAGGTACAATAAGTTTGAATGCTGGTGCTGTGGCAAGGTTGGCCACTTTGCAGTAAACTGTTGGCACAATGTTAGTGCCAAAGTGAGTAGCAAGCTACCTGGTGGAAAGCCAGTAGGTAGTTTTGTCAAGTTGCAGACTAACAAGTACCAAGGACCCAAGAATTCTTTGGGTTCTAAGGTTCATTAATCTGTTTTGCAGGTGAGTCCAAGTGGTCATACCCCAACATGGTACTTGGACAGTGGATGTTCCAGACATATGACTGGAACAAGAGGATTACTAAAGGACTATATTCCAATAAAAGATGGTCCAAAAGTAACCTTTGGTGGTTCTGAAAAAGGAATCATCAAAGGATTTGGTAACATTTCTACAAACTTAGTTACCATTACTCAAGTGGCTTATGTTAAAGGGTTGAAACACAACCTAATAAGTATAAGTCAATTAAGTGATGTAGGGTATGACATCTCATTTATTAAAAATGGTTGTCATATCAAGAGGTCAAGTGATCAAGAGATCATTTTAACAGGTTATAGGAAGAGGAATGTCTAATGCCTAGACATTATGGTTGAGAACAATGGTTCTCCAGTTTGTCTTGTAGCTGATGAGACAGTCTCTCATTGTGTCAAATGGCACAAGAGGCTTGCCCATCTTAACTACAAGACTATTAGCAAACTCTTTAGCAAAGAGTTAGTGAGGAATGGTCCTCAAGTTAAGTGTGTTAAAGATGGTATTTGCTCAGCTTGTCAAAAGGGCAAGCAGACTAAATCCACCTTTAGAAGCATAGAAAACAAAGATGCTGTGAGGTGTTTATACCTCTTGCATATGGATCTCTTTGGTCCAATGTCAGTTCACAGCTTAGGTAGGAAGGTCTATACCTTTGTAGTTGTAGATGACTAGTCAAGGTTTTCCTGGGTGTTCTTCTTAAGATAGAAATCTGAAACACCTAGTGTCTTCCACAACTTTGTCAAGCAAATTCAGAATGAACTAAATAGTATAGTGGTCAAGATTAGAAGTGACCATGGCACTGAATTTCAGTCTGATAGCATGACAAAACTATGTGAAGACTTTGG
This sequence comes from Platanthera guangdongensis, assembly GCA_039583875.1. Classification (NCBI taxonomy): domain Eukaryota; kingdom Viridiplantae; phylum Streptophyta; class Magnoliopsida; order Asparagales; family Orchidaceae; genus Platanthera; species Platanthera guangdongensis. Next base: position 53,237,708 of record CM077164.1, read on the forward strand.
GATATTTCAAGAATTTTCTTCACCTAGAACACCTCAGCAAAATGGCATTGCTGAGAGGAAAAATAGGACCTTGATAGAGGCTGGTAGGACCCTATTAAGTGATACATCACTGCCAGAATATTTCTGGGCTGAAGCAGTTAACACTGCATGCCATGTTATAAATAGGGCTACCATCACTAAAGGGCTAAACAAGACCCCCTATGAAGTTGTGAAAGGCAGAAAACCAAACCTATCCTATTTTAGGATCTTTGGTTGTAAATGCTTCATACTTAACAATGGGAAGTCTTACTTAACTAAGTTTGCTGCCAAGTCCCAAGAGGGAATTTTTGTTGGGTACAGCAATAATAGTAAGGCTTATAGAGTCTACAACTTGACTACACAAGTTGTAGAAGAATCAGTGCATGTAGTTTTTGATGAGACTAAACTTATTAATAATGAGTTGTCTAGTAGTGTATGCAGCCCCACAGGTTTGACAAAGAAAATGGACAAGCTTACTATAAAAGAAGTGCGTGCTGCAAGACAGCAAGTAAATGATAGTAGTTGTTGTCCAGGGGGAGAACTACATGTGCCAATTGATGAAGAAATACAAGGAGTACAGCATGATGCAGATGCTGAAGTGGTTCAACCAGAAGTTAGGATGCCTCCAGCCCACAGGCATCTTAGAGATCATCCAGTAGAGCTAATTATTGGAGATCCAAGACAAGGAGTTCAAACAAGAAGCAGAAATCAGAATGCTGCAATCTATTCCAGTTTTCTGTCTCAAGTTGAACCTAAGAAGTTTGAAGAAGCAATACAAGATCCACAATGGACTGAAGCAATGCAAGAAGAGCTTAATCAGTTCAAGAGGTACAAGGTCTGGGAATTAGTTCCTAAACCTAAAGACCACAATGTAATAGGAACTAAGTGGATCTACAGGAATAAGATGGATGAACAAGGGGTCATCATTAAGAATAAGGCTAGACTGGTTGCTAAAGGATATAGGCAAGAAGAAGGTATTGATTTTGATCAAACCTTTGCTCCAGTAGCCAGACTAGAAGCCATAAGGTTGTTCTTGGCCTATGCAACCTATCAAGGATTCAAGGTATACCAAATGGATGTCAAGTCAGCATTCCTAAATGGTAATCTTAAAGAAGAAGTCTATGTGGAGCAGCCTTCAGGTTTTGTTGATCCAACTCTACCTCATCATGTCTATAGACTTAGGAAAGCTTTATATGGGTTAAAGCAAGCCCCTAGGGCTTGGTATGAAACCCTATCTAGTTTCCTCATTGAGAACAAGTTCTCAAGGGGGAAAATAGATAAGACTCTATTCCTTAGGGAATCTAGAGGCCAAGTTATACTAGTCCAAATATATGTAGATGACATTATATTTGGGTCTACTGAAAGCAGCCTTTGCAAAACGTTTGCAAAACTTATGCAAGGTCAGTTTGAGATGAGTAGTATGGGAGAGCTGAAGTTTTTCTTGGGTCTCCAAGTTAAACAGACTGAAAGTGGTTTATCCATATGTTAGTCCAAGTTCACCCTAAAACTCATAAGGAAGTATGGTATGGATTCATCGAGTACCATGAAGACTCCTATGGGGTCAAGTATGTCTCTTAGCAAGGACGATGCAGGGAAACCTGTAGATGAAATCTTGTATAGAGGTATAGTTGGCTCCCTATTATACTTGACTGCTAGTAGACCAGACATCATGTATACTACATGTGTTTGTGCAAGGTATCAAGCCTGCCCTAAAGAGTCTCATTTGACAGCAGTCAAAAGAATATTGAGATATCTAAAGGGCACTCCCTATCTAGGCCTCTGGTACCCTAGGAATGGAGATTTTGATCTAACAGGTTATTCAGATGCAGACTTTGCAGGATGCAAAGAGGATAGAAAGAGCACTAATAGAACCTGTCAATTCCTAGGTGGGAGACTAATTTCATGGAGTAGCAAGAAGCAAACCAGTGTGGCTATCTCCACTGCAGAGTCAGAGTATGTGGCTGCAGGAAGTTGTTGTGCTCAACTTCTGTGGATACAACATCAGCTAGAGGACTATGGATTTCAGGTAAGTAGAACTCCACTTTTCTGTGATTCTGCAAGTGTTATTTCAATAGCTAATAACCCTGTATCATATAGTAGAACAAAACATATTGAAATTAAATATCATTTTCTTAGGGAGCATGTAGAAAGAGAAGATATTTTATTAGAATATGTTAAAACTGATAATCAAATAGCTGATATGTTTACTAAGCCCCTAGAAGAAGCTAAGTTCAATAGATTCAAAATTGAACTAGGAATGATAAACTTAGAATAAGTTTACAGAATTAAAATTGGCTAAGTAAAAAGGTGTCGACACATAGACAAGTCTATGTCGACACAGATTAGTGGTGTTGACACTTCAGTAAAAAGGTGTCAACACATCTAGGATGTTGGTGTCGACACTTCAGAATGTTAGTGTCAACACATGTCAAGTAGGTGTCGACACATCCAATGTGGTGTCGACACTTATGTTTTACTCAGAATTTTCTAAGTAAAGTGTCGACAATGTGTCGAGTTATGTTGTGTCGACACATAATCAAGTGTCGACACATAAAATCTGTTGACTAAACTTGTGTCGACACATGTGTGTCGAGACATTATAAGTCAGTGTCGACACTTATTGCCAATGTAGACACATTTTAAGTTAGCTGTCCCGCCTGTTCATCTTCAAAATCAGAAAGGTATAAATAGGGTTCTGTCTTTGTTTGTCGACACGCTTTCAAAGTTTCGAGACCAAAACTACTGTGTCGACACCTCTCTTTTCTAAAGACAAATTCTACAAACCCTAATGGCACCTAAGCTTGAGGAGAACGTTAATGAAGGATATGAGCTAGTGCGCGGCGCCTTCGACGATGCTGATCCAGAAATCAAGGCAGTAGTAACCCTAGTCGCCGATTCAGGGTTAGAATACTTAGTTTCTGAACCTACTAAGATTTGGAAGAAGGAGGTACTTGAATTCCTTAATGGAGCGAAGGTCGATGAATCTGGATACAAAATCAAATCCAGAGTTCATGGAGAAAAGGTTAAGGTAACCCCAAAAAGTCTGAGGAAGATTCTTCAATTGCCAAGAACTCCAGATGAAGAAGAGGTTACTGCTTCAAAGACCAGGGAAGCTTTGACCTGGTGTGGACTTGATCCTAAGATGAAGATAGGATCTGTATTTAACAGGAAAGGCATGAATAATCAAGGAAAATTCATGTCTGAGATTGTTGGTAAGGTCTTACTCAGCAAGCCAGGAGGGCATGACAGAGTGTCTGCCTATATGTTTGGAATCATGACAAGGATAATCTTCACTCTGAAAACAGACTGGTCTATAGTGGTTTATGAGAAGATTAAGGAGAGCTTGAAGAAGCCCAATCTGGGCAGAATCATTATTCTATACCTAGCTAGTGTGATACCAGAGGTAATGAGTACTGCTGTAGGAAGCAAGATAAACCAGATGAGGAAAATGGATCTAAGGATCTTTTCAAGATGGGACAGGGTGTTGTCCAAGGAAATGCCAACCCCAGAGAAGACAGTTACTAAGAAAGATACTCCTCCAAAGAAGAAAAGGAAGACAGCTCATGTGGAACAAGAGTCCACAAGCAGTTCTGAAAGTGAAGAACAAGTTGTCTTCACTCCAGATGAGCATGAGGAAGAGCCTGCAGTGAAATCTCCTGCTGCTCAAGAGATTGCTGAGACCAGGGGGAGCTACCACAAGCTAGCCCCATCCACGGGGATCAAAGCAAGGGGGAGCCTCCAGTTGTAGAAGAACCATCTACACTGGAAAGTGAACAAGCCACCACCATCATACAAGAGGTACTCACTGAACTCAACACTTTAGATTTTTCTATGGAAGATACTGATTTGTCTGATAATCATCAGCAAACACAGCTGAATAGTCCAGTTCCAGATGTTGTTAGAGAAGACACATCTGCTGTACAAGAAGTGATTCATGATCCAGTAGTTGAAGAACTAAGAACTTCTCCTGCACAGTCTCCACAAGAGTTCACCATGGAAGATTTATTCCTCAATCTAGACCAACAAGATTTTGACCTGGACAAGGAAGCTGCTGGAAGAGATAATGCTGCTGCTGAGGGGGAGCAAGTGCAAGTTATGGAAGAGCCTTTAAGGCCAGAAACTGAGAAGGCACCTGATGTGCAAGCTGAAAGACCTCCAAGCCCTAAGGATAGGGTTGACATAGCCAGCACTTCTGCCTCTGAAGATGAGGAGAGTGCTAGGGCAAAGAAGAAGAAACTGTATGTCTTCAAAAGGAGAAGTCAAAGTTATAAGAAAGCTCTGCAATCTATAGCCCCACAGCCTATAGTTCAACAAGCTCCAACTGTTGATTATAGTGCATTAATGATTGCAATGCAGATAAAACTAGATGAACAAAGGAAAGCTATAGAGGCTTATGTGGATGAAGGGCAGAAGTCATTACAATTTGATCTGACCCAAGATATAAAGTCTATAAGGTTTGAAATGAACCTTAACAAGAAGGAGATGAATGAATGCTTCCACAAGGGTGGAAATGTAGTGGTGTACTTGGCCACCCACCAAGAAAAGATAAAAGAACAAGTGGATGACATAGCATTGAAGCAAGGGTATGTACTGGAAAATCAGATAAGAATGAATGACAATTTGACTGATTCACATAATGATATTGTCACTGAGTTAAAGAACAAGGCTGCTGAACCTTCTACATCTTCTGCTACAATTAAAGTTGACTTTGATAAAGTATTTCAACAAGAAATTTCTGCTGTTAAAACTGCAATCCAAGCCTCCCAGAAAGCTATATCTGATCAACTTCAAAAGCTCAAACCATTCTTTAAAGAGGGAATCAGATACTTGGATAGTCAAATCAGATTTCAAAAGGATGATGTCAGAGATCATATGGCTAGAGAAGTCATAAAGGGGGAGAGAGTTTTAGTCAAAGCTAGCTCTGATCATGCCAAATGGATATCTAATTCCATCATGGCTACACTGGGCTATCCTCCACTCTGTGATGATGACAATGTTGCTGAATCTGGGATTCAAACTGCATATCTTGGAGGTGAGCAACCAGAAGTAGCTCAGGTCATTTATCCACCTCCAGACTTTGACATGATTCAAGCAGATGTGAGCACTATGTATAGCCCAACTGAAGGGAAGTCTAATGTTATTCTGGATAAAGTGGTTCAGCCTATTACTGCAGCCATGCAAGAGGCATTACAAAAGGAGGAAGAGACAAAGTTGTCTAAGAAGAGGTTTAGGGAACAAGCAGAACAAAGGCCAGACTTTGAGCAATGGAGCCCTACCTCTAGGAATATAATATTAACTGCCTGGAAAGCTGCCAAGGACAATACTCATGACAGGAACAAATGGTTTTCTGAAGCTGAATGGAGGAAACATGAGATCAGACAAGAAACCATTGTTCAATACAGAAGGAAGGCAAAGATGGGAAAGCTACCTTCTACTGCAGTGGAGCCTAGCAAGTACTTTCCTAAGCCATATCACTATTTTGAGAGGCAGAAGATCAAAGCTGAAGAGCTCAAAAAGAAAGATCTAAAAGGCAAGAAGCCTGCTGATGCTGAAACTGTTGATGCCCCTGTCAAAGCTCAAGTTCAAGCTGGCAAGGGAATAGTTATCAAGGAACCTGACCAGAAATAGATTAAGAATTTACTTTAAGATTATTTTGTAATCTTTTAAATGTAAAACATTTTTGTAAACTACTGAAAATGTATAAGACAAATGTTAGAACAATATATGATCAATATATTTCATGGTTGTTCTATGAATGTGTCTATTTCTTATTTATTCTGTGTTGTTGTATGTGTATACATGTGTGAATTAATATATGTTTATGTTTATCCTACTGAATATAACCTGCTTTACATCATTTTGTAATTTTTAATTATGAATGGTGTATATTATTGACTAAGGGTTATGACTTCTCCAAATAGGGGGAGATTATTGGGTACATTGGTCAAATGTACCTGATTTGAAGAAGCCTCACCCAACTTAATGATATGCATCATAATGTATTTGATGTATGTTGAGTTTACTTGTGCAGGTTAAGTTATCACTGAACTGAAGCAAAAAGTTTCTAAGTCCATGTGTCGACACCCAGAGGGAAAGTGTGGACACTTAAGAAGACTTGTGTCGACACCCAGACAAGCAGTGTCGACACTTGGAGTCATTGTGTCGACACCTGGGATGCAGAGTCGACACCAGACAGAAAGTGTCGACACTTGGAGCTGTGTCGACACTCAGTGAAGAAAAGTGCAGACAGAAAGTGTCGACACAAGGAGCTGTGTCGACACCCAGTGAAGCTGTGTCTACACCAGAAAGTGTCGACACTTGGAGCTGTGTCGACACTCAGCAAAAGTCTGCAGAGACTAAGTTAAAGTGTCGACACTCAGAACAATGTGTCGACACTCAACAGAAGAGTCAGCACTTGAAGTAAGTGTCGACACTCAGAACAATGTGTCGACACTCAATAGAAGAGTCAGCACTTGAAGTATGTGTCGACACCCAGCACAATGTGTCGACACATAACCAGAAGAGTCAACACATGAAGTAAGTGTCGACACCCAGCACAATGTGTCGACACTCAGCTGAAGACTCTACACTTGAAGAAAGTGTCGACACATGGAGCTGTATCGACACTTAGCAAAGAACAGAATTATCAACAAAATATTCTAAGTACAAGTGTCGACACTAAGGGAATGTGTCGACACTCAGCTGAAGTCTCAACAAGAAGAAGGTGTGTCGACACAAGGAGCTGTGTCGACACTCAGCAAGTATCAACATAGAAGACTATATGTCGACACCAAGAAGTAGTGTCGACACTTGACAGATTCAACACAAGAAGTTGTGTCGACACAAAGGTGATGTGTCGACACTTAGAAGAATTCAGTAAAAATAGAAGATCAAGTACTTGTGTCGACACTCAATTTTAGTGTCGACACCTGAAGAAGAATCTGTGTCGAGACATACAAGGAGTTGTGTTGACACCTTGTAGACTTGTGTCGACACTTACACAGCATGTGTCGACACTTGGTCTATAAGTGTCGACACTTAAAGACAGAAAGTCTCGACACTTTCAGACAGTTAGAGATTTTCAAGAAATGACTGGATGACTTGACAGCTGCCGTTCCAGCCGGTCTACAACACCTGTCAGAGATATCAGAAGTCAGTTATGGACCGGATCAGCCGGTTACCATGAAGAAGGCCTATAAATAGGCTCATACAGTTTACAGAAACTGTGTGGTTCAAGAGTTCAATTTGTTGAAAAACAAGTTATAAAAGTGGTACATAGAGTATCAACACAAGAAGATCTTGCAGTCCAAGTGCAGATCTAAGAAGTTGGAGAGAGAGAGGGCTCCATCCAAGAAATCAGCCGTTGGAACTAGGCTGAGAAGAAGGATTCAGATTCATTCTTGATCTTAAGTGGCAGAGGTCAAGGATCAACTGCAGGAGGATTCATTCTTATTCAGTTCTACTCAAGAAGCTTTGAAGAAAGCTAAGTCAGATTGAATCCAGCTGAGTTCTTCCAAGAACTCATCAAGAAACTCTCAACTCCCCTCCTATTTCTGAGTTGTTGAGTTAATATTTGTAATACATTTTTAACTTGTTGGATCCTTTGGATCTGAGTGAATTGTAAGCCTATAATTATAAAGGCTGAGGGTAGGGCTTGAGAGCCTGAGTGTAGGAGATTGAGATCTTTGAGTGTAGGCCTTGGTTGGCTGAGTGTAGGCCTTGGTTGGCTGAGTGTAGGCCTTTGTGGCTGAGTGTAGGCTTTGGGATAAAGCTGAGTTGTAGGGCCTTGGGCCTGAGGTGTAGGAACCAATTTAGGTTCTGAGACAGTGGAGGAGTTTGGCCGAATCTACTACACTGCTAGATAGGCGAAGGGGGAAAGTGGATGTACCCATATCTTGGGGAACCACTATAAACCACTGTGTCTACTGTGCTGTGCTGTGATTGTTACTGTGTATGCTGTGTGTTTGCTGTGATAGAATAGTTAAAAATTTGCTGCCATTAAAGTTTAAAACGGATTAGGTCACCTATTCCCCCCCCCCTCTAGGTGTTTAGGTACCATATCTTTCAGGTTGTGTGGTAGCACTGTGTTTTCAAAGATTGATCTTCGTTCAAGCTACAATCAGTAAAGGATTCTTGATACGGATATTCCACTGACTGCTTTCCATTCTCGGTATGGACATTCTGAGTTCTTGGTGATGTCCTTTAGATTGACTAATGCACCCTCTACCTTTATGGACATGATGAATAGAGTGTTCAAGGATTTTCGGGACCGTTTTGTGGTCGTATTTACAGATGATGTTTTGGTATACTCCAACAGTGCTAAAGAGTATGCCCAACACTTATGCTTAGTTTTGTCTGCTTTTATGGAGCATAAGTTGTATGTCAAGCTAAGCAAGTGTGAGTTTTGGCTTCCTCAAGTTTCTTTTCTGGGTCATGTGATTAATAAGAATGGAATTTTTGTAGACCCCGAGAAGATAGTTGTTGTAGTGGATTGGAACAGACCTACCACACCCAAAGAGATAAGAAGTTTCCTGGGGTTGACAGGATATTATAGGAGGTTTGTGGAGGGTTTCTCTACGTTGTCTGCGTCGCTGACTAAGCTTACGCAAAAGAATACAGCTTTTGTTTGGAGAGCTAAGTGCGAAGAGGCTTTTCAGGAATTGAAGAGCATATTGTGCACTGCCCCAGTTTTGTCCTGGCCTATTGAAGGGATGGAATATGCTTTGTATATGGATGCATAAAACATTGGACTTGGGTGTGTGTTGATGCAAGATCCAAAAATGATTGCATATGGGTCGAGACCGTTAAAGATACATGAGAGGGACTACCCTACGCATGATCTAGAATTCACATCCGTGATTTATGACCTAAAGCTGTGGAGACACCTATTATATAGCACATTGTGCAAGATTTACACGGATCATAAGAGTTTAAAGTACATATTCACTTAAAAGGAATTGAACTTATGCCAGCAGAGATGGTTAGAATATGTCACGGATTATGATGTTGAGATCTAATACCATCCGGGAAAAGCTAATGTGGTAGTCGAAGCCCTGAGTAGGAAGACAGTGAAATTTTTTAACCTTTTTGTGAATTCGCTGGTAAAGGAATTTCTCTTGATGGATATATCAGTTAGGAGTAGCGACTCGCCCAGCAGTTTGGAAGTAATAGAGCATTAATGGATTACAAATACAAGGATATATCAAAAGAATGATCCCAATTTGTTGTACCTTTATAATAGAACTGAGAAAGTGGAATTATCAGACTTTTTAATTGATGATGCAAGTACCTTGAAGTACCTCGACAGATTTTGTATTCCCGCAATTGAGGATATTCGAGTTAAGTTGTGCAAAGAGGCGCATGGAACTAGTATTTCATACCACCCCGGTTCTACTAAAATGTATAAGGATTTGAAGCAGATCGTTTGGTGGTATGGTATGAAGGGCAATATAGCTAAGTTTGTATCTAAATGTTTTACTTACAAGCGAGTTAAGGACGATTATAGAAGGCCTGGAGGCAAGTTGACGCCTTTAGAAAATCAAAGTTGGAAGTGGGAGAGTATTTCGATGGATTTTATTACTAAATTACCGAGATCTCCCTGAGGACGCGATTTAGCTTGGGTTATAGTGGACAGACTGACGAAGTGTTCTCACTTCGCGCCATTCAAGATCGACTACTCCATGAAGAAAATAGTTGAGATATACTTGGATGAGGTTATCAGATTACATGGAGTACCTGATAGTATTGTATCAGATCGAGACTTCAGGTTTACATCTCGCATTTGGAAAAATTTACAGGAAGGGTTGTGTACTGATTTGAGGTATTTCACCGTCTATCATCCATAGACAAATGGTCAGACGGAGAGAGTAAATCAGATAATGGAGGATATGATCGGTTGTTATATTTTGGACCACGGAGGAGCGTGGGACGAGCGTTTGAGATTGATGGAATTTGCATACAACAACAGTTATCAAGAGAGCTTGCAGATGGTCCCGTTTGAGGATTTGTATGGGAGACATTGCAGAACTCCCTTGTTTTGGCCCAAGGTTGGTGAGAGACCGTTGCTGGGTCCGGAGGCCTGAGAAGAAATGGATATCTCTATTAGGCATATTTTAGAGAAGCTTCGTATAGCCCAAGAGCATTATGAAAAGAACAGTAATCGTTGAAGGACTGAACTGGAATTTGTTGTTGTGTACATGGTTTTTCTTATGGTTTCCCCGATGTTTGGTGTAAAGACGTTTGGTAAGAACCATAAGTAGGATCCTAGGTATGTAGGACCCTTCAAGATTGTGGAGCTTATTGGAATGTCTGCTTATAGACAGAATTTGCCTGCAGGTTTTCCCGGTGTTCACGATGTTTTCCATGTAAGCCAGTTGTGGAAGTGCGTGCTTAGAGACCGACAGATTCTTGATGTTGTGCCCTAGTTGGATCCTAACCTTTCCTATGTGAAAGTGCTTGTTCGTGTTTTGGATACTCAACATCGGTTATTTCGAAGGAAGACAATACTCATGGTTAAAGTTTGTGGAGGAACCAAGACGTGAAGAGCGCGACTTGGGAGTTGGAGTCAATTATGAGGGAGGCTCATCCTCATCTATTCTCCTGATGCTTTCGATAAGTGTTTTCTTTGATAACCTTCGATTACGTTTCTTTTGTTTTGTATTTGATCCTATTTATGTCAAGTTTCGGGACAAAACTTCTTTTTATGGGGGGTGGCTGTAACGCCCCTGATTTTTTGTTGTTTATTTTAATTCTCATAGTGACGTATTTTTGACATCAGGGCATTACGTTGAAGCGTAGTTAACAGGTGTCTTTGTTGGAGCATGGGTTTGCTCAGTGGATTTTCCTGTGTGGTTCATTTTGGCTTCGTGGTGCACCTTCCCTCGCGAGCCGGGTCTGTTTTTGTGACTCGGTGGAGCTTTTTATACGGATGTGGTGGCGTTTTATTTTCGCGTGGTGTTTTACCCGAGTTTGGTTTGTCGGATTTGGATTTCAACTTCGTTATTAAATTCGTAGCGTCGGCTTTTAGGTACGGTGCGATTTTCGTAAGATTCTGAGTTAGTTTGAGTTCGGGTCATTTTGGGATTATTTATTATTACTTATAATATAATATTAAAATTATATATATATATATATATATATATATATATATATATATCTATACTATTCTATAAAAGAAAAACACCCTTTGGTGCAACATTCTTAATACCTATAATACCCTCATTTTTTTAATTAAAGACTAACAAAAATTTAAGAAAAATTCAAAACTTTTTAAAAACATAGGATGCCTTGGTAATTTTTATTCTCCCGCCAAATCCTATCACACACAGCTGTACACATCATATCATAGTCACATCTAGCTTTAAGTCTATCACACAAGTACGGGCTTTCATTTCTCCTCATCTGCATCTCTCCAAATATCCCAGCAATCCCATGGCGAGGAATGCTGATCGGCAAAACCACCTCCATGCTCGACTGACGAAATCTTTTCCTCTCTTGCTCAACTTGGCGGCGAATCCCAGCGCAAATCCGAGATTCAGGAAATCTCTGCCTTTCTCTGCCCCTCGAGCTGAACTTCACTGCTCCTCAGCGCAAATCTGATCGACGAACCTCGGGCCGGCGTTCGACTTTTAGGTATATCTTTTTTCAGTTTTCGAGGGCTTTGAAATCAAGCTTTTGGGTGCTTTGATGTCAAGTTTCAGGTGCTTTGATCTCAACCTCAAGATTTCTTACATGTTCACCTCAAGCCCTCAGTAGCTTCGATTTTCAGGTAACTGTGCAGGCCTTCAAGGCCTTCAATCTTGATTCAATGGACTACCCTTAAATGTTCGTTTAATCTAGGTCATCAACATGTACATAAAAATGCCATCTGCTATATCTGAGATCGATCTTCATTTTCATTGATTAAGATTGACTCTGTTTCAGAAATTCGATCTTATTTCGTCATCATCGATTAACTCAAGCAAATTTGATTTTCTTTCCGGTAATTTCATCTCAACAATCATTCTTCGGTAAACATTTTTTTTTCATTGCGTTTCATATCAGCCACCTCGGGCATTCGTCGCTTGCTTCAGGTTTACATAAAAATCCCATTGCAACGCCTAAAGCTTCATCTCACCGGCCGTCCAACTTCAAATCCCTATGTTTAAGCTCACTATTCATCTCCCTCTGTAAGCATTTTTGATTATGTTTGTTTAGGGTATTGAACATCCGCTCATTTATTTTGTTTGTTTTCTTTATATCTACTGTTTGATTCGAGTTGAAACTATTCTTGCGCTCCTCTGAAACTCCACAGATTTTAGGATTTTTTTACTCTCAAAGTAGCCAGCAAAGTCGGCTTCAGATATCTGGTTTTTGCTGAGTTGTTTACCATTTCAGCCAGGTTTACTTGGCCCTTCCCTAATTTCTGCTCTTTCATCATTTCACTGAACTTTGGTTTTAAAATAATTAAACAATTAAACATTTTTAAAAAAATAAAAATAAAAAAGGGGAATGATTGAATGAACCGCCACTGTTCAAAAAATATTTAACAGGCTTTTATTAAATTGTTTGGGAGCTCAGCCCAAATAATGTTTTAATTAATTGTTAACCCGTCATTTATATCTAATTGTTAATTCGTAACTCACTGTTCACGCAACTGTTCCCCTGTTTTTTTGTCCCACATTGGCGCCGGCAATAGGTTTCTTCTACTTTAAAAGAAGCCTGCAGACTAACCACGTAGAGCTTATTTGACAATGTTGGGCGGGCTATGCAAAGCGGGTTGTGGCTTTTGAGTTATACTGCATGCCTGTCATTTCTTAGCATGTGCTTTTTCCTTATGGTTATGTACTCTATCACATCTATTCTCTGATATTCTGATTTCCCCTTTCACAGATTGGTGAAATTTATTGATTCATATGAGTCCCAAGAAAAAGGGTTGCAAGAAGTCCTTAATTTTGTAATCACATATACTTGAGAAGTCTGGATGTCTTCTCTACTAAGGTAGTAAATGTTATTGCTAAAATTTCAAGTGCATAAGCTGTGTTCAATTAGTTCATAATATTAATGTTGTCTTCTCAAACAATTTAATAAAATCCTGTTAAATATTTTTTGAACAGTGGCGGTTCATTCAATCATTCCCCTTCTTTAGTAGTAAATGTTACTGCTAAAATTTCAAGTGCATAAGCTGTGTTCAATTAGTTCATAATATTAATGTTGTCTTCTCAGTGTAGGTTTAATTTAGTGCTTTAATAATAAAATATTTCATATCCTGATCCCCATAATAAATAGACAATCGACAACGTCAGTGATGGACCGCCGACCATTACCTCATGACGAGATAGGTCGTAAACGCACTAGGGTTGCAACGACAACGTCAATAGACAATCGATTCAGATTGTTCTTAACTTCTATGATCTGATTTGAGCATTGTAATTTGTTTTGCATATAGTATTGATTTCGAAGATTTTATTTTTAGGTTTTATGGTTTCAGATTGCTCTTAATTAGTGAGTATATGATTCAGGTTTTATTTTTAGGTTTTATTGTTTCAGATTGTGCATCATAGGTAATTTGTTTTGCATATGTAATTTGTTTTGCATATGATTCAGATTGCTCTTAATTAGTGAAAATTATGATTGAAAATAATTCGCAGCTCAATGATATAGTCATTTTCATTGTTAGCAAAACTTTAGTGGGATAATGACAGTGCTGTTGTTGTTCACATTATATTCACCAACAACAAATTGTTTTAATTTTTGCGGTTTTGCCACTGCATACTCCTGAGGTGTTCTCATGTATGTTTTCCCCTTTTAGTACCACAATATTTGAGGTTCGTTGATGCTCAGTTTGTTATTGCCCAGTGTTTTCCCAATTAATTTGACATCAGTTTGTTGATGCATTCTTAGTTTTATTTTGTGGATATTAGCTGCATTCTTAGTTGTATTTGGTGGATATCACTTCGAGAGGCTTTATCATCGATTAAGTCATTTTCATTGTTAGCAAAACTTTAGTGGGATAATGACAGTGCTGCTGTTGTTCACATTATATTCACCAACAACAAATTGTTTTAATTTTTGCGGTTTTGCCACTGCATACTCCTGAGGTGTTCTCATGTATGTTTTCCCCTTTTAGTACCACAATATTTGAGGTTCGTTGATGCTCAGTTTGTTATTGCCCAGTGTTTTGCCAATTAATTTGACATCAGTTTGTTGATGCATTCTTAGTTTTATTTTGTGGATATTAGCTGCATTCTTAGTTGTATTTGGTGGATATCACTTCGAGAGGCTTTATTTTCTTGCATATCCGAGCAGGTAAACAAAACATTTGAAATATTTGTTGAGATATCCAACTATGAAGCAAATGAGCATTTCAATTATTTTATGTTAGGAACAAAGATTATTATAGACGCAAACATCTGTTCAAATGATTAAAAGTAGGCCTAAACTTCTGACATTTTACTAGAATCGTAGACAACGTCATTGATGGACCACCAACCAAATGAGCCCGAGGTAATTGGCCGCAAACGTATTAGGGCTTCCGCATCCGGGTCTTCGACTGCAGATGGTATTAACCAGTATTTCTCTTCAGTGTTCTTCTTTAATGTAACATGTAACTTCTACAGATTCAGTATGTGTGAACATTCCTTACAACACAGATCCATCATTACACCTTCCTGTACTGTCTCGATCAACCGCATACCGACATTCACTGACAGATGTTCAACGAACAACCCGAAATGCAAGAAGACGACAACATCGACTTAATCAACAATCCAATATACAAAATGAATTAAGCCATGACTCAACGTCTTCAGAGATCCGAGAACAAGGTAATTTCTTAACACCTTCATCTCATGCATCTTTGTAACCCACTTCATAAATGTGTTTCAATTACTTGACTTTCTAACATAAATGCTTGCTCTATTGAACACCGGACATGTCAGGTGCATCAACCGAAGAAGAACTTCAATTACCAGTCGTGGTCCCAAATCTTCGAGCACCCGTGAGAAACTCTGCAAGAATTTCTTCTCAATCTACACACGTTCCTAGGATGGAACTTCCACCAGCGACATTTTGTCGTCATTGCAACGCAAAATTATTTTATAAGGAATCAAAGAATTTGTGCTGTAGCAATGGGAGGGTTGTGATTCCTGGTATTCCTGCTCCGCCCGAACTACTTGATCTATTCACTCAGCAGGGTACCCTAGGACGTCATTTCCGACAAAATGTGCGTACGTACAATCACGTTTTTTCATTCACATCGATGGGCGTGACATTGGATGAATCTGTACCGTCCTTCGCGCGAGGAATCTATACCTTCAGAGCACATGGTGCGCTATACCATAGAATTGGCTCTCTTTTGCCTAATCCAGGCAATAGACCGAGATTTCTACAGATGTTCATTTACGACACGGACCTTGAAACTGAACATTGCATGGAAGAGGGTCATGGACTTGACGTGGATGTGCTACATAACATTAAAACAATACTTGATATATATAATCCATTTGTCCATCGCTTTCGACAGCTATCACAACATCCTCAAATACAATCTTGCCGGCTTCTTATTCTAGACAGGCCAGCTACAGAACGACAATACATTCTTCCAACAGCATCACAAGTTGCAGCAGTCTTGGTAGGTGCTGAGGATTTCATGGAGTCAGATGATAGAGACATGTTAATATGTACCACAGGTGGAAATTTACTTACTCTCAAAGAGTATACTGGATACTATGATCCAATGCAATACCCGCTATTACATCCACACGGAACCTATGGATGGGACAAATGCTTTGAATCAAACCAAGGCATACGAATAAGCTGTTGCGATTACTATGCCTCTTTGTTGCAGGTTTGACGGTATCATCTTTAAATCAACAATATCTATGCTACACTATAATCTTATTTTGTCTAAATTTTACATAAATTGTAATCATGCAGATACGCAATGGTGATCAGTCTATTCTTCTTCATGCGGGGAGATTATTACAACAATTTGTTGTCGATAATTACATCAAAATCGAAACACAGAAGTTGCGTTGGATTAAACTTAACCAAAACAAGATACGTGCGGAGTTGTACCAAGGATTGCAAGATAGCTTCGAAGCGGGTGAGAATGATGCAGGTACATTATTTTGCTTCATTTTGCATATTAAATATTTCAAGTGATAACTACAAATTATACGCGGGTAAACTATCTATATCATTTACTTTAGGTGTTGTTGGCCGCCGTACAGTTCTTCCTTCTTCATTTATTGGGAGCCCGCGTGACATGTACCAACGCTACCAAGATGCAATGGCCATCGTACAACAATACGGGAAACCGGATGTCTTCTTAACAATGACATGCAATTCTAATTGGAAAGAGATAAAAGATGAACTATATCCTGGACAAGCAGCACATGAACGACCAGATTTGTTGGCTAGGGTTTTCAATTCAAAATGTGAAAGTTTAAAAGACGATATATTCCATAAAGGGGTTCTGGGGAAAGCAATTGGTCACGTTCATGTCATCGAGTTTCAAAAACGTGGTTTGCCACACGTCCATATGTTGATAATTTTTGAAGAGGAGGACAAATTAATTAGCCCTGATGAATATGATTGTATCGTTAGAGCTGAGATACCACAAGCAGATGTTGAGCCTGAGTTACACGAGGCTGTGCGAAGACATATGATACATGGGTCGTGTGGACGTTACAACCCTAATGCACCTTGCATGAAAAACTTTATGTGCAAAAAGGGTTATCCAAAGCCATATGCAGAATGTACCGCACAAGGTATTGATTCATACCCAGTATACAGGCGACGGAGAAGCACCATTAATGTTCAAAACAACCTCACCGATCAATGTGTTCTCGACAACAGTTGGGTGGTTCCTTATAATCCTCATTTACTTCTAAAGTACGATTGTCATATAAATGTTGAAATCTGCAGTAGTATCAAGAGCATCAAGTATCTATATAAATATATTCATAAAGGGTCAGACCGCGTTGCATTTGAAGTCCGACCAGCGCCAATTTATGATGAAGTAAGCAAGTACGTCGACGGTAGGTGGATATGCGCACCTGAAGCAATGTGGAAGATATTTAAATTTGAGATGACTAGAATGTACCCTTCTGTTTCCAGATTGCAAATACATTTACCAAACCTGCATCAAGTTCAATACAACAGCTGCCAAACAATTGCTCACGTACTTGCAAATGATCGAAATTCAAGGACAATGCTAACAGAATTCTTTCACATATATCATGAAAATCAAGAGAATGAAAAATATTTATACAGAGACTTTCCAAGGCACTACAGATGGCTTATACCTCAGCGTAAATGGATATTGAGATGTACTAATACTAAGGCCATTGGAAGGATTTATTCAGTTTCTCCTTCTGAGGGTGAGAAATTCTATCTGCGCTTACTTTTAAATCATATTGCCGGGCCCAGCTCATTCCAATATCTAAAAACAATCGGCGGCGTTACATATTCAACATTTAAAGAGGCTGCCGAAAAATTTGGTCTGCTTGAGCAAGATAACAGCATTCGTGATTGTCTGTCTGAAGCAAGGACCTTCAGCATGCCTACGGGGCTCAGAAGGCTGTTCGCAACTATTCTGTTATACTGCACCCCAAGCTCAGTAAGGGAACTGTGGGATGAAAACTTTCAAAGCATGATTGAAGATTACACATGCTCAAGCACAGCCGGTGAAACATACATGATGAATAAGTTGTTAACTGAATTGAACGGGATTCTCCAGCAACAAAACAAGAGAATAACTGATTTTGACCTTCCACGCATATCCGAAGGCTACACAAATTTACATGATTTTTCAAGCCTAATTGAACATGAATTGTCGATTCCAATTTCAGACGATGATTTAAGTTCAATTGGTTGTCTTAATAGTGCCCAGCTTTCTGCGTTCAACATTATTAGTGCATCGATACGAGGAAAGAAAAGTGCAATTTACTTTGTTGATGGACCAGGGGGAACTGGGAAGACATTCCTTTATCGATCATTATTAGCCCACTTTCGAAAAAATTGCTATATTATTCTAGCCACGGCTACTTCGGGTATTGCAGCTAACTTACTTCCAGGTGGACGAACAGCCCATTCTAAATTTAGAATTCCAATTGACTTTGATTCGGTGTCCTCTTGCGGTATTGGGAAGCAATCTGATTTACGTGTATTAATAGAACAATCATGTGCAATTATTTGGGATGAAGCACCAATGGCACACAGGAAGGCATTTGAAGCTGTGGATCGTACATTTAGAGATGTGCTTGGGGTCAGTTTGCCATTTGGTGGGAAGGTATTGATCATGGGTGGTGATTTTCGACAGGTCACACCTGTAGTAGTGCACGGAACAAAAGCACAAATAATTAATTCAAGCATTGTTGAATCATACTTATGGTCGTATGTAAAAATACTTCGTTTGACTGAAAATATGAGAGCACAAGAAGATACAGGTTTCTCAGATTTTTTGTTGAGGGTTGGCAATGGAGAAGAGGCAACCATTGGAGATGATAAAATTCGAATTCCGAATTCAATGGTCGTCCCTTGGGAAGGAGAAAACTCCCTCGATGCTTTAGTTGCATTGATTTTTCCAAATTTATCTGCTAAAAATCATGATGATCGTTACATGGATGGTCGAGCAATATTAACTCCACTAAATGAAGATGTAAATAAAGTAAATGAAAAGTGTCTCGCATCTTCTCATGGTGAAAAAGTTACTTACTATTCCTTTGATTCCGTGACGGATGACGTGCGGAATTTGTACTTACCGGAGTTTTTGAATTCGCTCAATCCTGGCAATCTACCACCGCATGAACTCACTTTAAAGCTAGGATGCCCCGTCATGCTTCTTCGAAACATAGACCCTGAAATTGGATTGTGCAATGGAACACGCCTTAAATGTGTTCGTTTCTCAAGGAATGTCATCGAAGCTGAAATATTAAATGGCCAGTTCAATAACTTGAGGGTATTTATACCACGCATACCGTTAAATAGTGCTGAGGACGCAAGAATGCCATTCGAACTCATTCGAAAACAATTCCCTATTCGTTTGAGTTATGCACTAACAATAAACAAGTCACAGGGCCAAACCATCAGGAATGTTGGGATATATCTTCCAAACCCAGTGTTTAGTCATGGGCAGCTTTACGTCGCATTATCTAGAGGTGTTTCAGAGCAAAATACGAAGGTCTTGGTAAAAAATGGAGCAATTGAAGGCCATGAAGGAGTCTACACTACAAATGTCGTGTACAAGGAAATATTTGCCAAACTCATGTCATACAACGTAGAAGCGTAAATGTAGTTCATCTTTTCAAATTGTAAGGAGTTTCTTGCGTCCAAGATGTGTTTCTTTGTCTCTTCTGACAATCAATATTGTTTCTTGATTCAATCCGCTAACTCATTTGTTTTGTTGTAGTAAGTTGACGTTGGCCCAAACCCACCATCACATGGACGGTTAATGGGCTTCTCCATCTTCTCCACCAATTAGTTTTTTGTTGGATATGTGATATACTTGGTAATATTTCCCTAACTCGATGGAAATTGTATAGATATTGTTTCAAATTCAAATATATATTTTTTCTGCTTCTCTTCAGACTGTTTCAGGACATGATAATGCTTCTCACTATCAGTATACTTGCCTACTTTTGCTATCTTGAGCAGCTTCTGGTAAGCTGAAGCACAAGTATCTCTTCTACTATTTGCAATGAGGAAGTATTTTCTAACTTAATCATTGCATATTGCTGAAAATGGTGTTGCTTCCTTGGCCATATCTGTTCCATTTTCTTTTATCTTGGGCTTTCTATCATCTGTGGCTTCGTCAACCATGGGTAAGTTCAGCTCAAATCATGCTGTGATAGGGAGCTAAATCAATCTTTATATTCTTTGCTGATGATTCTCTTGAATTGGTTCACAGTTACCAGTAGTTATATCTGGGCATATACATCATTTCAGTTTGTTCTGGTGGTTCTCTTTACTCATATTTTCCAAACTTTGGTGAGTTCAAGAACTCTTTTTCATGATAAGTTTTATCTCTCAGTTTGTTGAAATTATAGTCCTACATCAAAAAACTAATGTAGCATTGTACATCGATACATCTATATCTATACTATCTATACTATTCTATAAGGGAAAACACCTCTTTGGTGCAACATTCAAATTGCCAAAAATACCCCTTAAATTAAAATTGAATGTCAAAAGATTGTGTCTTTGAATTCAAACACTTTTGAATATGCGAGGTATTAGGGTAATCTTTAATTTCCCGCACTCCTCATTGTTGCTTTTTCTGATTTCAATATTGTGAGTTCTTTCATTTAACTGGGATTTTCAGATTCACGGTAAAAGCCATCCCATCCCAACACAACATTCAGTTTTGGAGATTGGGATTATTCAATGCAATCTGCAGGTATGGACGATTTCTATTGGTTAGGATGTGCCTTGATAGACTACAGTTGGAGGCAGATTTCTATTTCTTGAGATGTGTCTTGGTGGTCATTCGGTGGCATTTGCATGATTATTTTTTTTCCTTGGCTCTTTCATTAATTGTTTCCATAGGTCTACTTGAATACTCAAAGTATTTGATTCCTGTTATGTGGGAGTGCATGAAATTATTCTCATTCAATTTTATTTCTCCACTCATCTAAATAACTGATTGAAAGTTTTATTTATAATCTTTTTAGATCATTTTCAATCTTCCCTTATTGCACAAATTTTTTTTAGGCTTCATAGTCCGCATGTTGGCTTCCTACAAATAATTATACATCCAATATACACATAAAAGCTACAGATCTACAGTTGAAAATATCTTTTTGATTTTGTTGCAATTTACATCTGCCAAATTTGAAAATATTTTTTTGATTTTAAACCACAGTACAAACCCACTTAATTTTTGGAAGTCTGCTAAATGGAACACTTTTTGGTAGTCAAATCCCTCATGTTAGATATACCACAAACTTGGACACCATAAATGGACATTGGCAGACAGTAAGTATTGATCTATCCCTTGAGTAGTATTTGAGATCATCAGCTTTCATTAGCTGTATTTTTGTTTTCCATTTTTTAAAGATAGTTCATTTTCTTGGACAAATACACCATGTTTTTTTATGTTAATAGGTTTATACATGTGAGCTCTGCTGTAGTTAATCCACCAGAGTGGCCTGGCCTTGATTTAAGCAAGCAACCCCCTGTAGTTCCCTTGAGTCAGGAGTTAGACTTCAGCCTTACATATAAATTGAAGGTATTTTTAATTTCTTTCAGTATTACCCATTTCTATATTTTTAACTGATGATATATTAATGCTAATCTTACATTAGTATAGACGTGTCAGGAAAAAATACAATCGGCTTCCAGATATGAACAATCGGCTTCTCCATGCGATTTCTTTCAGGTTCTTTTCGTATAAATATAATAATTTCATTTTCTGCTCCATGCGATCCGCTTCCTGCAATTATTTATGCTCTATTGGTTAGCATGCACATCTCCATATCATCTATCTATATTCTTTTGACAACATTTGTTGTCTAAAATTATGTAATGAAGACACAGTATGTTATTGATTTATGTTGCTTTTACTCATATTATAATTATAAACCCATTTTTTATAGGTAATTCATTTATTTTGAAAAATAACATATGTTTTTTATGTTATTAGGTTTGAACATGTGAGTTCTGTCGGAGTTACCCGTGGGGATAGTACAAGGGATTCTAATCTTAAATTCAACATTTTTGTTGTGTTCAAGGGCAAGTGGATGGATCTATTTCCCACAATTGTTGAGATCATCATACCTGGAATGGATGGAAGTAAGAGTGGAGCCTTGGTTTTTGGTGATAACAAAAACTTTATCAGCCTTGCTTATTCAACATTATTTTTTTTGGACTAAAGTTTGTCCGAATAATTAGCAGTATTATTTACCTTTAGCCTTAATTGATCTTCCCCCTATAAAGTTCATGTTTAACAGTGATAGATTTATGATTGTGAGAGAATCAGGCCTTGGTATGAGTACTTATATGGAGTAAGTATGGATAATAAGTTTGGATGTGACATGTATATATAAATATTGTGAGTAAAGGATTTTCTCAATACATTTATTTTCATAAATTAGATTAACATTGGAAGCAAGAGTGGAGTATTATTTACCTCTGGCCCTTGACCGATGTCGCCGCCTTCGACTAATGTCGCCTCCCACAATAAATGTCGCAACCCAGGACCATTGTAGCCGCCCACAGAAAAATGTCGCCGTTCACGACCAATGTCTCACCCACGACTAATGTTCCGCCCACGACCAATGTTCCTCCCACGACTGATGTCCCGCCCACGACCGCACTCTCGCCCACGACCACTGTCCCGCCCACGACCAATGGCGCCTCCCTGACTAATATCGCCTCTCCATGTTAAATCTTGCCACCGACGACAAATGTTGCCGCCCACAAGAAATGTTGCCACCCACGACAAAGGTCTCCGCCCACGACAAATGTCGCCGCCCACGACAAATGTCGCCACCCACGACAAATGTCGCCGCCCACGACAAATGTAGCTCCAACAACAATTGTCGTCGCCCACGACAAATGTCGCACCACTGACAAATGTTGCACCCCGGCGAATGTCGCACCCCGCCGAATGTCGCACCCCGCCGATTGTCGCACCCCCGCCGAATGCCCCTAGGGCCGAAGGCCCGTGCCTGTCACTTGTATATATATATATATATATAACTGGTTATAAGGGTCTCATCAAAACACTATTCATCATCTTCCCTACCAAGCCGTCATCTTTTTCACGAAAGAGAAGGAGCGGCAGGTTGTCGTGGGATTTCAGTCGGCGATTTAGTAATATCAGGTGGTCGGTTTCGACGAAGGAGTTGAAATTCGGAAAGCTCTCGCCGAGATCTACGTGTTCGTGGTAAGCTTTCCTCGATCCTCAGATTTTGTGTGTTAGAGTTTCTGATTTTGACCTCCTTCTTCCCCCAAAAATTTTAGAAAACGTTGTCTAGGTTTTCTTGCGGCCGATCCTTGTCGTGGAGCGTTGGAGGAGGCTGATTTTTCGAGATTTGAGGCAAGTGGAGATTTTCACCTTGCTTGCTATTTTTCTTTCATGTCTGTAACGCCTCCGATTTTCTGGCAATTATTTAATACTCTTGTTGGCGTCATAATGACGTAAGAGGCATTACGTTAGCATGGAGTTGACGGCGCGTCATCGTTAGTGTGTTTTCATGTCTATTCGATCTAGTCGGCCAAATTCGTGAATCCTTGCCAAAAATAGAAAATTTCACATTGGAAAATTAAATTGATTAAATTTTGACATGCTCGTCAAGTTTCGTCGCGATTCGAGCGATATTCGAGGCTCGGCGAATTTCCGAAGTTTTGTAGAATTTATGTTCGCCGTACACTTTGAACATTTATATCTCAAGAACGGCTCATCTGATTTTGGTTTTGACTTCGTCGTTATGTTCGTAGCGTCTGTGTTCGCCTATGGCGTGAGTTTCGTTTAATTTGGCCCGCGTTTGGGCCTCCGTTTTGATCTCGTAGTTTTCTTATTCAAAAATATATACATATGAATATTTTAATATTAAAGTATTATTCAAAAATGAAAATTACTATTCATTTGTATAGTTTAATCAAAAGTATTTTTTGCAAAGAATTTGTTATAGATGCAAAGAATTTGTACTTCGTACACGAGTACTGTTAGATTTACTAAAGTGGCTTGTTCTTCTTACTAGAGTGAATTCTTCTTCATATGTGAGTCACCTGTTCAATGTACTCGAGTAATCTTTGAGCTCTCGTGTACCTTTTCCTGTTCATCGAGATTCCTACTCGAGTAATCTTCACCTGCTCTCGAGTACTTCTTTTCTAGTTCTCGAGTATTTCTTTTTCTGCTCTCGAGTAGTCAGGTTCCTTTCGAGTATATTTTTTTTATATACTCGAGTGGATTTTTTTTTATACTCGAGTACTGTTTAATACATACTCGAGTACTGATATTTTTATACTCGAGTACTTTTTTATATACTCGAGTGACTGTTCCTGCTTACCCGAGTAGCCCATTGCAGATTACGTTTGAGTGCCGTTTTGAAAGTCAAAATAATGTCGTATCAAAAAATGGTTAACATGAAATTTGTTCGTATCGACGAGATCTATAACTTTCATATAGGGCACTTTTCGATTTGAGGTTATCCTAAAACTCTATTTCGTCTTCCGCGCACTCGCTCGTAGATTGTCCGTTCTACGACAAAAAATTTTATAAATATATATACGTTTATATATATATATATATATATACTAGCATCTTCGAACGGGTTCCGCCCGTCTCGATGCGTCGCTGCGGGCTTCGCCCGCAACCAAGCGGGTCTCGCCCGCTTGGCATTCCGGCGGGCTTCGCCCGACCAACGGCGGGCTTCGCCCGCTCCCCCGGCGGGCTTCCCGCGCCCGGCATACAATTCTAAAATTTTAAAGTTCAAAATTTTATTTTTTTGATTTTTTAAATAATTATTTAATTATTTATTAATAATATAAATTATTTAAATATTAAAAAATAAAAAATAAAAAAAATGCGCCACGGGCAGCCGCCGCCTGCGATTTTAAAAATTCAACATTTTAATTTTTTGATTTTTTTTAATAATTATTTAATTAGTTATTAATAATATAAATTATTTAAATATTTAAAAAATGAGAAAATCGAAAAAAAAAACCCCACCCCCGCACGGGCAGCCCCCGCCCCCGCCGCCGCCGATAGAGCCGCCAGCGGCCTGCCAGGCGCCGACCGGCGGTTTCGCCGGCCTCCGGCGAACCCACCGGGGGTTGTCCGGCGGCGAGCGGGCAGGGCCACCGCCGGCGGTGGCCCTGCCCGCTCGCCGCCGGACAACCCCCGGCGGGTTCGCAGGAGGCCGGGGAACTCGCCGGTGGGCGCCGGGCAGGCCGGCGGCGGCGGCGGGGGTGCAGCGGTGAGGGTCAGGAGTGCAAAAATGGGCATCGGGCTTTCTCCGAAAATGAACAGTAACACTTTGTGGGATTTGTTTAATTGCAGACCGATCTTTAGAAATCCAACGGCCAGATGCAATTTCCTGAAAATCGGACGGTCCAGATGAATTTCACGCTGTGATCCAAATATACATATTGTATTATATAAAAAAGATATATATATATATATATATATATATATATATATATATATATATATATATATATATATATATATATATATATAATCTTATCTTATGATAGTTAAAAACAAACAGAAGACTTCTTCTTCTTCTCTTGAGCGTACCAGAGCGACGTACAATAGAACTTTAAGTCATTAATTTTCCGGTAGCCGCCGGCGGAGCTCCGGTGCTCGAAATTTCCAACCGATCGTAGATCTGGAAAGCTCTCGTCGAGAGCTACGCTATCGTGGTAATTTTCTCTCATTTCTTGAGTTTTCTCGTTATGGTTTTTTTCGGCTTTAACCTTTATTTCGGCCATTTTCGCTCAGATTTCGACTTCTAACGTCTTCTTTTGCCCCGATCTGCGACGTGAGGTGATTCGGAGAATTTTTCTGGTAAAAACGAGGCAAGTGGTGTTCTTGCTCTCCCTTTTGCTCCTTTATTCTAAATTTTTGCTACATTTGTTTGAGTCTATCACGTTTTAATTATTTAGAAACTTGTCCTGAAATCTTAATTTTTTCCCTCCTTTCCTTGAATTGCAACTTGTTTTCCCTAAAACCATACACCCCAAAATTTTAGTCCATAGAATTGGTAAACGAAACGGTTGTCGTTCCGTTATAACCATCGAGTCATCTTGATCGTTGTGACACCTTGTGCGTTCCGTTGTTTTTGATTAAACTTCACTTGCTTGATCTTGAAATGCTCTTATGCAGTCCACTGTGGTGGTTAATCTTGAGTCTGTGATGAATAAAAATGAACTCGACTTGTATAATTTTGTAACTAAAGAAACTCAGATGGACTATGCGCGTTGGGGTTTCTCCCTCGGCATAGTGTCTTTTGCTTGAGTCTGTGCGCGTTGTGAACTTTCATCCCTGGCACATTACCTTAGCTTGCTCTGTGCGCGTTGGGGTTTCTCCCTCGGCACGGTGCCTATTGGCTGGGTTTGTGCGCGTTGTGGACCTTTTTCCCCGGCACAGTACTTTTTTTGTTGAGCTGATCAGTCTCGTTTTCATTGTTGAATAACTTGAATAATAATGAAAGATGAAAGCTTGAACTTCTGATGTTGATGCTTTGTTCTGTCTTGATGATGTGTTTAGCCATTCTTGCTCAGCTAGTTTTACCATTGCTTACTTTTACTCTGCTGCTGACCCTTTTGTTGCAGTCGCTTTACAATTTCCTTCACTTTGAGGTTTGTGCAGTTGCCTTTGCTCCTTGCACCATTTGTATCTTTCTTCTGAGGTGTTCTTCTTTTGAATGCCTCAGGATCAGAGCATTAGCAGATTTAGCTGACCGTGTTGTGCTTCTGATGCTGCGGGTTGCTGCGGTTTTTTTGCTTCCTCTCCTGAGCTTGAGGTAGTTGACTTTGTTTAGACTTGTTAGATTTTACTATGGGTTCGTGTCAGTTGTTGACGACCATAGATTTTGAATTTTCCGTGATAGACCACTTGCTGCTTTTACTGCTTTAACTTTTTACCTGTTTGTACTTGCTCTCTAGGAAGGTTTTATGTTATGATGCATTTCTGATAGACCACTTGTAGGTTTTATTTTAAAACATACTTAACTGCATTCTGGAGTATTGACATGACATGATTTTTAACTGCCAAATCTACTATTTTTATGCGCTTTAAGAGTCCTATATATATATATTAAATATAGAAGTCACATCATCATTTTAAGATACAAGACTTTCACTCTCGTATAGGTTAATAAATGAACCAACTCAGTATTTTTTCACCGCGTAAAACTTATATATTTTCTCACATATAGACTAGTGGTCCACCCGACCGAGGGACATGGTCATTGACTCTAATAACTTATATGCATTGTTTTTAACTTAATTTCATAAATCTTCTACATGAAGTAAATGTGAGGACGGGTTGCCTGAGCGTCTGCAGTTGTCCCCTGCACGACGTGGCATCACATCGCGTATTTTCTCTACTCTGACGTATTTCTGAATGCAGAGAAAATGCGGGTCGTGATAGTTGGTATCAGAGGGAGGTTTTGCAAGAGGGTTGGTTGGTTTGACAAGCCAGTCAAACAACTTTCCCTTAAGCAAAACTTTAATCGTATCATTTCATTGCATACACACACCGATATGTCTTCAGTAGATCTTGATGGAAGCACGAACACTACACTCATGACATGATAAAAAGTATACGAGACATATTATATAGTATGAGATGCATAATATGTGTTTGTATATGGATCCACCATAGGTGGCAACATGTGACGGTTATGTAGTATGGGATGCATAACCATCATCATATGGATGCTCATTAGCACGTTTACTTTTCTTCGTTACATACAATATTATGTAGTATGGGATACATAACATTGTATGTGTACGCCGCTCATAACATGCACTAAGGCCTTTTTAGAATGCATAGCACTACATACATAACATACCATTGCATAAGCATATGTGTCAAGTTTAAGATCTGCATGATGACATATGTACACCCATGATTTGAGATGAAATTTAAACATTCATGCATTCAAATTATAGGCACAAGTTGGAACCATAACATCATTTTATGATTTCCCTGAGCAAGGTAACAGCAAGAGCAAGTATCTGTTCGTTCCTGATCTGATCTGAGTTAGGGTATTTGAGTTTTCTAGCTTCAGTGTTGTAAGCTAGGACCTTGATAAGTCGTTTGTTCGTATCAGTAAAATATGAACCTGAAACAGTTTGCTCAGACAATATCTTCCCAGTTTGTGAAGTCTTAGGCAAGGTTTGACTAGATATCCATTTATTCGGTAGAATGCCACCTAAACGCGTTGCGACGAGGTCGACTCCCTAGTCATAGGGTTAGTCTTCTTGTGCCTAGAGCGAAGCGCTGAGGCAAAGTAATGAGGCCCTAACAAGGCAGATGGTGGAGATGCAGTCTCAGATACAATCGTTGTTTGATGTCGTCGTCGGGCAACAGACTAGAGCGCAGGACCCTGCTGTGGACCAAACTGTTCCTACTCCCCCTACTGCTCTAGTTCCCCCAGTCGCACTGCCGCTTGAGATGAACTTCATTTATCACTTCCAGCGACTGGGACCTCCTTCATATGATGGTAGAGCAGACTTTATGGCATTGGATGACTGGATCATTGCCATGGAAGAAATGTTTTCCTACTCTAGTGTATCCTCCGATCAGAAGGTGATGATTGCGACGTATCAGCTCAAGGGTCTTGCGAAGAGTTGGTGGATCAGAGAAAAAGAGAACCTTTCTGATGGGTGCTCATGGGAGTCATTCAAGATTATGTTACTGAAGAATTTCTTACCATCGGTCGAGCGAGACTGTCTAATGAATAACTGTTTACACCTGAAGTAGAGGCAACTCACTGTTAGTGAGTACGAGGTCGAGTTTAGCAAGCTCAGTCGATTCGCTCCAGATCTGGTTGTCACAACCCGCATTTTCTCCCACATTTAAATAATATCAGAGCATGAGAAAATACGTGTCGTGATCCCACGCCGTATAGGGGATAACTGCATGCGCTCAGGCAAAACCTAAACTCGCGTTTGTTGAATAAATCATCATTTCTTATGCAAGTAAACCAGTTACAGTTTGATGGCCGTATCCCTCGGCACCGTGGATTAGCTTGTCAACATAACCAAAAACTATAATTTTATACGCAGCGGAAATACATAGTTAAGGTAAGTTGACATCCTACATGGGTAGAATCGTACCCAAAGGACCTCTCATGGAATGCAGGACTCTAGGTGACTCATAATATAGAGAAAATAGATTTTGTACGTACTCGAGAAATAGTGCGTTAGTGTTTTAAAATCATGATATGCATGAGATACATATACGATTACTTGTAAGGTTTAACATAACTAACGTGCAACCTAGCATAAAACATTCCCAGAAGCAAGTAAACAACCTCCAAAAAAGGTAAAACTAGCAGTCTTTAGTTCATAATACATCCCTAAAAGAAACCATCAGTGGGCATCAACAACCTGACACGAACCCACCGGTGGGTGTGTGTGTCTGTACAGAAAGAAAACAACCTCGCCAAAACGAGGAATAATAATCTCTGCGGCCACAAGCAAGGTCCACCAAAAGAACACTAGCCGCTAAATCGGCTAACACCTGGACCTGAGGCATTCCAAAGAAAAGAATACCTCAACAAGTATATAAAAGAAATGAAATGGAGCATTTCATCCAAAAAGAAATACACAATGCACTAAGTGCAAGAGATATCAACCTAGCCTAGTAAAACTTGCAGGAGCAATAAAGCCAACATATGCCAAAATACCAAAAGAAAGAACAGATTTCATGTGTGATGCATTAACAGTGGTAAAGTCATTACTCAAGGGTTCAGCGGTGGCAGCCCTTCAGGTGGAACACACCAACAAAAAACAGCCCAAATCGGGGCCAAAAGGTGATCTTGACACCATAAAACAACCAGCCCATTATCCGGGGCCAAAGGTGCTCTCTACACCATAAAACAACTAGCCCATTATCCGGGGCCAAAAGGTGTTCTCTACATCATAAAACCACCAGGCTCTACACCACACCACCCCTTACAGAGCCATCAGACAAACCACATGCCATACTTCACGATGTAACCGGCAAAACACGCCGAAATACACTAATAACCCAAAATCCCGACGTAACCACAAATCTAAAAGTTCATTCTAAGCAGTTACGCAACATGGTCTAAGTTCCTACGTTCATAACCTTCAACCATGATTTGGACACAAAATCAGTAACCCTAATTTCAACTATATCATAGCCATATAACCATAAGAGATGAAAGAAAAGAAACACTTGGCAAGGGCAAGAACAACACTTGCCTCAACCTTCAAGCACAATAGCCGCTATCACAACCTAGGAGAAAAAACCCGAGGAAAACAACATAAGAGAAAAACAACTAAGAAATTGGACAACCCATCTTCTTTTCCACTAATCCAAGAGCAAGGAAACATTACCTAAGGGGCAAATCCAGAGCAACTGGTCTCTCTTCCCTTTTCTCCCCTTGTACTCTCCCTCTTTGGAAATGGAGAATGATAAGAAGAAGAAGAAGAATGAACACAAAATGGAAGGAGAAAGACTTTAATTTCGGCCTGATTCCCAGGGAAGAAGTTTGGTCCCTTGGATTAAAATAATCAAGAATTGAACGGCAGCAAAATTTGCTGAAACTTCGCATTTCGGACCTGACACGCCCTGTGACACGCCCGTGTCACAGGCCGTGTCACTTAAGCGGTGGGCAACTGCCTCACATCCAAACAGTACACGGCCTGTAACACGGGCGTGTCACAGGCCGTGTTACTGGACACGCCTACCTACACGGCCGTGTCACTGGTCGTGGCATAGCACACATCGCCCAGCCAAACGACTCGAGAAGGACACGTCCTTGGGACACGCCCGTGTCCCAAGCCGTGTCATCCCTCTCGACAATCATCGAGCGAACTTCGTCGAGCGAAGTTCGTCGACCTGCGGGACATGCCCTGTGCCACGCCCATGTCACAGGCCGTGTACCCCTTCTCTCGACACTCGACACTCGACACTCGTCGAGTGAATTTGGTCGAGCGAATTTCGTCGACACCGGGACACGCCCTGTGATAAGCCCGTGTCACAGGTCGTGTACCCCGGCTCTCGACACTCGACACTCGTCGAGTGAACTTCGTCGACCGAAATTCGTCGAACATACGGGACACGCCCTGTGACACGCCCGTGTCACAGGCCGTGTACCCCGACACGCCCTGGGACACGCCCATGTCCCAGGCCGTGTCACCCAAATTCGCTCCAGGTCTTTGACCTCTTACACCTCTCCCCTACTACAATAAACTACATCCATACTTTTTGGCACCTGAGGGGAAACAAACCAGCAACCAAGACAACATAGCTTCATATCCATATATTATAACTTCTTACTCATGTTATTCCCAAGCCAAACAATTCAGGTTCGAACAAACTACCCATGTTACGTCTCTAGTGACGAAGTCGAAATCAGCATTTGACAAACAAAACTTGGGCTAACCTTGCCCGAAGCCGAAACACATTCATTCCCGAAGAGGCATCACCGAGTCACCAAAACAGACTCCGGCTTGCTAGGGAATCTTGCAAACAGGCTATCAACCAAGCCACTAAAGGCCTAAAGAGCGTGATTATGCTCTACCAGTAACGCCAAACAAAAGCACACTGGCCATAACAAAAACAACCGGGGGCGTTAGAGTCACTCCCCCTAAAAGAAAGTTTCGCCTCGAAACTTTACAAACAAGGACATAACAAGGAAAGAAGCAAATGGAAGAAACCATACCAGACAAGATTACGGAAACAGATGAGGGTGAGCCGTCCTAATAGCCG
Organism: Platanthera guangdongensis; assembly: GCA_039583875.1. Classification (NCBI taxonomy): domain Eukaryota; kingdom Viridiplantae; phylum Streptophyta; class Magnoliopsida; order Asparagales; family Orchidaceae; genus Platanthera; species Platanthera guangdongensis. The sequence goes on from CM077164.1 coordinate 53,269,131, forward strand.
ACTCTAATTCCCAAGTAGCGCTTTCCACGTCTTGGTTCCTCTATAACACCTTCACCATAGGAATTTTCTTTCTTCGCAACTCACGATCTTGTGAATCCAAAATGCGGACAGGCACCTCCACATAAGAACGATTTGGTTCTAATTGAGGCACAGATTATAACACCTGCCGGTTGTTTCGCACACACTTGCGGAGTTGGCTTACATGAAAACATCGTGAACACCGGGAAAGGTTGTGGGCAATTCCAACTTATAAGCTGATACACCAACCCGCTCAACAATCTTGAACGTTCCCACAAACCTTGGGTCCAATTTCCGATCTTTCCCAAATCTCTTCATGCCAACCATCGGGGAGACTTTAAGGAATACCATGTCCCACACAACAAATTCCAAATCTGATCTCCTCCGATTGGCGTTCTTTTCATAACGTTATTGCGCTATCCAAAGTTTTTCTCGAATACGCTTTACAGCAACTTCCATTGATTCTAACGCATCAGGACCCAATAAAGGTGTCTCGCCAAACTCAACCTAAAAGAGAGGAGTTCTACAATGTCTCCCATACAGGGCCTCAAATGGAGACATTTGTAAGCTTTCTTGATAGCTGTTATTATACGCAAATTCCATAAGCCTCAAACGTTCATCCCATGCTTCTCCGTGGTCTAAGATATAACATCGAATCATATCTTCTGCGATCTGATTTACTCGCTCTGTTTGACCACTCGTTTATGGGTAGTATGCGGTAGAATATCGCAAATCCGTAACCAAACCCTCTTGTAAACTCTTCCAGAAGCGAGATGTAAATCGAGAGTCTCGGTCGGAAATGATATTGTGGGGAACACCATGCAAGCGGAGAATCTCATTCACATACAGTTCAGCTATCTTCTTCATCGGATAATTAATCTTATAAGGGACGAAGTGAGCACACTTTGTTAATCGATCCACGATCACCCACACAGAATCATACCCTCTAGGAGATCTCGGTAGACCGGTAATGAAATCCATATAAATACTTTCCCATTTCCAGGTTGGAATTTCCAATGGTGTCAACTTGCCACCAGGCCTTCCATGATCGACCTTCACACGCTTGCATGTGTAGCATTCCGACACAAATTTTGCTATATCTCTCTTCATCCCATCCCACCAGGCAAATTGCTTCAAGTCATGATATATCTTCGTAGACCCTGGATGGTAAGCAACACTCGAATCATGAGCTTCTCGGCATAACATATCTCGGATGTCCATAACAGCAGGAATACAAAATCTGTCACGGCACTTCAACGTACCCGCAACATCAATCGAGAAATCAAGTAACTCTCCTTTCTCCGTTCACTTATATAAGTGCAGCAAATCTGGATCATCTTTCTGATGTAGCCGCGTCAGCTCAATCCAAGAAGGTTCTGCTGCCACCAAACTACTCTGCAAATCGCAGCACCCTACAGAAATATCCATCAACAGAAATTCTTCCACTAATCGGTCGGTGGAGAGATTAAAAAGCTTTCCCATCTTCCGACTTAGGGCATCGGCCACCACATTAGCCTTTCCCGGATGGTACTGGATTTCTACATCGTAGTCGGCAACATACTCCAACCATCGCCGCTGACGCAGATTTAATTCCTTTTGGGTGAATACATACTTTAAACTTTTATGATCCGAAAAACTCTTGCACTGCACCCCATACAGTAGATGTCTCCACAATTTCAATGCAAATATAACAGCGGAAAACTCCAAATCATGTGTAGGATAGTTCTTCTTATGAGTCTTCAATTGCCGAGATCCATACGCAATCACTTTGCCGTCTTGCATCAACACACATCCAAGTCCAACATACGATGCATCTACAAAAACATCATAACCTAAGCCCTCCTTAGGCAGAGTCAAAACAGGAGCGATACACAATCTATTCTTGAGTTCAAGAAATGCTTCCTCACACTTATCATTCCAATCAAAAGCCACATTTTTCTGAGTTAACCGAGTCAAAGGTGCAGCAAAAGTAGAGGAGCCTTCCACAAATCTTCTGTAATAGCCAGCCAACCCCAAAAAGCTCCTGATTTCCTTGGGAGTATCCGGTCTTCGCCACTCCATCACTGCATCTCTCTTCTCTTGATCAACTGAAATGCCATGTCTGTTGATCATATGGCCTAAAAACGAAACCTGAGGTAACCAAAAATCGCACTTACTCAATTTGTCAAACAATCTATGGTCCCTCAAAGCAGACATAACAAAACGAAGATGCTGATCATGCTCCTCAACATTGCGGGAATAGACAAGAACATCATCGATAAACACAACCACAAACTTATCCAAAAAGTCTTTGAACGCTCTTTTCATCATATCCATAAAGGCTGAAGACGTGTTGGTTAAACCAAACGACATTACCAAGAATTCAAAATGCCCATGCCTTGATCAAAAAGCAGACTGTGGAATATCTGACTCACGGACCTTAAGCTGATGATAACCAGAATGAAGATCAATCTTAGAGAACACTGAGCTACCGCGCAGTTGATCAAACAAATCGTCAATCCTTGGCAGGGGGTACTTGTTCTTAATAGTGACTTTATTGAGTTCTCGGTATTTAATGCAAAGCCGCATCGACCCATCTTTCTTTTTAACGAATAGAACAGGTGCACCCCAAGGTGATGAACTTGGTCTGATAAAACCCTTTCTTAACAACTCATCCAGTTGGTTACGCAGCTCTGCCATCTCTCGAGGGGCCATCCGGTACGGTGCCTTTACAATAGGACGCGCACCCGGCTCCAACTCTATCACAAATTCAACATCTCTATCGGGCGAAAGACCAGGAAGATCATCAGGAAAAAACGTCTGAAAACTCGTGCACAACAGGAATCTCTGCTAAATGCGGCAAACTACCAACGGTCTCCACAACTGAGACTAAACACGCAAAACAGCCGGAACCTAGCAACGTCCGAGCACATACCGCAGAAATAGCTGGAGAATCCTGGCACAAATCACCATAAACACTCCCAGGCTGACTGTTGTCCTTTCGGAAGTCCAAGCAATTCCCCTTGCACTGGATCACAGCATCATACTTTGACAACCAGTCCATGCCTAAGATGACATCAAAATCTTCCAGGTCAAACACCTTCAAATCTGTTGTAGCTATGAAATCTCCTAACACAATCGGACAAGCCACAATGCCCAAATCAGAAACCACAGAATCACCAGAAGGGAACTTGATGCAAAAGGCATCCCCCACTCGATTTGGTTCCAAACGATATCGATCCACAAAGGCTCTAGCCACAAACGAGTGGGTAGCGCCAGAGTCGAAAAGAACACGCGCCCAGTGGTTCTTTACCTTAAAATTTCCTAAAAAGGTGCACACTAATCACATATCTATGAAAATAAATGAAATACGATAATGATGAACGAAACAGGAGAACTAGGGAGGAGTCTAACCTGATACAACCTGCGTAGAAGTCTGACCATCTTCAGAAGTAATCACATTAAGCTTTCCTTTGCCTTTATCCAAGCGCTGAGGAGGTGGCAATGCCTGGAGTGGTACTGGCTACAACACAGGTTGCACTTGCGGGCACTGAATCTTGATGTGCCCCTTTTGTTCACAATGATAACACACTTTCTTTGACCAAAAACGGGCAGCATCATGCCCCTTCCTCATACATATTGTACACTCCAAATCCCTCTGAGGTGCACCCTGAAGTGCATGAACATGCTCCTTCTTTTGAACACCTAACCTTTTGAAGCATCGCTCGAAAGGATGGCCTGACCGGCCACAGAAGCTACAAACTTCTTTGCTCTTCTTCTTGGAAGAAGCATCAGGCACCTGAGAACTCTTCCCTTCGATTAACTTCCTCTTATCTTTCCTCATCCACTGTCCTTTTTTGCTTAGCAGTTTCAATTGCCTCAACTTTCAAGGCAGCTTCCACTAAGGCAGCATAGCTTATTGCTCCATATGCACTTGCTAACTGCTGCACCTCATTTCATAAGACACCAAGAAAACACTTAACTCGATCCGCCTATGAAGTTACCATGTCGGGGTCAAACCGACTCAGTTTACTGAACTCAATTTCATACTCACTTACTGTGAGCTTCCTTTGCTTCAAATGTAAGAACTCATTCATCAAACGGTCCTGCTCGACCAAGGGTAGAAATTTCATTAGGAGCATCCCCTTAAATGATGCCCAAGAACATCCTTCCGTCAAGCTCTCCTTTTCTCGCATCCACCAACTCTTTGCTAATCCCTTTAGCTGATGATCACTCGCTGATCCTCAGTGATGCCAGAGTAAGAAAACATTTCCTACATTGCTATCAGCCAATCATCCAACACCATGAAATCCGCTTTGCCATCATAAGTAGGTGGTCCAAGTCGCTGAAACTGAGAAATAAATGTCATCTCAGGTGGAACCACTACGGGAGGCACCAACAAACCAGGAGGGGCAGGAACAGCTGAACCCACAGCAGGGTTCGGCACCCTCGGAGCAAGCCCAGACATCATGGAAAACAAAGACTGAATCTGGGGCTGCACATCCCCCATTTGCCTTACCAAGGCCTCATTACTCTGCCGCAAACTTTCCATACTTGCATTGTTCTGGGCACCCGAAGACTCGCCCTCAGACAGTGAGTCTGCCTCGTCACAGGATGCTTTGACATCCTATATTCCAATCAAATGAATCAAGAACTATCCCAACTTCTAGCATAAAACAACTCTGTATAGACACGCATACACATATGAACTTCAACTGCTAACTTACTCTGAGAGTTTTAAATGATGCTATGACTAACCTACGATGAGTCACCCTCATCACACTAATGCATGTGCCTATACCATGTATGCATGAAGTTATATTCCTTTTGACTCAAAACCATGTGTGTACAAGCGTCATCATGTCAATCTTTAACTTGGCACGTTGTGCTTATGCCATGTTATGCTATGCATGTTGTGATATGCATTCTTAAAAGGCCCAAATGCATGCCATGAGTGACATACGCATGAAAATGTTCTGCATCCCATAATACATGACATTTTCATGCAACGAAAAAGAAACGTGCTAGTCGCATTCATGTGGTGAGGTTATGCATCCCATACTACATAACCCTCACATGTTGCCCCTATGGTGGATCCATATACAGACACATATTATGCATCCCATACTACATAATATGCCTCCTATACTTCATGTTATGCTATGAGTGAAGTGCTCGTGCTTTAGTCAAGATGGGCTGATGACACCTCGGTGTGTGTATGATATGCCACTGCCCGACCCAAAGTCAAGCAAACCTGCTTTGATACCAACTGTCACAACCCGCATTTTCTCCCATATTTAAATAATATCAGAGCATGAGAAAATACGTGTCGTGATGCCACGCCGTACAGGGGATAACTGCACGCGCTCAGGCAAAACATAAACTCGCGTTTGTTGAATAAATCATCATTTCTTATGCAAGTAAACCAGTTACAGTTTGATGGCCGTATCCCTCGGCACCGTGGATCAGCTAGTCCACATAACCAAAAACTATAATTTTATACGCAGCGAAAATACATAGTTAAGGTAAGTTGACATCCTACATGGGTAGAATAGTCCCCAAAGGACCTCTCATGGAATGCAGGACTCTAGGTGACTCATAATATAGAGAAAATAGCTTTTGTACGTACTCGAGAAATAGTGCGTTAGTGTTTTAAAATCATGATATGCATGAGATACGTATACGATTACTTGTAGGGTTTAACATAACTAACGTGCAACCTAGCATAAAACATTCCCAGAAGCAAGTAAACAACCTCCAAAAAGGTAAAACTAGCAGTCTTTAGTTCATAATACATCACTAAAATAAACCATCAGTGGACGTAAACAACCTTACGAACCCACTGGTGGGTGTGTATGTCTGTACAGAAAGAAGAAAACTACCTCGCCAAAACGAGGAACGACAACCTCTGCGGCCACAAGCAAGCTCCACCAAAAGAACACTAGCCGCTCAATCGGCTAACACCTGGACCTGAGGCATTCCAAAGAAAAGAATACCTCAGCAAGTATATAAAAGAAATGAAATGGAGCATTTCATCCAAAAAGTAATACACAATGCACCAAGTGCAAGAGATATCAACCTAGCCTGCTAAAACTTGCAGGAGCAATAAAGCCAACATATGCCAAAATACCAAAAGAAAGAACGGATTTCATGTGTGATGCATTAACAATGGTAAAGTCATTACTCAAGGGTTCAACGGTGGCAGCCCTTCAGGTGGAACACACCAACAAAAACAGCCCAAATTGGGGCCAAAAGGTGCTCTCGACACCATAAAACAACCAGCCCATTATCCGAGGCCAAAGGTGCTCTCTACACCATAAAACAACTAGCCCATTATCCGGGGCCAAAAGGTGTTCTCTACACCATAAAACCACCAGGCTCTACACCACACCACCCCTTACAGAGCCATCAAACAAACCACAAGCCATACTTCACGATATAACCGGCAAAACACGGTGAAATACACTAACAACCCAAAATCCCGACGTAACCACAAATCTAAAAGTTCATTCTAAGCAGGTACGCAACATGGTCTAAGTTCCTACATTCATAACCTTCAACCATGATTTGGACACAAAATCAATAACCTTAATTTCAACTATACCATAGCCATATAACCATAAGAGATGAAAGAAAATAAACACTTGGCAAGGGCAAGAACACCACTTGCCTCAACCTTCAAGCACATTAGCCGCTATCACAACCTAGGAGAAAAAACCTGAGGAAAACAACATAAGAGAAAAACAACTAAGAAATTGGACAACCCATCTTCTTTTCCACTAATCCAAGAGCAAGGAAACGATTCCTAAGGGACAAATCCAGAGCAACTGGTCTCTCTTCCCTTTTCTCCCCTTATACTCTCCCTCTTTGGAAATGGAGAATGATAAGAAGAAGAAGAAGAATGAACACAAAATGGAAGGAGAAAGACATTAATTTCGGCCTGATTCCCAGGGAAGAAGTTTGGTCCCTTGGATTAAAACAATCATGAATTGAACGGCATCAAAATTTGCTGAAACTTCACATTTCGGACCTGACACGCCCTGTGACACGCCCGTGTCATAGGCCGTATCACTTAAGCGGTGGGCAACCTCCTCACATCCAAACAGTACACGGCCTGTGACACGGGCGTGTCACAGGCCGTGTTACTGGACAAGCCTAACTACACGGCCGTGTCACTGGTCATGGCACAGCACACATCGCCCAACCAAACTACCCGAGAAGGACACGGCCTTGGGACACGCCCGTATCCCAAGCCGTGTCACCCCTCTCGACACTCGTCAAGCGAACTGCGTCAAGCAAACTTCGTCGACCAGCGGGACACGCCCTGTAACACGCCCGTGTCACATGCCGTGTACCCCTTCTCTTGACACTCGACACTCGACACTCGAAACTCGTCGAGTGAATTTCGTCGAGCGAAGTTCGTCGACACCGGGACACGCCCTGTGATACGCCCGTGTCACAGGCCGTGTACCCCGGCTCTCGACACTCGACACTCATCGAGTGAACTTCGTCGACCGAAATTTGTCAAACACATGGGACACGCCCTGTGACACGCCCGTGTCACAGGCCGTGTACCCCAACATGCCCTGGGACACGCCCATATCCCAGGCCGTGTCACCCAAATTCGCTCCAGATCTTTGACCACTTACACCTCTCCCCTGCTACAATAAACTGCAGCCATACTTTTTGGCACCTGAGGGGAAACAAACCAGCAATCAAGACAACATAACTTCATATCCATATGTTATAACTTCTTACTCATGTTATTCCCAAGCCAAACAATTCAGGTTCGAACAAACTACCCACGCTACGACTCTAGTGGCAAAGTCGAAATCAGCATTTGACAAACAAAACTTGGGCTAACCTTGCCTGAAGCCAAAACACAAACATTCCCGAAGAGGCATCACCGAGTCACCAAAACAAACTCCGGCTTGCTAGGGAATCTTGCAAAAAGGCTATCAACCAAGCTACTAAAGGCCTAAAGAGCGCGATTACGCTCTACCAGTTACGCCAAACAAAAGCACACTGGCCATAACAAAAACAACCGGGGGCGTTACACTGGTAGCATCTGAAGAAGGCAGAGTAAAGCATTTCTTGGGTGGTCTGAGATCTGACATCCAGCAGTTGGCTAGCGCATACAAGTCTGAGACCTTTGCAGAAGTAGTCGAAGCTGCCTTAAATGTTGAGGCGATAGAAAATGCGAAGAATCGGGGATTGCATGCAAAGAAGGACAAGAGGAAATCTGACTATGGAGGAAGTGCTAGGGCATCTGGCCCTACAATAAAGAAGGATAGAAGAGAAGCATGTAGCTTTTGTGGTAAGTCAGGACACCCTTTTGATAAGTGCTTTAAGAGACTGGATGCGCAGAAACTGTCTCAGGTACACGCGATCCAGGATGATCCAAAGGGAGATCCTGTCTGTTCTTATTGCCAGAGGAGTGGACATGATGTGGCCCGTTGTCGCAAGAAGGCTGGAGCCTGTTTTCTATGCGGCCAAAAAGGACACATGAAGTCTAATTGCCCGCAGAGCCAGCTTGCGCTGCATGCAATTCCGTTGTAGACTCTGCCACCGCCCCTGCCTCTCGTGGACAAGGGAAAAGGAAAGTTGAATGTGCTGACCAAGGAGGAAGCCGAATCTTCGACTCAAGTGATCTCAGGTTAGTCTCTAACTCGGCTAGTAATCTCTTTTGTAGATTTATAGTTTCCGCATATTAGTTGCGCGCACTATGTGTTTAGGTGAATTTAAGGTGAAGAATAAGTGGGCGCGCATTTTGTTCGATTCAGTTGCTACTCACTCCTTTGTGGCGAGGATTTTTGTAGACCGACATCGCTGGGCTCTCGACCAGTTAGACACCTCCATAAATGTCAAATTTCCTTCAGGAGAGTTGGTGAGGTCAAGCCAGGGTATCCAAAAATGCCCCATCTCCCTAGGTGGATATCTAGCATTTGCGGATCTGAAGGTTCTAGATTTGGTAGAGTTCGACATGATTTTGGGCATGGACTGGCTGTCCAGCTATGATGTCGTCATTCAGTACAAGCACAAGCGCTTGGATTTTAAAGGTGACAATGGCCAGCCCATGAGTGTGTATGGTTTGTCTCGTCAGGAATCTCCAATCTTTTTTGCGGTACGTGCTCGCAAATTTCTAGAGTCTGGCTGTGATTCTTTTCTTGTCTCCGTTTCTGTTTTGGGAGCTGCACCGGTTGAGCCTCGTGTTGAGGACATTTTTGTGGTGCATGAGTTTCCGGATGTCTTTCCTGTTAGTCTTCCTGGACTTCCTCTTGAGAGAGAGGTGGAGTTTGTTATAGACCTCGAGCCAGGAACTCGCCCTATTACAAAGGCACCGTACCGCATTGCGCCGCGTGAGTTAAAGGAGCTACGTACTCAACTGGATGAGTTATTGCAGTGCGGTTTTATTAGACCCAGTTCTTCTCCCTAGGGTGCACCAGTGCTCTTTGTGAAGAAAAAAGATGGAACGATGAGGCTATGCATTGATTATCGAGAACTAAATAAGATGACCATTAAGAACAGATATCCGTTGCCTAGGATCGATGATTTGTTCGATCAGTTGCGGGGTAGCTCCGTGTTCTCGAAGATTGACCTCTGTTCAGGTTACCATCAGTTAAGAATCCATGAGTCAGACATTCCGCGAACTGCTTTTCGTTCTCGTTATGGTCACTTTGATTTTCTGGTAATGTAATTTGGATTAACGAACGCACCGTCAGCTTTCATGGACATGATGAACAGGGTGTTCAAGGATTTTCTGGATAGGTTTGTGGTGGTTTTCATTGATGATGTCCTAGTATATTCCAGAAATGCAGATGAGTACGCCTTGCACTTGCGCTTGGTCTTATCTACTCTGAGGGAGTACAAGCTGTATGCGAAGCTTAGCAAGTGCGAGTTCTGGTTGTCTCAGGTGTCATTCCTAGGACACATTGTAAGTAAGGATGGTATCTCAGTGGATCCCGCGAATATAGCCGCAGTCTTGGATTGGAAGAGACCTACATTGCCTAAGGAGATAAGGAGTTTCTGTTGGAACACCCTACTACTAATTTGGGTCAGGATCACTATGTCTTTAGGAAACCTGTTTTTGACCTCCTGTATAGATCTAAAGGTCAATTAGAATTGAGTCTAAGGGTTAGTAGTTAGGTTTGGAAGCTACCCTCAAGTCCAAGGATTTTTAGTTTGGAGACTAAGTCATATCGTCGAGCTCAGTACGACGAATCGTCGAACTCCAATCGACGATCCTCTAGCTCAACTTCGACGGATCGTCGAACTCCATTCGACGATCGCTGAGCTCAACTTCAACAAATTGTCGAACTCCATTTGACGATCTTCGAGCTCAGTTCGACGATCTTGACTTCATTTTTGATTCTCTATCTTTGAGCTCAGTTCGACGATAGTTGAGCTCAGATCGACGATCTCTGTTGCTGTCTAAGTCCAAATCACTGAGCTCAATTCGACGATAGCAGAGCTCAGTTCGACGTTTTTCTGAAGAGTTAAAGGATTTTCAAGATTCAAATTCAGGACAGTTGAGGAGTTATTCATCAATTAATTCAGAAGATTTTCTAGCCATTTTCATTTATTCTGGACCAAGTTTCAAGGGATTATCAAGGAATGTTTCTTTGGACTTTCCCCCAGAAGACATTTGCAATTAAGAATGCAATTAATGACAGGCCAATGGCTATTCTAGACAGAGGATTATTTTCTATTCAGAACCCGAGAATAAAACACAAGATTTTTGAATCTCTCTAACACTCAATACACAGCACATATAAGCAGAACAAGAAGAAGAAGAACAATTCATTCTCTGCTACAATTTTCTCTGAACAACATCTTTCTCAACACCAACTGCTAACAAGAGAAAGAGCTGTAGACATTCTCTGTCAAAAAGAATTCATACAAGAACACACACCAAAGGAGATCAACAAATTTGAAATCTTCAGATCCCCTTTGATTCAAGTGTTCAAGGATAACATCATTCAAAGACTCCAGACACCTAACATTTCAGCTGTTGCTGAAATCATCATTTGCTGGAGATCAACTTCTGAAGGCCTATCACCCTACAGTAAAGCTTCATTTCCTGAACATCTCAAGAACTCAGGGGGAGATTTGACAACATCAAAATCCATATAGTCTTCTCAGCTGCTTTGAGAAAGAGAAGACTTCCATCATTCTCTCATCCCCATCTCTGTAAATGGTTTTTCAAACTCCCTTCAAAAGTTTGTGCTTGGTTTTTGAGCACCTTATCAAAAGCTCATTGGTGGCAAGACACCTGATCAAAAAATCTGATTTGGTTTTTGAGCACCTTATCAAAAGCTCATTGGTGCCCAGGACACCTGATCAACTCATCCTGCAGTGGATTCCTACCTAGGGTGGTAGAAGAGTGGATGTACCCAAGTTTAGGGGAACCACTATAGCTCCTTGTGTCTTCTGGCTTGCTTGTCTTTATTTTTGTTTCTGGCTGTGATTGATCTGTGATTAGTTAGGATCTGTGATTAATTTCTTTTGTAGGTCACTTTGTGATTAGATTTAATATTTGCTTCCCTGCTCACTCAGATTACAACAATTGTTGTAAAAAGTTTTTAAGCACCATACTCTATTCACCCCCCCCCCTCTAGAGTATATCAGATCTAGCTGCACTTTCAATTGGTATCAGAGGCAGGTTGGTTAAACATACCACACCTTGGTGGTTGCACAGGCTAACACCTGAACCCAAAGATTCCTAGTTAGATCTTGTTGTAGATTTTATTATTAGATTATTTCTCCACAAATCATGGCCCAAAACAAAGATTATGCTAGCACCAAACCTCTAGTGTGCAATCTATCCAAGTTTGCACTTTGGAAAGCAAGGATTAGATTATACATGAATTCTATTGACGAGGATATTTTTAATTCTATTTTGACAGTTTGTCCAAGACCTCCAGAGAACCCAAGCACAAATGCTGTTCCACCTCCATCAGGAACAGAGGATGATATCAAGAAGTGGAAGGTAGCTGATGCAAAGGCTATGAATATCTTAGCCCAGACCATGTCTGATGACATCTTTCAAAAGGTGGCTGAATGTAATTCAGCAAAGGAAATCTGGGATAAGCTCACTGAAATAGTGTTAGGATCAGCTGATGAAAGAAAGGATAGGAGATCTCACCTCATATCCCAATATGAGAATTTCAAAAAGGGAGAAGCTGAGTCAGTTGGAGATATGTACAACAGGCTCAGTCTAATAGTCAATGAACTCAAGACTTTGGATAAGGAGATCTCACTGACTGAACTTAATGACAAAATCCTAATGTGCTTCCCAAGCACTTGGGACTCAAGGATCTGGCCAACCAAGGATGCCAGAAGTATGAATGAGATCACCACAGAAGCTCTTTTGGGCAAGCTCAAATCTTATTAGCTGCTCATTAAGAACAGAGAAGAAGAGCAGAAGGCTGCCTCACCAGCGACAAGAAAAGAGAAGACAATAGCCTTCAAAGCAACTGAAGATCAGCCTGAAGACAAAGTCACAGGCAATGATGAACTGCTCAGTCTGTTGGCCAAAAGATTTTACAAGATGGCCAGAAAGGACTTCAGAAAGAGATCATAAAAGGAGCATGATAAGCCAAGGTATGATAAGTCAAGCAATAAAGAAATTGTTTGCTTTGGTTGCAGGAAACCAGAGCACATTGTACCTGACTGTCCAGAGAACAAAAACAAGGATAGAAGGGATAAGAAAGAGAGAAGAAAGGAGAAAGACTTCAAGAAGAATGGTAATGGCAAACCCTCCTCAGGCAAAAACAAACACACTAGGAAGGGATTTGTTGTTGAATCCTGGAGTGAAACTGAAGAGGAATTAGAAGCCTCATCCAGCTCCAGTGATGATGAAGATGATGCATAAGAGAAGGAGTTCTGCATGATGGCAATCAATGCCTCTCAACATAATTCAGATGAAGAAGAGTCAGAATCAGACTCAGAGACTCAACTTGAAGAAGACCAGATAATTAGTTCTTTTGATTTCAATTCAGAGGACTTTAAATCTGAGTTTAAAGCATTATGTTTAGACCTGCTAAAATCTTAGAAGGAAATTATGTCTCTCAGAAATCATTTATCTGAACATAATATCTTAAAGTCAGAAAACCTCAAACTCTCTAAGGAGTTGGAGTACTGTAGGAAGCAGATAGCTTCACTGAAAGGTGAACTATCAGAGGCCAAGAAGCTTGAAGTATCCCTTAATGGGAGAAGTATCAAGCTGATGGACATCACAAGCACAATGAACTCCAGATTTAATAGTACACTGGGCTCGGGTGCTTCATCTAGCCAACCTATAGTTCTAACAACCCCAATCAAGTTCATCTCTGATAAAGGGAAGGGAGTTGTAGAGGTAACTAGGAAGAATTCTGATCTGCCGAAGAAAACTAAGTTCCAGCAAAAATCGTCGAACGTAGCTCGACGATCGCCGAATGCAGATCGACAATCTCAGGCAAAATCGTCGAACTCAGGACGACGATCTCAAATTCCTGAACTCTGCCACAGTCGACTGTCGAACGGAGCTCGACGATCTAACCCAAGATCGTCGAACGCAGCTCCACGATCGTCGAACAGAGATCAGAGCTCTGGAAATTCCTTCAAGGGTAAATCAAAATCCAATTCTAGGGGTCCTTCATCCCAAATCTTTAACCCTTATACTTAATGGATAATACCTCCAAGGAGATATCATCCTGAAGGATATAAGAGTCAACCTGGGATGTCTTTCATTTCTGAGTTTAAAGGTTATCAACCTAGGCCCAAGGTAAACTGGGTCAAAAATAAATGAATTATTTTATGTGCAGGTGAAGACCTATCCAACATCTAACCAACAATGGTACTTGTATAGTGGGTGCTCTAAGCACATGATAGGAAACAAGGACAACCTCACATCCTTTAAAACCAAGCTTGGACGCAAAGTTATTTTTGGTGATTTAAACTTTGGACAAACTAAAGGATATGGTGCAGTCTAGATTGGGACAGTGACATTCAAGAAGGTAGCCTATGTGGAAGCACTGAAGCATAATTTGATAAGTATCAGTCAGCTATGTGATGAAGGCTACAAGGTGACCTTCAGCAAAGCCTTATGCAAGATAAAGTCAGAGGACAACACAACTGTGTTGACATGTAAAAGGAAAGGTAACATCTATCTAGTAGATTTTCTTTCAACAAATGTAGATATTTGCCTGTTCAATTCTGTTTGTAGACCAAATATTTTATGGCATAATAGACTAGAACACTTAAACCTTAGAACTATTGCTATGTTATTCAAGGACAACCTTGTTAGAGGACTACCTTCTGGCCCCTACAAGAAGGAAGGACTCTGCAGGGCTTGTCAATTAGGCAAGCAAACTAAAAATAGTTATAAGTCACTTAATAAGACTGATTCACCTAGGATATTGTATCTGTTACACATGGATCTCTTTGGACCCATTACAGTACAAAGCCTAGGAGGGAAATCTTACACCGTAGTAGTTGTAGATGACTTCTCTAGATTCACTTGGGTGTTCTTTCTAAGGAAGAAGTCGGATAACTTTAAGTGTCTAACAGAGTTTCTCAAATGTATACAGATTGAGTTCAATACTCACATTGCCCTGATCAGAAGTGATCATGGGACAGAGTTTGATTCTCTTCTTATGCAAGAGTTCTATCAGAATGAAGGGATCAGGCATACTTTCTCAGCTCCCAGAACTCCTCAACAAAATGGGGTAGCTGAAAGGAAAAATAGAACCCTTATTGAATCTGCCACTACATTGTTGTCAGATGCTCACCTTCCTCTATCCTTTTGGGCAGAGGCAGTGAACACCTCCAACTATGTGCTGAATAGAAGTCTGATACATAAACTAAAGGGAAAGACTCCCTATGAATTACTCAAAGGGAAGAAACCTAAAGTTGACTATTTTAGAGTCTTTGGTTGTATTTGCTACATTCACAATAATGACAAGAAATATTTAGCAAAATTTCAAGCCAAAGCTGATGAAGGAGTGTTTCTGGGATACTCTATAACGCCCCGAATTTTGTGTGCGAGTCGGTCGCGGAAAAAGAGTTTTTGGTGCTTGTAGGGGTACACGGCCTAGGACACGGGCGTGTCCAAGGCCGTGTCTAGCTGGTGATTTTTGGCCGTTTCCAACCCGAGAAGGACACGGCCAGGAACACGACCGGATGACACGGGTGTGTCATCCGACACGGGCGTGTGCCAACCCGTGTCCCTACCCGTGTCCTGATGGGTCGTGTCCGATGCCGTGGCGGTTATGCGTGACACGCCCACGAACACGGGCGTGTCGAGGATCCCGACACGGGCGTGTCAGGTCAGACACGGGCGTGTCTTGGCCCGTGTGCATTTCTCAGTTCGACGATCGTGCCTGGATCGAGGCACACGGCCTTGGACACGGCCGTGTGCCAAGCCGTGTGCGGCCCAGGTCTGGGGAATTTTGTGCAGATCCGAGCCGTTCATTTTCTTTAATTAGGATCCAATGGCCCAGATTAAATCCTGCTCTGTTAAGGCCGGGAATAGGGAGTTATTCCCTCATTTTCTCTCCAAAGTTCTCCCCTTCCAAAGTGAGAGAGGAGAGGAAGAAGAAGGAGGTTTCCGGCCGCCGGCGGAGCATTGGAGCACCGTTTCGAAATCGGAGAGCGGATCCGTGGAGGGAAGGTCATTGCGAAGAGTTTTAACCGCGTAGTTTTTCCATGGCGCCAAAACGGACTACAAGGGTAACGATTCTCAACTCGAGCGCTTGAATCTCTTTCTTTCTGCATAAGGAATCCCGCTCCCGCGAGTATGCGGTGAGTGCGTGGTGTTCCTTGGGGTTGACGGGAATAGTCCCCCTTGTGTTGCATGTAGATCCCGGAATCGTAAGTACGGGCATAGGCATTGTGTGTGAAGCCTACCCGGACGTGTTTTGTCTGGATCGGTGATGTTGCATTTGATATGGTTTTGCCGGAGAAGACTCCGTGCTTTGGATTTTTCGGGTTTCTACGCGGTAGATTGCAGCAGGGATCCTTGAAGGTTAGCTTCAAGGCGCACCCGGAAAACTGAGCGGAAACGTGTTCTGCTAACTTGGCGGTCTGGGAACCGGCCTTGATCATAACTGGGTTATGAGATTGTTTTGGAAATTTGGGATCCGAGAGAAGCTTGGCCCGCGCAAAGTTCCTTAAATTGGACATGCGGCGTGAGCAACGGGCAAGTGGAATTGGACCTAGGCTATGTGGTTCGGTGCGAGAGACCCGAAGACGGGGACTGGCCGTTGGCATAGTCGGAGCCTTAGACGGTGGTCAGAAAGGCTAAATGCTCACATGTTGTTGCCATCCTAGGGATGGTGGTGAATGCACTGATTTGTCAGGGTTCACCATGAATGTGCCCTGAGTGCACGGGGTGTTTGGCCGTGCGAGCCTACACCTGTGGCGAATTATAACTGCGATATATATATTGTTGGGCTAATGTTTTGCAGGGAAAGAGCACCGCCGTCCCGAGTAAGGGGCGGGGTCGTTATAATTTGGTCGGCTTTTAGCTGACCGTTGCTTTATTTGCCACCGTGCGGTGGTATGTGCTTGCAGGTGCTGCGGAGCCGAGCGCCAAATAGCGGGCTGGAGCCCATGTTGCTGTGCTGGCCCTAGAAGGCCGTAGAATAGTTGTTTTTACATTTCTCATGTGTGGCCGGCCTGCGAGCCGATGTATGTAAGACATGTTATATTTATGAACATTTGTAAGGCCATAAGGCCATGTACCTGTTTCAGTGTATTTGGGGTTCGTTCTTGTAGTTGTAAATGTGGACATTCATATTTGATGGATTTAAGTTTGGGTTCTTCAACTTTAAAATCTTCCGCTAGAATGCTCTGTGTTTAGGACGAGTAGTATTAATTGGTTGGTTTGATTTATTCATTTAGTAACCCTTCCGACTGTCTGTGGTATATGGCGTCGGGTTCCAGCTGGACCTTCTGTTATATGCCATGCGACGGATGGGGGTGTTACAATTTGGTATCAGACTTCTGGTTACGGTCAAGCTTAAATGAATTCGTGGCGAATTCTTTTAAGGGGTGGTGAGCACATGTGTGCGTCATCGTTATAACATTAAAAAGAACCCATGAATGTCCACTTAGGAATGAAAAATACTCGTGGTTGAGGAACCTGCGCGTTCCTATAATTGCTTTTTGCAATTTGTTTGGTCACTTATTGGTGTTTTGTATGACTATAGGTGACCGGGAGTGGCGTAGAGCCGACAGAACATCTGGTTTCTGAGGATTATAGTGCACCCAGTGGAGCGCTTGATACCCCTCTTTCGTTAGAAAACCATAAGAAGGATCGTTGAAGTGGTGCTCGCTATGACTAGTGCACAGCAAGGAAGCAATGTGCAACCTCTTGTCCCCGAGATGACTTCAATGTCGGGTGGTGTGTTGAATCAAATGACATTTAGGAGGCCATCAGGTCAGCCGTTGAATATGTGCTTGGTGCAGGGTACGCACTCAGTTGATGAGTATTTGCAGGCATTCCTTTTGATAAGCCGCTACCCATGCTTTGAGTTGGAGAACGAGAGGTCTATAGTCGATAGATTCTATAGTGGTCTACGTGACGAACTGCGAATTCCACTTCTAGGACCAAAACTAATGGGATTCCGAGCCTTGGTAGAGTCGGCCAGATCTTTGGAAGTGGAAATGGGAAAAATTCACCAGATACCAGTGAGTAGGGTATCGAACTCTGCAATTCCTATGAGGGGTGCATCTTGCAAAATGCTGAAGAAGAAGGTTAGATCATCGACTAGCAAGGTTGCTTACAACTGTCATACTTGTGGAAAGAAAGGACACTTTGCCCGAGAATGTTGGGATGGTGCTCAGAAGATTAAGGAAGCTATGTCAGGAGCAGGTGAGGACTCTGGTACTAAGAAACCACAGTTCAAAGGGCCAAGTTCAAAGTCCGATGTCCGCAGTTGGAATAAGAAGCTGAAGACTTCGAACTCAGCCCCTTCTTCTGGTGCGTTCGGGAGCAACTACAAGTCGAGTCCCAAGAGCTTGCTATATCTGCGAAAAAGTGGACATTTTGCACGTGAGTGTTGGAGTGGACGTGCAAAGTCCGAAAGGAAGTCTGAAGAGTACAAGCTTGGTCAGCAAGAGGACAGAAAGCAAGCAGACGCGGTGACAGGTAAGGTTTAAAATTCTAGCGTTAGCTTTAGACACTTGTAGTCTTTGTGCATGTTAACCTAGAACCGCTTGTGCTAAGCGTTGTTCTGAATTTCGTTTATCCGGCGCGAGCACCGTTCGTTAAAGGGGGCTTTGTGTCTCCGTTTGCCCAAAGGAATTGTATTACGTGTCGGAATAATCTTCCGATGGCAAAAGTCTTAATGGATGTGTTGTTGACTAGTAGTGCTCGATGCGCGCAGATAGAATCTGTTGCGTTTAGGTATGGATTGTGAGTCAAAAGTTTGATTTGCAGGCGTTGTTTCTACCGCTAGGAGAGTTCAACGTGATCTTTAGTATGGTCAGGCTCTCGGAGCAGCAGACATACGTTGATCGAAGTTGCTAGTGGGTCAGTTGAGAGCTAGTCATGAGGTGACTTTCGCGGGCATGAAGGGGTCGGGTAAGATTTTGATGTCAGCCCTTCAGGTGTTCCCGGCAGTTCGGTCTGGGGCAGAACTGTATGTCACTCTAGTGTAGACTTCAACGCCTAAACCTAGTTTGGGCAACATCCCAATTGTGTCCGAATATCCTGATGTGTTTCCAGATGATCTCCCAGGAGCCCCTCCTTAGTGGGAGATAGACTTTACTATAGAGCTGGTACCGGGTGCCAAACCGGTGTCATGCTCCCCCTATCGGATAGCCCCAAGAGAAAAGGCAGAGTTGAAGGTGCAACTGCAGGAGTTGCTAGAGCAAGGGTATGTGCGTCCAAGTTCGTCGCCTTGGAGCGCACCAGTTCTCTTTGTTAAGAAGAAAGATGGGAGCTTGCAGATTTATATCGATTATCGGGAATTGAACAAACTTACGGAGAAGAACAAATATCCAATCCCGAGGATTGACGATCTATTTGATCAGTTGGTTGGGTCAACTGTATATTCGAAGTTAGATTTGAAGTCTGGTTACTATCAGTTGAGGATAAGGGAGAGCGACATTCCAAAGACAGCATTCAGTACGCGGTTTGGGCATTACGAGTTCACGGTTATGCCGTTTGGGTTGACGAATGCTCCATCCGTGTTTATGGATCTGATGAATAGGACGTTCAGAGAATACTTGGATCAGTTCGTGATAGTATTTATTGATGATATCCTGGTATATTCGCGGTGCGAGGAGGATCACTACAAGCATTTACACATGGTGTTGGAAACATTGAGGAAAAGTCAGTTATATGCAAAGTTCTCCAAGTGTGAATTCTGGTTATCCTCGATAGCGTTCCTTGGTCATGTTGTCAGTGGAGAAGGAATAGCTGTGGATCCGGCGAAGATAGTGGCGATACGGGAGTGGCCTACTTTGACTACGGTGGCAGAGGTCCGGAGTTTTCTGGGACTTGCTGGCTACTACAGGCGCTTCGTAGAGAACTTCTCGCGGATAGCACTACCACTCACGACGTTGACAAGAAAGGATCAGAAGTTTGTGTGGTCTCCGGAGTGCGAACAGGCTTTTGAAGAATTGAAGAGGCGGTTGACCACGGCGCCTATTTTATGTTCGCCAAGTGGTACCGAAGGGTTCGAGATTGATAGTGATGCTTCAGGCAGTGGTTTGGGCTGTGTTCTGCTACAACATGGGAGAGTGATAGCTTAAGGTTCACGAGAGGAATTATCCGGTCCACGACTTAGAGTTAGCGGCCGTGATTTTTGCTCTAAAGCTTTGGAGGCACTATCTGTACGGTGTGAAGGTAGATATTTACACCGATCATAAGAGTTTGAAGTACCTATTGGATCAAAAGGATCTGAACATGAGGCAGAGGAGGTGGATGGAGTTCTTAGGGGACTACACCTTCAAGATACACTATGTGCCTGGGAAGGGAAATGTAGTGGCGGATGCGTTGAGTCGTAAGATTCCCGCACGAGCCAACTGGTTATCAGTGCATGATGAGAGATTGGTCCAAGAGTTGGAGGCATTGGAGATAACTTGTGTTGACAAGCAGTCTAGTGCCGAGGCGAAACTGTTTTGGACAGAGGTGCAGTGTGACCTAGCGGATAGAGTTCGGCGGGCTTTGGTTCAGGATAGCAGCATGAAGCAAATCCTAGATGGATCTTCGGATGGGTCAAATTCCCAGTTTGTGGTTGAAGATGGGTTGCTAAGGAAGGACGGTCGTCTATGCGTTCCTAGTGCGGATAATAGTCGGGAGGAGTTGATGTATGAGGCTCATCATACCAAATACTCAATCCACCCGGAAAGCACGAAGATGTATAGAGACATGAAGAAATTATTCTGGTGGCCGGTTTGAAGAAGGATGTGGCGCTTTATGTGGCCAAGTGTCGTACTTGTGCATTGGTGAAGGCGGAATGTCAGAAGCCCGGAGGTTTCTTGAAATCACTTCCTATCCCAGAATGGAAGTTTGACGATATATCTATGGATTTTGTGCACGGTTTGCCGAAGTCGCAGAAAGGAAATGATGCCATTTGGGTGGTCGTAGATAGATTGACAAAGGTGTCGCACTTTATCCCAATGAGAAAGGAAGATCCAGTAGAAAGGTTAGCCAAACTCTACGTGGATAATATTGTACGACTGCATGGTGTGCCTCGCAGTATTGTTAGTGATCGTGATGGACGCTTCACGTCAAATGACTGGAGGTTGGTGCATGGTCTGTTGGGTACTAAGCTAAAGTTCAGCACAGCCTTTCACCCACAGACAGGTGGCCAAACCGAGAGAGTCAACAGAACTATGGAGGACATGCTTCGCATGTGCGTCCTAGATTTCGGGAAGCATTGGGAGGATCACCTGTACATGGTGGAGTTTGCGTACAACAATAGCTTTCAGGCAAGCATTGGAATGGCGCCTTTCGAAGCTTTGTACGGGAGGAAGTGTCGTACGTCGTTGTCTTGGTTGGAGGCAGGCGAATCAAAGTTGTATAAACGTCAAGCGGTGGAAGATGCCACTTCAATGATACGGACAATCCAGGAAAGGCTGAAGATAGCTCAGGATAGACAGTCAAAGTACTACAATGCCAAACATAAAAAATGTGGAGTTCAACGTTGGCGACATGGTATATTTAAAAATCAAGCCGTTCAAGGGTGTATCGCGGGTTCGACGCTTGAAGAAGCTGAGTCCGAGATACCTTGGACCATTTGAAATCCTGGAGCGTGTTGGCGAGGCGGCGTATAGGTTGAAGCTGTCGACGGAGTTGAGTGGGCTGCATGACGTAGTCCACGTATCGGTGTTGCGTAAGGCAGTGCAAGAGCCTTCACAGATCGTTGCAGACAATCAGGTACCGGTTGATTATGAGTTAACAACAAGGGTCAGACCAGTACGAATTGAAGACGTTGCGGTCAAACGACTCCGCAACAAGGAGGTCAGAATGGTTAAAGTCCGTTGGATAATTGCGGACGTGAGGAGCTTTCTTGGGAGCGAGAGCAAGCTATGTTGGAGGAATACCCCGAGTTATTCCACTCAGGTATCATTTAGCTTTCGTGTACCTTTGCTTAATTTCGGGACGAAATTCCTTAAGTGGGGGAGATTTGTAACGCCCCGAATTTTGTGTGCGAGTCGGTCGCGGAAAAAGAGTTTTTGGTGCTTGTAGGGGTACACGGCCTAGGACACGGGCGTGTCCAAGGCCGTGTCTGGCTGGTGATTTTTGGCCGTTTCCAACCCGAGAAGGACACGGCCAGGAACACGGCCGGATGACACGGGCGTGTCATCCGACACGGGCGTGTGCCAACCCGTGTCCCTACCCGTGTCCTGATGGGTCGTGTCCGTTGCCGTGGCGGTTATGCGTGACACGCCCACGAACACGGGCGTGTCGAGGATCCCGACACGGGCGTGTCAGGTCAGACACGGGCGTGTCTTGGCCCGTGTGCATTTCTCAGTTCGACGATCGTGCCTGGATCGAGGCACACGGCCTTGGACACGGCCGTGTGCCAAGCCGTGTGCGGCCCAGGTCTGGGGAATTTTGTGCAGATCCGAGCCGTTCATTTTCTTTAATTAGGATCCAATGGCCCAGATTAAATCCTGCTCTGTTAAGGCCGGGAATAGGGAGTTATTCCCTCATTTTCTCTCCAAAGTTCTCCCCTTCCAAAGTGAGAGAGGAGAGGAAGAAGAAGGAGGTTTCCGGCCGCCGGCGGAGCATTGGAGCACCGTTTCGAAATAGGAGAGCGGATCCGTGGAGGGAAGGTCATTGCGAAGAGTTCTAACCGCGTAGTTTTTCCATGGCGCCAAAACGGACTACAAGGGTAACGATTCTCAACTCGAGCGCTTGAATCTATTTCTTTCTGTATAAGGAATCCCGCTCCCGCGAGTATGCGGTGAGTGCGTGGTGTTCCTTGGGTTGACGGGAATAGTCCCCTTGTGTTGCATGTAGAGCCCGGAATCGTAAGTACGGGCATAGGCATTGTGTGTGAAGCCTACCCGGACGTGTTTTGTCTGGATCGGTGATGTTGCATTTGATATGGTTTTGCCGGAGAAGACTCCGTGCTTTGGATTTTTCGGGTTTCTACGCGGTAGATTGCAGCAGGGATCCTTGAAGGTTAGCTTCAAGGCGCACCCGGAAAACTGAGCGGAAACGTGTTCTGCTAACTTGGCGGTCTGGGAACCGGCCTTGATCATAACTGGGTTATGAGATTGTTTTGGGAAATTTGGGATCCGAGAGAAGCTTGGCCCGCGCAAAGTTCCTTAAATTGGACATGCGGCGTGAGCAACGGGCAAGTGGAATTGGACCTAGGCTATGTGGTTCGGTGCGAGAGACCCGAAGACGGGGACTGGCCGTTGGCATAGTCGGAGCCTTAGACGGTGGTCAGAAAGGCTAAATGCTCACATGTTGTTGCCATCCTAGGGATGGTGGTGAATGCACTGATTTGTCAGGGTTCACCATGAATGTGCCCTGAGTGCACGGGGTGTTTGGCCGTGCGAGCCTACACCTGTGGCGAATTATAACTGCGATATATATGTTGTTGGGCTAATGTTTTGCAGGGAAAGAGCACCGCCGTCCCGAGTAAGGGGCGGGGTCGTTATAATTTGGTCGGCTTTTAGCTGACCGTTGCTTTATTTACCACCGTGCGGTGGTATGTGCTTGCAGGTGCTGCGGAGCCGAGCGCCAAATAGCGGGCTGGAGCCCATGTTGCTGTGCTGGCCCTAGAAGGCCGTAGAATAGTTGTTTTTACATTTCTCATGTGTGGCCGGCCTGCGAGCCGATGTATGTAAGACATGTTATATTTATGAACATTTGTAAGGCCATAAGGCCATGTACCTGTTTCAGTGTATTTGGGGTTCGTTCTTGTAGTTGTAAATGTGGACATTCATATTTGATGGATTTAAGTTTGGGTTCTTCAACTTTAAAATCTTCCGCTAGAATGCTCTGTGTTTAGGACGTGTAGTATTAATTGGTTGGTTTGATTTATTCATTTAGTAACCCTTCCGACTGTCTGTGGTATATGGCGTCGGGTTCCAGCTGGACCTTCTGTTATATGCCATGCGACGGATGGGGGTGTTACATACTCCATGATCAGCAAGGCTTATAGGGTCTATAATAAATCATCCTTAAAAATTGAGGAATCTGTTCATATTTCATTTGATGAAACTAACATGTCTCTCAAGGAGAAGACTTCTTCTACCATAGAACCTTTGCAGGTACATTCTCTTGTTGAAGATTTGTACAAGTTACAGATTACTCAAAAAGAGGAAAGCAATGAAGATGAAGAAAGCATTCAACATATTGAAGAGAAACAACTTGAAGAGCCAGTTGTTGTACCACAAGAGGAAACAACAACACAGATTGGTGAACAATCAACACCCCCTGTTGATTTAGTAACATCAAGAGACCATCCAATTTCCCAAGTAATTGGAGACATCTCAGCTGGTGTGCAAACTAGAAATCAGGTCAACCAAAACCTGTTGCACACTTGCTTCCTATCTCAAATTGAACCTCAATCCATTCAAGATGCAGAGCAAGATCCACACTGGATCATTGCAATGCAAGAAGAGTTGCATCAATTTGAAAGGAACAAAGTTTGGGAACTAGTGCCACAGCCTAAGGATCACTCCATTATTGGAACAAAATGGGTGTTCAGAAACAAACTGGATGATCAAGGAGTAATTGTAAGGAACAAGGCAAGGCTAGTTGCTCAAGGATATTCTCAAGAAGAAGGCATAGACTATGACCAGACTTTTGCACCAGTTGCAAGATTGGAAGCCATCAGAATCTTCTTAGCTTATGCAGCACGCAAAGGCTTCAAGGTATATCAGATGGATGTCAAAAGTGCATTTCTAAATGGAGACATCAAAGAAGAAGTATATGTCAGACAACCTCCAGGTTTTATCTCTCCAACTTATCCTGATTATATTTTTAAGTTGAACAAAGCATTATATGGTCTTAAGCAAGCTCCTAGAGCATGGTATGAGACCCTAACATGCTTCCTTCTGGAAAATGGATTTATAAGGGGTAGAGTAGACCAAACTCTTTTCATTAGAACCCATAAGTCTCATACCCTACTAGTACAGATTTATGTAGATGATATTATTTTTGGCTCGACTGATTCAAAATTGTGCAGAAGGTTCTCCAACCTAATGCATTCTAAATTTGAAATGAGTAGTATGGGTGAGCTATCATTCTTTCTAGGATTGCAAGTCAAACAACATGCTGAAGGAATCTTTATTTCTCAAACCAAGTATGCAAATGAATTGGTTAAGAAATTTGGCATGTCTGAAGCATCTTGTATGAAAACACCTATGCCTACCAATGTTGTATTGGATGCTGATGAATATGGGAAAATTGTTGATCAGACAACATATAGAGCAATGATTTGCTCTTTACTATACCTTACAGCTAGTATACCAGATATAATATTTGTTACATGTATATGTGCTAGATTCCAAGTAAGCCCTAGAGAGTCACACCTAACATTAGTTAAAAGGATTCTCAGGTATGTTAAAAGTTGTCAAAATGTAGGTCTCTGGTATCCAAAAGATTCAGCATTTGAATTAACTGGATTTTCTGATGCTGATTATGCTGGATGCAGAATTGACAGGAAAAGCACCAGTAGAACTTGTCAGTTTCTTGGTGACAGACTTGTCTCTTAGTTTTGCAAGAAACAAACTTCTGTGTCAACTTCAACTGCTGAAGCTGAATATATGGCTGCAGGCAGTTGTTGTTCACAAATCTTGTGGATTCAAAACCAACTCCTAGACTATGGCTACAACTTAGAGAAGTCTAAAATATTTTATGATAACACAAGTGCTATTTCTATAGCTCAAAATCCAGTCCTCCATAGTAGGACAAAACACATAGAAATTAGGCATCACTTTTTAAGGGATAATGTTGAGAAGAATAAAATTGAACTTCAATATATCCCAACTAATTTGCAAAGGGGAGATATTTTCACCAAACCCTTGGATGAAAAGAAACACACCTTCTTCCTAAATCAGTTAGAAATGTTAGATGGAGGAAGTTTAAAATAATATCCAAGATTTTAAAAGTTTAAAAAATGACCAAGACTTGGCAAACATCTTGATTTTTCTTAGTGTCTAGAATGTATTTCTTGTCTCTGAACTGCGCTCGACGATTTTCCCCCAGATCGTCGAACGGAGATCGACGATTTCTGAAATCGTCGACCTGAGTTCAGTGCTTCTCAGATAGTCTGAACTATCTCTTCCGGTCAATGATCGTCGAAGGTGCTCGACGATTTTGTTCTCTGAACGATCGTCGAACAGAGCTCGACGCTCTCCAATATTGTTGAACGGAGATCGACGATATTGAAGACCATTCAGATTCCTTTAGAAGCCCCGATCGTCGAACTGAGTTCAACGATCTTTCCTTTTCTACGTCGAACCCTAATATAAAATTCATTTTTCGCCGTCGTTCTCCTTTTGCGCTTTCGATTTCTCTGCAAAAATTCTCTTTCCCTCCAAACATCTCTACACTTGGTCGTTTTGTTTGTTGATTTTTGCAGGTAACAATGGCCGTTTCTGTTGCTGTTCGAGCCGCAATGAAATTCGATGCCGGATTTGACATTGACATGGAGTCCTTCAGCACTACTGATCCAGTTTTTCAAGATATTTTGGAACTGTTCAAGGAGCAGAAATTGGCCACCATCATGTCCACCAGAATCAAGCTGCCTGCTGATGAGATTAAGGAGTGGGTCTACACTGCCCACAACCAGGATCAAAACACAGTAGTTGGTTCAATTTCTAGAACCCAGGTACCCTTGACTCCAGCTATTCTAACAGAAGTTTTTGAGTTAAGTTCTGGAAGAGATTCTGCTGATTTGTCTGGAGATGAATTTTCTGAATTACTGGTAAGAATGGGTCATTCTGATGTTAACCCTAACAAATTGCCGAAAAATAACATAGCTGTTGAATACAGGTTCTTAGCCGATGTAGTGGGCAAGGTTTTGCTGGCCAAGCATTCAGCACATAATACTATCTCTAGGTATCAACTGTGCTTGATGGGAGCCATTGTGGACAAGAAACAATTGAACTGGGGAGAGGTCTTCTTTGACCTGATTAAGAAGAAAATCAATAAGAACTTTGTGAATTTTGGGAGCATCCTTGGGCTCTTCCATCAGAACAGATGCCCTACTCTGCTAGTATCCTCTGGGATACATATTAATGCATCAAAGAGACTGTCCTGTGCCCTATTTGGCAAATGGGACAGGTAGATAACCAAGTCCAGCAGGCCTTCTGCAAGCACAACTTCAGGCACCAGGACTGCAATAGTCACTTACCCTCAAGTCTCTGCCCCTGCAGAAGACTTGCCTGCTGCTGCTTCTCCTCCTCCTCCAATTCCATCTCCTCCAGTTCCATCCACCATTCCAACTCCATCCACAATCATCATTTCCAGCCCATCTCCAACATCAACTCTATCTCCAATTCCTACTCTTCCAATAATAGAAGAAGTATTCCATCCATTACACCACTACCCACAACCAGACATTGACACATCATCCACCAGTCCCTCATTCAGTCTTCTTGATGATTCCTTCATGGATGATTCACCCTCATCTCCTCCTGAGCTACCCTCCTCATCAACATCATACCAACAACTTCTGCAAGAAATTATTGATCAACCCACCTTCACACCCTCTATCTTCATCCCACTGTCTTCCATTTCCACTATACCCACAACTCAACCTTCACTTCCCCCATACACTAGCTCTCCACTATCATCACATGTTGCTCCACCTCCATCCTCTACCTCTGCTCAATTGCCTGTTGAGCAAGTAGATATTCCAGCCCTAGCTGACCAGCTGTATGAACTGATAGCCCCCAGGCTATCACTTCTATTGGAGACCTCCTTGGCTCCATTACTTCAGTCAGTGGAAGCCCTTTCTGTCAGGCTATCCTCCATATTTCCTCAGGCAATCCCTTCATCAGTGTGCATTGATCCAGCATTCTCTGCATCCAGGCAGGGGGAGATTCCTAATGAAGTGGTGAGATTGCCTGCTGCTACTGTTTCTTCAGTTCCTGTTGCTGCTGCTGTTTCCCCAACTCAAGCTCCAGTTCCACCTCTAGTTGCTATCTTTTCAGTAGACCTCAGGTCTCTGCTCTCGGTGTTTGATTCAGCTTATTTTAGTTGTCTTCTAGATAAAGTTGCAGTCCACCCCTCAGAGGATCTTTCCAAGGCCATTGTGCCCTTCTCAAGTTGTGACACCAGGGTTATAACTTCTTTTGTCAATTTAGTCTATGCTGCAAATATTGTTGCTGAATCTGTTGCTGCAGCTGTCAGTAATGATGATGTTGTTATTCCAGTTCCTGAGGATATGCAGACAGAGGCATATGAATTTGAGCCTGCTGCTATTTCTGATATTTCTGTATCTGAAAATGTTTTATTTGAATCTGTTGCGTCTCCAGCTGCTACTGTCATTACTGCTGCTATATCTTCTGTAAGGATTGCTCTAGAAAGCTCTATATCTGTTGTTACAACAGCTGCTACAACTTCTGTATCTGTTGTTACTAGTGTTGTATCTACTGTTGTCACCACTGCTGCATCATCTGCTCCAACCCAACTTCAAAAAGAGTATTTGAAAAATATTGATGCCTTATATGATGAGCAAAGTTCTGAGAGTGATGAATTCAAGACTGATTCTGATGATTCTTCTGCCACCATAGCCAGGAAGAGGAAGGCAAGGAGCAAAGCTATGAAAAGAGTGCCTCCAGCCAAAGTAAAGGACACTAATGACATACCATATTACATTCTTTATGACTGCCCCATAATTGAGCATTGGATGCAGTATTCCAAGAACCAACTTAAAGTTATGAAGAAGAAGAGGAAGTATGAGAAAGGATCTTCTCAATTTCATCATCCTCATCCTCCTCCACCACCTCCTCCTGATGCAGGTGCAGGTGGAAGCTCAGCTGCTCAACCCTCTGCTAAAAGCCAAACCCCCTATCAGCCTCATGCAAGATCTTATTATAGGGGAAGCCAGTCCAGGGGTTCTCAATCTAGAAGAGGAAGCTATAGAGGAAGCCAGAGGGAATTCCAAGTCTACTCCAAGGGCTATTCTATACAACATCCATACTCTAGGGAAGGACAAGCTTCATCAGATACAACATCAGGTCCCTTTCCCTATAAGCTAAAAGAAGTAGTTTCATCCAGAGCTCCTCCAGATAATCCATCTAACAGATATGAGCCTCCAGTGCCCTTTGAGGATCCTGAAAATAACCCTACTGCTTGGACTGCTAGGATGAAAGAGCTAGATGCCCTGGATCAAATTAAGAAAGCCAAAGAGCAAGGCAGAGATTCCTCAAACATTACTACATTGTCTGAACAAAGAAAGAAAGAACTGGAAAGATATGGCTCAAGCAAATTCTTTGATTCTGATAGATATATGGAGCTGCATCCTGAAGCTGTGGTTCCCAGGCCCAAACAACAAACTTCTTTAGGTGCAACAGATGACAGAAGGTCAAAGGAAGAAGCTCTCAATCCTAATAGAGAAATCAAACTTATAAAGAGCAAGGAGAAAGAATAATTACATTAGGTGACAATCATTCTGAATTCTGAATTCTGTCTGAGATAATATATATCTGTGCTTCTGCAATGCCCTGCATATTGCATTTCTGTATTGTTGCTTTGTATTTTGTTCTTTAATTTCTGCAAGTTTTGTAAATAGTAATCCTAACCCGAATAAGGGGAGATTGTTGGAACACCCTATTACTAATTTGTGTCAGGATCACTATGTCTTTAGGAAACCTATTTTTGACCTCCTGTATAGATCTAAAGGTCAATTAGAATTGAGTCTAAGGGTCAGTAGTTAGGTTTGGAAGCTGCCCTCAAGACCAAGGATTTTTAGTTTGGAGACTAAGTCATATCGTCGAGCTCAGTACGACGAATCGTCGAACTCCAATCGACGATCGTATAGCTCAACTTCGACGGATCGTCGAACTCCATTCGACGATCGCTGAGCTCAACTTCAACAAATCATCGAACTCCATTCGACGATCTTCGAGCTTAGTTCGACGATCTTGACTTCAGTATTGATTCTCTATCTCTGAGCTCAGTTCGACGATAGTTGAGCTTATATCGACGATCTCTGTTGCTGTCTAAGTCCAAATCGCTGAGCTCAGTTCGACGATAGCAGAGCTCAGTTCGACATTTTTTTTTGAAGAGTTAAAGGATTTTCAAGATTCAAATTCAGGACAGTTGAGGAGTTATTCAGCAATTAATTCAGAAGATTTTCTAGTCGTTTTCATTTATTCTGTACCAAGTTTCAAGGGATTATCAAAGAATGTTTCTTTGGACTTTCCCCCAGAAGACATTTGCAATTAAGGATGCAATTAATGACAGGCCAACGGCTATTCTAGACAGAGGATTATTCTCTATTCAGAACCAGAGAATAAAACTCAAGATTTTTGAATCTCTCTAACACTCAATACACAACACAGATAAGCAGAACAAGAAGAAGAAGAACAATTCATTCTCTACTACAATTTTCTCTGAACAACATCTTTCTTAACACCAACTGCTAATAAGAGAAAGAGCTGTAGACATTCTCTGTCAAAAAGAATTCATACAAGAACACACACCAAAGGAGATCAACAAATCTGAAATCTTCAGATCCCCTTTGATTCAAGTGTTCAAGGCCAACATCATTCAAAGACTCCAGACACCTAACATTTCAGGTGTTGCTTAAATCATCATTTGCTGGAGATCAACTTCTGAAGGCCTATCACCCTACAGCAAAGCTTCATTTCCTGAACATCTCAAGAACTTAGGGGGAGCTTTGACAACATCAAAATCCACATAGTCTTCTCAGCTGCTTTGAGAAAGAGAAGACTTTCATCATTCTCTCATCCCCATCTCTATAAAGGGTTTTTCAAACTCCCTTCAAAAATTTGTGCTTGGTTTTTGAGCACCTTATCAAAAGCTCATGGGTGGTAAGACACCTGATCAAAAATTCTGATTTGGTTTTTGAGCACCTTATCAAAAGCTCATTGGTGCCCAGGACACCTGATCAACTCATCCTGCAGTAGATTCCTACCTAGGGTGGTAGAAGAGTGGATGTACCCAAGTTTAGGGGAACCACTATAGCTCCTTGTGTCTTCTGGCTTGCTTGTCTT
The DNA here is from genome assembly GCA_039583875.1 of Platanthera guangdongensis. Taxonomy (NCBI): domain Eukaryota; kingdom Viridiplantae; phylum Streptophyta; class Magnoliopsida; order Asparagales; family Orchidaceae; genus Platanthera; species Platanthera guangdongensis. The sequence goes on from CM077164.1 coordinate 53,299,779, forward strand.
TATTTTTGTTTCTGGCTGTGATTGATCTCTGATTAGTTAGGATATGTGATTAATTTCTTTTGTAGGTCACTTTGTGATTAGATTTAATATTTGCTTCCCTGCTCACTCAGATTACAACAATTGTTGTAAAAGGTTTTAAGCACCATACTCTATTCACCCCCCTCTAGAGTATATCAGATCTAGCTGTGCTTTCAGCTTCTTAGGGTTGGCAGGTTGCTATAAAAGATTTGTGGAAGGATTCTCTGTTCTCTCTGCGCTGTTGACCAGGCTTACGCAAAAGAGCGCAGCTTTTATTTGGAGTGATGCTTGTGAGGAAGCTTTTCAAGAGCTCAAGATCAGATTATGTCCTGCTCCAGTGTTGGCATTACCGCTGGAAGGAGTAGAGTATGCTGCTTATGTGGACGCCTCGCGAGTTGGACTCGGTTACGTGTTGATGCAGGATGGCAAAGTGATTGCCTATGGATCGTGACAATTGAAGGTGCATGAAAAGAATTACCCGACGCACAACCTAGAATTTGCTGCCGTCATTTATGCCTTGAACTTGTGGAGACATCTTCTGTATGGAGTGTCGTGCAAAATTTATTCGGACCACAAAAGTTTGAAATATGTCTTCACTCAGAAGGAATTGAATTTGCGCCAGCGTCTATGGTTAGAGTATGTTGCGGACTACGAAGTCGATATCCTTTATCATCCTGGCAAGGCTATTGTAGTAGCAGATGCGTTGAGCCGGAAGCCCACACATATCTTTAACCTCTCGGTGCAATCCCTTGTTGAAGAGTTTTTTCTCATGGACGTAACCGTAGGGAATAGCGCTTCGCCGAGTAGCTTAGAGATGGCTTAGCCTTCGTGGATTACTCTCACTAGGCTACATCAGAAAGATGATCCTGATTTACAGCACCTACGCAGTAGGACTGAGAAAGGGGAATTACCTGACTTTTCGATTGACGACGTGGGTACCCTAAAGTACCGTGGCAGATACTGTATTCCCGCTGTTGGGGATATCCGATCACGAATATGCAGTGAAGCACATGGTTCAAGTGTTGCTTATCATCTTGGCTCCAGGAAAATGTATAGAGAATTGAAGCAGATTGTTTGGTGGTCAGGCATGAAGAATGACATCACAAGATTTTTTTTCTGAATGTTATACCTACAGGCGTGTCAAGTCTGATCACAGAAGGTCGGGTGGTAAGTTAACGCCTTTAAATATACCGAGTTGGAAATGGGAGAGTTTATCCATGGATTTCATAACCGGTTTGCCGAGATCTCCCCGCGGGCATGATGCAGTGTGGGTTATCGTGGACAGACTAACCAAGTGTGTCCACTTTGTGCCTTTCAAGATTAATTATTCCATGGAAAAGTTAGCGGAGCTTTATCTGGACGAAGTTATCAGACTGTATGGTGTAACAACGAGTATTGTGTCAGACCGAGACTCCTAATTCATGTCTCGTTTCTGGCAGAGCTTGCAAGGAGATCTAGGTACCGACCTTAGGTATTCTACTGCCTATAATCCTCAGACAAATGATCAGACGGAGAGAGTGAATCAGATCTTAGAGGATATGATTAGATGTTATATTCTGGACCATGGTGGGGCTTGGGATAAATGCCTCAGATTGATGGAGTTCGCGTACAATAACAGTTATCAAGAAAGTTTGCAGATGACGCCCTTTGAAGCTTTATATGAAAGGCGTTGTTGAACTTCCATGTTTTGGGCAGAAGTTGGTGAGAAGCCTTTGCTCAGTCTAGAAGCGCTGGAGGATATGAGATTTTCAATAATGCATATTCATGAAAAGCTGAGGTTGGATCAAGAGCGATATGAAAAGTATGCTAATCAGCGTAGAGTTGATCTGGAGTTTGCAGTTGGGGACATGGTGTTTCTGAAGGTCTCTCCGATGCCAGGTGTTAAAAGATTTGGAAGGAACCATAAGCTAGATCCCAGGTATGTTAGACCTTTTCAGATTCTGGAGCGGATTGGAGTTTCTGCCTATAGACTGGAATTGCCTGATTCTTTCCCTGGTGTTCACAACGTGTTTCACGTGAGCCAGTTGCGAAAGTGTGTCCGTAGTGATCGGCATGTCCTTGACTCAGTGCCCTAGTTGCAGCCTAATCTCTATTATATCGAAGAGCCTGTTCGTATTTTGGAGACGCAGGATCGTATGCTAAGAAAGAAAACAATTTTGATGGTGAAGGTTCTCTGGCGAAATCAGGATACTAGAGTTACAACTTGGGAATTGGAATCCGCAATGAGAGAATCTCATCCTCAGATGTTCTCCTAGTCTTCCCTGGTTAGTATTCTAGTTTAAAGAATTCTTTTGTCGTGTCTCGTCATCTGCCCTCTTGTTTCATTTCGTGTTCCAAGTTTCGGGACGAAACTACCTTTTTGTTGGGGTCACTGTAACGTCCCCGATTTTCTGGCAATTATTTAATACTCTTGTTGACGTCATAATGACGTAAGGGGCATTACGTTAGCATGGAGTTGACGGCGCGTCGTCGTTAGTGTGTTTTCATGTCTATTCGATCTAGTCGCCCAAATTCGTGAATCCTTACCAAAAATGAAAAATTTCACATTGGAAAATTAAATTGATTAAATTTTGACATGCTCGTCAAGTTTTGTCGCGATCCGAGCGATATTCGGGCCTCGGCGAATTTCCGAAGTTTTGTAGAATTTATGTTCGCCGTACACTTTGAACATTTATATCTCAAGAACGGCTCATCGGATTTTGGTTTTGACTATGTCGTTGTGTTCGTAGCGTCTGTGTTCGCCTAGGCGTGAGTTTCGTTTAATTTGGCGCGCGTTTGGGCCTCCGTTTTGAACTCGTAGTTTTCTTGTTCAAAAATATATACATATGAATATTTTAATATTAAAGTAATATTCAAAAATGAAAATTAATATTCATTTGTATAGTTTCATCAAAAGGTTTTTTTTTTGCAAAGAATTGTTATATATGCAAAGAATTTGTTCGTCATACACGAGTACTGTTAGATTTACTCGAGTGGCTTGTTCTTCTTACTCGAGTGAATTGTTCTTCATACTCGAGTCACCTGTTCAATATACTCGAGTAATCTTTGAGCTCTCGTGTACCTTTTCTTGTTCATCGAGATTCCTACTCGAGTAATCTTCACCTGCTCTCGAGTACTTCTCTTCTTGCTCTCGAGTATTTCTTTTTCTGCTCTCGAGTAGTCAGGTTCCTCTCGAGTATATTTTTTTATATACTAGAGTAGATTTTTTTTTATACTCGAGTACTGTTTAATACATACTCGAGTACTGATATTTTTATACTCGAGTACTTTTTTATATACTCGAGTGACTGTTCCTGCTTACCCGAGTAGCCCATTGCAGATTACGTTTGAGTGCCGTTTTGAAAGTCAAAACGATGTCGTATCAAAAAATGATTAACATGAAATTTATTCGTCTCGACGAGATCTATAACTTTCATGCTGGGCACTTTTCGATTTGAGGTCATCCTAAAACTCTATTTCGTCTTCCGCGCACTTGCTCGTTATTCGTCCGTTCTACGACAAAAATTTTTATAAATATATATATATATATATATATATATATATATATATATATATATATATATATATATATATATATATATATATATATATAATCTTATCTTATGATAGTTAAAAACAAACATAAGACTTCTTCTTCTTCTCTTGAGCGAACCAGAGCAACGACAGAACTTTAAGTCGTGAATTTTCCGGTAGCCGTCGGCGGAGCTCCGGTGCTCGAAATTTCCAACCGATCGTAAATCTTCAAAGCTCTCGTCGAGAGCTACGCTATCGTGGTAATTTTCTCTCATTTCTTGAGTTTTATCGTTAGAGTTTTTTTCGGCTCTAACCTTTATTTCGGCCATTTTCGTTCAGATTTTGACTTCTAACGTTTTATTTTTCCCCGATCTGCGACGTGGGGTGATTCAGAGAATTTTTCCGGTAAAAATGAGGCAAGTGGTGTTCTTGCTCTCCCTTTTGCTCCTTTATTCTAAATTTTTGCTACATTTGTTTGAGTCTATCACGTTTCAATTATTTAGAAACTTGTCCTGAAATCTTAATTTTTCCCTCTTTTCCTTGAATTGCGACTTGTTTTCCCTAAAACCATACCCCCCAAAATTTTAGTCCATAGAATTGGTAAACGAATCAGTTGTCGTGCCGTTATAACCATCGAGTCATCTTGATCGTTGTGATACCTTGTGTGTTCCGTTGTTTTTGATTAAACTTCACTTGCTTGACCTTAAAATGCTCTTATGCAGTCCACTGTGGTGGTTAACCTTGAGTCTGTGATGAATAAAATTGAACTCGACTTGTATAATTTTGTAAATAAAGAAACTCAGATGGACTGTGCGCGTTGGGGTTTCTCCCTCGGCATAGTGTCTTTTGCTTGAGTCTGTGCGTGTTGTGGAGTTTCATCCCCGACACATTACCTTAGCTTGGTTTGTGCGCTTTGGGGTTTCTCCCTCGGCACGGTGCCTGTTGGTTGGGTTTGTGCACGTTGTGGACCTTTTTCCCCGGCATAGTACTCTTTTTTTTGTTGAGCTGATCATTCTCGTTTTCATTGTTGAATAACTTGAATAATAATGAAAGATGAAAGCTTGAACTTCTGATGTTGATGCATTGTTCTGTCCTGATGATGTGTTTAGCCATTCTTGTTCGACTAGTTTTACCGTTGCTTACTTTTACTCTGCTGTTGACCCTTTTGTTGCAGTCGCTTTACAATTTCCTTCACTTTTAGGTTTGTGCAGTTGCCTTTGCTCCTTGCACCATTTGTATCTTGCTCCTGAGATGTACTTCTTTTGAATGCCTCAGGATCAGAGCATTAGCAGATTTAGCTGACCGTGTTGTGCTTCTGGTGCTGCGGGTTGCTGCGGCCTTTTGCTTTCTACCCTGAGCTTGAGGTAGTTGACTTTGTTTAGACTTGTCAGATTTTACTATGGGTTCGTGTCAGTTGTTGACGCCCATAGACTTTGACTTTTCCGTGATAGACCACTTGCTGCTTTTACTACTGTTACTTTTTACCTGTTTGTACTTGCTCTCTGGGAAGGTTTTATGTTAGGATGCATTTAGTTATTTTAAAACATACTAAACTGCATTCTGGAGTATTGGCATGACATGATTTTTATCTGACAAATCTACAATTTTTATGCGCTTTAAGAGTCCTCTATGTATATATTAAATATAGAAGTCACATCATCATTTTAAGATACTAGACTTTTACTCTTGTATAGGTTAATAAATGAACCAACTCAGTATTTTTCCGCCACGTAAAACTTATATATTTTCTCACCTATGGACTAGTGGTCCACTCGACTGAGGGACACGGTCATTGACTCTAATAACTTATATGCATTTTTTTAACTTAATTTCATAAATCTTCTACATGAAGTAAATGTGAGGACGGGTTGCCTGAGCGTCTGCAGTTATCCCCTGCACGGCGTGGCATCACGACGCATATTTTCTCTACTCTGACGTATTTCTGAATACGAAGAAAATGCGGGTCGTGACAATGTCTTTCCTTTTCTTTCTCTTCTTTGTGTGCTGGAGTTGTGTAGGAGTTTGCCTTGAGAAAATCCCAAGGTGAAAGTGCAGCTAGATCTAATATACTCTAGAGGGGGGTGAATAGAGTATATGGTGCTTGAAAACTTTTTACAATAATTGTTGTAATCTGAGTGAGCAGGGAAGCAAGTATTAAAACTAATCACAGAACTAAACTAATCACAAAACAAAACTAAACACAAACTAATCACAGAACAATCACAGCCAGAAACAAAAATAAAGACAAGCAAGCCAGAAGACACAAGGAACTATAGTGGTTCCCCTAAACTTGGGTACATCCACTCTTCTACCATCCTAGGTAGGAATCTACTGCAGGATGAGTTGATCAGGTGTCCTGGGCACCAATGAGCTTTTGATAAGGTGCTCAAAAACCAAATCAGATTTTTTGATCAGGTGTCTTGCCACCAATGAGCTTTTGACAAGGTGCTCAAAAACCAAGCTCAAACTTTTGAAGGGAGTTTGAGAAACCCTTTATAGAGATGGGGATGAGAGAGTGATGGAAGTATTCTCTTTCTCAAAGCAGCTGAGAAGACTATGTGGATTTGATGGTGTCAAAGCTCCCCCTGTGTCCTTGAGATGTTCAGGAAAAGAAGCTTTGTTGTAGGGTGATAGGCCTTCAGAAATTGATCTCCAGCAAATGATGATTTCAGCAACAGCTGAAATGTTAGGTGTCTGGAGTCTTGAAAGATGTTGGCCTTGAACACTTGAGATAATAGAGATCGGAAGATTTCAGAAAGTTTGATCTCCTTGGATGTGTGTTCTTCAGAGAATTCTTTGAGACAGAGAATATTTTGTTCTAGTTCTTCTTGTCTGTGTTCTGAGAATTATTGATGTCCGTCTGAGAGATTCAAAAAAATAACTTGTCTTTTATTCTCTGGTACTGAATAGAAAAACATCCTCTGTCAAGAATAGCCGTTGGCCTGCATTAATTGCATCCTTAATTGCAAAAATGTCTTTTGGAGGAAAGTCCATAGAAATATTCCTTGAAAATCACTTGAAACTTGGTCCAGAAATAAATGAAAACGGCTAGAAAATCTTCTGAATTAATTGCAGAATAACTACTTAACTGGTCTGAATTTGAATCTTGAAAAATCCTTGAAGTCATCAGAAAACGTCGAACTGAGCTCTACTATCGTCGAAATGAGCTCAGCGATATGGACTTATATAGCAACAAAATATCGTCGATCTGAGCTCAAAGATCGTTGAACTGAGCTCAGAGATAGAGATCCAATACTGAGTCAAAATCGTCGAACTGAGCTCGCAGATCGTCGAATGGAGTTCGACGATATGTGAAAGTTGAGCTCAGCGATCGTCGAATGTAGTTCGACGATCTGTCGAAGTTGAGCTAGACGATCGTTGATCGGTGTTCGACGAATCGTCGTGCTGAGCTCGATGATATGACTTACTCTCAAACTGAAAGATTCTTGGTCTTGAGGGCAGCTTTCAAACCTAGACTTCTATCCCTTAGACTCAATTCTAATTGACCTTTTGAGCTATACAGGAGGTCAAACACAGGTTTCCTAGAGACATAGTGATCCTGACCCAAATTAGTAATAGGGTGTTCCAACAATCTCCCCCTATTTGGGTTAGGATTACTATTTACAGAATTTGGAAAAATTAAATAACAACAAACACAACAACAATACAGAAAAGCAAAAAGCTGGACATAGCAGAACCATAGATATATATCATCCCAGATAATAATCAGAAAACAGAGTGATTGTCACCTTACATAATCATTTCTTCTCCTTACTCTTAATGAGTTTGATTTCTCTGTTGGGGTTGAGAGCCTCCTTCTTTGATCTTGTATCATCTGCTGCACCTAAAGAGGTTTGCTGTTTGGGCCTGGGAACTACAGCTTCAGGATACAGCTTCATGTATCTGTCAGAATCAAAGAATTTGCTTGACCCATATCTTTCCAACTCTTTATTTCTCTATTCAGACATTGTAGTGATGTTGGAGAAGTCTTTGCCTTGCTCTCTAGCTTTCTTAATCTGATCCAGTGTAGCAAGCTCTTTCATCCTTGCAGTCCAAGCAGCTGGATTGTTCTCAGGATCTTCAAATGGCACTGGTGGCTCATATCTATTAGATGGATTGTCCTGAGGAGGCCTGGATGAAACTATTTCCTTTAGTTTATAGGGAAAAGGACCAGAGGTGGTGTCAGATGAGATTTGTCCTTCCCTGGAGTAGGGATGTTGCCTTGAATATCCTTTATAATAAACCTGGAATTCTCTTTGATTGCCTCTATAGCCTCCTCTTCTGGATTGAGAACCCCTAGACTGGCTTCCCCTATGATAGGATCTTGCATGAGGCTGATAGGGGTTTGGCTTTTGGCAGAGGGTTGAGCAGCTGAACTTCCACCTGCACCTGTATCAGGAGGAGGTGGTGGAGGAGGATGAGAATGTTGGAATTGAGAAGAGCCTTTTTCATATTTCCTTTTCTTCTTCATTGCTTTGAGTTGATTCTTTGAGTACTGCATCCAGTGCTCAGTTATGGGGCAATCATGAATAATATAATATGGTATGTCATTGTTGTCCTTGACCTTGGCTGGAGGTACTCTCTTCATGGCTTTGCTCCTTGCCTTTCTCTTTCTGGAAATAGTAGCAGAAGAATCATCAGAATCTGTCTTGAACTCATCACTTTCAGAACTTTGATCATCATAAAGAGCATCAATCTTTTTCATCAAATCTTGCTTGAGCTGGATTGAAGCAGAAGTAGATACAGAACTGGTAACAGGAGTTGAAGCAGCATCAACAGCAGCAGATACTGAAGGTAGTTATTGTTATAAGAGAACTCGACCAGGGGTAAGCACTTCTCCCATGGTACCCTGCGGTCCAGAATACATAGCCTTAAAAGATCTTCCAGCATCCGGTTGGTGCGTTCTATGTGCCCGTCCGACTGGGGATGGAACACGGTGCTGAAGGTCAATCGCGTGCCTAAGTAAGCTTGCACGGATCTCCACTCCCTGGAAGTGAACCGGCCATCCCGATCCGACACGATCATCTTGGGTACCCCGTGATATCGAACGAACTGCTCCACAAATCTCCGTACCAATACTCCCACAACATCGTCCTTCCTGATTGGAATGAACCTGGCTACTTTTGTCAACCGATCAACGATGACCCAAATCGAGTCATTTCCTATTCGTGATTTGGGAAGTCCGTGAATAAAGTCCATCGCGATATCTTCGAACTTTCACTCTGGTACTGGGAGTGGTTGCAACAAACCCGCGGGGTTTTTGCACTCTGCCTTCACTAGCTGGCAAGCTTTGCAGTAGGTCACAAACTGAGTGATATCCTTCTTCATGTCAGGGCAGTACATAGTCTTCTTCAAATCCGCAGTCATCTTCGTGATGCCCGGGTGCACCGAGTATCTGCTGTGGGGGGCCTCCGCCATAATGTCTTCCCGGACCTGGCCCCCTTCTAGTATATAAGTTCGACCTCTAAAACATACCACACCATCCCTCATCGTGTAATATCCTGCTGCACCGTTCTCCAAGGCCCAGAATATCAGCTCCAATTTTCCATCTTGCCTCTGTCCCTCTCTGACTCGGTCCAGGATATCGTCGGAAGCACTCACTGCAGCTAAATACTCCATGTAAAGCTCGGGGTCCTCGGATGACACTAGTATGATGTGCATATCCTCCAATCTCCTCACCAGCTCCATAGACATAACCTGGGGCCCAGTCTCGGAAGTGGCAGCTCTCCGACTCAACGCGTCAGCCACCACGTTTGCCTTCCCTGGAAGGTAGTGCATCTCATACTGATAATCTGCTAGGAACTCCACCCAGCGCCTCTGCCTGATGTTCAGTTCCTTTTGCGTGTCCACGTATTTCAGGTTCTTGTGGTCGGAGTAGATGTCGCAATGGACTCCATAAAGATAATGACGCCAGATCTTCAAAGCAAAAATGACCTCCCCCATCTCAAGGTCGTGCACCGGATAGTTCTATTCGTGCTTCCTCAATTGGCGAGACGTATATGCAATTACATGACACTTCTGCATCAGTACAGCTCCCATACCCTAGTAGGAAGCATCGGTGTAGACCTGAAATCCTTCCCTACCCGAGGGGAGAGTAAGAATGGGAGCCGAGGTTAGTCGATCCTTCAGCTCCTAGAAAGCTGCCTGGCACTGCGGGGTCCACACGAAGGGTACCTCCTTCTTCATTAAGGATGTGAGCGGGCGGGCGATTCGAGAGAATCCCTCCACGAACTTCCGGTAGTAACCGGCAAGTCCTAGGAAACTCTGTACGTCGGTGGCTGTCTTTAGCTGCGGCCAATCTCGAATTGCCTGAATCTTTGTCGGATTCACTGTCAACCCGGCTCCACTGATAATATGGCCTAACAAGCCCACCTCCTTCATCCAGAACTGACATTTACTAAACTTTGCAAATAAATGATTCTCCCGCAGTTTCTGTAGGGTCAGTGCCAGATGGCGAGTGTGCTCCTCCTCCGTTATCGAGTAGATGAGGATGTCATCGATAAACACGATGACAAACACATCTAGATACTTCTTGAAAACCTGGTTCATGAGGGTCATGAACGCTGATGGTGCATTGGTGAGCCCGAAGGGCATCACCGTAAACTCGAATAAACCATATCTGCTACTAAAAGCAGTCTTCTGAATGTCCTCCTCTCGAATCCGAAGCTGGTAGTATCCTGACCTCAAATCTAATTTCGAAAATAACTGCGCTCCCTGCAGCTGGTCGAACAGCTCGTCTATCCTTGGCAGTGTATAGGTGTTCCGGACCGTCAGCCGATTTAGTGCTCGGTAGTCGATGCACAATCTGAGAGTCCCATCTTTCTTTTTGACGAACAATACTGGGGCTCCCCATGGTGAGGAGCTTGGCCGAACAAATACGGCTTCCACTAACTCCTGAAGCTGACTCCGGAACTCTGTCAACTCCCTTGGGGCCATCCGGTAAGGTGCCTTGGATGCTGGCCTGGCCCCCGGCACAAGCTGTATCTGAAAGTCCTGCTCCCTGCGCGGGGGTAATCCAGGTAATTTTTCTGGAAAGACGTCCTCAAACTCCCGCACCACCGGGATATTTGATATAGAATTCGTGGCCTCCGCCATCTCAAACATGAAAGAACTAGTGTCTAAACACCTAGAGGGGGGGTGAATAGGTGCACTTAATCTTTTTAAACTTTTAAGGCAGAAATACAGTACAGTAATTGCAATTCACAGTACAGATAACACAGCAATCACACAAGCATACAATCACAGAGAGCACACAGGATTTATAGTGCTTCCCCAAGGTCTGGGTACATCCACTTTCCCCCTTCGCCTATCTAGTAGTGTACTAGATTCAGCCCAACTTCTCCACTACTCCTCAGATCCACAGATCTTACAGCTCAGAACCCCAAATAGGTTCCTACAACTCAGAGTGATCTCACTCCTACAACTCAGGCTCAAAGGCCCTACCACTCAGTCTTCACCAAGACTTACACTCAGCCTTTAACAAGGCCTACACTCAGCCTTCAACAAGGCCTACACTTAGAGAAATGTATCTCCTACACTCAGGCACACAAGCCCTACCACTCAGCATTTATAAATATAGGCTTACAACTCAGATCCCTTAGGATCCTACAAGAAATTTAAAATTATAAAGAATATAACCACAACTCTAATTGAGAGAGAAGAGTTGTCTGGTTTCTTGAAGAGTTCTTGAAAGAACTTTGCTGAGATCAACCTCTCTTGGCTTTCTTCAAAGCTTCTTGAATTAGAACACAGTAGGGTTGATTCTCTATGCAGATGATCTTCAATCACTGCTGACTTAAGAATCAGATCTCAATCTGAAACTTTCTTCACCGCCTGGTTCAGCAGCTGTCTTCTTAGAAGGAGTTTTCTCTCTCCAACTTCTTAGATCTTCACTTGAAGATCTTCTTCTTGTTGTTGTTTCTCACTTCAGTGATTGCTTCTTATTATTCTGAATTGAATACCTTCTGTTGAAGGAATAAGCCTTTATATAGGCTTTCTTCATGGTGACCGGCTGATCCGGTTTCTAACAAACTTCTGACAGCTCTGACAGTAGTAGTTGACCGGTTGAAATGGCAACTGTCAAGTCATCCAGTTACTTCTTGAAAACTCTGTCACTGTCTGAAAGTGTCGAGACAGATAGTCTTTAAGTGTCGACACAAATGGACTAAGTGTCGACATAAGTAGACTAAGTGTCGACACTAGCCTTCATGGTGTCGACATAACTGTGTTGTAGAAATTACTTCTCGACACTGCTTCTTCAGAATGTGTCGACACTGATCATGTGTGTCGACAAAAGTCCTTCTTTGATACTTAGTTGATTTCTGCTAAGTGTCGACACAACTCTTTTGTGTCGACACATCTTCTTCTGTTGATACTTGCTAAGTGTCGACACATCTTCTTTGTGTCGACACATGCCTTCTGTGTTGAAACTTTTGCTGAGTGTCGACACATCTCCTTTGTGTCGACACATTCTTCATGTGTTGAGACTTTGCTGAGTGTCGACACATCTCCTTTGTGTCGACACATTCTTCATGTGTTGAGACTTTGGCTGAGTGTCGACACATCTCCTTTGTGTTGACACTTGTACTTAGACTTTGTTGAAATTTGCTGAGTGTCGACACAGCCTCCTAGTGTCGACACTTGTACTTGAACTTTGTTGAAGTTTTGCTGAGTGTCGACACAGCCTCCTAGTGTCGACACTTCTGATGTCGACAAAGTTCCTCTGGGTGTCCACACGGCTTATTTGTGTCGACACTGATTATGTAGACATTTCTTCATTATGTGTCGACACTTCCTATATGTGTCGACACTTTCCTTCTGGTGTCGACTCTGCATTCCTGGTGTCGACACAATTACTCCAAGTGTCGACACTGCTTCTCTGGGTATCGACACAAGCCTTCTTAAGTGTCGACACTTTTCTTCTAGGTGTCGACACATGGACTTAGAAACATTTCCTGCTTTCCCTGCAATTACTTAACCTGCACACATAAACTCAAAACACATCAAATACATCTTGATGTATATCATTGAGTAGGGTGAGGCTTCTTCAAATCAGGTACATATATTCCAATGTACCCAACAATTTCCCCCTATTTGGATAAGTCATAACCCTTAGTCAATGATATACACCATACATAACAAATTCTCAGTATGATGTACAACAATATTATGTGACAGGGAAAATACTTAAACATGCATGAACAGAACATGTATATACTATCAGCTCAGAAAAATTAATGTAATATATGAACATATAACATTGTTCTTACAAATTCCAACATTTATATTAATCAAAAGTTTACATAAAGTTTACTACAAATTACAACTTGTAAACTTAAGAAAATGCTATCCTATTGCTGCTCAGGTTCCTTGATTACAATCCCTTTTCCAGATTGAATCTTTGCTTTAACTGGAGCTTCAGTATCATCAGCAGCAGCAGGCTTCTTCCCTTTAAGATCTTTCTTTTTCAACTCTTCAGCCTTGATCTTTTGCCTCTCAAAATATTGAAAAGGCTTGGGAAAATACTTGCTAGGCTCCTGTGCATTAGGAGGTAGCTTTCCCAGTTTAGCCTTTCTTCTATATTGTACAATGGCCTCTTGCCTATTCTCATGTTTTCTCCATTCCAGGTCAAAATACCATTTGCCTCTATCCAGGACATTATCCTTAGCAGCATTCCATGCAGTCAAGATGATATTCCTGAAAGTGGGGCTCCATTGTTCAAAATCAGGTCTCAATTCAGCTTGCTCTCTGAATCTTTTCTTAGACAATTGAGTTTCTTGTTCCTTTAATAAGGCCTCTTGCTCTTTTAGTATAGCCTCTGGCACAGGCTGAACAACTTTCTCAATGATAATGTTCTGATTTCCCTTAGGAGGACTATAAATTGACTGTATCTCTTGATGTATCATGTCAAAGTCTGGTGGAGGCTATATCACTTGAGCTACTTCAGCTTGCTCTCCTCCAAGGTATGCAGGATTGATTCCAGACTCTACAACATTGTCATCATCACATAAGGGTGGATATCCAAGGGTGGCTCTGATGGAATTTGAAATCCATTTGGCATGATCAAAGCCTGCCTTGACTAATACCCTCTCCCCCTTTATGACTTCTCTCTCTATGTGATCCCTCAGATCATCTTTCTAAAATCTTATCTGGGCATTCAGATAGTTTACTCCATCTTTGTAGAAAGGTTTTAACCTTTTGAGCTTTTCAGTTATTAGCTTTTGTGAATCATGGAGTGCAGAAGTAACAACAGTGAGACCTTCTTGTAATGTCTTATCAAAGTCTGCCTTGGTTGTAGTACTTGTTGTAGTTTGACCAAATGCTATATTCTTCATTTCAGTTACTATGGCATTATGTGAAGCTGTCAAATTATCATTCATCCTTATCTAGTTTTCCAGGACATAACCTTGCTTGACTTCTAGCTCATCAAGTTTTGTCTTTATTTTCTCTTGATGTGTGGCCAGATAGACTACTGCATTTCCTCCTTTATGAAAACAGTCAGTCATTTCCTTCTTGTTAAGGTTTACTTCAAATCTGATTGACTTGATGTCTTGTGCCAGATCAAATTGCAGTGACTTATGGCCTTCATCCACATATTTTTCTAGAGCTTGTCTTTGCTCATCCAGCTTGATTTGCAATGCTACCATCAGATAACTGTAATTAGTAGATGGGGCAGGTTGTGGAGCAATTGTTTGTAGGGCTTTCTTATAGTTCTGGCTTCTTCTCTTGAAGACCTGGAACTTCCTCTTCTTGGCTCTCACAGCCTCTTCATCCTCTGAAGCAGATGTGCTAGCAATATCCACTCTGTCCTTAGGACTAGGATGTGAATCCTTCTCAGTCCTTGGTGGTTCTTCGGCATCCTTTGGCTTCTCAGTCTCTTGTGTAGTAGTTTCCTCTATATTCTCCATATGCTCTCCCTCAATATTAATCTCCTCCCCCTCAGCAATAGCTTTCTCTTTCTCAAAATCAGTTTGTAGAAGATCAGGGAATAGTTCTTCTAATGTAAATTCATGTTGAGGAAGGGCTGGTGAATCTCTTATCTCATCAACCACTTGATCAGCAACAGATGTGTCCTCCATGACAACATCTTGGGTTTGAGGTTGTATCTGTGTTTGCTGATGAATATCAGGTAATAAATCAGTGAAAACTTCTTCCTCTATAGTGAAATCTAATTGACTAATTTCAGTGATTACCTCCAGTATGGTTTGGGTAACTTGTTCACTCTCTAGTGGAGTTGACTCTTCCATAAGTAAAGGCTCCCCCTGGAGTGGATCCAGGTGAATTGGGCTAGCTGGTGGTAGCTCCCCCTGCCTTGGTGCATCTTCTTGTCCTGCTGGAGACTGTCCAGCATGTCTTGTCTCTTCATCATCTAGAGTGAACAATACTTGCTCTTCAGAGCTGCTTGAGGATTCTTGAGCCACAGTGGCTGTCTTCTTCTTCTTTTTCTGAGGTGTGTCCTTTACTGGAGTTGACATTTCTTTGGTCAATACTCTATCCCACCTAGAGAAGATTCTCATATCCATCTTCCTCATGTGGTTAATCTTTGAACCTGCAGCTTGGTTCATCACATCTGGAATACTTCCTGCTAGGTATAGACTCAGTATTCTACCCAAATTGGGCTTCTTCATACTCTCTTTTATCTTCTCAAACACAACTGCAGACCAATCAGTATGTAGTTTGAAGATGATCCTAGTCATCAAACTGAACATATAAGCTGAAATCCTGTCATGTCCTCCAGGCATGCTCAGGATGACCTTGCCAATAATTTCAGATAAGAATTTTTCTTGGATGTTCATTCCTTTTCTATTGAAAACTGATCCAATTTTCAGATTTGAATCCAGTCCACACCATCTTAATGCTTCTCTAGTCTTAGAAGCAGATACATCTTCTTCTTCTTTAGTTCTTGGTAGTTGAAGTACCTTCCTCAGACTCTTCGGTGTGACCTTGACCTTGGACCCATGAACTCTGGATTTAATCTTGAGTCCAGAGTCGTCAAAAGTTGCTCCATTCAGAAATTCGAGCACATCCTTCTTCCATATCTTGATCGGTTCTGATACAAGAAATTCTAACCCAGTCTCTTCTATTAGGGTTACCACACCTTTGATTTCAGGTTCCGCGTCATCAAAGGCGTGACACACGAGCTCATATTATTCATTTATGTTCTCTTCTAGATTGGGCGCCATTAGGGTTTGAAGAAATTTGAATTTAGAGAAGAGAGATGTCGACACATAAGTTTGGTCTCGAAACGTTGGTGAGCGTGTCGACAAACAATGGTGAAAACCTATTTATACCTTTCTAGAATCGAAGGTGAAAAGGCGCGTCAAAATACTTAAATTATGTCGACACTGTTGATAAGTGTCGACACTTACTTATAATGTCTCGACAACTATGTGTCGACACAAGTATAGTCGACAGAATATATGTGTCGACACTTGTATATGTGTCGACACCACTTAGCTCAACACTTAGTCGAGACTCTACTAGACTAATTCTGTGTAAAGCCTAAGTGTCGACACCACCCTAGATGTGTCGACACCTACACTGCATGTGTCGACACTAATTCTCTGAAGTGTCGACACAGACTTCTAGATGTGTCGACACCATTTCTCTGAAGTGTCGACACAACTTCTATGTGTCGACACAGACAACTATGTGTGTCGACACTATTTTACTTAACCAAATTTTGTAAACTATTCTAAGTTTATCATCCCTAATTCAATTTTAAATTTATTGAATTTGGTTTCATCTAAGGGCTTAGTATACATGTCAGCTAGCTGATTATCTGTATTAATATACTCTAGTGAAATATCTCCTTTTTCCACATGTTCTCTTAGAAAATGGTATTTTATTTCTATGTGCTTAGTCCTACTGTGGGAGACAGGATTATTTGCAATAGAAATAACACTTATAGAATCACAAAATAAAGGTGTTCTACTTACTTGAATACCATAATCTTCTAGTTGGTATTGTATCCATAGTAGTTGTGCACAGCAGCTCGCTGCAGCAACATACTCTGACTCTACTGTGGAGATAGCCACATTTGTTTGTTTCTTGCTACTCCATGATATCAGCCTTCCACCTAGGAATTGACAAGTACCTGTGGTACTCTTTCTATATTCCTTGCAGCCTGCAAAATCTGCATCTGAATAACCTGTCAGTTCAAAATCTCCATTCCTAGGGTACCAAAGGCCTAGATAAGGAGTACCCTTAAGATATCTCAAAATTCTTTTGACTGCTGTCAAATGAGATTTTTTAGGGCAAGCTTGGTACCTAGCACAGATACATGTAGCATACATGATATCTGGTCTACATGCAGTCAAATATAATAGGGAGCCAACTATCCCTCTATACAATGTTTCATCTACAGGTTTCCCTGCATCATCTTTGCTTAGAGACATTGTTGACGACATAGGAGTTTTCATGGTAGTGGATGATTCCATACCATACTTCCTTATCAATTCTAGGGTGAACTTAGACTGGCATATGGATAAACCATCCTCAGTCTGTCTAACTTGGAGACCCAAGAAGAACTTAAGTTCCCCCATACTGCTCATTTCAAATTATCCTTGCATTAGTTTTGCAAACTTCCTGCAAAGACAACTTTCTGTAGACCCAAATATAATGTCATCTACATATATTTGGACTAAGATAGTCTTGCCTCTGGATTCCCTAAGGAATAGAGTCTTGTCTATTTTCCCCCTTGTGAATTTATTCTCAATGAGGAAACTAGACAGAGTTTCATACCAAGCCCTAGGGGCTTGTTTTAACCCATACAAAGCCTTCCTAAGTCTATAGACATAATTAGATTTAGTAGAATCTACAAAACCTGATGGCTGCTCAACATAAACTTCTTCCTTCAAGTTTCCATTCAGAAAAGCTGACTTAACATCCATTTGATAGACCTTAAATCCTTGGAATGTTACATAGGCAGGGAATATTCTTATTGCTTCCAGTCTTGCTACTGGAGCAAAGGTTTGATCAAAATCAATACCTTCTTCCTGCATATATCCTTTAGCAACTAGTCTAGCTTTATTCTTTATAATTATTCCATTCTCATCCAGCTTTTTCCTAAAGATCCACTTAGTTCCAATTATGTTGTGATCTTTTGGTTTAGAAACTAGCTTCCAGACTTTGCATCTTTTGAACTGGTTCAGCTCCTCTTGCATTGCCTCAATCCAATGAGGGTCTAGGATTGCTTCTTCAAATTTCTTTGGCTCTACTTGGGATAGAAAACAAGAGTAGAGAACTGAACTTAGATTCATGCTCCTTGTTTGTACCCCTTGTCTGAGATCTCCAATAATTTGATTGGCTGGATGATCTTTTAAATGCCTATTTGTTGGAGGCATCCTATCTTCTGGTTGTACATCTTAAGCTTCTTCATTCAGCTGCTCTTCTTGGTCTTCTTCAGCAACAGGAGTATCTTGTACTCCCCCTAGACAGCAGCCATTATCATCCACTTGCTGACTTGTAGAAGAACCTTCAGTTAAGGTAAGCTTGTCCATCTTCATAGTTACACTTGTATAGCTGCAAACACTTCTAGGCAATTCATTGTTAATGAGTCTAGTTTCATCAAAAACTACATGAACTGACTCTTCTACAACTTGAGTAGTCAAGTTGTAGACCCTATAAGCCTTACTGTTGTTGTTGTACCCAACAAAGATTCCCTCTTGGGATTTGGCAGCAAACTTGGTTAAATAAGACTTACCATTGTTAAGTATATAGCATTTATAACCAAAGATCCTGAAATAGGATAGATTTGGTTTTCTGCCCTTCACAAACTCATAGGGGGTCTTATTGTGGCTCTTGGCGATAGTAGCCCTATTGATCACATGACAAGCAGTGTTTACTGCCTCAGCCCAGAAATATTCTGGAAGAGATGTGTCACTCAATAGGGTTCTAGCAGCCTCTATCAAGGTTCTATTTTTCCTTTCAGCAATACCATTTTGCTAAGGTGTTCTTGGTGAGGAAAATTCCTGAAATATCCCAAACTCTTCACATATCTTTGTCATGCTATCAGACTGGAATTCAGTACCATGGTCACTTCTTATTTTGGCCACTGTACTGTCTAACTCATTCTGAATTTGTTTGACAAAACTATAAAAGATACTAGGAGTTTCAGATTTTTGCCTTAGGAAGAACACCCAGGAATACCTTGAGTAGTCATCAACTACCACAAATGTATAAACCTTCCTACCTAGGCTGTGAACTGGCATAGGACCAAAAGGATCCATATGCAAGAGGTATAGGCACCTCACAGCATCTTTGTTCTCAATGCTATGAAAGGTGGATTTGGTCTGCTTGCCCTTTTGACAAGCTGAGCATATCTTATCCTTAATACACTTAACCTGAGGACCATTCCTCACTAACTCTTTGCTAAAGAGTTGGCCAATTATCTTATAGTTGAGATGAGCCAGCCTCTTATGCCATTTGACACAATGTGAAACTCTTTCATCACCTACAAGACAAATAGGAGAAACAATGTTCTCACACATAATGTCTAGACAATAGACATTTCTCTTCCTATAACCTGTCAAAATGATCTTTTGATCACTTGACCTCTTGATATGACAACCATCCTTGACAAATGAGATGTCATATCCTACATCACTCAGCTGACTTATACTAATTAGGTTGTGTTTCAAACCTTTAACATAAGCCACTTGAGTAATTGTAATAAGGTTGCTAGAAATGTTACCAAAGCCTTTGATGATTCCTTTTTCAGAACCACCAAAGGTGACTTTAGGACCATCCTTGATTGGTGTATAGTCCTTCAGCAATCCCCTAGTTCCAGTCATGTGCCTGGAACATCCACTGTCCAAGTACCATATTGGGGCATGACCACTTGGACTCACCTGCAAAATAGATTACTTTACCTTAGAACCCAAATAATTCTTGGGTCCTTGGTGCAAGTTAGTCTGACTCTTAACAAAACTACCTGTAGCTTTTCTAGCATGCAGTTTGCTACTCACCTTGGCACTTGAATTGTGCCAACAGTCTATGGCAAAGTGGCCTACCTTGCCGCAACACCAGCACTCAAATCTGTTGTACCTTTGTTTAGGTACAACCCTGGCTGTTTTATCTACAGCAGGCTCCTTGTTGAGTACTGGGGCTTTGCCCTTAGACTTGGACTTTACAGTCCTGACAGGTTTTGTAAACCCCAATCCAATTTTACCCTTTTGATGTACAAATTCATCTATCAAAGGTAGAACAGACTTTGGTTTAGAAAAACTTGCCACAATATCTCTCTCTTTTTGAAGACTAATCTCCAGATTTCTAATTTGATCATTTTTAAATGTTATAGTCCCCATCTGAATAACAGTAATGTGCTTCAGTCTGGCTATTTCATTTAATTTTTGATCAAGCAACTTATCAAAATCTATTGCAGCAACTTTAAGACTGGCAATCTCCTTAGCCTGAGTTTTGGCCAAGAGTTTGCTTTTCTTCAAAGCCTGCAACACTACTCTATATTCATCAATCAACTGATGAATGTCTCCTTCAGATTCAGATCCACTAACATCACTTGATGATGATGTATTCGAATCTGACTCAGTACTACAAATTGAACTAGCAGAACAATTTTGTACCTGACTTGGTCCAGGCTGATCCTAGATTTTGTCTCCTTCTGATAAGACCATCAGTCCTTGGCACTGGTTGTCCTCATGCTCATATATTGAGTTCATTAGTTTTATGAACTCATTTTCTTCTTCTTCAGCAAACAGGCTAATATAGGCTTCAACATCTGAATCTGTTTCTGAAGATGACATATCAGTCAGACTTTTATCCTTCTTTGCAACAAAGGATCTTTCCTTTTTGCCCTTGAACTGTGTCTTCTTCTTGTCAGTAGACTCTTTCCTCTTTTCTGGACAATTAGCTATTACATGTCCTTGTCTATTGTAACAATAGCAAACTATTTTTGAGGATGTAGTGTTACTAGACTTGGACTTTCTTCTGTCATTCCTTGATGACTTCCTTTTCTGGTAGTGGTCATCTTTTGGCTGTGATGTGGATGGCTTGGACCTCCACTGCTTCTTCTTTAGAAACTTCTTAAAGTTCCTAGTAAATGCAGCAAAGTCTTCATCACTTTCACTACTTTCTGACTTCTTGCTATCTGAAGTATCTGATACTGTCTCAGCAACTATTTGTGGTGGAGATGGAGACTTGCTTCTATATTTCTTAGTAGCTTCAATATTGAAGGCCACAGCTCTTTCTTTGTGCTCCACTCTTGTAGACTTTTCTTCCTCCTTCCTTACCATTAACTGCATCTCATAGGATAACAGTTTTCCAAACAATGTTGGAGGAGGAATGTCTGCTAATTTGGTCATTTCCCTTATGGCACAAATCTTAGTATCTCAGTCCTTTGTCAGGGATCTCAAGAACTTATCATTCAATTCATAATTGTTGAATTCTCTTCCATAGGACATTAACTCATTAACAATCCTATAGAATTTCTTATAACACTCAGTAATGCTATCAGATCTGCCTTGTCTGAAGCTTTCATACTCTTGATTTAATAAAGACTTCCTGTCTTGTCTTACCTCTTCTGAACCCTCCATATAAACTATCAGTGTGTCCCACATTTCCTTTGATGTATTACAATGAATCAGATTCTGAAATATGGCATCATCAATTGCACTTACAATAATATTTTAGGCCCTCTTGTCCATAGTGGCCAGAATAATTTCATCCTTTGTCATTTCTGAATAGTCTTTTGGAGTTCTCTATTTTGCATCCAGAACTGATACTTTCATTAGCACATATGGCCCTTCTTTAACAGTAATATATATTCTTGGGTCTGAGGCTTCCATAAAAAGTCTAACCCGTTCTTTCCAAATGCCAAAGATCTCCTTTCTGCAGATTGGTAACTTCATGAATCCTAGCTCTTTGTGATTCTCTGTTGAACCCATTTTCTTGATTCTTGATTATACTGATTCTGCCTACATGAACTTTACTCAGTCTATTATGTCCTTTTTGAGTAACCTCGCTTTGATACCACTTGAAAGAACTAGTGCCTAAACACCTAGAGGGGGGGTGAATAGGTGCACTTAATCTTTTTAAACTTTTAAGGTAGAAATACAGTACAGTAATTGCAATTCACAGCACAGATAACACAGGAATCAAACAAGCATACAATCATAGAGAGCACACAGGATTTATAGTGGTTTCCCAAGGTCTAGGTACATCCACTTTCCCCCTTCGCCTATCTAATATTGTACTAGATTCAGCCCAACTTCTCCACTACTTCTCAGATCCACAGATCTTACAGCTCAGAACCCCAAATAGGCTCCTACAACTCAGAGTGATCCCACTCCTACAACTCAGGCTCAAAGGCCCTACCACTCAGTCTTCACCAAGACTTACACTCAGCCTTTAACAAGGCCTACACTCAGTCTTCAACAAGGCCTACACTCAGAGAAATGTATCTCCTACACTCAGGCACACAAGCCCTACCACTCAGCCTTTATAAATATAGGCTTACAACTCAGATCCCTTAGGATCCTACAAGAAATTTAAAATTACAAAGAATATAACCACAACTCTAATTGAGAGAGAAGAGTTGTCTGGTTTCTTGAAGAGTTCTTAAAAGAACTTTGCTGCGATCAACCTCCCTTGGCGTTCTTCAAAGCTTCTTGAATTAGAACACAGTAGGGTTGATTCTCTATGCAAATGATCTTCAATCACTGCTGACTTAAGAATCAGATCTCAATCTGAAACTTTCTTCACAGCCTGGTTCAACAGCTGTCTTCTTAGAATGAGCTTTCTCTCTCCAACTTCTTAGATCTTCACTTGAAGATCTTCTTCTTGTTGTTGTTTCTCACTTCAGTGATTGCTTCTTCTTATTCTGAATTGAATACCTTCTGTTGAAGGAATAAGCCTTTATATAGGCTTTCTTCATGGTGACCGGCTGATCCGGTTTCTAACAAGCTTTTGACAGCTCTGACAGTAGTAGTTGACCGATTGAAATGGCAGCTGTCAAGTCATTCAGTTACTTCTTGAAAACTCTGTCACTGTCTGAAAGTGTCGAGACAGATAGTCTTTAAGTGTTGACACAAATGGACTAAGTGTCGACACAAGTAGACTAAGTGTCGACACTATCCTTCATGGTGTCGACACAA
Organism: Platanthera guangdongensis; assembly: GCA_039583875.1. Classification (NCBI taxonomy): domain Eukaryota; kingdom Viridiplantae; phylum Streptophyta; class Magnoliopsida; order Asparagales; family Orchidaceae; genus Platanthera; species Platanthera guangdongensis. The sequence goes on from CM077164.1 coordinate 53,322,422, forward strand.
CTCCTTGTGTTGTAGAAATTACTTCTCGACACTGCTTCTTCAGAATGTGTCGACACTGATCCTGTGTGTCGACACAATTCCTTCTTCTTTGATACTTAGTTGATTTCTGCTAAGTGTCGACACAACTACTTTGTGTCGACACATCTTCTTCTGTTGATACTTGCTAAGTGTCGACACATCTTCTTTGTGTCGACACATGCCTTTGTGTTGAAACTTTTGCTGAGTGTCGACACATATCCTTTGTGTCGACACATTCTTCATGTGTTGAGACTTTGCTGAGTGTCCACACATTTCCTTTGTGTCGACACATTCTAATGTCCTTGTGCGTGGCAATCCTAACACAAAGTACATACTAATGTCCTCCCAAGGTATATATGGTATGGGTAAGGGGGTATATGAGCCAGCCATGGGCATCCCTCTCTTTGCCAATTGACAAATACGACACCGCCCAACAATATAAGCCACGTCACGCTTAAGGCTATGCTAAAAGAATCTATCCTCAACGATAGCAATCGTCTTATCTGGGCCAAAATGTTCAGCACCTCCTCCTGCATGCAATTCCTCAATGAGGAAGTCATGAAGTGAAGAATCAGGAATATAAAGATGTGTTCCCCGAAATAAGTAGTCTTCTCTTATTTGGTACTCAGTCTGAAGACTCTGGGACTCGACATCAAATGATGCATAAATATGACAAAAATCCTTACAATTAATGTAATCATTCTTCATCTTATCAAACCCGGTGACTGTAGTGCTCATGACCCTCATAGTAGTACATACTCGACTTAGCACATCTGCCACTTTGTTCTTAGCACCGGATATATGCTTAAGGACAAATGTATACTCTTGTAAAAATTGAATCCACTTGGCTTGTTGGGAGCCATGCTTCTTTTGATAGTTTATATATTTTAGAGCTTCATGGTCAGAATACATCACAAATTCTTTAAAAATAAGATAATCTCTCCAAGGACGAAGTGATTGAATAATAGCATAAAATTCTTTATCGTAGATTGAATACTTTTGACGAGCCATATTTAATATTTCGCTAAAGAATGCAATAAGATGACCTTCTTGCTTTAGGACTCCACCAATGCCAACCTCCCTCTGATATCAATTTGATGTAGGCTAAGGGTTTTAATGTGGTGATTTAATATGACGTTTGGGTTACTTTTGAGATTCGATGTTCTTTTACGTTAAATACTTGAGTTATACGAAAGTTGGTCGTAAACAAATAGCAAGACGGAAATGTGATCGTCAACGATTGGTGTCGTATGATGAGTTGATAACCGATAACGTCTAATCATACAACCATATAGAAGAAAAATATTAAGGTTTTGAAAGAGAAATATCGTAGCCAAACTACTTTTGTATTTTAGTTGAGGGATAACTCAAGCTAGTACAGATCGGGCAGTCCTTCGTCGGGTCGTTGCCTACTCCTTCCTTGAAAGTCCTTCGTCAAGGGCCGTACACTCTAACTCTTAGTAGTCCTTCACTCAGAGGAAAAAGTACAAAGAAGAACAATGTAGCAATATCTAATAATTGAAATTTTCATTCATTCAAAGGATGATTACAACAAGAGCATTCATGCCTATTTATAGATCTTAAGAGCCAGGAAAGGTGAGGAGGGAATGACTTTGGAGTTCATGTATTTGGTTAGAGGTTGGGCTATCATTATGGTGGTCTTTAGTCACATGTTTGAATGATGATGAAAATAAGGTAGCTTATGTGTGAAAGGAGAGAACTTTGTGGTGGCTATTAAAGGCATGAAGAAAATAAAGTGGTTTATGTGTGAAAAGGGGTGGTTTATGGTGGCTATTAATGACATGTGGGAAATAAAGTGATTTATGTGTGAAAAGGGGTGGTTTTTGGTGGACCTTCATGACTTGTAGAAATTTAAGTGGTTTATGTGTGAAAAGAGGGAGGTTTATAGTGGTCATCATGACATAAAGAAAAAAACGTGGTTTATATGTGAAAAGGTAGAGGTTTAACATGTGCGTTAATTTTGTTGGGTTTGGATGGTATTGGGCTTGGCTTGCTCAAGATCTATAATTTATCCTACAATAAGAAAAGGCCATATTACATAAGTAATAGCCCAAAATATATAATGTTTAAAAAGTGAGTGAGCTCATAAGTACGCTCAAAATAAAATACATAATAGAAATACAGATTTAATTTGAAGATTTATTGACATCATGCGTGTCGACGTCAACTTTTTGTATCGTCTTGATTTAACTTGTCCTACATCATTGATCCTTGAGGGTGTCTGCACAGTTGTCATTGATGCTTTCGATACAAAGACCAAAGTTCACGTCGTTGATTTGGTTTCCCTCTTTTGAAACGAGAGGATTGCCCATTACCTCTTTGCTTTTTTAAGTGGACGGGTTGGAATGATGATGGAGCAAATGTTGGAATTTACACTATTTTGTCATCTTCTTTACTAGTTGTTGAAGGGCTCTACAATCTTCTGTTGCATGACCATTTTCTTTGTGATATTTGCAGTATTGGTTAGATTCCTGGGCCTTTTGATCTGCAAGATGAGAAGATCCCTCATGGCTTGATTTGTTCTTCATGGTCTGAGTTTCCTTAAGCACTATGCTATCAACCTCGGATTTTTTGCTTAGGAAGAGACGCTGATGACCTCAGAAATTCCTTCCTATCCTTACTTGCAGTTGAAAACCCTTTGAAGGAGACTTTGGAAGTTGCCTAATAGGGGGTTTATAAGTCTTTATTTATAGTTATTTATATATAGTTTTTATTTAATAAATAATAATATTTTATTTAGTTTATCATAAAATTGTTACTAAAATCCTTTATTTTCTTATTTCAGGTCAATTTGGGCTGCTTTTATCAAATTGGAGCTTACAGGACTGATCAGGAGATGAAACTGAAGATTTCTCGAAAAATCAACTTTTCACGGCCAGGACACGGGCGTGACCTATGGTTCACAGGCATGACCAGTAAGCGTGACTTGCTGACGGGGCTGCGGTTTCGATTTCAGGCTATTTTCAAGTTACACGCCGCAGGTCATGGGCGTGACCTTCAGGTCACGGGCGTGTCATGCGGGCATGACGTCCAGGCATGTCGCGCTTAAAGTCACCGGTTTCAGATCCTGACGGTTCTAGGCTTACACGCCCTAGGTCACAGGCGTGACCTAGGGGCGTGACTTCCTGCAATATCCAGAATTGATTTCCTGCCATTTCTCCTTCCCGCCATTTCCTGCAATAGACTTGACACGCCCTAGGTCACGGGCGTGACCTAGGGGCGTGACCCAAAAAAACGGCGACTTTTTGCAGTTTTTCTCCAACGTTCCTGGGCTTTCAAGACAACAGTTTCCGATCCTTACACGTCATAGGTCACTGGCGTGACCTAGGGCGTGACCTTCAAGAAAGTTTACTATAAAATCCAGACAAAGCCAGGAGCTGAGACGAGGAGATTAGTAGCCAATTTTAGGAGTATCTTGTAGCTTAGTTTACTATTTTTAGCATTTCTTTCTTGTAATTTCCATTTCATAATTTAGTTTTACATTTGTAATTTCAATTCAAGTACTTTCTCTTAGCAGTCATGTTCTTCCTTTTCTTCTTTACTTGTATCTTTTGTTTCTTGTCATGTAGCTAATTTATTTAGCACTTGATCATGATGATTTTTGAATAAAACTCTTTTTGTCAAACCCTTATACCCCTTTCAATTTATCTTTGGATTATATTGTGTGGAATTCAAATTTCGCAAATATGCTCTTCGATTTTAGATCTGTATCTTAAATGACCGAGAGGTTGCAGATACGAGTAGATCGCTCAAAGATAAAAGGAGCCGCATGCACTCTTCGAGAGAGGATGACATGGATCTTCCGGATTGGAGTCAAATCCAATAGAAAGGTTCACCGCTTAAAGCAAGCTTAGGGGTTTCGACTGGCCGAGGGGTCTTAATCGATCAAGCTAAGGTTTGTCAATAACATGGGCTCGAGAGAGACGCTTTTGTATCTTGGGAACCTCCACGGTCGAAGTGAGTAAATTAGAGTTTTTGTTTCAAAAGAATTTATTCAAATGGAGTCTAGATGAAGTGCTAGTTTTAGTTTATTTTCTTCCTATAAGTTTAGTTTAGCCCTTTTTATTATTTAGATAGAATAATATTAATTTGCGTGAGTAGAAGTACTCAAAAAGCCTCGAGTCTAATATGATATTTTTTATACTATATTTTGATAGGTACGCTTGCCTATTTGAGATTATAGTTGGATATATATTTTAAAACTATAAATTTTTCATCAATTTTTTGATGCCGTTGTCGGGGATAATGAAGACTCCTCCCCCATACTTAAAGATAAACATTGTCTCCAATGTTTATATGTCAAGTAGAAGGGGGTAAACAAAAAGAACTAAACGAAAACATTTGTAGGAAAAAAAGAATTTAAGGATAAACAAGTGGTGTCTCCCAAGAGCGCTTTTTTTCTTATCTTTAAGCTAGATGGTTTGGGTTAGGAAAACGGAAAATAAAAATGTAAGTGAAGGGGTAACTCCCTTAATTCGCGCTTGGGTGAATACGCCGAAGATGATCGCCAAGCTACTCTGCTTGCTTCCTGATTTTTCTTCCGTGAATGGTTGACTTGAAAATATAAATTCACATCACCTCAGGTATGTATAGGTGATGTGAATTTACATTTTCAAGTCAACCATTCATGGGAGAAAAATCAGGAAGCAAGCGGAGGAGAAGCTTGGCAATCGTCTTCGGCGTATTCACCCAAGCGCGAATTAAGGGAGTTACCCCTTCACTTACATTTTTATTTTCTATTCTCTTAACCCAAACCGTCTAGCTTAAAGATGGGAAAAAGAAAAGCTCTCTCGGGAGACACACCTTGTTTATCCTTAAATTCTTTTTTTCATACAGATATTTTTGTTTAGTTCTTTTTGTTTACCCCCTCCTACTTAACATATAAACATTGGGGACAATGTTTATCATTAAGTATGGGGGTGTAGTCTTCTTTATTATTATTATTTTAAAAAAAAAATTAGAAATCTTTTTAAAAAAATTGTTCTTTTTTTATTTTCTTTTAACAAAAAAATACAAAAAATAATAAAAAAGAAAATTACAAAAAAATATAATAAACCGCTGCTTAAATTTTTTTGACTTTTAAGAAATTTATTTTGAGTTAATTTATAAGAATTTCTATAATTTTTTATTTTCTAATCTTTTATTTTATCATAGTTAGTCGAATTTAATTTTTAAGAAATTTAATTTTGAGAAATATTTTATGAATTAAAATTGTTTAGAGTAAACTATTTAGTCTTTTTTCTCTTTTATTCTAATTAGTTTCAATTTTGTAGTACTTAGATTAACATTTTTTGGATTTTAATTATCTTCACTTTATGCTCTATGATTCTTAGGAAATTTTAATTTACTATAGTTGCTCTCTCAGTTTTTTTAATTTAATCTAAATTTTGTTAAGCCTTTCCCTTGTTTTGAACTTTCTTGTTAGATCATATGTCATAGGGATAAGAGGATAAAATTCATTATCCCCTGGTACATATATGAAATTTTTCTTTTTTTGGTTAGATCATATGTCATGGGAATCAAGTTTTCCTTGGTACATAAATGCAACCCCCCCTCCAAAAAAGAAGTAAGAGGATAAAATTCAATACTCCAAAGAAATTTTGTTTAAGAGGAAAAAAAAGAAAAAAACATCAAAAAGAAAAAAATTGTGTGGGCTGAGAGGATAAAATTCATCACCCCCAATCTAAGATCTCTTCAATCTCCTTATTCCCAAAACACAATAGACAATATTATTTCTTTAGAATTAAATTAAAATTCTAAAAGAGCATAAGTAGTAGTTTAAATTTTTTTTTAAGTTTCTTTTTAGTTAAAAAGTGTTAATAATTCTAAATCTAAATTTGTTAGCTAAAATACTCAATTTTGAAATATAATTAATTTATATGAGAAAATTTTGTTAAATATATTTGGCTCTTTGCATTTTCATTTCATATTTTAGGACTTAATTTTAAATCTCTGAATTTTACTTTTAACTTTTTTTTGATTAAATAAATTATAAGTTTGATTAAAAATATATATTAATTTCTTGTAAGTACTCTCATAGTTTTGCTCTGAAATAGCAAAAGCGTAAGTATGAGGGTATTTGATAAGTCTTTATTTATAGTTATTTATATATAGTTTTTATTTAATAAATAATAATATTTTATTTAGTTTATTATAAAATTGTTACTAAAATCCTTTATTTTCTTATTTCAGGTCAATATGGCATGCTTATATCAAATTGGAGCCTACAGGACTGATCAGGAGATGAAACTGAAGATTTCTCGAAAAATCAACTTTTCACGGGAAGGACACGGGCGTGACCTATGGGTCACGGACGTGACCAGGAGGCGTCACTTGCTGACGGGGCTGTAGTTTCGATTTCAGGTTGTTTTCAAGCTACACGCCCCAGGTCATGGGCGTGACCTTCAGGTCACGGGCGTGTCATGCAGGCATGACGTCAAGGCGTGTCGCGCTTAAAGTCGCTAGTTTCAGATCCCGACGGTTCTCGGCTTACACGCCCTAGGTCACGGGCGTGACCTAGGGGCGTGACTTCCCGCAACAACCAGAATTGATTTCCCGCCGTTTCTCCTTTCCGACGTTTCCTGTAACAGACTTGACACGCCCTAGGTCACGGGCATGACCTAAGGGCGTGACCCAAAAAAGGGCGACTTTTGGCAGATTTTCTCCAACGTTCCCGGGCTTTCAAGACAACAGTTTCCGAGCTTTACATGCCCTACGTCACGGGCGTGACCTAGTGCATAACCTTCTAGAAATTTTACTATAAAATCTAGACAAAGCCAGGAGCTGAGAGGAGGAGATTAGGAGCCAATTTTAGGAGTATTTTGTAGCTTAATTTACTGTTTTTCAGCATTTCTTTCTTGTAATTTCCATTTCATAATTTAGTTTTACTTTTGCAATTTCAATTCAAGTACTTTCTCTTAGCAATCATGTTCTTCCTTTTCTTCTTTACTTGTATCTTTTATTTCTTGTCATGTAGCTAATTTCTTTAGCACTTGATCATGATGATCTTTGAATAAAATTCTTTTTGTCAAATCCTTTTACCGCTTTCGATTTATCTTTGAATTATATTGTGTCAAATTCATATTTCGCATATATGCTCTTCGATTTTAGATATGTATCTTAAATGACCGAGAGGTTGCGGATACGAGTAGCTCGCTCAAAGATAAAAGGAGTCACATGCACTCCTCGAGAGAGGATGACATAGATCTTCCGGATTGGAGTCAAATCCAATAGAAGGGTTCACCGCTTAAAGCAAGCTAGGGGTTTCGACTAGCCGAGGGGTCCTAATCGATCAACCTAAGGTTATTCAAAAGCATGGGCTCGAGAGAGACGCGTTTGTATCTTGGGAACCTCCATAGTCGAAGTGAGTAAATTAAAGTTTGTGTTTCATAAAAAGTTTATTCAAAGGGAGTCTAGATGAAGTGCTAGTTTTAGTTTATTTTCTTCCTATAAGTTTAATTTAGCCCTTTTTATTATTTAGATAAAATAATATTAATTTGCATGATTAGAAGTACTCAACAGGCCCCGAGTCTAATACAACATTTCTTATATTATATTTTGATATGTACGCTTGCCTATTTGAGATTATAGTTGGATATATATTTTAAAACTATAAATTCCGCATCAGGGCTAAAGCTTCTGGGCCTCTCTTCCTCTTAGTGGAAAATTCAGGAAGTTTTCTTGGGTGATTGGCAGAACAAGCGATGGTTTGAGGGCTGAGTTTGCAGGAACTCTCCCTTTGTTCAGCAACTGGAAACTGCAAAGGTACTGCGGCCTGCCTAGGTGGGTAACTTGTCGGATAGGTATAAGGATCAACTGACAAAAAAGTTGGCTGATAAGAATGTGGATCACCCACTACTGCGTTGACTGTAGCAACCGGCACTGCTGCAGGTTACAAGTCTAGTCGCTGCATTATAGTGTCAAGGGTGTCGTTAATCGCTGCGATCTGCCGGGCAGTTTCCTGATGTGTCAGCAAGAGGACTTCCCAGAGAGCGTATTCGCTGGTACGAGGAATTTTTTGAGGAAGTTGGCGGTCTGACATGACTGACTGTTTGTTTTCACTGTCTGTTCGAGATCTGAAGATCACGTGTTAACTGTTGATGCACGGAAACGGAGAGAGGAGAAGAAGTTGTTGCGGGCACCAGCATCTAACGGGTGTGTTCGATCTCACAAGCAAGGATGATTGAAGAAGAAGGTCGCAGGGATAACAAAGAGGTTTTTGTGGATGTTGAGAAAAGCTTCTGAGTGCTCAAGAGTGGAGCAAGCGCTTGATCACGGGTTGCGGGGATAGAGGAGAGGAAAGGAGGTTGTTGATCCGAGTATGGAGATGGCAGGGAAGGTTTATCAGGAACTGTTGATCAGACGGTTACTTTGATGGTTGTGTTTGCTAGTAGATGCCGAGAGAAGTGAGTTGAGAAGAAAAGGGGGCCGCTATCAGCGGCAACAACAGAGTTCGCCCGCCTTGGCTTAAAAGCCACTCTTGCGATGGGCTTTCCTTTGATTAATATTCAGTGTTATAGCTTGAGTTTCACCTTTACATGGAAAGCAAATAAAGGGTATATAGGGGGAAGCTGTCAGTTAATGAAAGATGTTGCCAGAGGAGGCCGCGTGGACTGAGAAGAGAGGTCGGCAGAGAAGGCATATGAGGTCGCGTGGACTGGAAAGTGGAGTCTGCAAGGTATGATGTCTTGACCTTGTCTGAGGTTGCCCTCATGTCTGTGTCCCCCCGAATGAGAGGTGTCGGGGGCTATTTATAGGCCCGAGGAGTTAACGGCTTTTGATAACATCACCCTCGATAAGTCGGTGATTTGTGCGAGTAGAACTTGGAGTCCGCGGAGCCCGCGCCTTGTTGCGCAGTTAGGGACTTGTCTTCTGGAGTTGATTCTGATGTTGGCGGACTGGCATGAGTCCGCCTCTTCTATGCTAAGTGAGTCCGAGCCCAGGTATACGGGCTAAGGAGTTATCCGCCCGCTGCTGGGAAGAAGCAGTTGGAAATCTGATTGGCGGGCTGCGTAGTGAGTCTGCCTTTGCTGAAGGGAAGCGTGTTGGTGGAAGGCTGGAGTGCTCAGTGGCTGACTGGGAGAGTCATCCTATCCCGCGGCGGACGAGACAAGTCCTCCTCTACTGGAGGCTTGTCACTTGGTCAGAGGTTGGCGACCTGATTAGAGCAGGTTGTCTTTGCTGCTGGGGGAGTCCATCTATTATAGGCGGATTGAAGGGTTGAGCGGCGTAATGAGTGCGCCTAGACCGCAGCGGATGGGATGAGTCCGCTGAATGTTGTGCGTCTTGGCGGAGAGCTGGAGAAAGTTTGCGCTCCTTTGGCAGACTGAACTAGAGCCCACAAACTATAGGTAGACGATCTGGTCGACTGGGCGACCTGGTGGACTGAAGAAGGAGGTCGCCCCCATCACTGAAGTCCACCTCCTGTTAGATGGAAAGGCTTTCCGCCCCTCCTGGGCAGCCTGGAGGTTGTCGCACTCTGCTGGGCTACCTTGAGAGTTATCGCTTTATTGAGCAACCTGGAGGTAGGTCGCCTGGCATTGAGCGACCTGGAGGCAGGTTGCTTGGCGTTGAGCGACCTAGAGGCAGGTTTCTTGGCGTTGAGCGACCTGGAGGCAGGTCGCCTAGTGAAGTGGCAATTTAGCTTGCTTGTTGTGCAACTTGCAGGAGTGGGCTGGCGAAGACCATGACTCCTGCCGAGCATGTGGCTACATGGCGGTCTCGGCGAATAGAAATCCGAGTCCGCCACAGTTGGGTAGTCCACCTGTTGGAATGGAGAATCTGATCAAACCGCGCGGCCTGCAGGGGCGGACTGAGGAAGCAGTCTGTATCCCCTGCAGAACAAGCGGCTACTGTATGACCTGGGCATTCAGACCAGGGAGACTGCCCTAGCCGCGCAGCCTGTGCGGACAAAGGAGTCTTTCTGCTCATACTTAGATTGGTCGCAACCTCCGGGGAGAACCTAGAGCAGGCCGCGACTAGCAAGCTGGCAACATTGGGAGGGATCACTGATTTTTGGGTTAACACAGACAAGAAGAAGGCATTGACTTTGATCAAACTTTTGCCCCTGTAGCAAGATTGGAGGCCATCAGACTGTTCCTTGCACATGCTGCAAACAAGGGATTCAGGGTCTACCAGATGGATGTGAAGTCGGTCTTCCTGAATGGTGACTTAAACGAGGATGTCTATGTTGAGCATCCTCCAGATTTTTTTGTTCCTAACTCACCTGATTATGTTTATAGACTTAGGAAAGCTCTATATTGGCAGAATCAATCTCCTAGAGCATGGTATAAAACTTTTTCTAGCTTTCTCATTGAGAACAAATTCTCAAGGGGGAAGATAGACAAGACCCTATTCCTAAGGGAATCTAAGGGTAAGATCATCCTAGTTCAGATCTATGTAGATGACATCATATTTTGATCTACTAATGACAGCCTCTGCAAAAAGTTTGCTAAACTTATGCAGGGGAAATTTGAGATGAGCAGCAAGGGTAAACTTAAGTTCTTCTTGGGTCTACAAGTAAGACAAACTGATGATGGCATATCTATATCCCCGTCTAAGTTCACTATGGAGTTGATAAAGAAATTTGGCTTGGAGAACTCCTCCACCATGAGAACTCCCATGGTGTAAAGTATTCCTGTAGGCAAAGATGAGGCAGGGAAACCTGTTGATGAAACTTTGTATTGAGGGATATATGACTCCCTTTTTATCTGGCTACAAGTAGGCCAGACATCTTGTATGCTACATGTGTTTGTGCTCGGTATCAGGCTTGCCCTAAAGAATATCACTACTCTGCAGTTAAGAGAATCTTGAGGTATCTCAAGGTCACTCCAGATTTTTGCCTATTGTACCCTAGGAATGGGGAGTTTGAACTAACAGGCTATTCATATGCAGATTTTGCAGGTTGCAAAGAAGACAGGAAGAGCACATCTGACACCTGTCAATTTTTGGGAGGGAGACTGGTATCTTGGAGCTGTAAGAAACAAACTAGTGTTGCAATATCAACTTCAAAGTCAGATTACATCTTAGTAGGTTACTTCTGTGCTCAGTTGTTGTGGATCCAACACCAGCTTCAAGACTACAACCTCCAGATAAGTAGAACTCCTTTATTCTGTGATTCTACTAGGGCAATCTCAATTGCTAGGAATCCTGTCTCCCATAGTAGGACTAAGCACATAGAGATTAGATATCATTTCATTAGTGAGCATGTGGAATGTGAAGACATCACCCTTGAATTTGTTCCAACAGACATGCAAGTGGTTGACACATTCACTATGCCACTAGATGAAGCTATGTTTAACACCTTCAAATTTGAATTGGGTATGTTAACTTAATATAGCTTTAGTTGCTCCTAATTTGTTTGCAAGCTATTTGGTATTCTGTAGATGGAACTATTCTTTAGAGAAATAAAGGTTCTCAAATTGAGGGGGAGCATGTCCAGCACAACTCCAACAATTCTCTTATGTCTAATTGAGGGGGAGCAGATGATAAGATGATCAAATGATCAAATAAATCCAAGCAGTTATTTGTTGAAGTCAAAAAGGGGGAGAAAAAGATGATCAGATTAATGCTAATAGCAACAATTCAAGGGAAGCAGGTGCAGTAATGTTCCTCTATGCAGGATGGGAAGTGTGGTAACTATTGTTCACTTCTCAATTTCATAGGTTTTATGTTATTGCTGAATGTTTCGGTATATGTCATTGACTTACATGCTTAAGAGTTTTGACTTCCTCAAATATGAGGAGATTGTTGGGTCCATTACACATAATGTCCTAGATTTAAGAAGTCAATCTTGTTAATGACATACATATATCAGTAGATGATAGTGATAGGACAGATAGCTTATGTGGCTAAGTCAGGAAAACTCTTACCTAAGATTTGGTTTGAGAAATTTGACTAAGTCTAATTTCGTCGAACTAAGTTCAGAGTTCATCGAGCTGAGCAAATCATTCGTCGAACTAAGCTAAGAGTTTGAGAAATTTAGCCAAGTCTAAATTCGTCGAACTGAGCTTAGAGTTTGTCGAGCTGAGCTCACTGTTCGTCGAACTCAGTTCTGCATTTGTCGAACTCAATTCAGTGTTTTGTAAGGCTGGTTGAGACAGTCAATGCCTATAGTTTAAGAGTCAGAAATGTGGTTAAGTCTACAGGCATTGAGTGAAGGTCATTCACTCTATGCCAAAGCCTCTTAAGTATTGAGTAACACATAATCATTCAAAGCCAGTACTTTTATAGAATACAAAAATTTGGCTAAGGAAGAAAGCGTTGAGTGCGGCATGGTCACTCAATGCTCTGAACACCATAATGCGGAATTATTTAAAGTAAAAAAGCGTTGAGTGTGGCATACCCACTCAACGCTGTCAATGCTTATGTTGCTGAAAAACTAGAAATGGCTAAGGTAAAATGCATTGAGTGAGGAATGTTCACTCAACGCTTTCAACTCTATGCATGCAGAAGAGTGTTGAAAGGGTTAAGGCAAAAACGTTGAGTGTGCTTTACTCACTCAATGCTATCAACGCCTAGTGAAGATAGAATTTTGTCTAAGTAGTTTGGCGTTGAGTCATGCTCACTCACTCAACGCCAAGCAGCAGAAAGCTGAGAAAGTATGTTGGCATTGAGTGAAGTTGAATCACTCAATGCCTAGTAACAGATTTCTAATCCAAGTGATTTAGTGTTAAGTGAAGCTCATTCACTCAACGCTTATACTATTGATGCTTGAATTTTGACTAAGTCCTCAGGTGCTGATGTCAGCAAGTCAAAAAGTCAACAATATTCAAATTATTAGCGGCAAAGTCACAGTACACGACAAACAGCACCGTAGGTCTACAGTACGATAGATAGGCATTAAAGCATGATGTAGCTGGACAATGCAGGTGGGGCCCACGGATCTCTAAGAGTCGTTGATCAGTGGACTACAAAAGGAGGAGATGGGTCAAAACACAAGATAACGTTTCCAGGACTACATCAACAAAAATATTTAGCAGCCGACTTCATATTCCTCTCTATTGCTTCATGTAAAAAGCTTGAAGCACTCCAGAAGAAAAAGTTCAGATAGCTGTGCCGTTTCTATCTGGCATAGCAGGATCAGATACAGTCCTGAAGATAGAAGAACCTTCAGTCTAAGGCAGGTTCAGTTTGTTGTTTGAAAATTGAAGATCAACAGATATTTAGTCTTCTACATCAAGTTCAGGAGTAAGCTCCTGAAGTTCCTCCAGCAAATTTTCTCTACTGTGAGGCGAGATAGAGTAGAGATTCTCTGCTCCAGTTGTTGACACACTGAAATTTCTCTGTGTCAAAGTTAAATAACTTTTTTCTTATTGTAGGATCCTTCTGTATCTGAGCTGTAGCGCCTTTTGGCCTGAGGTAGGTGGCAAGTGTGTTACTGAGCTATAGGTGCCGAGAAGTGCATTGAGGTAGGTACCTAAAAGGGTACTCAGCTGTAGAAGTGTTGCAGCACTCTGAGAGTAGGGCCTTGCGCCCGAAGTTGTAGGGCCGAAAATCCTGAGTTGTAGGCCTTAGAGATAAGGCTGAGGTAGGTGGTTTGAGGACCACTGAGTTGTAGGAGCACTGCAGGGCTCTAAGATAGGAGACTTTATGGTTCTGAGATAGGGTTCTGAAGAGAACCTGAGTGTAAGGCTGTCACAACCCGCATTTTCACCGCATATAAAAACTTATCAGAGTAAGGGTAAATGCGCGTCATGATGCCACGTCAGCAGGGGATAACTACGGACGCTCAGGCAGACACCTACTTATACATGAAGAAAGATTCTTTGAGTTATTTTAAGGGAAAATCAGCTCAGTGCAATAGTTAGTTGTATCCCTCGGCTTAGTGACTCATTTAGTCCACTGATCAAAATATAATTATACGCTGCAAAAAAATACTTGTTTAGATTAACTCGAACATCCTACATGAGTATAAACGTCCCCAAAGGAAAACTCATGCTATGCAAGACTCTAAACTTATAATAGTAGTAAAGATAGCTTTTACGGTCGCCAAATATAACAAGTAGAGTTTTTAAATTATGCAGTGCATGAAGTAATAGTAGTAGATTTTATTCTTAAAAATACCTAACATGCATTACTAGCATAAATCATCCTAGAGAGCAAGTAATTCACATCCACATATTGAAAACTAAGCAGCTAGCAAGTATCAAACAAATAACAAATCTGTGGGCGCCAACAACTGCCACGAACCCACTTACAGAAAAGTAAGTCTGAACTAGTATCTAAAAGAAACAACAATCTACCTCGCTGAGATGAGGTAACAACTACGGCCAACACTTCCGCCTAGAAACTCCAAACTAGCTCTGTTATCTGCTACTGCTCTGAACCTGAGGCATTCCAAAAATAGAACACCTCAGCAAGAAGGTACAAATGGTTGCAGAAAAATAAGCCAAAATAAATAAAGGTCAAAAGGGATACCGACCCAAGACCAAAAGCACTGAAGTAAGGTACAAAAAGAAACCAAGCATCAACAGGAAAAGAGTACTTATGTGAATCGTCACGTACAACAGGAAATCACCAGACGCACGAGGCTATAAGGTGACAACATGAATAATTCATAAGGAAGAAATACAAAATCTTTATTAGGCAACTGTGGTCGACTCTACCCAAAAAACACGGGCGAGGTGGTAACTCATGGACACACCACCCAAAAACACGGGCGAGATGGTCACTCTTGGACATACCACCCAAAAACACGAATATAAAATCCGTGTAACTGCGAGGGAGTCTCATACTCTCCACCATACACCGCAGACCCACAAAAGCCGGGTAGACTTCCATATGGCACTAATGAAGGAAACAACCACTGTGGAGGTGGAATCGTCCACTAACTCCCGCAATCAAGAAACCCAAAGAAACCACAACACAAATACCTCGAGATATGGCTCGACAGATTCTACTTGACATTACCAGATTCAAGACGCGGTTGATCAACCTCTCGAGCAATTTACAATCCTAGATAAATTCTAACGTGTTTAATAACGAAAGCTAAGGCATTTATAGTCATCATTAAGACACATCAGGAACGATTAAACATAACCAGACAAGATTGAGCTTACCATGACAAAATCTTACAACATCATGTGATCGTTGAAACAGTTAATTATAACAATAATTTGGAAGAATAAGCACAGAAATTTTTAAAGACACGAAAATATAGCCGTTACCATCAAATCAGACAAGGAGAAACGAGAGGAAACCACCACTTGCCTTGGTTTAACCGGAAAAGACCACTGAATCACTCCACGTCGTAGATCGGAGCAAAAGGATGCGGGAGGTGTTGAAATCTGAACAAGAATGGCTGAAAAGGAGGTTAGGGCCGAAAAACACTAACGAGAAATCTCTAGAAACGGGGAATATATTACCACGATGGCATAGCTCTCGGTGAGAGCTTTCCAGATCTATACTCGGTTGAAGATTTCGAGCACCGGAGCACCGTCGGCGGCCACCGGAAGAAGTATGGACGGACTGCCTATTTCTCACACGCCGCTCTGGTTTGGGAAGAAGAAGAAATTCTCGGTCGGTTTAATGATGAAGAAGAAGAAGAAAGTATTTATACTCAAATAGAAGAAATAGACCGGGTTCAGCTAAAACCGGTTTTCCGAGATAGAAGGAACGGGCCACTCGAGTACTATAGGGGTACTACTCAGGTACAGCAAGGGATACTCGAGTACAAGAAAAGGACTACTCGAGTAGTAAGGTGACTACTCTAGTACTCGAAAAGAACTACTCGAGTAGTAAGATCACTACTCGAGTACATGAAAATACCTAATTGAGTGCCAGACAACTACTCGAGTACTTAGAAGGAACTACTCGAGTAGTAAGGTAACTACTCGAGTACAAGAAGAGACCTACTCGAGTACTTATAAAGCAGCTACTCGAGTACTCGAAAAGAACTACTCAAGTACTAAGGCAACTACTCGAGTACAAGAAGAGACCTACTCGAGTACTTATAAGGCAGCTACTCGAGTACTCGAAAAGAACTACTCGAGTAGTAAGGTAACTACTCGAGTACAAGAAGAGACCTACTCGAGTACTTATAAACATATGACTCGAGTACTAACCTATTATTTGCATGAACAGTACAGCTACACGAGACGCGGGAATTTCACTCGAGTCAAGCTTTGCAGGAAAAACAATTCCTTTGCAAATGTAACATTTTGATCAAACTATATGAATGAATAATAAAAGACATTTTTTAATAGTACTATAATATTAAAATAATCATACTTATATATTTTTGAACAAGCAAACTACGAGATCAAAACGGAGGCTCAAACGATCGCCGAATTAAACGAAACTTACATCGTAGGCGAATATTGACGCTATGAACACAATGACGAATTAAAAAACCAAAATCCGATGAGCCATTCTCGAGATATTAATCTTCAAAGTATACGGCGAACATAAACAATCCAGAACTTCAATCGCGTGCCGAGACTCCAAAAATGCTCGGATTGCGACGAAACTTGACGAGCAAGCCCAAAATTACATAACTTAAATTCCAAATGCAAAATTTTCCAATCACAACAAGGATTCGGCCGACTCGACCGCATGGACACGAAAATGCCTTAATGACATTACGTCGTCAACTCGACATAAAAAGTAATGCCACGACGTCATAAATATGACGTTGCCCATTCAAATAAAATCATCGAAAAAAAAATCAGGGGCGTTACAGTCACTCCCCCTAAAAAGAAGTTTAGTCCCGAAACTTAATACAACTCCAAAACCAAATCAAAACTATAAAATCCAACATGACTGAAAACATAAAGACATACCCAAAATTACAAGAAGAGGTGCGGATGAGATTCCCTCATCGTTGATTCCAATTCCCACGTCGCGCTCTTGACGTCTTGATTTCTCCAAAGAATCTTGACCATAGGGATGGTCTTTCTCCGCAACACACGCTCTTGAGAATCCAGAATACGAATAGGTTCTTCCACATACGTAAGGTTAGGATGAATCTAGGGTATCGAGTCGAGGACTTGATGAACATTACGAACACACTTCCGCAACTGGCTCACATGGAACACATCATGGACACCAGGGAAGGTTGCAGGCAACTCCATCCTATAAGCTGACAGTCTGATGCGCTCGAGAATCTGGAAAGGTCCCACATACTGGGGGTTTAACTTCTGGTTCTTTCCAAACCTTTTAACGCCAGACATCGGAGAAACCTTCAGAAAGACCAAGTCTCCAACGACAAACTCCAAATCGACCCTTCATTGATTGGCATACTTCTCATAGCGCTCTTGACACACATGGAGATTTTCTCGAATATGAGTCATGGCACAATTCATCTCCTGAAGGGCTTCCGGAGCTAGCAACGGTCTCTCACCGACTTCAGCCCAAAACAAAGGAGTTCTACATCGCCTCCCATATAAGGCCTCAAACGGGGTCATCTACAGACTCTCTTGATAACTATTATTGTAATTAAACTCCATGAGTCTGAGACGCTCATCCCAAGCACCGCCATGATCCAAAATATAACATCTGATCATATCTTCTACAATCTGATTTACTCTTTCCGTCTGACCATTCGTCTACGGATGATAGGAGGTGGAATACCTTAAATCGGTACCCAACCCCTCCTGTAAACTCTTCCAAAAGCGAGACGTAAATCTTGAGTCTCGATCTGATACAATGCTAACTAACACTCCATGTAACCTAATGACCTCTTCAAGATATAGCTCAGCTATCTTCTTCATCGAATACCCAATCTTAAATGGAACAAAGTGAGCACACTTTGTCAATCCGTCGACTATCACCCAAACCGAGTCGTGCCCACGGGGAGATTTTGGTAGACCGGTGATCAAATCCATTGAAATACTCTCCCATTTCCAACTTGGAATATCAAGCGGTGTAAATTTACCACCAGGCCTTCTATGATCAGCCTAAACACGCTGACACATATAACATTTTGATACAAACTTCGCGATATCATTCTTCATCCCTGAACACCAACAATTTGCTTTAGATCCTTATACATCTTAGTGGAACCAGGGTGGTAGGCTACACTGGAACCATGAGCTTCAGCACAGATCTTAGCCCGAATGTCGCCGAAGGCGGGGACACAAAATCTACCCCAATACTTCAAGGTGTCCAACTCATCCACAGAGAAATCATGTAGATCTCCCTTCATAGTTCTATTCTGGAGGTGTAACAAATCCGGATCATCCTTCTGATGTGCTCGAGTAGGGAAATCTAAGAGGCTTCTTCTGCTTCTAGACTAGCAGGCACAGTACTACTCCCAACCTCAATATCCATCAACAAAAATTCTTCTACCAAGGACTGTACCGACAGGTTAAAAATTTTAGCGGTCTTTATACTCAAAGCATCGGCTACTACATTGGCCTTTCCTGGATGATAAAGAATTTCCACTTCATAATCAGCCACATATTCTAACCACCGACGCTGGCGCAGATTTAGTTCCTTCTGAGTGAACACATACTTCAACTCTTATGGTCCGTATATATCTTGCCCAACGCGATATACAATAAGTGTCGCCAAAGCTTCAGCGCATAAATTACAGCAACAAACTCCAAATCGTGCGTGGGATAGTTTTATCTCATGAGTCTTTAGTTGCCTCGATCATACGCGATCACTTTATCATCTTGCATTAAAACACAACCAAGTCTGATGTGTGATGCATCAACATACACGGCATACTCAATTCCTTCATTAGGTAAGGTAAAATTGGGGCAGAGCACAGTCCTCTTTCTTCAAACTCTTGAAAGCCTCTTCACACTTATCACTCAAATGAATTTACCAGTATTCTTTCTGAGTATCCTAGTTAGAGGATCAGACACACAACCGAAAATCCTTCCACAAATCCTTCTATAATAGCCACCAGAACAAGGCCCTAAGAACCTAATCTCCTTAGGTGTAGAAGGTCTCTCCCATTCCATAACAACAAAAATCTTGGTCGGGTTTACAGAAATACCGTCCTTGCTTACAACATGACCCAGAAAGGACACCTGAGGTAGCCAGAACTCACACTTGCTCAACTTCTCATATAACTTATCTCCTTAGGGTCGACAAAACCGAACGCAAATGCTGAGTATGCTCCTCAACATTGCGGGAATACACCAGAACATCATCTATAAACACAATAACGAATCGGTCCAAGAAATCCTTAAACACCATATTCATCAAATCCATGAAAGTAGAGGTGCATTGGTTAAACCAAAAGACATCACCAAAACTCATAATGTTCATGTCGTGAAGCGAACGAAACACGGTTCGGTGAATGTCTGCTCCCGAATTCTCAACTGGTGGTAGCCTGAGCGAAGATCGATCGTTGAAAATACCGAGCTACCACGCAACTGATCGAACAAATCATCAATCCTTGGCAGGGGATATCTATTCTTAATGTTTACCGTTTTCAATTCCTTATATCGATGCAAAGCCTCATCGATCCATATTTCTTCTTGACGAACAAAACATGAGTACCCCATGGAGAAGAACTTGGTCTAATAAAACCACAACTGAGCAACTCATCGAGCTGAGTACGTAACTCATCCAACTCACGCGGAGCCATACGGTACGGTGTTTTAGCAATCGGGCGAGTACCTGGCTCGAGGTCTATCATAAACTCTATCTCCCTTTCAGGAGGGAGTCCTGGAAGACTGTCAGGAAAGACATCTGGAAACTCTCACGCCACCGAGACATCCTCAAGACGTGGTGTAATAAAGTTGTTTCTAGAGCAGAAATAAAAACTAAAAATGCTCGCAACCAGACTCTATAGCACGACAAGCACATACCGCAGAAATGACAGGGAAACTCTGTCCTAAATCCATAGACGCTCATAGGTTGGTTGTCGTCCATCCTGAAATCCAAACTCTTAGCCTTGCACTGGATGACTACATCATACTTAGATAGCCAGTCCATTCCCAGAATCACGTCAAAAATCAGCCAGATCTAAAATCATCATATCCGCAAAGGCCAAAAATTTCCAAGATAAATAGGGCATCTCAGAACTCCTTGATTAGATATCGCCGAATCACTAGAAGGGAGCTTGACATTGAAGGAGTCTCCTAATTGATCCACATCCAGGCGATGTTTATCAACAAACCTCTGGCCACAAAGGATGGGTGGCACCAGAATCAAAAAGAACGCGCGCCCACCTATTCCGCACCTCAAACTCCCCTGCTATCACTTGCGTAGAGGTTTGAGCTTCCTCGCTGGTCATCACGTTCAGCTTTCATTTTCCATTATCCAGTTTCGGTGTCGGCGGGCAGAGCTCAAAGTGGGGCAGCCGCAGTGGGGGCTGAGCCTGCGGGCACGAAGACTTCTGGTGTCCCTTCTGCCACACTAGAAGCAAATCCTTTTCTTCATCTAGCACTGACTCACATCATGACCCTTCCTTGCACAGAATGAGCACACTAGCTATCCCTTGGGTGCACCTTGGATGGCGTGCACCTGCTGCC